>OX419337.1:9907073-9909573 GCA_948470475.1 Galaxea fascicularis
TACGTCTCATTTTTGCCTAACACGGGTTACCTGAGGAAGTGGTATCTGATAATGGGCCACAATTTGTTTCAAATGAGTTTGCTGAATTCACGCATAAGAATGGCATCAAACACACTCTAACTCCTCCTTACCACCCACAATGGTGCGGCTGAAAGAGCGGTCAGAATAGTAAAGGAGGCGCTTGTCAAACAGGTTTTAGAAGGAAACAAGAGTAGGTCTATCAAACATAGACTTACCGATTTTCTTTTAAGGTATCGCACCACCCCTCATAGCACCACAGGTGCTATGCCAGCTGAATTGTTGATGAGACGTCGCCTGCGCACGCGTTTAAGTCTAGCTAAACCTGATCTAGCAAAAAGGTAGAGAGTAAACAGAATAAGCAGAAGGAATATAAGGATTTAAAGAATCATCGGGATAGGCTGTTTGTAGAGAGTGACATAGTTCGAGCGAGAAATACCCAAGCCAGTAGCAATACTGAAAGGTGGATCCTGGGAAGGGTAGTTAAGGTCTGTGGACCTAGAACTTATTTGGTTAAGACTGGCCATAAAACTAGATATGTTCATGCTGATCATTTGATCAAAGCTCATGATAAGGTGCCAAATGAAATTAGAGGGCTAGATATACCTATCCAAGAATTGGATGAACAATCTAACTTAGGTATGGATGATAGGCAAGTTTCCACCAGCTTGTCGTAGCCGCCAGTAAATTTCTCAGATGAAGATGATGAGCCTAGTTCTAGTGTTAATGAAGAGCATGTAAACACTCCTTCGCCAGGTTGTTTTACGGCGATCGGAGAGAATCAGAAAACCTGTTGTCCGATTGAACCTGTAGTTGATGTAATGGTTAACATCACGTCATTTGTTGTAAGAATATCCTATTTCTCAGGGGAAGCAGTGTAATATATTAAGTACCCTATGGTACATATTGTGTTAGTACCCAGAGTGCATTGCTGTAATAAAGTTGTGTTGAAGCGGCCGTGTTGTGTGTGTGCCTCGTGGTTATCCTAAGCCAAGTTAGATTACAGTATACTACAAATAATACATTGTCTGGTGTGTTTGGGCTCGCGGCTGTAGAACGAAGAATATAATACAATTGTGTTTATTGTGTTTGTGGCCTCACGCTTTTAGAACGAAGAATACAATACAATTATGTATATTGCGTTTGTGGCCAGTTTGGGCCACAACCAGAACTGGATATATAGTTTTCTGCAATGTGACTGGTTCATACGCTGAACCAAAACATTGGCATGACCGCTAAAGGACTAAGTTCCAGGTAAGTAACTCTCCCGCTAAGATCATGCGAGAAGCAGAGAATGCTCGAAGCACTTCAGTAGTAGTATGCGCTAGACTAGGTCGAAAAATAAATCCCGCATTGACCTCATTTGCATACATTTGCATATATGCAGATGAGGTCAATACGGGAGAGGATTTAAGATGGCGGATGGCGAGAAAAAGCGCGCGAAAAAAACACGGAAGCATTTATTGATTTTACAACTGCAGCTCCTTGATTTGTTTTAGGAGGTGGTAAAAACAAGACGAACAGGAGGAACAAAAACCACAGTTCTTAAAAACGTTACAAGAGAAAATCAAATGTTTAGTTGGAGTGAAAAACGAAAGGTTATAAACGACCGGCGCCGGGTTGGCAAACGCCCCATTGGGTTTCCCCTTCTGTGCGCTATCCTTGTGGATCGACGCCTTGTGGGTGATGGCGGCGGTGACGGCGTTGGCTCAGGGCTATTTGAGAAGTCAGTCTCCATCGCTTGGATGTGAAGGGATATGGAGCGCTTGGCGCCCAGAACTACGCCGCATCCCGGGCAAGAAAATTTATCCTCCTTAAATGATTCCTTGATATATTCGAATAAACACTGCTGGTGTACTGCGGTGTTACAGAAAAAAACGGATTGTGCCACGGGCTCGAAGTAAAATGGCATGAACTAAAGATGGTGATCCGTAAATGACGTGTTTTTTTCCCGAAAACCCCGGAAATGAAGCATTTTTGGCGTATGGCGGATACTTGGGCATGATTTGGGTCAGAAGTCTTTTCCGATACGTTGTTGGATACACTTTTTGCTGGCGGTTGGCGGTTACTTATGCATAGTTTGGGCCAGAAGTGTCACTTTTCTAATACATTAAAGGACGTGTGGTCGTTGTAATCGGTTCGTACTGATTAAATCGCGACCTGGCTCACCGTCAAGCTTCGGTAGCTCAGGGGTTAGAGCATCCGATCTTATACGTTTCCCAAAATTTTTACTGCTACATTTGAACATGTTCTAATTTGATTTTATCGATCAAATTTTGGCTGTGGTATGTATTCCACATGAAGATTCATAAGATGTTTTAATATGCTTTTGTAATCCCTGAAGTGGCGTTTTTATTTCATTTTGTTTTTGAGCACTGTTCCCGTTTTTCCATTGGGAACGTTCCCATCATGGACAATTGTTCCTATTTTGAGTTGTCCTTTTAGCATCAAAAGGAACAACCTGTTGTGCAAAATGGGAACA
>OX419337.1:9914573-9922073 GCA_948470475.1 Galaxea fascicularis
CCAGCTCTTCTCCCTCTCTTTAGATAGCCAAAGGCCATCGTAAAGGGGAAAGGGTGAGACACTTCGTTAGAATGGAATTCGTGAAAAGATGTAACTCCGCTCTGTTGACTCTGCGAGGGTTGTGATGCTTGAGCAGTTTCAAGGACTGCGATAAAAATTACACCAAAATGGAGCTCAAAACGGACAAAATACGAACAGAAAGCGCGCAAAAACATTCGAGAATTCATTTAACGTAAGATATTTTTCGTGGAGATGACTGGAGTGGAGATTTTGGTGGAAACTGCCGAGACGAACTCAGGACACGTGCAGCCGTCACCGACGCCGCTTACAACATAAACTCGACCTCGCTGGTGTTGAAAATTTTCCTTCACGCAAGAGTAGGTGGGTGATATTGATGTGAAGAGTAAAAAGCAAATTTCAAGACCACAGACTTCTAGCGATAGTCGTTTGTACGTTACAGCCAAGATGCTATTCATACCCCGTGAAATCCATAATTGCCGTTATTGCTGTTCTGTTGTAGAAGTTCATATGAGTTCAAACTATGGATTGCCAATAAACTCATCGAATGTTATGCACTCGAAAAAACACAAAATTCTTCAAGGACAGAAATATCACCACTGTGAAAAGTAGAAGAGAAGACCTTTGGATGTTCAAGTTCCCGTTAAATCCGTGAAATCCGTCATTTCCGTCCTTTAAAGAAGAGTTGTGCTTTTGCTAATGTATTACACCTCATTGCTTTGATGACTCTGCAAGTTTTAGCAAATATAAACTCCTGCTATGAAACGGGAATGACGAATTTAACGGGGATATGAATATCTAATCATATACTTCTCTCTTTTACTGTAAGTATCTATTAAGATCGCCTTTTTTTTCGTGACCTAGTGAGAGGTGGCACATGGTCCAAAAAATGACTACCCTCATATTTCGCTCAAAGATACCCCATGATAAGTTAAGGGGGTACACTACCCTAGACCACCTTTTTCTTCAAAATCAAATTTAATCAGAAGAAACTACCACCATGCAACTCGTTGCCATGAATGATGACAAACACAATGATGTTTGAGTCTCTTGTTGCCATGGTAACCGAGCCAGCTTTCCTAAGGCATCTTAAAAAGTGCTTTCTTTGTAAAAATAAATGAGCCAAAACAATTTATCACTAAGGGAGGGAACAATTTTTTATCGATTATGTCTATTATGATCTAGGTTGTGAACCTAAACTGGTGGACTGGCTTTGATTATTTGCAGAGAGATAAATCTTCAAAGTTTAACTTTGCAAAAAAAGTTGTTTTTGTGCCTGTACCTAGCATCAGTGTTTTGCATGCTATACAAGAACAATTCAACAGATTTAGCTTTATTTTGGTTCACGACCTAGAAGAGTTCTTAGCCTCCAGCTTGAGTCCCAGAAAGCTGGTAAAAGTCAAATAATGGAAAGAACAGAGTTTTTGTCATTTACAAATTCCATGCAAGTTTCACAGTTCAAAACTGTATAGGGTCAAGAAAAAAATTGCTGGAGTCAGATTTTGCCATCTTTTCCAGAGATTCTAGTGCAAAAGTGCTTGTCATGCATCAAGACAAGGAAAAAAAATGGTATGACAATGCATTTCTCCAGCAGAGAAACAGCATAGAAATTGCATGAGAATAACCAAATAGCTCCAAAATAGTGCAAGAATGAAATTGAAATCTTACCTCGCAAACTAGCACTCTGAACAAATCTTTCTCCAACTTAATCCTTTATTCAGAGCATCAAAATTACAAAACACTTCTTCTGCTTCCAACGTAAATAGCAAGTGTGGGAAAAATGCCAAACAAGAGCTCAATTAGCTCCCTATTCAACAGCAACCTCAACCAAGCAGCCAAGCAGCAAGACTCTGACCCCATTGCATCCTGGGAAATTTGGCATATCTTTGAGTGGGAAAGTCTGCCTCCGAACAATTTGATATTTTCTTCACCAGTCTCTGACCAGCCTTGAATCTTGCACCAAAAGTTGTCCAGGTACTTTCAACTTTCGATGGAACTTCCACAAATGCAGATTGAAGCCTGGTGAGACAAGGCTCATTTGCTTTACGGCCCCTTGTCCATGAACAACAAACTGCCAGCAGCTCGAATCGAGCATTTGAACAAATTTTGTCACATTCACAGTGCCAATAAACAGTTCTTTGAAATTGGCAAGGTTTAAGCCTTCTCAGCCCTTGATGATGAGCTCCGGCACCAGCAAATGCCCCAAAAAACATAAAATTAAGGCAATTTGGACTCACTTTCAAGGTAATTCTGCAGACGATCTTGTCGATCAGAAAGCGAATTCAAATGCACCGAGTGTAGTCACGTGACCCCATGCCACGTGACAATGTACACAAACACCATTCCCAGTCCCCCCACCAAAACCCTTGGAGAAAGAAGAGTTTAAAGGTACACCACCCTCCTCTCCCTCTTAGCAAAAAAACTAAGATTTTCATACATTTTCTAGTGTAGAAGACCACCTTAATAAACGTGGTATATTTTTTTGTTTTGATCTACTTTTGTTTTACAGAAAATTCGCAAAAACTGTACAAGATGCCGACCACTACAAAAATGACGGACATTAGTGCCGCAAATATCAACACAAGAACTTCGCTCGTGAAAAGTGCAAAAGCAAGTTCGCTTTTCTTCAATTTGTATATTTGTGTGGGAAGTATTGGCAGATTATTTACGCCGAAAACCAGGATTCTTTGTCTAATTTTGAATTCATGGCGCGTGTTTTAAAATCAGCTATATTTTATGGTTATTTTATGGGAGCATTTTTTCAAGATACCTTTTACCTATGCGGTTAACTCCGAATCACTTGAGATTAAGGTTGTGATTAAAAGATTAGTTTGGGGCTTTTAATTACTGTACGAAAAATGCACGCTCTATTTCGAGAAATTCACTACTTCGAGGTGTCAACAACTGCAAATAATCGAATTAGAGTCTCTGTTGTCGAACCCAAAATTCGAAGCAAATCTTAGTGCCTAGTGATCCTATTAAAAAAAAATCAATCTTATAAGCTAACCTTGTAAATCCAGTGACTGTAGAAGGAGTTTTATCGCTATTTTCTGTTCAAAATTGTTATCTTCTGAATCTTTTGTTCAACAGTGTTTACCGAACGAATAACCGATCTGAGCAATACCTGGATGGCTGTTGTAGAAACATCGCAATTCTTGAAAGGCTCAAGCATGTTCTAGCTTCTATCCCTCTAAAACGTACAAGTGAGCTTGTAAGCAAGTAAATTCTAACCATCTTAGAGGCCGAAACGAGCAAAATTACCGAATCCCGAATCCCATGTTCGAAAAATGCCTTGCTTGTACGTCACGCAACGGCATATCACACGCCTTTTAAGGAAGGCCCGCATAAAATGGAACTTTGAGCTGTGTTATATTTTGCGGAGAAGCAGATCGTTTGGTTTTGTTAAAACAAAAACATACTACTTTTGATCTAGAATACGTTAAAGAAATTCTTGGCCGAAAGACCGAAAGGAAAGAAGACGGATCAAGGAAGAAATACCGACCGACAAGTAGGCAAGAAGACCCCAACTGTAAAGAGCTGTAATTTCTGGGTGCACAGAAAGGTTCAACGGACTTTCCTTAGATAGTGTGACGTTCTCCTAAATAATCCTGGGAGAAAATTTAATCATGACCATTTCAATCTCGTAATGCAGCGTTGTGTTGTAACTCAGTGCCATGATCGCAACTCGTTACATACTTTTCTCATTTTCTGTCAGAGGCACAGTTATTCTGACTAATTTCTGAGTATTTATGCTTTGGGTAGGAATATGCCGTGACTGTAGAATGGCTATTGATCCCGAAACACCGGTCATTACACAAGGCATTACACAAGGCATTGACGAGACGCCAGCACTTCAACCAAAACTTAACAGCAAACTACTTCAGCTTAAGAACGCCGACACTATTGACATCCGACGTTACAAAAGACTGAGGTGCCAGGTACCACCGCCACCTAAACTTTACGGACTACCGAAACTCCACAAACCTGGCGTACCTATGCGTCCCATAGTCTCGTTCTGTGGGTCGCCGACTTACCAACTGTCTAAATACCTGACTACGATACTGAACCCCTTGACTGACGAATCCCGACACAAACTACAGTCTACGGAGACCTTTATTGACGCTAGCAAGACAGTACAAGTACCTGACGACCACAAACTAGTGTCTTTTGATGTGAAATCACTGTTCACCAGTATTCTGTTGCGTTACTGTTATTGACACTTGCGTGTATATCATTGGAGCATGCGCGTTGACTTGAGGAGATCAATTAAAGCTGTGAGTCCAGTCGAGTGTTTGTTAGATTTATTCCATTCTTGCTCGGTATCCTAACACGACATGGTGTCAGAAATAGCGGATAACTAATCCAAGAACCTTCGCAAAGTCGTTACGAGTCGCGGTGATCGCACAAGACGCTGAAGTTCAAACGAGTAAAGAAATAATAAGGATAGATGTCAGACCACGAAGAAGATCCTCCCGGCGTGGATGCGGGCTCCGTATCAGCCGTACAACAACCGCTTTTGGAGCAACCAGCGATATCCAAACCTGGTACTAGACCAATTGCAAATTTTAAGGTATCTCTTCCGGACAAGTTTTCATTCAAGCCTGACGACTGGCCGAAGTGGATCCAAAGATTCGAAAGATTTCGCAAGGCAGCAGGACTTGACAAACAACGCGCCGAGAACCAAGTAAACGCTTTGATTTACGCAATGGGCGACCAAGCTGATGATATCCTAGTCTCATTCGAACTAACACCGGAACAAGAAAAGAATTACGAAGAAGTGAAAGAGAAATTCGAAAATTACTTCATTGTGAACAGAAACATTATCTTCGAGCGAGGGAAATTTAATTCAAGGAAACAACAAGCGGGAGAACCGGTGGATAATTTCATTACGGATCTACACATTCTTGTACGATACTGTAATTTCGGAGCATTGAATGATGAACTTATCCGAGACCGTATTGTCGTTGGCATTGAAAACCCTGAACTCTCGGAAAGGATGCAACTTAATCCGAACCTCACCTTGGAAAAAGCTACGAATTTAGCGACACAACGCGAGACGGTGAAACAACAACAAACAATCCTCGATGGCGGATTTAAGTCGTCTCGGGTCGAGGTCGACGGCGTTGTGAAAGGAAACTTCCGAAGAAAGAAAGACAGCCTCAGAGACAAGAGCCAAGAAAAGACAAAAGTGAAGCTTCCCGAGAATTCCAGAACAAAACCCAGCCAGAGCAGAAGTGCCAAAAGTGCCTCGGAAATTTTCATCCGAAGAAAAGTTGCCCAGCACGTCTTTCCAAGTGTAGGAAGTGCTTAAAAATTGGTCATTGGGCGCAGGCCTGTAAAAGTTCAAAAGCTGGAAAATTGTTCGAGATTGCCACTGATGAAGAAAATTTCTTCCTTGGAGAAGTCGTGGATTTACATGAAGTCCAAAGCGACCGAACGAAGTCACCTTGGATGACAAGTGTATTCGTGGATGATAAACAGGTAGACGTCAAGATTGACAGCGGAGCAGGCGTCACAGTGATGCCTTCTGATACCCTTCTGAGTCTTGACCTCCACACAACGCTGGAACCTACCGACAAAGTGCTGATGGGTCCTTGCAACTACAAGCTGAACTGTAAAGGAAAAGTAACTGTTACACTTTCTTACAACTCAAACACCGTGAACGAAACCAGTTACGCAGTGGAAAGCTTAGCAAGACCCTCCTTGGTAGATCTGCTGCAGTGAAACTTAACCTCATATCAAGAGTGTCCGAACTCACCAGAGATGAATACAAGGCGAAAGTGATTCGCGACTACCCTAAGCTGTTCTCTGGACTTGGAGCTATAAAAGAAGAATACACCATCAGGCTGAAGGACGAAGCGAAACCCTTCGCACTCTCAGTTCCAAGAAAAGTCCCCATGCCACTATATGACATCACGAAGAGTGAAATTGACAGAATGTTGACGAGTGGAGTAATATTCGCCTGTCGACAGCCCTACAGAATGGTGCGCCCCGATTGTTGTCACATCCAAACCAAACGGCAAAGTTAGAGTGTGTGTGGACCTGACAAAGCTCAATGAGTATGTTCAGCGTGAGAATCACCCTCTTCCATCCGTCGATGTCACCCTGGGAAAGTTGGCTGGTGCAAAGTACTTCACAAAATTGGATGTAAACTCTGGATTTTGGCAGACCAAGTTATCTGAAAACTCGCGACCACTCACTACGTTCATTACACCGTGGGGTCGTTACTGCTTTAACGTACTGCCTTATGGTATTAGCTCAGGCTCGGAAAAGTTTCGGAAATGCATGAGCAAAATCCTTGAGGGACTAGATGGTGTCAAGTGCAACATTGACGATGTGTTGGTCCATACCTCAACCCAAGAATTGCACGACAAGAGACTGGAACAAGTGTTAAAGCGGCTGACTGAAGCGGGCGTGACACTCAACGTCGATGAGTGTACATTCAGAGTGCCTAAAATCAAGTTCCTGGGAAATGTCGTGAGTGCAGACGGGATCGAGGTGGATCCAGATAAAGTGTCGGCAGTGGTAAACCTACCAGTACCCAAGAATGTCCATGAAGTCCGTGTTTTCCTGGGGATGGTAAACCACTTGAGCAAGTTCGAAGTGCATCTGGCTGACAAGACGAAACCGATCAGAGATCTTATGCAGAAGGACCACCAGTGGGTCTGGGGACCACCCCAACAAAAGGCATTTGAGGTAATCAAGTCAAGTCTCACCAAAGCACCAGTACTCGCTCTCTATGATCCCAATAAGGAAACCAAAGTCTCAGCAGACGCATCATCGTTTGGTTTGGGAGGAGTACTACTACAGAAACAAGAAGACAAGACTTGGAGACCTGTCGTATTTGCTTCCAGAGCCCTGACTCCAGTGGAATGTAAATATGCACAGATTGAAAAAGAAGCCCTTGCCCTCACTTGGGCATGTGAGCGATTCAGCGACTACATAGTGGGAAAGTCCATCGTTGCAGAAACAGACTACAAACCTCTGGTTCCCCTTTTCACCACCCGTACGCTGGATGACATCCCTCCTAGAGTACAGCGGTTAAGAATGCGCCTCATGCGTTTCCAGTTCAAAGAGGTGAACCATGTACCTGGTAAGGAACTGTATATTGCAGATGCATTATCAAGAATGCAAACGGATAACCCAGACAGGAAGCCAACAGTGCCTGAAGAAGAGATGAACATCTACATCAACAGCATACTGGACACCCTAACTGTTTCAGAGGTGAAGTTAATGGAAATAAAAGAAGCCCAAGATGAAGATCCTGTCTGTCAGAGGTTAAAGAGTAACTGCATGGAAGGTTGGCCAGACAAGTTCCATCTTCACGACGCAGTGAAACCTTATTGGCCTTTCAGAGAAGAGCTCACTGTTGTCCATGGAATATTGCTGAAGTCGTCAAGAATTGTAGTGCCATCAGCCATGAGACTGAAGGTCTTAGACAAAGTTCACAAAGGACACCAAAGCATTGTAAAATGCAGGGAG
>OX419337.1:9927073-9952073 GCA_948470475.1 Galaxea fascicularis
GGAATGTCTACTAAATTACTCGACTGACGTAGCCAACGTTTGCTAGCGATGTGAAGAGCCGACAAGTCCGATGCCCTACTGAAAACTTGACGAGCTGCCCGGTCCCTCTATACGATTTTGATTTTTCTTGTTGACTATCGACCGGGTCCAGGGGGCGTGAGTTCCAGTGAAGGCTCAACGAGACATTACAGGGAACAGGGGCCGTTTCGTAACAGTTGTTGAAAATGACTCATAATTTACCTTTTTTTTGAAGCGCCCTTCAGAGGTATTGTGTTGGTTGCCTGTTTAGGTTGCAACTGGAAATCATTGAGAGTAGAATGTTTCAGCAGACAAATAGCTTTCCTAGGATTGTGTAAAATTTCATTTCAATTGAAGATATGTTGACTTCTCAGAGGCGCTTCGTCCCAGCATATTATTTCGGAGGCTTGAATTGACCGAGAGAAACTTCTCAAAATTAAAAAAATCGATGGAACTTTCAAAAATATGATTTGAGCAAAATATCATCGACTTGCCAGATTGATCGTTAACAAATGATTCTCGATCCTTACAGGCATTCACTCTTACTTATTTAAACCCTAACATCAAACTTTAAATTCTCATTTGCTTCCCCTACACATTTTCTATAGAAGTAGCTAGTAGGGAGAAATTGTTAAAATATCAAGTGAATTCATCTTGTGGGATCGTATTCTTAATTCTCGTCACCTCAGTTTTGTAAAGCACTGATATTACAGGGAGAATTTTCATGCTGGGCACTGTTAGAGTTTAAGGGTTAAAATGTGCGTAATTTCAAGTGTGTGGCCTCACGCTTTTAGACCAAAGAATATAGATTGAGTGTAGCGTGTCTGCAGCCTTACGCTACGCACAGTGTATATTCCTCGTTCGATACTTTCATTGAAACACAGTATTCTATCAAATTAAAATATACAAGATATTACCCCGTCAAATGAAAATGAACATGTCTCATCTGCCTATTTCGCTTGCACGTGTACGGGAAGACGCATAGCAATCCTCTTCAGAGTGTGTAAAGTGTTGATAAATTATCCGCTTGATAGTTTAATTCCGCAGAATTTAATTGACAAATTCGCACATCACGTGCGAGCTGAGAGAGTTGTCCCTTGACAACTTTATCGATAAATGATCGAATAATACTGTAACATGACGTTGTCCAAAGTGCGTCCTGAGAATTTGTCGAGCAGCTTTGTTTCCTTCAGGCCCTGGCAAAAGTACACAGCTTTCAATTGCCTCCTTAGCTTTTCCCGTACAGTACTGGATGAAATAAGATAATCTCACATCATCGTCCGTGGTCATACGTTCCACGTTTACCTCAAAATTCTTGATAAATCTGGGGTACTTCGAGGAATCGCCATTAAGTACGAATATTCTCGTTTCGGTATGTCCAACTTCTCAAGCTCAAGAACAACTTTATCCAAAGACATCCGTTGTTGTTCCATCATTCTTTGAAATTTGTCTGTTGTTTCGTCATAAAAATCACTTTTCTCATAATGATGCCTTTGGAACGGAGCACCTGACACACAACCTTTTAACTCCGGCGCGATGTCATTTCCAGTAAAATTCTTCGCTTCTGGTACTGCTTTAACTTCCGGTGAGTGGGTCTTTTGACTTCCGATGTTACGTGACCTTCAACGCCAGCAGCTTGCATTGAGACGGCGGAAAATGACAATTCTTCCAAATGTTTTCTTACGTTCTTATGGTCTCCAACAGCTCCTTTTTTTAGGCGAAAAAACGGCGTCGTAATCAACTTGTTCCCCCAGCTCAGCTTCAATCTCAGCTGTTCTGCATCACTTCGCTACCAATGTTCAAACGTTCCTTTTCGACGACCAAACGCGAGTTTTCTTCCTGAAGACGAAACGCAATTTCGGTTTCCTTTATCTCCTGCTCAGCGAGAAGCCTTTTTACTCTAAGCTGAGCCATTGCACACTTGACATTCTGTGCTGATAATCGGCTCCCTGCCTTTGAACTCTTTTCCCTTGGGCGTAATTGACTCGATGCCTTAATAACGCCACGTGCTTCTTGAAACACACTTAGGCGTACCCGTTCTCAACTCAACACTACGCCCTACCGCGCGACTATCCACAGCATTGTAATTGGCATCCTGAATTTCTTGAAATTTCTCTTCTAATCGTACAACTGGAGTTTTCGACTTTAATTCGAACCCGGAAATGTTTACAATACCTCCTTCGTAAACTCCTTGTCTTACCGGTGTGTAAACACTGTTGTTCAGCCATTGGTTGTACTTATTTTCAAACATTTGCATTCACATCAACATCCTTAGCGAAGTCAAGTGTAATACGCTCTCTGTCTTTTGGCTGCAAAACCAGACGATACCACTGTGCGCTAGCCCGCTAGCGCTTTTCCAATATACTAACCAACGAACTATGCTCTTCAACTACTTCGTCTAAAGCAGCTTGGAGCTGCGAGAATAGCGGTTCAGTTGACCAATAATTCGTGTAATGTGTCCACGGTAGGCGCTGATCGACCGACCCAAGTTTGCTTCCTCACCGTCCAAAGACATCCTGAGTACTAACTTTAATATTCCAACTTGGAACACCTTTGATCCATCACCAACCAAACAACCAACTTCTACCAAAGTCGTTCGTTAAGTACTGTGTAACTGAAGTTACCCGTATTTGGGATCTTACGGTTTATTTAAAAAAATCCACACTCCCACGGTACTTAACGTTGGACTGTGTTACGAGTTCGTTGTGTTGATGAGTGAGAAGTGGGTTGTTTGTAGACTAAACAGAACGCAGGGTTGTCGGAACAGCAACAAGGTTATTTATTCCAAACGAAAGTAGTAAACTCCGCACAAGATTTCACAATAAGCTCACACTAGGCTTATAAAATTACACTCGACCTCCGTCACACTGCAATACTCACGGCCTCCGCCAAATGTATAAACGACCTCTGCCACACTTCAATAAACACGGCCTCCGCCAAATATATAAACGACCTCTGTCACACTTCAATAAACACGGCCTCCGCCAACTGCTCTCAGCTCTCTCTCTACTTACTTCACTTTACTCTTAGACTCTCAGACACTCAGAAAACTCTAAAGCTATACCGATCGGCTTATATACTATACACAATAAAATTCTAGAACTTTCCCACTCGGCTAAATAAAAAAAACATTACAATAACAAACTATTTACAGCGACATACGCAAACGGCTTAAAATAGAATTGCAGAATCACGATGATACGGTACTAATTAAATATGCAGAAGATTCTAGACACTTCCAGACAGTAACGCGAGTCACGCAATAATTTTTCGTAACAGACTGACTAACGAAAGATTCCAGTTATGGTCCTTAAACCTCCATGAAAATTGTGACCAAAAACGTTGACAAACAAGACTGAATTTATATCCTAAGGTTAGACAAATTACGGAACATTACGCAACAACATGGTAACACAAAAGACAAAGTGAACAATAGAAGAAATACAAACTACAAAAAAATAAAGCTAATTAACAAGTAGATGCGACATGCATGAAATAGACAAAATGTAAAGTTTCGCGGTAACATGCCGGCCTTTAAAGGCATTCGGACTAACAGGCCTTGTCTTTCTATGAAAATTGAGCGAAACCTAATGAAATTTATGGGTAGTACCCACGAAACATACAGTTCAGTTGACAATAAATTTGCTTAAAGCGTTCATTCGGTAGGGAACAATACTTCGTAATTTTCTTTCTAGCGACTCAGATTTTCGCACTTTGTGATCTGTCTAATAGCTCAGCATTGATACTGTTTATGTATCGGCAGCTTCCAGTAGGCTTAGTTTCCTAATGTCACGCCTCAGGATGGCTCTGACGGTTCTAACTGTGGCCTGACGAACTGCGCCATGGTGGTCTTTTGTAACCACTTCGACAACACACATTGGCCACTCTCCACGAGGACTGTGTTCATCAGCTATGAGAACCAAATCTCCAACAGCTACATTCCGGCGCGGGCGGATCCATTTCTGTCTTTCCTGAAGGGACAGCAAGTACTCTTCCACCCACCGTCTCCAAAAAATGTTACTCAGGTGCTGTGCTTGTGTCCAGCATCTTGTGCACTTGCTTGTGGATGCAGTGGAGAAATCCCCAGGGGCAACACTGAGATTTCTGTGAGTTAGTCTGAAATGTCAGCCGTCTCCTTCCCCTAACCCACAGTGGGCGCGGGCGCGAGAGACGTCTGAATTCCGAGCGTCATAATGTCATCCGGTGAAGTCTCGTTTCAATTTAGGCAATGTTGCATAAATTTCATTTCTTAACAGGACGGCGGCCACGAGCGTCGATTGCATGCATATGTTTGAAGGTGTCTGGGTTTTGTGTACCGATAACTGAGCTTGACGATAAAGCCTCTAGAGTAAATTTACGGAGTAGTACTTCTTTCCCAATCGAACTTGAATTGACGAAGCTGCCGTTAAAGCTTGCAATTGGAAAAGCTGTTGGAGAGCTTTGTTCGAAGTCAAGTGAGTTACAAGCAACTATCAAGACTTACCGTGAGTTCGTGTCAGTGGCGACTTAAGTCTACTAGTAGATAACGTATAGTGTTCAGACCTCTGTTATTAAGATTGTATTAATTATTTTTAAATAAATGAGTTGGGTTTACTGAAGAGTTTCAGTTTATATCTTTCTGGCGGTCAAGAGATACCGCAACATCTGTAACGCGTGACTGATTCCACATCTCGAGCGCTTTCTTCACCTCAGATTCCGCTCCCTTGAAGTTAGAACCGTTATCAAGGTAAACTTCGATTGGGACCCCGCGCCATCAGAAAGGAATCAGTCTCCTACACTGGATCACTTGTTGACCACTCGTCTGACAGCTGAACCACCTTTCAGAATCCAAAATTTCTTTCTTATAGTTGCCAGGACTAACTTACTCCTACATGGCCTATCTGATGATAATGGTAAAGTACCAAGTCAGTTACATGATGCTGGCTTGGAAGAACTATGGGACGTTTTGTACGCGAAACCGTTGAAATTTGGTGTGTTTTAAGCCAAGCATTTGCCTGACAAGGTACCAAAATTAAACATCAAAAGAAAGAAGGTACGTAGCAATTTTTCCCGTCTTTCAAAAAATTAGTGCGAAATCTACATAAAATTTGCTTGTATCTGGTGGTATTTTCGTTTTAGTGCAAGACTTCCGCACACAATGCTGTGCTTTCGAACGTGCAACATGAGTTGCGACATATGCGTTGTTTGTAAAGTGATCCATCGACTGGACTGTTCACCCCATGTTCATCTTATATTTTTTTCGCAGTTTAAGCTTGGGATGTGCACTAACCACTACCAGTGTTGTAGTAATAATGCCAAATATTGTATTGTCACAGAAGCCATTCGCAAATGTACAAATCACAATCTCTAATGTTATTTATTAGTCTAAGTTTCTATCACACAGAGCCCTGGAGAGACCAAGCAGGATGTTACCATTAGACGCTTAGATCGCGCGAACGGTTTTGGATGTTAGAACTCGGCACTGTGTATCCTTATGGTCTCAATGATCGCTTGCAACACTTTGGAAACGTTTCACATTCTTATGTTCAATCCAGAAGCAATGTTTTTCATCTATTTAATCGTCATCAGTGCCGAAAAGGGAGCCATGGACGGCGGCGTAACTCCAGACGCAACTCAGAAATAACATTATTGGACCAACTTCGCAGTTTGTACAACAGAAGTCGGGGTCATGGTGGGTGACATCGTCTGCGAACTACTCTTCATAGCGCCCGGTTACCCAATTCACATGGGCTATTTAATGAGTGTAAACATTTAAGGAATGTTAACAATCAGGAACAGCGTTTCAGGAGCATAGTTTTGGATGTATGTATGTTGCAAGAAATTATTTTTCCCAGTACGTACAGGCACCGACTCCATGGCTTTATCACAGTGTTTTTCCACAACAAAGGTATAGATAAAGTTAAGCTTACTAACATTTTCCACAACAAACTAGTTAGATCTAAAGTACCAATTTATTTTCAGGAGGAAGATCCACCACTGATAAGTTATAAGTACACAAATAATATTTCTAGGAGTGTGTTCAATTATAATCAAACCCTTTGTAATATTGATCTAGATAATTATCGCGATGCATCTTATTCGTGCGACTGCCGATCTTCAACCTTTTGTTATGAGCCTCATGATCATGTCATAACCAGGGATCTTTGAATCGTAAGGAACAGAAAACTTAGACGTCTACTAGAGAAAGGTCCAAAGTATAGGGAGCAGAATAATATCGATTGGCACCTTAACAAGCAGATATTGACAAAGGCTGTAGATGATTACGCCAACAATCAGGAGTAAACGAGAGGGATACCACGTGTCAACTCTGAAGGAATTGTCGGTGACGGTGAAGTTTATCATCAGCAACAGGATAAAAAATTTGCAACATCCAAGTTTCCGTACTTGTCATAAGATTTTAAAGAACCCACACATCAAAACATACTTGACAGACCTTCAAAGTAAATGCGTACTGGTCCCTGCGGATAAAGCTGGCAATAACATCATTTTTGTTTGTAAGTATTATTGCATACAAACACTAATGAAAGAGCGTGGCAGTGGATGAAAAAATACAGACCCACGCTACAACATTGGATGGAACTCGTTGGACGTTATCCGTGCACGGGAGGAAAAACAGCCTTCCCTAAATCACGTGAGTAGCTGGGACTTTTCTTCTCTTTATACTAGCCTTCCACACGCCTAGCTTAAAAATCAGCTTCATGATCTTTTGGAAAGAGTTTTTATTACTAGAGGGAAAAGCTTCATTGCTACCAATAATTTTTGCACCTTCTGGACGAATGACAGAACGTCAACGAGGTACATGTTCTTCTCCTGTAGAAAACGTTGTGTCGCTATTGACTTTCTTTATCGACAACATCTACGTTCGTTTTGGAAGCGCGGTTTTCCGGCAAGTTATAGGTATACCAATGGGCACCAACAGCGCACCTTTGTCGGCCGATCTCTTCCTTCATACCTTCGAGTACGATGGTCAAAACAATGAAACAGGATATTACAAAAGCCGTCCAGTTCAGCAACACCTTTCGGTACATCGACGATTTATTCAGTATTAACAACGTGGACTTTGGAAATTACATCAGCGCAATTTACTCGTCGGAACTGGAACTTAAGGATACTTCCACATTATCTGCTGAAGTGTGTTATCTCGACACGAATATCAAGACTGTTGACGTAGCCACACTTTTCCGTATCAGTATCTACAATAAGAGGGATGACTTTGCATTCCGGATTGTCAACTTTCCTCATATGGACAGCAACATTCCCGCCAATCCAGCTTACGGCGTTTACATATCTCAACTGGTGTGATATGTTAGAATTTGCACGTCCAAGGTTGACTTCATAAATAGGCTCCGTGTACTTTCATTGCGTCTCAAGCAACAAGGCTTTGAAACCAATCTACTTCGGAAATCATTTAATAAATTTTTCAATCGCCATGGTCTTATCATCGAGAAGTATGGTGTAACCCTGCTTGAAATGAGATTAGCAATCCAGGCTTGAATTGAAGCATCGTATCCTTACATCGCGTAATTGTTGCTTTGATTTGTGTTTCGCTTGTGTCTTGGCACGCGTGTGCGCGCAATTTTATTTTGTGCGCGTGCATCATTTGTATAGGTAATCACATGATTCCAAGTGCAATTAACAAATAAAGAAGCCTCGCCTGTGATCTGTTCTGTTGTAAAGCACGCAGGAAGCGGATAGAGCACGAAAGAAGTCTAGGGGAAACACGAGACGTTGTCGAGTGTTTTCCCTACTTCTTTTTCCTACTTCTTCCATCTTCCAGCTCGTTTTCAAACTCGTTTTCTAGGTCAAACAAGCCGTGTGACTCAAAATAAAAACCAAGGAAACTGAAAGATTGGAGAATTGATTTGGGTCGATGAATGGGTCGATGGCGTGACAACCAAAGCTGCGTACACCTGTACTCTCATAAAGTACACTGTTTTAACCAATCAGAGCGCGCGTTATATCGATAATTTATTATAATACTTATTAATAAGTTGGGTTGGTATCAACACAGTACCGTGCGGTTATTAACAAACCAAAGTCATTAAAAAATATATAGATTGCCAAAAAATGGTTATAAGTTGGGTTGATATCGAGCATAAAACATTTGTTAGCAATAAAATGGAAAAATGTGCTCATACCTCCAACTATATAAATACTTGAAATGAAGACGTTATTCAACGAACTAAATGCACACGTAAATTAAATGACTAATAATACACTTGAAAAAATTACTGGATTGTGATTGGCTGAGAGCAGTGCAGTTCAAGTGTAACAAAGTGCAGAAAGTGTAACACCAGTGCAAAAAAGTGTACCACCAATGCAAATTACAACGAAGATTTCCGAAGTTAAAACAAAGAGACTCGAAGACTTCCGAAGACCAAGCGATGTATTTCGAAGACCGCCGAATATCGTGCGAAACCTTCCAAAGATTTCCGAAGATCGCTGAACACTTCTGAAGATCACCCGAATGCTTCTGACGATTTTGGACGAACACCCGACCACTTCCGAAGATGAACCAACACTTCCGAAGATTTCCGAAGATTACCCGAACACTTCCGGTGATCTCCGGATATTTTCGAAGCTTCTCCAAGTTTCGGAAGAGCGAGGGCAATGCCTTCTGCGTACCTCAGTAGTCAATGTATGGGTTGAAGCTTTATAATTAGTCTATTTTTTCAAGTGTATTATTACCGGCGGGGGTATGAGCACATTTTTCCAATTAATGGCTAACAAATGTTTTATGCTTGATACCAACCCAACTTATAACCAATTTTTGGTAATCTATATATTTTTCCACATTATTATTCCTTACATCAAATGATTTCATATAATTATCACAAATCGTGATTTCGCTGTTTCCCCTCTTTTCTCTCAAAATGATTAAGCTATATATTATAAAAAAATATACTGCGTCTGTTTTAAAATGCGTTTGACCCCTATGCGTGACTTTCTCTGAAAAACACATTAAATTAATTCTTACTATATACTTTAAAAATATATAAAAATAAAATATATAGTTATATTATAAGAATGAGTTGCAATAAGATAATCCATGATGAAATATCAAGTGAATATGTTAATTGTCCATTTTGTTATAAACAGATAAGTGATAGAACGGTAAAAAAATATCTCATGTTGTAATGAACAGGAGATTATAAATGACAATGATATGGATGTTTGTAAAAATTGTGGAATCGTACAATATTATAATTTCATAAAAGTTATATTGATTTCAATGAAAATAAATACAAAATAAGGAAAAATCTATATATATATAAGAAAATATCATCTTAATAATATTCCAATTCATATTTACAAACAAAATAATATACAGCTTTTTAATTCAGACAAATTAAAAATATTTGAAATATTTGATAAAATTAAGAGTCATTCCAAAATTAGGTCACAATCGAAAAAGAATGATATCAATCAAATACATGTTAAAACAGATATTCGATATGTTAAAAATTGATTATAGTAATATTAAAATTACAAAAAGTGAAACTACATTGAAATTTTATGATGATTATTAGAATGATATTAAAAAGTTGATTAACCTGTGAATATTTTATCATATTTTTCAGAAGCTTTGTTAATTGTTGGGCATGGATCTGTTATCATTTCATCCAGTTGTTGTAGATAATTCATGAATGATACGTCATTGTATTCGAGATCTAGACCTCTTAAAAAGGATTTCAACTTTGTTAAGACCTTTTCATAATTTTTAAATGCAAATTTACACATGTTGACTTTTGAATTGAGATTGCTTTTTGCCATATAGCCTTGAATTGATGATAGGATTATAGGATTCAAAGTTATAGATCCAACTATTGTTCCGGAACTTACCAATCCTAAAGAAACCATATTAAGTGTTAGTTTAATACGGTTTAGTCTTTTGTATTTCCATTTGTAGCATGTATATTTTTTGTGATAAGCTTTATACAATTTTTTTAATTCGGTTATTTCAGCCTTACTCAATTTTTGATCAATATGATTGAAAACAAATGTCTTTCCTCTCAATAGATTTTTTAAATGAAAGAGATATTTTTACACTCATATATATTAGTTTAGATTATCAATTTTCTATGAACGCAATACAATATACCTGATATTTGTCCACATAGAGGATTGCTTTTCATAAAATTATTTGTTTTATGCTCAGGGATAGAATATAAATACCCTCTATCCAGCGAATGATTATAAAAGAATCGTCCAAAAGCATCATGTAATATACTATGAGTATGAAATACTTGGAATCTTCCAAGAGTTGATTCAAGAAGCCATGTTAACCATCCACTATTAGGTCCAATAAGACCAATGTCATAGTTATTCATTTCAAGTATTTCATCAATTGTCACCAGTTCATTAAAATGCTTATGATACAAGTATTGATATACCAAAGCAGATTTTAAGACGACATTATCGATATTTCGGTGTTTATCTTTTGTTTCAAGAAAGAATCTTTCAATATACTTTTTTATATCTTTTACCCTTATAATATATCATTGTATTATTCAATTTTCAATTATTTCCATATTAATCCATATATTTTAATGCAACACACATATCATCAGATGCTGGACTAAATAACTCAATTCCAATTAGACCTGCTTGCTCATTGGAATGTATATTATCCGTTAATACATTATTACTTTTAGTGGTTGTTCTTCTGATATGAATTCTACTGAAAATGACTTTATAGTCAAATGTACTATAACTATCTTTTTCCTCGATGTAAATAAATTTATTGTCTACAAGATAAAAATTACTTTAAATTTATCTACTAGCTCCGAATATTACATCTGTTTTACCTTTTTTTTTTAAAAAAACCTGTGGATTTTTTATGTCTGTATCCATCAACATAACTTCTTAATGCTACTGTTTGATTATTGCCACCTAGATTTGGAATTAAAAGTGTTGCATTTCCAGATTGTCGATCTGGTTTTAAACAAACTGTTCTATTTGAATATCTTAATTTTAAACGATCGCAATATAAGGATCCGCTGTCACCATAAATAGGTATTTTACCGTTAGTTATATTATTAGAATTATATTCAAATAGTTTATTCAAATCAGCTGTTGATATCTGGCTATTTGTTCTATCTATGGAGATAGCACATCGACGAATTTTTATTGTTCCTTGTATATCCAAATCGCCATTTCTAATGTGACTTTCCATTTGGTTTTTATTGATGGCATCAGAATCATCAGTACCATCTTTAATGTTTTTATTATGAATATCATAATTACCATCAGAAGTGAGTTAAAAACCTATACCAGGAGGAACTCTTAGGGAGGCTGAATATAAATTATTGGTGTTATCATTTAATATTCTCATATAATATTCATATAATAATATTATATTATAAATTATATTATTAATTTCTAAATAGATAAGACACATATTAGTATGTTAGATTAGATTCGTGATTCTATGACTAATGCTATTTTTGCTAATTTAACTGATGGTGTTGTTAAATTTTAAGTATTACTATTGTAATTTTTATCTATAGAAATTTGGATAATATCATCAAATTTTGTTAAAATGTTTAATTCTCCTTTGGAATATATACGTATGACATATAATAGTTGATTAGATTTTTTTATTGGGCGAGATTCATTTGATAAATTAATGTACCTATAAACCTCATCGAATTGTTGATATTGTTAAATATTCTAATTCTAAATACACCATAATAAGGTGGAAGAAGACTTCTATTTTGATTTATCGTGAAATAATATGTATCAGAGCCATTACTTAGTCTATTTGCAGAAAATTCATCTCTTTCACCCAATTTATCTCTATATCCAAGTAATTCAATTCTCATAGTAGCTGGAGGAGTTGGGCCATTTACTTTTCTTATAACAAGAAATTTGAATGTAATCTCTCGACCAGGATTTACCATGAAATAATTATCAAGTGTTCCTCCTGCTTTGATATAAACATTTGATCCTCCTCTATCGGTATGAAGACTTACAAATACTGTTAATTCATTGGTTATATTACGATCATAACTATTTTTCAACTTATCCAATTTTGTATTCATTTGAGATATTCTATTCAATAATTCATTTGCTTTTGTATCAAGCTGAGATAAATTGATAGCATCAGTATTATTAACACTATCGCGTAAATTTATTCTCTTTCTTGTATTCATGTCTATATCTAATTCAAATTGTATATTTCCGTTGACTATTTTGAAAGGTATTTTCAGAGGGTTATACACATCATTAGGAATATCACTGATATAAGCATCTACACCATATACAATAAGATTCAAATCAAGCTCGAGAGGAGCATTTCTTGCATCATCAATATGAGTAGTAAAATAGACTGTGTTGAGGAGCTGTTAATTTTTTGAATTGAATTATGGATTTTGTATAGTAATATTTTGTATTTCCTATATCGTAATCATATTTTTCAGTATGTCTGAATTTTATTGATATGCCTGTACCGTTGATTCTAATAACAGGTTTATTCCAATAACTCTGATTTGTAAATAACTGCTCAATAGCCATCGTATGATCCTTATTTGATGCTAGACCAAGCTGAACACCTAATCGATATCTATGGTTATTGCTGTCATCTTTCAGAGCCTTGAATGATATTACCTCCTTGTTTTGATGAAAACTCTGTTCATAATTGACAATAAATTCAATTTTTGCGTTATATTCTGTTGTAATTTGATTGATATCATCCATGACGTATTTGAATGAATTTTCATGTTCGTGACTTTGAGAAGGTTTAGTCTTATCATCAACATTTTTTCGTAGCAGAATTGTTATCATCAATAGGATCGCTTAAATTGTTTATTTGATTTGAATCTGCATCAATACTTCCCAATAATTTATTAGAACCATGTAGTCTGAAAAAGTTCAAATCAACATATTGTTTGTTCACAGCATCCTCTATAAAATACCATTTCTTCTACTAACGAAGTAATCCTTGATGTATTTGATATTAGGTAAATCAGAATCGGATGAATCGAGGGGACTGTAATTTTTGAGATTGATAATTTTGTAATTACCCATATTGAGAGTAAAAGTCATAGGGTTTGATCCATTTGTTTTTAAATAATCAGTTAGTTGAGATTCCAGATACCTTTTATTTACACTATCTTGTTCATCTGTTGGATCCAATGTATTTTTAACTCTCTGTTCATTCATATTAAGATCACCCGTCATCATAACAGAACCGTCCCTTTATAAATATCCAGATAAATCTACATTACCACCACCGCTTGCAACTTTATTATCAACATATAATTTATAATTAAGTGAAGTACGATCGTCCGGGTGAGTGTAGTCCTGAGAAGGACTGTTTGTGGTGACATTGACTGACGTTTCGACAACCTGAGCGGAAGTCATCATGAGAGTCAAGTGATTTGTGTAACGTCAGGGGATGGTATAAGTACTCTGGTCGTTGATGTGATTGGTCAGCTGGAAAGCTGGTTTACTAACTTAGAACAGACACCACTAAACCGTTGCTTACAACTTCCCGCACCTTACAAACGACTTGTCGACGACATAAACAACGGACAAACAACAGACTGACCGACAACAACACGCGTACAGAAATTAGTCTAACAAAGACGAATCGAAACGCACCAATCACTGTTTACAACAGACAAACAACAGACCGACTAATTTTACACGTACACACATTAGACTAACAAAAGACGGATCGAAACGCATCAATCACTGTGTACAGTCTTCACAGCCAATGACAACTAGGCTTAACTGACATTCGACCAATAACATCACGACTTCCAGCTGACCAATCACATCAACGACCAGAGTACTTATACCATCCACTGACGTTACACAAATCACTTGACTCTGATGATGACTTCCGCTCAGGTTGTCGAAACGTCAGTCAATGTCACCACAAACAGTCCTTCTCAGGACTACACTCACCCGGACGATCGTACTTCACTTAATTATGACATGACTCCTGGGTTCAAACCATTTACGAACATATAATTTAGTTGCAAGGTGATTATTTTCAGTTGGTTGTTCATTACATACTATTGATTTTGTGAATGTTTGAGTATCTCGTATTGTTTGATTAAGGCTTGTAAACATAATTGTTCTATCAGCTCCGGTTAAATTTGGTATATTGATAGTTTGATTACATGATTGTCCCTGGGGCTTGAGAATTACAAAATTGTTACTGTATCGTAACTTTAATTTATCACAAAACAAATGACCATCAGAGCTATAAATGGGTACCTTATTATTTGAACTAGTATTTGAATTAGAGTTATAAAGTTTCAAAATATCAACTCTATTAATGACGACTTGCTGATTTCCATCTTTTATAACAATATTACCAGAAGGAATTATTATTTTTGCCGTAAATGTATTATCAATCGAATTAACAACAACAGTGGATTTACGTCTATTATTTCTTCCATCGTAGTTTTTAATATTTGGAATATATAAATGAGTATCATCGAACTCTTGATCATCACTTTATAATATATTATAACGCTATCATTAAACTGATCTGGAATATATAATTTTTTTGTCATTAGACCAGCATCAGGTAAATATCTCACTAATTTATTAGATTGAGGGTTTCCAACTGTACTATCTTCTGATTTATCTATTTTCGTATTCAATCCAGTATCTAACTGATTTTTGCTTATACTGTCTCCATTGTCTGTACCTTCTGCTTAATTACTTAATTTTGTATTTCCCATATCAATTACCGATCCATCTTTTTTTAAATATAGACTCAAGTCCTGTCCAGATACATGATCTTCAATCTATTTTTTGGAAACAACATCGGTATCATTAGTACCATATTTAATGTTTTTCAATTGTTTATTATCAATATCATAATTACCATCTTTGGTTAATTTAAAACCAATACCAGGAGGACCTCTACCACCACTGACCACATTTGTAGTATGTGGATTATGAACATTATCGTTAAATATTCCCATATAATATTGAAATAGATATTTCCATAAAAATTTCTCTTGACCATTTTCTTTGGTTTGTCAACATATAGAAATGAATATGGTTTTTCTGTTGCTTTTTCATATTGTTTTTTTGTTACATTTAATTCTCGTGAAACCAGATTTCTCTCATTATTGCTTGGAAACTCATAAACAATATAATGGCTGCAATTCAATCTTATGTCTTTTGGTGTTTTATAGAAGCTCTGACTGAGATATATCGATGAGCAGTATTTATGTCTCCCTTGAATAAAATAATCAATTAATGGTTTCTGATTTTTATCGCAAATGAAATCGTCAAATATTACTATTTTTTGAGAATCACTTTCAAGACTATCAACGGGTTTTATTTCATCATTATTGTAATGTATAATATCATAACCAACCTGTCTACTGATGCCATCCATTGTTTCAATCATATGTTTGTATGTCTCTTGTTCAAGATTTTTACCGTATAGATAAACCTGATCAAAATAAACTAATGGTTTCATAAGCATGTGATAGGGAAGATTAGTTTTTCCTGATCCCGAATTACCACATATTAGCATTCTAAATGGTTTATCAGGCATATAACGATATAGTTGCGTGAAATTAGTATTTTCATCTTCATTGAAATCATAATTTGGTATTTCCATTATATATAATATTTAGATAAATAAAGATAAGTTTATATAACTATTATATATAATGGATATTGAACAATTTAAAAAGCTTAGTAATTCCAAAATTGAAGCCGGAAGAAAAACCAGAGCTATAAGAAAAGAGTTAAACAAGCTAAACAACATGAATATGAGGGAGTATCAGAAGCATTCAAACCAATCATTGATGTTGAAAAAAGTGTTAAACAGAGTATTGATAAAAAACAGGATGAATTAATTGGACAACTTCAAAAAAATTAAAAAAGCTATTACAAGTATTTAGAAGATTTTATCATTTATAACCAATTACCTGAAACCCCAGTACAAGGTACAAAGTTACCAATTGATTATAAACCCGTAATGATGGATGAATCACCACCCAAAAATATATTGGATTTAGATAAAGGATTCAATCCTGCTGATATTCAAACATGGACTAAATATGGACTCTATACACCATCTGATGTATTGAAGAGTGTTCAAAGTCAAGAAATAAATTTCAAAAATTACGATGGAAATTTTGGTCATTTAATAAAAAAATTAGGAGTTGAAAAAGCCCCATTTTCAAAGAAAAATAAAAATAATAAACCGGAAAATATCGCGAAAATCAACGAATTAGATAAACAAATCAATTCATTGCGAAAATATAGGCAAAGAATAAGTGTAATTCCTGAGGGTTTGAAGACACTTGGATCAGGAATATATACACACAAAAAGCGAAATGCTTATAAAATAAATATGCACACAAGAGGATATGGTAATCTTAAAATTGATTTACCTAAACTTTTTGGTCAATTAAAAATAATTGCTTATAAAGATGGACAGAAAGTGTTTGATAAAAGAGCAGATTTCGATATAATTGCTCTGCTAACAAAGAGGTTCAACAGTAAAAAGAAATACAGTGATTTGTCAAGAATGATTTTCAATGAATTGAATACATTATTTGAAATTCCAATTCACCGCACAAGCAATAAATATAAAAGAATAGGATCGGGTGTTATTTATTACAATAATCCGGAGGACCCTCTTGATAGAATAGAATTACTTGGAGGATCAATTCAAGCAGGAAATGATGGTGTAAAAAAGACATTTACACAAATAGCTCATACATTGAATAAAATAGGAGTCATTGACAATAATCATTTGAATGATTTAATGAGAGGATATGTAATCTAATGATATATGGAAGAAAGATCGATTTATATATCATCTGTTGATAGAGAGAAAGTTGGTAAATCTGTAACGCATGATTTCAAAATTAAATTACAAACAATATTAAAACTTGATCAGAATATGAAGCATGAAATAGCTGTTGATACAATTATGATGACTTATTCATGGCATAATATATCTGAAACATACAATAATAATAAGATTAAATATAGTCATGATGGAGGTTCAAATTGGGAAGAAATTACTTTTGTCGATGATATGTATTTATATGAAGATATCAATGACTATATTCACGATTTTATGGTAGAACAAACACATGCAACAAAAGATCAATATCCCATCAATATATTGTTCATTCTATCTTCATATAGAGTTATTATTGATATTGATGAGAGAGTTAACAGAATAATTTGTGGAGGTAGTTGGGGAAAAATTATGTAATCTAATATTATATGTTTAGAAATAGCTCATATATTGAAAGATATGAAGACGTTGTTTTCGAACTAGAAACTCCATTAAACACAACAGTTGCACAAAATGCTTATCAAAAGAAAGATGGTTATAGATTCGTTGCTGATAATACTGGCGAAGTAACACCTTTTCATTGGTATAATTCTCGTATTTTAGTTGACTTCAAAGTAAATAAATTGGATAATAATGCTATTGCATTAGAAGATCATAACGGTATAGTCAATGGATCACATTCACTCATCAATAATTTAAAAGTAAATCTGAATGGTAAAAAAGTTTACGATCGTAATGATGCAAATCATGTAGTCAATATAAAGAATCTCTTAGAGTATAGTCCAAGTTATGCAGAATCAACAGCTACTAATGAATTTTTCTATTTAGACACAAATAGAAGCGCTGAAGAACGACCGGCCCAAGCGGCCTACAATAAAGGTTTCGCTGCGAGAAAATCTCTTTTGGGTGCATCAGCTACTGTCAGTACTGAAATACCTCTTAATAGATACAGTTTTTTCAATGCACTACAAAATGAACTTCTGCCGAATACACGTTTAGAACTAAATTTAGAAATAGAATCAGATGCTAATCTAATTTGGCAAGCAGCTGATAATTGCAGAGTCATAATAACAAAAATACAACTATTTGTTCCTCGGATTATTTTCAATTCTGAAGGTCAATCATTATATTCCAGTAAACTCATTACAAATAAAAAATGGACATATTTAAGGGAAGAGATGAGATCAAATTCTTCATCACAAAGATCCGGACATTTCAATATCACTTCTGGGATATCCAAACCAAGACATGTTTTCGTTTTTATAATCAATGATGCTAACATTGACTTGCAGACAGCTAATCCATTTTTGTATAACACTTTTTCAGTCAGCACAGACCCTAGAACTCAAATTAATTGTCATCTTGTAGTAGCAAATGGTAACGAGTTTCCTGAATTACATTATACATCTACTACAGATATTACCAGAGTGTATAGAGGCACTTTACTTAATAGAAGTAATTTCAGAACAATCTTTCCTTTTGTGTATTTTGATCTTACTAATTAAACAAAAACTAGACATCAGAGATGGAACAACTAAACTGATATTCAGATGTGAACTAAGTGGTACAACAGCAACCGCTTATAGCATCTATGCTTTGATTTTATATGAGCAGGAAGCAGAACTTGTTCAGAAGGATGGTAAACTCATGTTCCGTTAAAGAATAGGAAAAACATGTTATATACAAAATAAATATAACATATGAAATTTTAATTTAATATAACATATATTATATACAATATATGATGCAATATTTTCCTCATGGTGTTAAATTAAGTAGAGGCCAATTGGAAAAGCTTTCAAGAGCTTATGCCAATAAATCACCCATAACTTTAAGATTAGAAAAATCTGATTTGAAGGGTAATGATGAACGTATGTTAACACAAAACACAGATTAAACGAATTCAAAAAGCAATGAAAATGAACAAAGGTGTTGACATTAAAATATCAAAAAGCCAAATACGTAAGGTTGCAAGACATGGAGGCAGCCTGTGGAGTTGACTAGCAGGTATGCCATCAAAATTATTACCGATGGCAATGCCATTAGCTAAAAAGGCTATTGGACCTCTTGCAATAGGAGCTTTATCTGGTTTAGCTTCTCTAGGTATTAATAAACTCTTTGGAAGCGGTCAAACAGGTGGATTTCTAATTCCAGGCTCAAAAGTAAAACAATTAATTCAATACAAAGAATACCTAACAGCCAAACAAAAACAAGCTATCCTCAATGCTTTACAAACAGGATCTAGTGTTCATATCAAACCGACAAAAAACAGATGGGATCAGGTATAGGAACGATTTTGGCATCTATCGGTATTCCAATGCTATTAGATGCTAACATGGGTAAAGGTCGATCAAGTCGATCAAGATCAAGAAGATCAGTACCTGTTCACATCCCAAACACAACAACAAAAAAAGATGGAGGTTTAGTAATTCCACAAAATTATAGAAGCGATCCGTTTTTCGGTGCTTGGGATCAAATGAAAAATCCTATGCTTTGTTATGGTGTTAAACCAAAAAAAGACAAAAAAAAAAAGGCAAAAATACAAAAAACCAGGAAAAGACTTTTAACAGGAGCTCTCGGTATTCCTCAAGATACAGCAATAAACAGAAACATATGGTCGAAAATTCCACTTTTAGGTCAACTAATATAAAATTCATAGATAAACCACTTAGTAACTTTGATTTAATCAATTGGGTAAACAAATTAGGTATAAAACATTTCAGAGGTGTATTTAGCAGAGACAATTTACCAAAAAAGATAGATGAACCTGAAGTTGGAATTATAAATCTTGATACTCATATTGGACAAGGCACTCATTGGGTATGTTACAGAAATGATGACAAAAATGTATGTTTCTTCATAAATGAATACGTTTTTATTCCTTAATATTATCATCTAAAAAACCACTAGCCAAAGAACTCAAACATTGGGTTACAAGTAAGGTTTTACCATCAATAAGAAAATACGAATATTATAAACCAAATAGTAATAAATTATCTATTGAAACCGAAAATGATCTGCATTATAAAGTTGTGGATTTTATTAGAAAAAAATATCCCGAATCACTACTCATTGCAGGATTAGGAGAAAACCAAAGAACAGAAAACATTAGTTTACCATCTTGGAAGAAAGGTTATATGAGTGGTCAATGTGATCTCATGGTAATGAACCCAACAGCTAAAACTAACTCATTTTGTATTAAATTTAAATCTCCTACTGGTAACTATCAAGTATCTCAAAAACAGCTTCATATGAAAGAAATGTATGAGAAAAACAAATGCAGATATTTACTGAGTAATTGTTATGATGATATAATATTTGAAGTTATCAAACACATGGAAGAAAGTAATAGATACATAAAAAGAAGACATCAAAGACAAAAATAATCAATCAACTATATTTTCAATGATTTAAAAAATCATTTCATGGATTATTTAAACGCACTTATTTATTTTGAATTTTAATATAACATATAGTTTTCTTCGAAACCAAAATGCGTTAAAAAGACATAAAGAAATATCACTTTATAATATATATGTATAGTAATAATATGAATAAAAGAGATCTCAAAAAATTGAGAAAATCTGAATTAATTAATCTGTTATTAAAACAGAATGATAAGAAGAAGCCAATTCCAACTCCAAGAAAGAGTGTTAAACAAATGGTGCATAATTATGAAAACAACATAATTCTTCCACCATTAGAATTTAGGGATAAACCAGTTCCAATGCCGAGGACTAAAAAACCGGTACCACTACCAAGGACTAAGATAACGCAAACAGATAAAGCTCTAAAAGGTTATACCAATTCTTACAAAATCAACATCAAAGACAAAAAAAGATCCACTAGTTCAACTACAAAATACAAGAAAAGCTGTTGGGTACCACATTATAAATACACCAAAAACAATGAAAGGACTAAAATTCGAAACATTGAAAGTAACATTCACAAAAATATCAGATGGAGAAACAATTTATACGACCGCCTATTTTAACAGTCAAACTGAGACTATCACAAATAATCCAGAGATTGCTGAATCACTTGAAGTATCCAAACAAAATATATTAAATAAAATTGCAGTTTGGATTTCTGAGGGATCAGGCTGGACAATTCAATCAGTTGATAATCATTATCTCAATGTGGTAAAATATAAACCGATGAAAGGTTCTTCATACATCAAATTACCGAAAGAACTAAGACCAATGCAAAAGGTTTGATAAACATGAAAAATGAGGACAATGAATGCTTCAGATGGTGTCACATCAGATACTTGAATCCACAAGAAAAGAATCCGCAAAGAATAAAAAAAGTCGACAAGGCTTTCATTGAAAATCTCAATTATTCAGGAATTGAATTTCCAGTCACCACAAAACAGTATAACAAAATAGAAAAGCAAAATGAAATTAACATTAATGTTTTTGGTTATGAAGACGAACAACCATATCCCATTTACATTTCAAAAGAAAGGAATGAAGATTGTTTGAATCTATTATTGATTACAGAAAATAAAAGCAAACACTATCTATTGATAAAAGACTTCATTGAATTTATGTACAATCAAACGAAACACAAAGAGAGGAAAATTTTCTGTATGCATTGTTTGCAATGCTTCAGCTCTGAAAAAGTATTAGCCAATCATAAAGAGAACTGCATCCAAGTAAATGGCACACAAGCGACAAAAATGCCAACTAAAGACGACAATATATTAAAATTCAACAATTTCCACAAACAACTACCAGTGCCATTTGTAATATATGCAGATTTTGAAGCTATCACAGAAAAAATACATGGTTGTCAACCCAATGATGATAAATCATATACAGAAGCCTATCAGAAGCATGTAGACTGTGGTTATGGATATAAAGTCGTTTGTTGTTACGATGACAAATACAGTAAACCAGAAAAAATTTACATAGGTGAAAAGGCTGTTTACAAATTTATGGAAGCTATGTTAGATGAAATTAAATATTGTAAAAAAGTTATGAAAAAAGAATTCAACAAACCACTGAAAATGACAAAAGAGGATGAAAAGAAATTCTAAAAAGCTGATGAATGTCATATCTGTAATAAAAAATATAATAAAACCAATGTAAGAGTTAGAGACCATTGTGATATCACTGGTGTGTATCGTGGTTCAGCTCACCAAGATTGCAATGTCAACTTTCAAATAAGTGATAAAATTCCTGTAATATTTCATCACCTCCGAGGATACGACAGCCATTTCATAATGCAAGAGATCGGTGAAATAGTAAAAAAAATATACATATACAAATAAGAAAGGTGAAAAGTGTCAAATGAATATTAATGTAATTCCTAATAATATGGGAAAATATATGGCTTTCATGCTTGGTAATCATCTGACCTTCATTGACATTTTCCAGTTTATGAGCTCAAGTTTAGAAAAACTAGTGAGTAATCTACCAAAAGAATTATTAAAAATACACCTCCCAGAAATTCAAAACTAAAAAGTTTGATTTAATGTATCAAAAAGGAGTTTATCCATACGACTTCATGAATAGCTTTGATCGATTCAATGAAAAACTACCACCAAAAGAAGAATTTTACAGCATCCTGAATGATGAACATATATCAGACGAAGATTGAAACATGCTCAAAATGTGTGGAATACATTCTCTCTCAAAAATATGGGTGAGTACCATGACTTGTATCTGAAATCAGATATCCTTCTTCTGGCTGATGTTTTTGAAAACTTCAGGAAACATTGTTTAGAATACTATAAACTAGACCCCTGTCATTATTTCACAAGCCCTGGCCTGAGCTGGGATGCTATGCTGAAAATGACTAATATTAAACTAGAGCTCATGACTGATGTAGATATGTTTCAATTCATTGAGAAGGGTATGCGTGGAGGTATCAGTTACATAGCCATCCGATATGGAGAGGCAAATGATAAATACATGAAAAAATATGATGAGAAGGCGCCCTCAAAGTATATTATGTATTTAGATGCTAACAATCTATACCGCTGGGCTATGAGTCAGTATCTACCAACAGGTGGTTTCAAATGGTTGACTGAAAAACAAATCAATAATCTAAACTTTGCTACATACGAAGAAGACAGTAATAAGGGTTTGATACTTGAAGTCGATCTAGAATATCCTAAAGAGTAGCATGACCTCCATAACGACTACCCGCTAGGACCTGAAAAGGTCAAAGTAACTGAAGATATGCTATCAGGCTATTCTAAAAAAATAGCAGAAAAATATGAAATATCAACTGGTCTGGTCCACAAACGCATTCCAACATTGAGTAATAAGGAAAAATACGTGCTTCATTACAGGAACCTTCAACTGTATACAGATCTCGGTTTAAAATTAACGAAAGTCTATCGAGTATTAAAATTCAATCAGTCTGCGTGGTTGAAGCAGTACATTGACTTCAATACTCAGAAAAGAACTAATGCCAAAAATGCTTTCGAGAAGGACTTCTTCAAACTTATAAACAACAGTGTATTCGGAAAAACGATGGAAAATATCAGAAAGCGAGTAGATGTCAGATTGGTAGCTGATGAAAAGAAACTATTAAAAATGGCGGCTAAACCTACTTATGTGAGTAGTAAAATCTTCAACGAAAATCTGGTTGCTGTGCATAAGATTAAAGAAACACTTACCCTAAACAGGCCAGCATATGTAGGTATGTGCATCTTGGATTTAAGCAAGACGTTAATGTACCATTATAATTACATCAAACAAAAATACGGTAGAGAGGCGAAATTATTATTTACAGACACAGACAGCTTAACATATGAGATCGGAATAAAAGATGTTTATAATGACTTCTGGATTACCCTGAGAACTCGTTGTATTTTGATAAGAAAAATAAAAAAGTAATTGGTAAATTTAAAGATGAGGCGGCTGGTATTCCAATAACTGAATTCGTTGGATTGAGATCGAAAATGTATAGTTATATGAAAGACAACCAAATAGGAGGAAAGACTGCTAAAGGGATTAAGAGAAATATTATTAGAAAAAAAAATAAACATGAAAACTATAAAGAGACTTTATTAGGAAATAAACAAATGTATCACACAATGAAAACCATTCGAAGCAATAACCATGAATTAGGAAGTTATGAAATCAATAAAGTATCACTCAGCTGTTTCGATGACAAGCGGTATATTCATGATAGTGGTGTGACAAGTTATGCTTACGGACATTATAACATCAAACATTAGACTTCACAAATGAAATAGATTTCACTGAAAAATTTTACAATTGTGAAGTGAAAATGTGAGGCTTTTGATTAGTTAGAAAAAATCATATGACCGTGTCGTGATCTGAAACAATAGCGATAGGTGATGACTCTTTTCACAGGGGGTTTCCCTTTTTTTCCGAGAATGTCACGCTTAGTGATTTTTCCGAGAAAGTCACGCATAGTAGTCAAACGCATTTTAAAACAGACGCAGTATATTTTTTCTATAATATATAGTTTAATCATTTTGAGAGAGAAGAGGGGAAACAGCGAAATCACGATTTGTGATAATTATATGAAATCATTTGATGTAAGGAATAATAATGTGAAAAAATATATAGATTACCAAAAATTGGTTATAAGTTGGGTTGGTATCAAGCATAAAACGTTTGTTAGCCATTAATTGGAAAATGTGCTCATACCCCCGCCGGTTATAAGTTGGGTTGGTATCAACACAGTACCGTGCGGGTTATTAACAAACCAAAGTCATTAAAAAATATATAGATTGCCAAAAAATGGTTATAAGTTGGGTTGGTATCGAGCATAAAACATTTGTTAGCAATAAAATGGAAAAATGTGCTCATACCCCCAACTATATAACTCCTATTTCACTTTGTGTTATTTTCCTTACTTATATGTGTTGCCCATGACTGTGCTCATATTGTGGGTGGCTCCTCCTATAAATGTTCTGCAATTGGTATAGGATGTAATGGGGCCGAAACCAATTGTGGACTTACACACATTTTAGGCATCCTACTGATGAACAGTTGCGGCGCGTAGATATATATTTTGGCAACTACTACAATTTGCAGTCTTCCGACTTTGAATTTGTATTGTTTTTAGTGCATTGGCTATCCCTTGGTATCTCTTTCTTTCTTTTTTTTCAGTGAACTAAAAGAATGCAGACCACTAGCAGTATATCCTAGGTAGTGCGTCTCTATCAAATTTTCTGTAGTATCAAATCCATTAACT
>OX419337.1:9957073-9994573 GCA_948470475.1 Galaxea fascicularis
TTATTTAGCAAAATTACTGAGCTTGCATCGGTTGCCTTAAGCAACTTAAATTGTTTTATTTAATGTTAGCATTAATTTGATTTCATTCGCATTGCTGCAACTTCTAGTTTAAGTTTTATAATTTCAAGAATTAAACAACACTTTTTAGGTGGGAAGTGCATTTAAGTGTACCACAAACGCCCTTTTTTTTGTTTTGTTTTTTAACAAACAGCAATAACTATCTGTATCAACTTTCCTTCTCAAGTATACATTGTCCCTGAGCAGACAGCAGCCATAAAAAAAAGTCGTCAAAAGTTCCGTTTAAAGAAAATGCAAGTCCAGTCCGTTGTCCAGTCCTTGGAATTTTTTTCTAGCTAACCTTTTGTGGCGCGGCGTCGCAGTAAACAAAAAGCGCGCGAAAGTATAGCCTCGTTTTCGTTCTTTCCTCCAGGCCCTCTTCTCTGAAAAAAATCTTAAAAATCGATCCTCGCCAAAAGCAATTGAAATTAGAAGAAACTGACAACGCCATCATAAAAAGCATACTCTCAAGCCTTTGGCAAAATTTTCTGTTAATCCTACCTCAAATGGTCGTTGAGCAGGAAGCTGACAAACTTTTCAGTTAGATTTTCTACTGCCGCACTTTTTTTCAGGAAAAAGTAATCATGGCCATTTTTTAAAACACTATTTATTAAACTACAACTTCGCTTAAAAATATTCTTTTACAGCGAATATTAAAATTCGGTCCGTTCTGGTCACGTGACCAATGACGTCACAGCATTAAAAATGACAAAAACTTATATTTCATAAAAATATCTATTAATATCCAAATTTTTGTTTCCTCGCGTTTAATGCTACGCAAGATAGCACTTGTACCCAGACTCCCACTTTTTGAAAATTGTATATATAGCTCCCTGAATATTTATATTTTGTTCGGTACCCGGGCAGTCCGAAATGGCTCAAACCATTGTGCTTCAAACCACGTTGACTGCTTTTTAAATAACAAAATAATTTCGTCACAGTGAGCAAAAACGCACTTGTGAGCAAAGTCACGTGACCAATGACGGCATCGCCCTTAGTCTTGTACAATAATTAGTTTATGGTAAGACTTATTTCTAGACAACGTGGGGGTCTTGCTGCCCTCAAACTGACCAAGTTATTTGGGATTGACGATTTTCCAGCTGCAAAGGATTCTGGGAAGGTTCTTATTATAATGATATATTGTTATTTAATTATTATTACATGTATCTTATATGTTAATGTCTTCATTTCATTCTCCATTTCCTTTAGGTTATGACACAGAAGAATGACGTAATGTGTGAAGGAAAATAAACCTTGATTTTGGAATTGAATGCTTGATTTCATTTTAAATGATAACACATAATTTACATTTTTTAAATGGTAACAACAAAGATTGGCTGAGACAAGTCAGAAACGTGATACCGTATTTAAATCTCACATCAGCAGATAAGTAACAGCTTAAAAAAAATCAATGGTCCAGTAACAATATTTCTTTAGTGGTACCTGATTTTTGAGACCATTCACCACTCTTATTTGTTTGCCCAGTAAGAATAAATATCTCCTAAATTACATGTTTCTTCCATTTTGCAATTGTCAGATGAAGGTTTACTTCAAATTAATTTCCCTTGGACAGAGACAATTACTGAATAAAAACAGCGGTGCTTATTTGTAAATACAATAAAGAATTATTTACGGATACCATTAAAATGCTCAAAATTTTATATGGCATTGTAGCATACCATATTATCACACAAACACTAGTTGCTAACACCCTGAACTTTTCTTATGTTCATTTCGAAACGGTATTATGTCGAACTGTTAACCGTCAATTCAACTACATCGCGATGAACCTTGCAATGAAATGGCAAAAACTCGTGAGCGTTGCATGCATCGACCTGACGGGTGCGACCTGTACGTACGTACCAGTTAGCTGTGTTTTTGTCCAAGAGGTTTCTTCAGACAGGTCCAAACTCTCCCGTAAGAGACAACATCAGGATTGTCAGTTCTTGTTAGGTCAAAGTTGTTTTCATTATACGCCTTCCAGCTATATATCCAGTTTTGGTTGTGGCCCGACCTGCTGCCAGGGGCGTGATTTATTCTATTTGATTTAGCTTCCAAGGTGGCCGTACTGATAAGAGGTATCCTTGTTACTAGCATTTTCTTTCTTCGCAATACTATCGATGTATATGGGTATGTTAATAAACTGTTGTTGTTCTGTTCTAGCCGACAGCTCATGTTTAGTGTACTCTGTCTGTTCATGCCTATTTAGGTTTTGCGGAAGATTTTACTGTGGGCTTTTCTAAGAGGCGCAGCCTCGATCCCAGGATCTTTCCCTTCCAAAGCAAAGGGAAAGGTCCTGGGAACGAGGTTGTAAGAGGCGATGAGCAGCCTTTTGTGACTTTCATACAACCACGTTTTTCCCTTGATTTGCTCCGAAAGCTGTCAAGGTTGTCCAAGGGATCCTGCTGTGGTTTTCAAAAAGGACATCAGAATTATTCTGCGCTTGTTTGACAATTTCTATAAAACATGTGGATTTCAAAGACAACTGAGGCGCCCACAAGTCGACACGTAATTAAAGGGCAATTAACTGGTCAGTGAGTATCCTGTTATGATCCCTTTTTTCCTTCGCCTGTTGAACTTTTTAGCAAAACAAACATAGACAAGGAAAGAGGTTTCCGCGGTGTTCGGTGATTCTGAGTTTCGAGGTGCGTTGAAAGCCAATTTATTTGCTTTGTCATTCTTGGGATCGATTTATTCAAAACAAATGTGCTTTTGGTGGGCCTCGGTATGCCTGTTAGAACTGAGCTATCAATTTTCACTCACCCAGAAAACATGTAGTAATTAGGTGGGAAAGTGCACTCTAATTATTCAGTAAGCGTTTAGCTTGCCCAGGGGTCGTGTCTCATGCCATGTTCAGGTAAGTGCCATTTGTTTGCAAGCCTCTTGAAGTCTCATAGGGTTTTGCAGTTTCTCTTCTCGCCAAGAGTGCTTTCTTTTATGGAACAATTAAAATTGTTCTACCCGCGAATTAAATGGTGGTATTCTGTTGTCTGGATTGAAAACGAGGAATATTTCTATCGATTAAGCGTTTAATCAGACCGATCAGTAATAATTTACAAAAAGCGAAGTCTCCGCGAAAGCGATCGATTAATCTGGCCTATGTTACAAACCGGACTCGTTGTTTGGCGTGTTTATCATTAAATAAGACGGTCATAGCTTCAATATCATTTGAAGATCTGCACAAGAAGTCCTTCGCTTTGTGGCACCGGGCCATCCCAACGCGACAAAACTCAGCTGGCGGTGGGTGATGCCATGACACCTTAATTTGGGGAAAGAAAAGAGAAGAACGTTCCGCATGAATTTTATAACACGATACAACGTTTCTCGGATTCTGATTTGCAAAATGTACAGTAATCATCACTAGTCGTAATATTTTGCTATTCGCGAATTAAAAGAAACTAGCATAAAAACAAAGCCACGTCACTTCAAGTAGGCGGCCAGTGATGGCAAGCTATTGTAGTTAGCTTCTTGTGCCAAACTAACCCTAAAATAAGATTTCTCCTTGACACTTGTGAGGTGTGTCTTTTTACGTTTTGGTCTGCGTCGTTTGGAGGCGTTTACTTTAGAGTTAGACATTTTCAATTTAGCCTGAACCATGCCATGTTACCCGCTTTTCGTTCAACAATTATCACGATTGAACGAGAGAAAGAACAGATTTTCCAAATGTCAGTTGCGGTCTTTTACGTGGTAACGGCCGTGTTTTCACAAGCGGTTTTTCAGGTCGCTTAGCGAGTGACAACCGGAAATTCCGTGAAAACAGTTGCTTTTATAACTCGCTTAAAGTTAAGCGAGTCGGCAAAGTTCAATGGAATTCTCATTAAATTTAAGCCACCAAACCAGGTAGCTTAAGCGAGTGGGTAAGCGTGCGGTTATCCATCTGACAGGACTGTCAAATCTGAAATACAACACGCGTACTATTTTCATTCCTCCCACGAAACTTGAGTGCTGAGCAAAATTCGTTTTTCAATTTTAGCGCAGTGCATCTTCCAACTCCAAAAACAAGTCCCGTAGTCCTGTACGAATTTCCTGTTGCAAGCCGCCACAAAGCCGCAGCTACTCGCTTCTCTACAAGAAGCGCTCGTCTCATGTTCGTGTCTCGTCGAACTAAATGTGCAGACAAATTGGAACGTTTACCTCGAGATACGGAAATGCTCACGCCAAATGTTGTCGGTGTATTGGTTTAAAACCATGTTTTCAAACCAGAATTGTGGCCTTTCTAGAACCCACGCGATTTTCCTTCTCTTGCGCGGCATATCCTTTTCAGAGAATCACGAAAATAAGCCTCCGTTATTCTTCTCCTGCCTCTAAGTGCAAGCAATCGAAGCCTTTGCTCAAATCGATTTCTTCGTCGGACACAAAGAAAGCGCATGAAAACAGTAATTATAATAAGAAGGACGTACATACAAGCTTCGTTTGGATCTCCCGCCATATAATTCAAATCCGCACGCGCTCTCTTCTCATATTACCTAAATGAAATAAAATCTTACCCGTGAAAACACGTATCATTTTTAAGTCGCTTAACGAAGTCTCCAAACAAAACACCTTCAGGAATGTTAAGCGAGACAGCGGCTGTCGTGAAAACACGGCCAACGTCTTCTGTTTACTTGGGGTTTCTACTTATCAGTGCGTGATTCACAGCATTATGTATTACTTTTTTTTCTTTTCTTTTTTTTTCAGAAAAAAGCGCATTTCGGACAAGAAGAGCAGAGTTTTGACATTGCCTGAAGTCAGTAGTGAAAGATCTGGCGAGTTGATATAAAAACTGCTACTTGAAGTTCAAAGGACGTCAAAACGTCCGATCTATTAATTGTACATATAAATGTTATTTTTAAGAACTCTTGAATATTTTATAGTATGAGCGCTATATAAATTATTGTTACTATTATTATTATTATTATTATTATTATTATTATTATTATTATTATTATTATTATTATTATTATTATTATTATCATTATTATTATTATCCATGAAACGTTTTACTTGCACGTAAATTAACGTGTCCCGCGCGCTCGACATGAAACTAGTTGACATATATATATGGATTTGCTATGGTACTGTGAGGTCATGAACACAAAACTCTCAGTGTTAGGGGAATATGTTTTTTTCAGAAAAAGATCTCTGTCAAAGAGTTGGTCGAGTGACGGAGTCACTGGCCTGTGAGAATTCTGGTTTTTGGGAGTTAGTGACTGATAGTATATGAGTAGCTTGATTTCCCTCCCAAAAAGATTGAGCGTTACTGCTAATTAGGGTCGCTTACAGCAAGGAAGAATCTTTGTGTTTTTAATGATGGATTTTTCATTTAGTTGCCTCTTTTTTTCTTTCAGAGAAGAGGGCGGAAAGGATGGGATAGGATTTCAAGGACGTCGTCGGCATCTGTTCTGGAAGAATCGCGGGGGAGTGTAAATACTGTTTCAAAACTAGACGCGTGAATAGGTAAAGGATTGAGCAGAACATTTGCTAGTAACTCTATTATGAAAGTCCTCGGTGTTGAATTTAAAACACTGTTTGAATTAAGATTCCTCTCAATAACGTTGCAAAAGCCAGGAGCTGCTTCGATCAAATTCATTAAGAAGCGGCACTTTCTGGTGAGGAGGCTAAGCACCTGGTAATCTTCGTTAGCAAAGGAAAAATATTAGAACGGATCTTCTGTAAAACGCAAAGGTCCAGGGAAATTAATCCATTGAAATATTCCTTTTAGCTGAAACGCTGGAGGTATCAGTTTACTCCGAGCGGAATTTTGATGACTGAATCAGCTTGACAGCAACCAGAACAATTCTTCTTACAAAGAACACGGACCACTGAAATAATTTTCTCGAAAATGGATGTTACGAAAAATTATTGCGTGACTCGCGTTACTGTCTGGAAGTGTCTAGAATCTTCTGCATATTTAATTAGTACCGTATCATCGTGATTCTGCAATTCTATTTTAAGTCGTTTGCGTATGTAACTGTAAATAGTTTCTTATTGTAATGTTTCTTTATTTAGCTGAGTCGGAAAGTTCTAGAATTTTATTGTGTGGAGTATATAAGTCGATCGGTATAGCTTTAGAGTTTTCTTAGTGTCAGAGAGAAGTAAGAAAGTAAAGAGAAGTAACTTGAGAGCTGAGAGCGTTTGGCGGAGGCCGTGTTTATTGAAGTCTGACAGAGGTCGTGTATACAGTTGGCAGAGGCCGTGTTTATCGAAGTGTGACAGAGGTCGTTTATACATTTGGCGGAGGCTGTGAGTATTTGAAGTGTGACGGAGGTCGAGTATAATCTTATAAGCCTAGTGTGAGCTTATTGTGAAGTCTTGTGCGGAGTTTACTACTTTCGTTTGGAATAAATAACCTTGTTGCTGTTCCGACAACCCTGCGTTCTGTTTAGTCTACAAACAACCCACTTCTCACTCATCAACACAATCGAACACGTAACAATGGACACCCTCGTACACTTCTCCGCAGCAAGGTTGTGTCACTTTTCGAGTTCCATGAATGATAAGAGCTTGATTTTTTTCCAGAGCAAACAGGATATTAAAACAAGCATAGCCGAATATCTTACATTTATCAGTTAAATAGGCAAAACAGGGATTTAAAACAGCCGGAATAGGTTCGCAGACGTTCGTGAACGGGAAGCATTGAAGGAAATTAGTAACTTAATCGACAACAACATGGACAACATCAGTTTAGGTCGTCAGCTTTCCTCTGTCGGACTCTGTACCTAGAGCCTTCATTTCATACCAGTCGGGGAACCAATTCACGTATGCAGTGTTAGTACCACCCTGTAACAAAGAAACCAAACAGCCAACACTTCGATTAAGTTGAAACCTTCATGTTTTATTGTTTCTGCAGTTTTGTTATTGATCTTGGCACAGCACTTATCCTTACTCAGTTTATATTCCCGATCCCTTACTTTGAATATTAGTTGATAACTCTGAACTGGCGAAACCCCCAAATTTTGCCGTTTACATTTTCAGCCCCTATTGGCTGTACCCGATGATGAACAGATCGCTCCACTTGTCATCATCTTCCGATCTTTTTCCTGCGATACTTCTTTTCTTGTCACTGCCGGCGTGGACCAACGTCACGTTTAGCAGGCCATTTTCGTCGTTAGGGAACCACAGGTTGTCAGAGTTGACAGCCAGAAGGCCTTGTCCAACAGCTACGTTCATGTACTGCATAAATGTATTTCCTGGATGGCGCGTGGAAATCTCATAGTAACCTCTCTCAAATGAGCCTTCTGCACGGGTAGTCACAAAAAGATAAAAAAAAACCGCTGTTGCATCATCTGGGACGTGAGGCGTCAAGTCAAACATTTTTGTAGCTCCAGGAATGTCTGGCAATGGCCCCAGGGGAACCAAAACTGGAACGTAAGCTGCCAAGAGAGATTTATATTACGGTTGGACGTAGGCTCGTTTTCCATTTTGTTTTGTTGTGGAATTAGCCTGCAAACAGGCTCTCCGTATGGGTAATTCCGAAATTTGCTTTCTAATGGCGCGCGGTCAAAAGTTAGGGGATTGGGGCGGGTGAGAGAGAGGAGTGCCTGCAATGGTCCTTGTACGATTTGAGTATTTACGTTCAGATTCTGAACGTAAATTGCTGATTGGCCAGTTCGACTTGACACATGTCAAATAAGTGAGCAGAGGAAGAGCAGAGGTATTTCAGTCACCGCGAACGCGGATAATTATTTCTCAGCTCAACGAAGCTATCTCGTCTTTGAACTTAAACGCGAATTGATCTGAAGAAAGAGCAATACCTGGCAATTAAGAGTCTCCTTAATGAAAAGGATGTACTAACCGTGTTGACTATAAGCATTGGAAAAAGCTTTGTGTTTCAAATTTTTGCTGTGATGAAATCGCTGGACTCCTCGAGAACACCACTGCAGATCAGATGGAAGAAGATGCGAATTCTCTGAGGATTGAAAGCAGTGGAACTCGAAAGCTCAGACGCGTTTGGAAACCTCCCTCAGTTGCCTGATTTTTTACTTGCCTTGGCCGAAGCGGTGTGCCCTCGACCCACGAATGCAGGCGTTCCATAGCGGCAAATACACTTCATTTTTCTTCACAACCAGTTTGTTCGAGAACGCTGCGAGCTCGTCAACGTCTCTACATTTCAAAATACATGTAGTGTCAAACTCTTAACTGGTGCAATAAGCGCGCATAGCCTTGTGTACAATACAAGCATTTGCGGCTGCTTTCCCCCTCTTAAGCGCCCGATTCTTTATTAGACAAATTGTAGCTTTATCTTCAGGTGTTCTAATCATCACATCCCCATTCGAAGACAAAACTAAGACTTTCACGCTTGCGGTGTTGTCTGGAAGGTCGTCGATATTGAGATGTGCCAGGAGATTCGAATCGGATAATTGTGCTCCACTCTGACAAGGTTGATCGTTTTCCTTGCCAAGGAAGATTCAAAAACTACATTTTAAAATCCCTCTCTGGTACAAGGTTTGAAAACGTTCACAAAAGACCCCAGAGAGCCTTATTTTGTCCTCAACGAACACTTGCAAATTCTGCAAGATTCGTCAACCGATTTGACGCTTTGTGGTTTCCTTCCAGTTTTGCGTCGATATGTTTCGTTGGAGTTCATAACATAACAACTTAAGCGTAAACAAGCGGACGTGCCGCAGAAAAGTTTTTTGACAGCTGCCTTGACCCAAAAGACCAGTCAAGCGGAAAAGGGGGCAGAACTCAAATCTTACAAAGACCATTGCAGGCTCTTCCTTCTCTTGCCCGCCCCAATCCCCGATCTTTGACCGCGTGCCATTTAAAGAGCAAGTCGACACGACCATCTCTCGGAATACCCAAATGGAGAGCCTGTTTGCAGGCTATTGTGGAATAGTTTGGTTTGATAGGTTAAAATGTCACCGATACATATGCAGCCGAAGCACATAACTGGTTGTGATGTTTCATTTTAAAGTGGGACACTGGGACTGGTAATCTAGTTTAGTGATTTACACCATTTGTATTGAATTGTAATCAGATGCAATTAAACTGAGATGAAGCAAAAGGTTGTTTGTTAATGCTCATAATCATGTAGTCCCTAAGCCACAACGGCCGATGATATTTTGAAAATGTACGGTTGCACTTGATCTAACTGCGCTAGATCTACCACCCTAATGTGCTTTACAACGATCATTTTAAGGAAACCAGTGGCGTTATACCATCATTACCTCAACTTGCTCCAAACCTTTCATAGAATTCCGATAAATTACGAGTTACCAGTTCACCGGTGACCGCCTTCTTGGAATGCGCAATGATCCATGCGATTGATGACTTTTTATGTCTCCCTGGCTCCCCAAATTTTCCTTTGCTTTCGTTGTTTTTTTAAAGCCAACTTTAAAAGATGTTCAAGTCTTCGAAAATATTATTAAAGCTTACTTTGACACGTCGTGCCAATCTAATCAAGCGCGGCCTTGATCAGTCTTTCTTTTGGTTAGCCATCTTAGGAAAATTATGTAAACTAGAACTTGGATTTTTCTTCCTTTTCGTGCTGGTGTAAACAGCCGCATGTACTACACTTTAGGAGTAGGGTTGGCGTAGTGGTGAAAGCGCTCGCCTTCCACCAGTGTACGCGTGTCCCGGGTTCGATTCCCGGACTCGGCGTCATAAGTGGGCTGAGTTTGTTTGTTCTCTACTCTGCTCCGAGTGGTTTTTCTTCGGGTACTCCGGCTTTCCCTCTTCTCAAAAACCAACATTTGATTTCATTTGACTTGATTTTAGTTGATTTACAGTCTCCCCAATTAGTAGGGCACCTGTGCTCAGTCAGAAATATTTGAGACTTCAATAAAGCTATTAGCGCTAAAAATGCATGACGTCTCGACCTCTCCGATAGCGCTAGTTTTTATTTCAAAATCGATTTCTAATAAACTTCTTAATAAAGTTATTATTATTATTCTTATTATAATTATTATTATTAGTAGTATTTTGCTAAATTTTTGCGGAAATCGCCAAATTGGAGCCGTAAAATGTCATGAATCCCATAGATCATTGCGTATTCCAAGATATCGGCCACTGGTAAACTCGTAAGGGTAGAAGCGCTAAATTTGTAGTCAATTCCCTAGAGAAAAATTGCAATCCATAAGATTTTACACATGTATCGGGATTCTATGAAAGGTTTAAGGGCTGAGGTGATAATGCTATATAACACCACTGGTTCAGTTTAAAAAACTGTAGCCAAAAAGGAACAAATGAAGAAACAAATGCGTGGTTGAATGGGAAAAGGTTAAACGTTAAATAAAAAACGAGGAAATAAAAACGCTATATGTATTAGACCAAACAGATTGCAATGTTCATTGCTCACTATAGGTATTGCGTGTGTTCCTGTTCTTTTTCCCTCGGCTCCTCCCACCACGCACAGTCTGTGCACTAATCACCAAACCAACCAGCAGCAGGAAAATGACAAGCTTCTGATCCATGATTGAGCTGCAACAGAGCACAAATTTGGTGAGTTTTCTCAAAGCAGTACTGATTTGTATTATTAGACAAAACGCATCCATAAGATTTGCTTAATTTCAGTAAACTCAAAATAGGTTGCGTTAAGCAAACAGCGATGATGCCATTGTCCTGTCGTGGTAATTCTCATTTAGCTTAAGTTTGGCGCTGTTGCCAACCCCCTGATGCATTTTTCAATCCCTTGTAACAGGCTGAAAATACCAGTAACAATCACTGAAGAAGGAATCCGGACGGATTTCAAAAGTATTGCATAACTTTCAAAGAATAGTTGGTGAGGAAGAATATTTCTCTGTTATGCCATACCCCAACACACGAAGTTCTTTGAAAACCCAGTGTTGACTTCATGAAGGAAGTGCGTATGAGGTCTAGATCTGCACGCTACGTTTTCTTATCGGCCGCCACTAACCCCATTTTTTTCTTTTTTCAGCAAAATCTCCTGACCGTTCTTTATGACGTTACCGAAAAAAAATTACACCGATTGTTTAAATTCCAACCTTCCTACAGGTTTTCAAAGTTGTAGTTTCGATTCCGGCAGGAAAGTAAGGGCACCTGGGCATCCAGAGTGCCCGCCGTTGCTTTACAAATTTGGCCCATTTTTCCGTCTCTTAACACACTCCTAACGATTATCATCGATGAAAGGTATCCGATCATTCTTCATTTGATTTCATATCCGCAGTTCACGTATGATTTCTTTCATATGCATTATTCACTTACATACCTTTTACGGGAACATTTGAACCCAAAACTGACCAGCTCCCAACTTTAGTGGCTTCATAGCTCAGTTGGTAAAGCATCGCACCGGAATCGCGAGCTCACGGGTTCAATCCCCGTTGAAGTCCTGAATTTTTTTCAGGCTTCTTTACGCAATTACAAAAATTGCGATCACAACTGCGACGATCATTCTTCATTTGATATCCTATGCATTGCTTTCCCATTTTCTTGGTCACTTAGGTTATTGCAGCCAAAATTATAACCAACTCACAAATCTGATAAATTTCACCATTAATAAATTTATTGAGAACATTTCATCAGGTAAGGGAGAAATACAAGTGGAAGACAACAGCTTTTAAGGATCAAACGACAGCTAACTCGGCGAGAGGACAAATGCGTGATCTCAGTCACAAGATTGATTGGCACTACTCTACAACCGGTATTTATTAGCAAGAAATTGGAGCAAGATCTCAAGCCAAGAGAAATCAAGCCTCCAATCCCAAATCAACAATGCGTTGTGTATTCTTTTTCATGTGATCTGTGTCATGCAGATTATGTTGGCTCCACAGCCCGACACCTTCATCAGCGTATTGTTGAACCGACATAAAAACTTGGCGATTGGAAAACATTTCTTGGAAGGCCATGGGGACACAAGCCTCCTCAAACAAAGCCAATTTCGCATAATACGAAAGTGCCAAGGAGAATTTGATTGCCTCGTCTATAAGATGCTTTTTATCAAGGAACGCAATCCGGGTTTAAACACACAAACTGATTTCATCCGTGCGAAACCATTTACTTGAAAGAACATTGCAACACTTCGATTCTTTATGTGATTGTTCTATTGTTTTTACTTAGTATTTATGCATTTCCTTATCACTATCATTTTGACTTGATAATGACGTTAGCTCAACGTCTAAACGTCGTCGTTATTTAAAAACTTTCTTACAGTGCTGCGCGCGGTACCGTGAACACCCAGACCGTTTTTGTGACATTTTTGTGACATATTTTTGACGAGTAGGCGGGATAGAATTCGGCGGGAAACCAAATATAACTAAAGCGCTGGACTTTTTAAAGTTCACGGTTGTGAAATATATACTGAAATATTGATCAAGAGAGAATCTGAAAATCGCAACGCTATGAAGCCGAGTTATTTGTTATTTAACCTTGATAAATATTCCCCTCGTTCAAATAAATCAGTGTGCAGGAATTGTCGAGTTAATTTTAATCGCGAAAAACAACGCGAGATATATAACTCAATCCTAAAAACCGTGACACAACATTACGAGAAGAGAAATAAGATGCCTTATGAGTGTGGTGACAAGCTCCACTGCTTCTGATTTATAAATAGATGTTTACATTTGAGTTCTCGTATTGATCTATAATCATCGGAAGTCTCCAGTCTTCGTCTTCACACCAGTCGGGAACTTTTTTGAGCGCTCTTTGCAAAATCATCAGATCCCTATCCAACCGACTTCTGTTCGCATACTTTACTTGGTTTTGTGCCTTCAGTCTTGGTCTCATAACAAAGAAAAACGAAGATTTTGCGCGCTCACGTGCGGCCGTGAAACTTTTGAGATGGGTTTCATCTTCTTGTGCCTTGTTTTCCAGAGATCTAATTTCACGCTGAAGTTGGGTAATTTTCGTTTAGTGTTCGGGGTGCTTTTCTATTATTTTACACACGCTGATGTCCGTGCACGGAGGTTTTGAGCATTTTACTTTTGTGTGACCACTGCAATGACAGTTGTTACAGAGTCGAGCTCGAATATCACTGAGCGACTGAAAATGTCTGGATTCACTGTTCAGTTTCTCCAATTCTTCTTTAGCGCTAGCAATTTGTACTTTCAGAACCTGTAGATTTTCTTCCATTTCCTGTCGCTGGCAGTCCAAAGGACTTTTCTCGATATTTTTTGGAGCTGTTGTAGTTGCGAGATGTGCGCCAGGTGTACATGTTGGTGTGAAAGACAAATGTTTCGGTTGCAGCGACTTGAATACGTTAGAAGCTGAAGAACTCGGCATTTCTACGTCCATTCGTCTCAGTTTTCTCGGTAGCGGTGAATCTACTTCGCTTGCCTGAAGAAAAATCTTTCCGTAGTCCCGATCCTTGACCTCTTTTGCACTCCTTAGCATCTCACCCAAAGCAAAATCATCCGGATCTTCCGACAGATTGATCATATCGCCGTCTTCGTCGCGATATCTTACACGAATGTTTGAAGCGGGTAAGTGTGCAAGCGGTGAACAGTTTTGCTTTATCGCCTGCATAAGTTTAGCAAAGTAGATATCCTTGATCAAGAAAGTACTAAATCTTTCCTCCCCGTACTTAACCTTCACCTGGTACGTTGCCATGCTCTTCGTAATGGATATCACGCTGGGAGATCTACTCCGCCTTACAAGACTGTCTGCTCCCTGATTGGCCAGTTGCCAATTACCAAGCATCAAACTCGTCAAAAAAAATGTCAAAAAAATGTCAAAAAAATGTCTGAGTGTTCACGGTAGCGCGCGCAGCACTGTAATATGTTTTTAAAAAGTATTTTAATGAAGTTTTTTATCGTCAAATTTTATTTTACCGGACAGTACAATACATTGCAGATCTTTAACGAAATGCTTTTCAAAACCGATAACTCGAAAGATAAACTGAGGAAAATAATACACCACGGCCTGTATGAAAATAGAATAGAATAGAACATTTAACTAATTCCTGCGACCACAAGCTTCGCCACAATGATAGAAAACACTGAGTGTAACATAACGGTGCAAATAGCGGACCGGAAAGGGATAAAAGCGGTTTTTTTTTTCTCAGACTGGGCAATTTACAACATTTTGCAAATATATCAAGGAGTCAATTTCTAAAGACTTGGTTTTTTTTCTAGATCAGTGAGAGAGTGAAAGCGATTGTTTGGTTGTAGAGAGTCAGAATTGAAAGGGTGACCTGGCCAATAACGAAAATAGATTCGGAAGCTGAGGTGTATCGAAAGCGCTTCTTAAGGAAAAATGTGCGATGAATGGCTAACGTTAGAAACGTCAGCTCCCTTCTTAATTCAGTTTCATTCGGTAGCCAACTGACTTAAATCATTTTAAATGAAAAACCTTGGATATTCTAAAATGTGTTGTTTTATCACAACTGGGAATATCACAAATTGGTTTCAACTGTTAATTATGATACTATTCGAAAACAAACAACTGAACGCTAAGAGATAACCACATTAGTAAAACGATATTACCTCAAGTTTAAAACAGAAGTAAAGTGATTTGAAGTTTGTTCTCTCCAAGACTCTTTCTGGTTGCCTTTCTTTCCAGGTGCTGCGACGCTGACGAAACTCAAACCGCAACTGAGCGTTAGGTGGCAGTTTTCCCCTTGTATGGTTTAATCTCCTCATGCCCCACACGTGGGTGTGGCCTGAGGGCTTGGCACGTGGAAAATGTCAATTTCCACTAGGAGGGATATGTCTTCGCAAAACCCGATGCCACTCAAACAGCGACAAAGCGCTACGTGAGGGGTTTCTCAGAATAGGATTCATTCTTCTGCTGCCATGAAGATAATTGTGGCCGGAGGGCTCGGCAAGTAGAAAATGTTCATTTCCATTTGACGGGGTAATATATTGTATATCTTAATTTGATAGAATACCGTTTTTCAATGAAAGTATCGAACGAGGAATATACATTGTGCGTAGCGTAAGGCTGCAAACACGCTACACTTAATCTATATTCAATTTGTTCTTAAAGCGTGAGGCCACAAACACGCGAACTTACGCAGATTGTAACCCCTTTAAAGTCTAACAGTGCCCAGCATGAAAATTCTCCCTGTAATATCAGCGCTATATAAAACTGAGGTGACGAGAATTAACAACAAGATCCCACAAGATGAATTTGCTTGATATTTTGACAATTTCTCCCTACTACTTCTATAGAAAATGTGTAGGGGAAGCAAATGAGAATTTAAAGTTTGATGTTCGGGTTTGAGTAGTTAAGAGTGAATGCCTGTAAGGATCGAGAATCATTTGTTAACGATCAATCTGGCAAATCGATGATATTTCGCTCAAAGATAGCCTTTGGTGGACTATTTTCAACTTATCATATTTGAAAGTTCCATCGATTTTTTGAATTTTGAGAAATTTCTCTCAGTCAATTCAAGTTTCGGAAATAACATGCTGGGACGAAGCGCCTCTGAGAAGTCAACATACCTTCGATTGAAATCAAACTTTACACTATCCTAGGAAAGCTATTTTTCTATTGAAGCATTCTACTCTCAATGATTTCCAATCCGTAAATTCTGCAACCTAAACAGGCAATCAACACAATACCTCTGAAGAGCGCTTCAAAACAGGCAAATTATGAGTTATTTTCAACAACTGTTACGAAACGGCTCCTGTTCCCTATTCTTGGGTTGCACCGTCACGCAATTAAAAAATAATTCGAAAACCATTCAGTGAATAAGCTCAAGAAATTATAATGTTATAGGAGATTAATAATTAAGACACTTCTCCAAGTTTCAGGTCTGTACGTTTTCCCAATCTTCAAATATTAGTCGAAATATTTTGCACAAATTTACAGAGCCCAGTATGGAGCCGCCATATTGGTGTACCTCCAAGGAACACCAGCATGGCGGCCGTAAAATAGTGTAAACATCTGGAACTTACTTTGGCTATCTAGGCCGCTGATTATCTGAACTGTTCAAGCACACATTTATATAAGCCCTTTTCCTAATACTTTAACTTCTTAAAAGGCTAAATATCCCGAAATAAGTATATATTTTTTGATAAAAACGTTCATAGCTTTATGTCACGCACCGCCACAACTCTGAAATTTAAAATGTGCCTGTTTTTAGACGAAGCATGTTCTTGAGCTGAAAAGTTGTTAGACAGACATAAATTTATCCCCTCTCATGCCTGATAAAGACAACAACTTTGGTGGGTCTTTAGTTTTGGATTTTAGAAAATGATGACGTCACGTGCAACCCAAGAATAATGTCTCGTTGAGCCTTCACTGGAACTCGCGCCCCCTGGACCCGGTCGGTAGTCAACAAGAAAAATAAACATCGTATAGAGGGACCGGGCAGCTCGTCAAGTTTTCAGTAGGGCATCGGACTTGTCGGCTCGTCACATCGCTAGCAAACGTTGGCTACGTTAGTCGAATAATTTAGTAGAAATTATTACTAAGAAAACAAAGTCGTACGCTTTAACATAGTTTCACTAGCGCTCTTTGTTGTATTTGTTCTTTTACAGAAGTAAACGTTTAAGCTGCATTTAAGCCGACAGTGAACGGATTTAACACAACTACCGAGCTCCTCGTGTTTCGCTCTGTTCTCCAGATCCCGTATATAGAACACGTGACAGACGATCAATACGAAGACTTCCGGGAGGAAAAGTAGGTCTATTTTATCTCCCAACTTACTTTCGTTGGCTAATAAAATCTCCGATACCTAGTTGACATTAATGTAGACATTGTTTTAGCTTCATGGTACAGTTTCCCAAGATAAACATTCATTTAATTATTTGGTAAGCGTAATTAATTCACCTGGACTTTGTTTTTGAATCTTGCTCCGCCACTTTAGCCGAAGACGCCACGTAGTCTTTCGAATTTTAAACAGCTGATATTTTGCACAGAAAATGTTAAATAGTTTTACATGGCAACTGTCGCTGAGTGAAATAATCGAAGAGTTAGGGGGTCTTTTTCTACTGTTGAAAAGACTCATAATTTGCCGTTTATTCAAGCGCTCTGTTTAAGTCGCAAAATTTACAGATTTGAAATTATTAAAAGTACAATGTTTAGAGAAATAGTCCTTCTAGCATTGTGTAAAGTTTGATTTCAATTGAAGATATGTTGACTTCTCAGCGGCGCTTCGTCCCCGCATGTTATTTCGCCTGCTTGAATTGACTGAGATAAAAATCTCACTTTGACCCCACTTTTAAGATTATCGGGAATTTCTCAAAAAGGAACAAAATCGATAAAACTTTTAAACATGATTTGAAAATAGTCCACCAAAGGCTATCTTTGAGCGAAACATCAGCGATTTGCCAGATTGATCGTTAACAAATGATTCTCGATCCTTACAGGCATTTACTCTTAACTATTCAAACTATAACATCAAACTTTAAATTCTCATTTGCTTCCCCTACACATTTTCTATAGAAGTAGTAGGGAGAAATTGCTAAAATATCAATCAAATTCATCTTGTGGGATCTTGTTGTTAATTCTCGTCACCTCAGTTTTGTAAAGCGCTGATATTACAGGGAGAATTTTCATGCTGGGCACCGTTAGAGTTTAAAGGGTTAAAATCTGCGTAAATTCGCGTTTTTCTAGTCTTACGCTTTTGGAACAAAGAATATACATTGTTTGTACCGTGTTTGTTCCCGGACGCACATTTAGAAAGCAGAACATACATTATATATTGTGTAGTGTGTTTCTGGCCTCACGCTTTTATACCGAAGAATATAATACAATTGTGTTTATCGTGTTTTTGGCCTCACGCTTTTAGAACAAAGAATATACATTCAAAGCAGCGTGTTTGTGGCCTCACGCTTTTACGACGAAGTATATATACACATTCTTTGTAGCGTGTTTGTTGCCTGACGCGCATTTGGAACGCAGAATATACATTGTGCAGCGTATTTGTGTCCTCACGCTTTTAGAACGAAGAATATAATACAATTGTGTTTAGCGTGTTTGTGGCCTCACGCTTTTAAAACAAAGAAAATACATTGAATGTAGCGTGTATATATACACATTGTGTGTAGCATGTTAGTTATTTTGTGGCCTTACACTTTTAAAACGAAGAATATACATTGTGTGTAGCGATTGTGAGGCCTCACGCTTGTGGGACGAAGAAATTATACATTGTTTGTAGCGTGTTTGTTGCCTGGCGCTTATACATTGTGTTAGTGTGTTTGCGGCCTCACGCTTTTAGAACGAAGAATATAATACAATTGTGTTTAACGTGTTTGTGACATCACGCTTTAAGAACAAAGAATATACATTGTGTGCAGCGTTTTGGTGGTCTCCCGCTTGTAGAACGAAGAATATAATACAATTGTGTTTAGTGTGTTTGTGGCCTCACGCTTTTAGAACAAAGAATATACATTGTGTGTAGCCTTACGCTTGTAGAACGAAGAAATGATACATTGTTTGTAGCGTGTTTGTTGCCTGACGCGGATTTAGAACGCAAAGTATTCATTGTGTAGCATGTTTATGGCCTCACGCTTTTCGAACGAACAATGTAATACAATTGTGTTCAGCGTCTTAGTGGCCTCAGGCTTTGAGAACAAAGAATATAATACAATTGTGTTTAGCGTGTTTGTGGTCTCACACTTTTAGAACGAAGTATATACATTGTGTGTGGTGTTTTTGTATGGCTTACGCTTTTACAAAACAGAATATACATTGTTTGTAGCGCCTTTGTTGTCTTGTGTGCAATTAGAAGGCAGAATATACATTGTGTAGCGTGTTTATGGCTTCACGCTCTTAGAACGAAGAATATAACACATTGTGTTTAGCGTGTTTGTGACCTCACGCTTTTAAAACAAAGAATATACATTGGGTGTCGCGTTTTTGTGGCCTCTTGCTTGTAGAACGACTGTGTTTAGCGTGTTTCTGACCTCACGCTTTTAGAACAAAGAAGATACATTGAATGTGGCGTGTTTGTGGCCTAACGCTTTTAGAACGAAGAATATAATACAATTGTGTTTATTGTGTTTGCGCCCTCACGCTTTTACAACCAAGTAGATACATTGTGTGTAGCGTTTTTGTAGGCTTACGCTTTTACAATAAAGACTAGTATACATTGTGTGTACCGTTTTTGTGGCCTTACGCTTGCAGAACGAAGAAATTATACATTGTTTGTAGCGTGTTTCTTGCTTGACGCGAATTTAGAACTCAGGATATACATTGTGTAGCGTGTCTGCGGCCTCACGCTTTTAGAACGAAGAATATATTACACTTGTTGTGTTCAGCTTCTTTGTTCCCTGACGGTTTTATAACGGACAATAAACATTGAGTGTAGCGTGTTTGAAGACTTGCGCTTTTAGAACTAAGAATATATATATCGTATGTAGCGTTGTTGTGGTCTCCCGATTGCATAACGAAGAATATAATACAACTGTGTTTAGCTTGTTTGTCCCCACACGGTTTTAGAACGGACAATAAACATAGAATATAGCGTCCTTGAAGACTTACGCTTTTAGAACATAGAATATAAATTGTGTGTAGCGTTTTTCTGGCCTTACGCTTGTTGAGCGAAGACATTCTAAATTGTTGTGGGGTGTTCGTTGCCTGACGCGCATTTAGAACACAGAATAATACATTATCTAGTGTGTTTGGGCTCACGGTTTTAGAACGAAGAATATAATACAATTGTGTTTATTGTGTTTGTGGCCTCACGCTTTTAGAACGAAGAATATAATGCAATTGTGTATGTTGTGTTTGTGGCCTCACGCTTTCAGAACGAAGAATATAATACAATTGTGTTTAGCGTGTTTGTGGCCTCACGCTTTGAGAACAAAGAAGATACATTGAATGTAGCGTGTTTGTGGCCTCACGCTTTTACAACGAAATATATACATTGTTTGTAGCAATTTTGTGACCTCACGCTTGTGGAACGAAGAAATTATACATTGTTTGTTGCCTGTCGTTTATACATTGTCTAATGTCTTTGTGGCCTCACGCTTTAGAACGAAAAATACAATAAAATTGTATTTATTGCGTTTGTGGCCTCACACTTTTAGAACGAAGAATACAATACAATTGTGTATATTGTGTTTGTGGCCAGTTTGGGCCACAACCAGAACTGGATATATAGTTTCCTGCAATGTGATTGGTTCATACGCTGAACCAAAACATTGGCATGACCGCTAAAGGACTAAGTTCCAGGTAAGTAACTCTCCCGCTAAGATCATGCGAGAAGCACAGAATGCTCGAAGCACTTCAGTAGTAGTATGCGCTAGACTAGGTCGAAAAATAAATCCCGTATTGACCTCATTTGCCTTCATTTGCATATATGCAGATGAGGTCAATACGGGAGAGGATTCAAGATGGCGGATGGCGAGAAAAAGCGCGCGAAAAAACCACGGAGGCATTTATTGATTTTACAACTGCAGCTCCTTGATTTGTTTTGGGAGGTGGTAAAAACAAAGCGAACAGGAGGAACAAAAACCACAGTTCTTAAAAACGTTTCAAGAGAAAATCAAATGTTTAGTTGGAGTGAAAACCGAAAGTTTATAAACGACCGGCGCCGGGTTGGCAAACGCCCCATTGGGTTTCCCCCTGTGCGCTATCCTTGTGGATCGACGCCTTGTGGGTGATGGCGGCGGTGACGGCGTTGGCTCAGGGCTATTTGAGAAGTCAGTCTCCATCGCTTGGATGTGAAGGGACATGGAGCGCTTGGCGCCCAGAGCTACGCCGCATCCCGGGCAAGAAAATTTATCCTCCTTAAATGATTCCTTGATATATTCGAATAAACACTGCTGGTGTACTGCGGTGTTACAGAAAAAAAACGGAATGTGCCACGGGCTCGAAGTAAAATGGCATGAACTAAAGATGGTGATCCGTAAATGACGTGTTTTTTTTTCCCGAAAACCCCGGAAATGAAGCATTTTTGGCGTATGGCGGATACTTGAGAATGATTTGTGTCAGAAGTCTTACTTTTCCGATACATTGATGGATAGACTTTTTGCTGGCGGTTGGCGGATACTTGTGCATAACTTGGACCAGAAGTCTCATTTTTTCAATACATTGATGGAGGTGTGCTCGTTGTAATCGGTTTGTAATGATTAAATCGCGACCTGGCTCACCGTTAGGGTTCGGTAGCTCAGAGGTTAGAGCATCCGACCTAGAACACGGAAGCTGGAAACAGGGCTGCCTGCCTGCCTTCCTGCCTGAAAGGTTGCCTGCCTACCCGCCCGCCCGCCCGTCTGCCCACCGTCCCGCCTGCCTGCCTGCAGAAGGGAAATAAAGAAGGGCAGCGCGAAGCACATGGTTATAGGATGGTCGGTGACGCCCTCGGCAACTGACCGTGCGGCCGCCAGGTCAATATAAGCCCACCCCACCCAGAAGGTGATTTCGACGTAAGACGTCACAAAGTGCTCCCTGTAAGAAACAGGGACCTGAAAGGTCATTTCCATTTGGAGTCAGTAGTATCCCACCCCAACCCACGAAGTGATTGCGATACATCATGGAAAAGGTCACGAAGTGTCCCCACCTATGAAAAGAAGCCCGCTAGGTTATTTCCACTTGAGGCCAGTGGTATCCCACCTCACCCAGAGGGGTTATTTCGATAGGTCGTTTAAGAGGTCACGAAGTGTCCCCATCGAAGAGATGTGGGCAGTCGTCCCATGTTGAGGCGCGGTCGCATGGCCAGACCGTCGCGACTTCACGAAGTGTCCGAGGGTTCGTATCGAAGTGGCCGGGGTATCGTGATGGACGGAAACTGGTCGGAAATGGGTCGGACACCGATCGGAAAGGCCCTGGGTACGTTAGGGTAGAAGGGAACTATTTCATTGTTGCTGGGCCGGTTGTGATGTCTACTGGACGAGACTCTTGCGGGTGAAAGACATTTCTACCCTTACAGGAGACAAAGAAAAAGAAGAGACAATGACGAAATGTAATGCAAATCGACCTAGGTTACAAAAAAACACGGGAACGTGGGGTCAGACCCAAGTGGCCTACCTGTCCCTCATGTAATAATCATAATAATTGCAAAAAAACAACAACGACTTGATTTATAAACAGGGAAGGTGGGGTGTCACGAAATTTTGTATTTGTTGTTAAGTTTTAATTTAGTTTTTTGTTTCAGTTTTTCGGTTTTCGTATCAAGAAATGGTCTATTGTACCGGGTTCATTTTGGTGATTAAACCATAAACAAAAGCCCTTTTGTTATTAGAAGCGCCAAGGGAATTTTTCCGAAGCTTAGCGGAAAAGCTTGTGATCATCGGTGAAATTGTCGGCAAGACAAATCAGCTTTCTTAGAGGAGTGGGGTGTGTAAGTTTTCTATCGCAAGATCAATTTCCACCGGGGAATCCCAAAGGAAAGAAACAATTTGCCGGCTTATACTGGTCGGACTGATCGAATGATTGACGTTGCAACAATTGAATACTGTAGTGATCTTCTGATCGCCTCTCGTCCAATGCAAGTAGTTTATTATGTGTTTATCGTGAAACGACATATTTATTTCGTCGCTCGTCCAATGCAAGTAGTTTATTATGTGTTTATCAGAGAAAAGTCGCGATCACCTTTTTAACAGCTCTTCAAACTACACAGAAGGCATTATGCCGCTGCGGAGCTGTATTGGAAAGATCAACGTGCTCATTTTTTTACACACACACGTTTTCCCTAAAAGACTGAATTACACCAATCATAATGATCATAAAAGATACACCGATCAAAACATGTTTACCTTTTTTTCTCTGAATGCGTGCGTTGTGACCTTACTACGCTTATTTATTCATATAGCGCGCGGCACTTAAAAGAAGAAGGTGTGATTTTTTTCCCTTTTAACTCAACGAGTGTTGTTTTTGAACAAATCTGTCTGCTACAAACTGTTATCTTTTTAATTCTAAAGTTAACAGTTATTGTCTGTTAAAGATATATTGTTCAAAACATTTAGTTTTTGCTATTTTTCCGTTGCGCGTGGATTATGACTTTGTTGTTTCGTTTTAATCGAACGCGCGGCACTTGAAGAAAAAGAAGAAGGTCAACGTGCTCATTTTCTTACACACACGTCTTACCTAGAAGACTGAATTTTACCAATCATAATGATCATAAAAGATACACTGATCAAACCATGTTTTTTCTGAGCGCGCTTCTTACCGCGCTTTTTTATTCAATATAGCGCGCGGCACTTAAAAGAAGAAGGTGTGATTTTTATCCCTTTCAAACGAGTCTTGCTTTTGAACAAATCTATCTCCTACAAACTGTTATCGTTTTAATTCTAAATTTAACAATTATTGTCTGTTAAAGATATGTTGTTCAAAACATTTAGTTTTTTCTATTATTCCGTAGCCCGTGCATTGTGACTTCGCTGTTTGGTAGGTATTCAATGCGGCGGTTGACGCAAAAACCGAAACAAATTATGGGCGGAGATTATCATTCCGCTCTTTACGCACCGTTGCCACTGACGAGTTAATATATGTAGCGCGAGTTTTGAACGCTATCAAATTTGGTAAATAAATATGAGAGCGACGGAACCGTGACCGAACGTAGACTGAACGTTGAGTGCGAGACTTCCTTGCAACTAGATACCTCTTCGAACCTCGAATCAATTCGTGTTACTGTCCACGAGAATAACGCATGGGTTTCACGATTCCTGAACATGAAATATGAATCGAAGAACGAATGAATAAAATATTTAACCGTCAGCTATTTAGTCAGTTTACCTTATTTTCATCAACGAGCCTCTGCCAGTCTGAAGCTACACTAAATTTTCAATACTAACCAAACAAAAATGGCGACGTCATCGATAGCAACGGTCACCCCTACCAGCTGCCCCAGTGTAACGATTTGCACGCAAAAAGTTGTGCCAGTACCACCTCCGACGGGAAGAATTTGTCTCTCCTTCGCTTAAGCCGATCATTCAAATTTCCCGCGCGAGTGGTTGTCGTAAATTTGCAGAGTCCCCCATGTATTTTAAGGCGCTGCCACTATTGTTCAAAAATGGCCATATAGGGTCATATTTTGATTGTATAACAAAGCCTTTTGTTAGCAAAATGGACCCGCTTTTCTTGATACGTAGTATTTTCTATGGTCCTAGTGTTAATTAACTAGTGTTAATTCAACGTCGTTGTGTGGTTTGTAATTAGAGATGTATTGTAACTAAAAGCTTTTAAGTTTATTGTTCTTAAGTGTTGATTTAGTAAAGCGTCGTTATCATAAGAGTGTAAAGGTGTCGTGTTTAAGACATAAGAGTGTAAGTAACATAGGAGAAAATAGTAACATAGGAGTGTAAGGTACCGCGTTTTACAATAAGTATGTATGTAAAGTATTAATTGCTAAACTAATTATGCCTATATATAAATGTAAGTCTCGTGGTGTGGTTGTCAGTTGTGAGAGGTTGAAGTGGCGAACAGTCGGTTGTTGGAAAGTAGTTGTTGAAAGTTGAAGAATTGAGAAGAGGAGTTGAACGGCCTTTCCTTGCTAAAAGACATTAGCAGACGCCGACCAAGGTTCAAGGACAAAACCCATTTGTCATTGGCGGTCTTCGTGGGCCTGAGGGTAGAAGGAAGAGGAAGAAGAAGTTTTACGGAGAGAAACGGAGAGTAGCGTTGACTGTGGACCCAGCTGTCAAAGCAAAGAAACAGTTGGAAAGTAAAGGGGACATTTGTGGCTGAAATGGTGACAAAGGAGGAATTTTGGGAGAACGGGAGTAAGGTTGGTGGAGCACGTGAGTGGTGTTTTGGTTCTTTATTGCGCAAGACTTTCCGAGGAACTTAAAGAATGGAAAGGAACTGAATTGTCTGATTGTAAATGTAAGAGTAAAGTAATTAGTAAATTTAGTATTATCGTTTAAGTTAAGTACAGGAATAGATAATTATTTAAGTTAAGTTAGTTTAATATGCGAATTATAAGTTAGGAATTACTATTTTCTGTAATACTATTTTTTTTCTTTTCCCTTCTATTTTTAAATTAAATCATTTGTTTGTTTTATTTTAGAAGTTTCATGGTCGTGTATTGTGCGTTTGTGGGAAGGAGTGTTTGTGTAACATTTGTTTTAATTTCTCTACTGTTTTGTTTTGGTGACCCGCGTCACATGGGGGCCTCCCATCCGTGAAGGTAGAGTCGGATGGATTTGAGAGTCTTTGTACGCGATCCACGTGAATGCAAGCCAAATCCCTCTCCCATCTCTGTTGTCCTCGCACGAAATGATAGCATTCTACCCTGGGGCAGTGTCGATGAAGGGGATCCCTGTGGTGTCCGCAGTTGGTGACCGTGCGTAGACGGATCATGTAGTCAAAGGTCTTCCAAATCCAGGTAGGGGATGCCCAAGTTATGTGAGAAGGTCTTTTCCGCAGAGCCCCCTTTGAAGGCCACGACGGGTTTGTCCGGAGTCTTGTGTCGGACGTAGAGGTGGGCCAGGTCCGCTTTGAGCTGACTTTGAGGTCGGACGTCTTCGTCTGGCAAAGGGTAAAACGAGAGGCCTGCGTTTCCGGACGTGTTGGACGGTGCGTCGGTCCATCAGAGACCGTCCATGTCCACCACGAGACAGGTGCCTTACAGAGCGTCCATGGTCGCGGCGTACATTGTCACAGAGTGACAAGAAAATGGGGGCCTGCAAGGTCATTCCCAGTAGGACTCAGTAGTATCCCGCCCTACCCAAGATTTTGAATCACACGCATTGTGAACAGTTTTAAAGAATCTATTATCGTCAACCGCTTTTTGAAAAAGAATCAATTATGGTAAAATAGTTTTTAACCTGGTTTTGAAAAACACAGTTTTTTTAAACATTCAACTTGACTTTGGTTTGCATGATTTTCTTGACGATCCTTTCCGTTAGGTCCTCTTGACCGGCAATCCCTTGATGGCCTTGATCATGCGATGATCGGCGGCATGCTTGTCGCTCAAGGTCTCGGCCTTGCCGTAGTCGATGTCGTGTTATTTGGCAATCTTGTCCAACCGGTTGATGCCTGGGTCCCCGCGTTTCAAACGTTTCTTCAAATGCGTGCCAGGGCCCATGTACTGATAGCCCGGCCAATGAAATTCTAGGCCCGTTCTTCCCAGCCATTTTTGCACGTCCACCCCGCGGCCGCCCTGAGAATCAGAGGGCTTGTTGCATCGTCGCTTAGTCGTCCTCTTCATCGTAGTCCTCTTTATCGAGTCGGCGTCGCGAGTGCTTCCCTCGCTCCCAATCTTCCCACCCTGGTTGGGTTCTCAACTGTCTCACTGCCGGCGGGCATCTCGAAACAGACTTTACAAAAACGGCAACTGACGTCTAAGACGTTTCATCTCGAGGGGAACCGTCTGCGTCGACCAGGGTCCACGTTGTCTTTTATACCCTGATTGAGAAGTAAAGGGAGCGCAGTGTTTTATGGTCTCCTCTTTTCTTGTGGCAACTTCCAGGGTTTTTTGGGGGGTCACATGAGGTAACAGGGGCTGGCTTTCTTGGCGATAAAACCTTGCAAACGAGCGTATTGGAGCCACGATTGTTTTCCCCCTCTCGCTTTGTGAGCCTGCCAGGCCGCTCTCATTCTGTCATATTGCCTTTTGGCCTTCGTCGTGTCCGTGTTTTTGATGCCATGAATCATGTCGCGCGCGACCTCATAGGCTTTTTTGGAATCCACCACCCAAGGCATCTTGCCCCTTGCTGAGTGGAGGGTCCTCTCCGCCGACATGTTGCGAGGACAGCGTCTTTCCCTTTTATCGCGTCCACGTTTGAGTGGTTTTTTTGATCGATAATAATGTTGGAGCGGTTTCATCGCAATGAGCTAGAACCGTGGAATAACGTGTTAAACTGTGTTCTCTCGTTTTGTGACGCTCGTTATCCTCCTCCTCTTTGTCCGTTTCGTGGCGGCCTCCAGGGCTTTTTTGGCCCCGTACCCCGCGGCATCACTGACGGCTCCTAAAGCGGCCGCTTTGCCCGCCGCGATGGCTGCAGGCAGGAGGGCCAATATAGGAAACAGGCCCCTCTTGTGACGTCGCCTGCAAGTCGTCCGTTGTCGCGACACTCTTTGTTTAGGCATGCTCTCTTGTTGAGTGACCCCTCGTAGGCAGTGCCTTCCCTTTTTTGTCGAACGGGGGGGGGGGGGGCTTGGCAAAGGCACGGGCGTACCTTTCGTCCTCCAAGAGGTCCGGAAAGACCCGACAAGTGTCGTCGGAGGCCGGATGCAGGTCCAAGAAGACGTACCCAAAAGGTCGGGCCGTGACGAATTCGTAGACGTCGAACACGTTGTGACGAAAAATTGTTGCGTGACTTAGGTGAAGATTCGCGAATATGCTAATTCATCTCGAATCTTCTAGCATATTTAATTAGTGCTGTATCATCGTGATTCGGTAATTCTATTTTAAGCCGTTTGCGTATGTTGCTGTAAATAGTTTAGTGTCGTAATGTTACTTTATTTAGTCGATCCGGAAAGTTCTGGAATTTTATGTTGTGAAGTATATCAGCCGATCGGTGTAGCTTTAGATAAGTCTTAAAGTCCGAGAGAGAGCAGAGAGCAGAGAGCTGAGAGCTGAGAGCTGAGAGCTGAGAGCGTTGGCGGAGGCCGTGAGTATTGAAGTGTGACAGAGGTCGCGTGTACATTTTTTACTACGTTCGATTGGAATAAATAACCTTGTTGCTGTTCCGACAACGCTGCGTTCTGTTTAGTCTGCAAACAACCCACTCCTCAACACAACGAACTCCTAACACACGTCGGGCCAATGTTAGGGAAAGGCTTGCCTTATGAGGTTGGTGAACCCTGACTGATCACGACCACTCTTGAACGTCACGATGTAATGCGCATTACGCGAAATGGTCTTTTCGCACTTGCCAGGGGAAAACATGTCTTACATACATACATACTTTATTTATTTAAACACGGTAAAATCTTCAGTTAAAAAATTAAAAACAACACTGTTTTACAAGATTGCCGTGTGGGAGCCCGACTGATAATTGCTGTAAAATTTGTCAAGTTCCCTTTTGAAATACCTAAGAGAATATGATTTTCTTAAGTTTACAGGTAGGCTATTCCATAGTAGCGCCCCGCTGTAGCCCAATGCACGCTTGCAATAGTTTGTGCGTGGCTTGGGCAGGTTTAGCTTAATCTCAGAATCTCTTAAGTTGTACGGTGTACTTCGGATACTAAATAAATCCTGCAGGTACGCTGGGGAAAGCCCTTTAATTATTTTAAACATTAACGTCGCTTTAAGCTTTTTCCTTCGTGTGGAGAGATTGTCCCAGTTGAGGCTGTTTAGAAGGATACTGGCACTAGTGTCGTAACTCCACCTGGTAATAGCAGCCCTATTTTGGAGTTTCTGGGGTTTGTCGCTCAAGGTAACGTTAAGTTCATCCCAAACAGGGCTGCAATAGTGAAAATGGGGCAAAATCAACGCTTGGTAAATTTGAAGAGCAGTACTTTCGGAGATGAATGGCCTTATTCGTTTAAGTGCTCCTATCGCTGAAGATATCTTCTTACTAATTTCTTCTATATGTTTTGTCCATGAAAAGTGTTCGTCAATAAACAGGCCCAGCGATTTAGCTTCTTCGACTTTTTTGATCGATTTCCCATCGATCTCAATATCGATCTGTTATTCGATAGAGCATGTATTCGTTGCTTTGACCTAATTACTATAAATTCAGTTTTAGCGATGTTAAGGCTTAGCCTATTGGTTTTAAGCCAGCGCTGAAGATTTCTCAGTTCTAAGTTTACAGCATTCTCAAGATCAATCATTGTACTGGCAGCGAAGGTTATATTAGTATCGTCGGCGAAAATTCTAGGAGAGGCTGAAGCGAGGCAATTAGGAAGATAATTAATATAGACTAAGAATAGGAGTGGACCAAGATTGCTACCTTGTGGGACGCCACAAGAAACTGGGGCAGTATTTGATAAACGGCCATTTGTGCTGCATTTTTAGTTTCGGTCACAAAGATATGATTCAAACCATTTGGGACTACTCGAGTCAACGCCATATTTTCGAAGCTCTCGTATAAGGATAGTATGGTCGATAGTGTCGAAAGCTTTTTTCAGATCGATGAAAATCACACCATTTACAAGGCCATTGTCGATATTGACCGACCAACTATCAGTAGCTTCAATCAGTGCAGTGAGTGTACTGTGCAATGATCGGAATCCAGATTGACAGTGAGTTAGTAAGTTGTTATCGTTAAGATAATCACAAAGCTGGTCGTATATAATTTTTTCGAAAATTTTGGCAACAGTCGGAATAATGGATATTGGTCGATAGTTGTTTGGGTCGTCCCTTTTGCCCTTTTTGAAAATAGGAGTTACTCTAGCGAGTTTCAACTCAGTTGGAAAAATACCAGTGTTAATCGACTTTATAAATATTTGAGTGAGCGATGGTGCGATTATGTCGCGAACCATTTTAAAAAGTCTAGATGGAATGTTATCTAAGCCTGTAACTTTCCTTTCATTTAGTTTGGCCAACAGTTTGCGGACTACGCTCACTGGTGGATCTTTCAGAGAAAAGTGTTTTAGTTGCTTCAAAGTATGACTCTGGCTCAACATTAGATGACGGTATTTCTGAGGCTAGTTTCTCACCAACGCTTGAGAAATGCAGATTTAGTTCTTCGGCTATCTCAGAAGATTCAGTTATAGTTTGGTCCCTAACCTTAATTTCCGCAATATTCCTTACTTTATTTGGATGTCGCGAAGACAAATCATTAATTAACTGCCAGGGTTTTTTTAGAATTTGATTTGCTGGACTCCAAATTATCAGTAAAATATTTACGCTTAACTTTCTTAATTTCGTTGTTTGTGTGGTTCCGGGCACGTCTATATTGATCCCAAGCCGAAGAGGAACCGTCCAACACTGCTTTCTTTTTTAAGAAATCTCTTCTATGCATTTCATGGCGCAGATGATCAGTAATCCATGGAGACTTTTTGTAGCCAGCCCGTTTAGTTTTTAGTGGTGTATGTTTGTCTATGGTTTGCATCAGCATATCTTTCCACATTAACCACATATCATTTGGATCGTTTAGTGTTTCAACATTTGACCATGCCTTTTCTTGAAGGTCCCTTAGGAAGCTAGCTTTATGGAAATTTTTCATTTGACGGGTTTTAAGAGCAGCTACCTGTAAATATCACCTACAGCTATGCAAGATAGAAAAATCGAAAATTCCCAAACTTTGTCACAATAAAGGTTTTTGGTACCTTATTACAGAAATATTAGTTTCAGTTCATTCACGTAAATATTTTTCCTTTGCGGCGACTTTTCCTTCTCGAACGCTCCAGGGGCAGGCAAACCGTCTGAAAATCCCGCTCTTATTTGCCCATTGTCTGGAAAAAGTAAAATATTGACGTAAGAACTAAAGTTAATTATTTTAAATTAAAAGAACCTTTCCTGTGAAATCTATCGTTGTCCTCAAATTCGTTAAAAAGGCTCACAGGGGAATCGGGAGGCCTATACCAGGTTGCCACTAAAAATGGTCTTGACCGAGGCCAGGTGATTTCTAAAGTTAGCCATTCAAGATTTTCTGTACTCAAGCCTTCACGAGTTTTGTAGTTTAGATTAGATCGAACATAGAAGCAAACTCCACCTCCGTTACGCCCATTTATCTTACAATCTTTCCTTATTATTTCAAATCCCGGTAAATATAAATCACTATCATCGATAGTGTAACCTAATTTAGTTTCATTAACGGCTTAGAAAAGAGAACTTACATAAAATATTTGGGCGTACTTATAGACGATACGCTATCATGGAAACATCAGGTCTCCTATCTATGTACTCGAATCTCTAGAAACACAGGAATTATTGGCAAACTTAGATATTTCACCTCCCTTTCACAACTTAAACAACTATACTATGACCTCATCTATCCTTATATTTCTTATGCCATAACCTCCTGGGGCAGTGCATTTACTACCCAAATTAAAAAAGTCCAAACAAAACAAAATCATGTTATCCGTCTTATGTTCTTTGCCACCTTGTATGGACCAGATACAGACAGTGCATTACCGTTACTTAATTTGCTGGATTTACTTACTGTTAAGAATATCTATAAACTAAAACTTCTTAACTTCACTCATCAATGGCATTTTAAAAAATTACCAAATATATTCAGCCAGCATTTTTGCTATGCAAGTGAAGTCCATACATATAATACGAGATACGCTTCCAAAAGCAATTTCTACAAACCACGTTTCAGGACTAACATAGGGAAGCAAACAACATCGGCTATGGCGACAGAAATGTGGCAACAGCTCCCTACCCATGTCAAAAACATTTCAACTCATAACTTTCCGAAAAAATTGAAAGAATACTTGCTGGCCGAACAATTAACATACTAAAATTATTTTAACATACTGAATTTTTTTTCTCTCTCTTTTTTGCCATCTGCGTGTTTTATGTATATGTGTGTGTATGTCTAGCTATTGTGGTGTCCTGTGTAATAGCCGCAAGCTATATAGGAGGCGAAAGATCAGAGCTACTTGACTTTTAATATCGAGTAAACAACATGGCGGGAACTACATGCAAAAGAGCGCAAAGCACGACGGTTCACATGGTGCTCACGTCACCGCAAGTGCATTGAACTACATATCATCACATCCCTTTCCTCCTGATGAGGTGAGTTATAGCAGCAAACAACAACAACTAACTAGTACAAAGGAACATAACTATAAGTCAACAAAAAAAGTTCCTTTGATAGTAGATCAGCATTGTTCAACAAAGAGCAAGTCATATGCCCAGCCTTTCGGGGGGCTTGCTAATCCTGCCACTCCGAGTTACATAACTGCCTGGGAGTGCGGCAGCTTGATTCTCAAAGGGGGCAGCTTGTACCATAGCTTGCTCATCTGTATCTGGTTTGACTTCTGTGTTGCTCTGGGGGGCAGGACGTATATGGGTTCTAGTGCGCCTCAGCTCTCTTCCAGTCGGGGTTGACACAGTTTGTTCTCTAATTCTCTGCAAATTAAAGCTCGAAAACCTCACGGTTATCTAGCTGCTAGGCATTTCCTTCTATGTAATAATATTTAGCTTTTCTATTTTGCTAATTATTTAATACGTTTCTTACAAACCATGTAATGGGAATGTGAAATAAAGTGTTGTTGTTGTTGTTGTTGGAAAGTATATCAATTTTGGAGGTTGACATGAAAACTCGAAGTTTGTCGATGTGGGCTAATAAACTATTTATATTAAGAGAAGCAATCACCAAGCCTCGGCTGAAGGAGTTAAGCTCATTAACAAAGGACTTACCCTGAGCCGTGGCATTACACTTCTCGTTCTGCAGGACATGTACAGTAGGCTCCCAGACGGCAATATCCTGATCCTTGTTTTTAAGAAAATCTAAGTAGTTACGAGCTAGTCGAGAGGTTCCCACTTTATTTAGGTGAAGACCACTACGGTTAAGATGATGTTCGGCAGTGATGTTGGAGTGAACAATCATCTTCCCTTTGTTTTGGCGGCAAAATGTCTTTAGATTTGAGTTTACTTCCTCTACTTGGGTTGCTTGGTGGTCATCATCGGAACGGGCTGTCAAGCTTGACAAGACTACTTCAGTCCTTGGTGCTGCACTTTTGGCCCAGCTTATGATCGAGGTCAATAATTTCCTCAGAACAGGCAGTTGGACTCTCACTATCCCGAAGGCTATTTGTGCCGACATGAATGATGAGCTGATCAGGTTTTTTCCTTATAATGGGCTTGATATGATCACGCATATCTTTAGTGGTTCAACCAGGAAAGGTGGACACTCTGACTTTGTTGTTATCTTTGGACAATTTATGAGCCTTTAAGTGTTTTAGTACTGAGTCACCAGCAATTATAGTTAAACAAGCGGGATTATCGTCACGATCGCCATCTTCGGCGTTGTTCTTATCCTTTGTCGTCCCCCCGACTTGAAATCTGTTTTGGTGTGCGATGGTGCCTCTTTTTAAGTTTTCTTTTCCCTTTCGATCTGATTTTGTTTTATGGCATTGACGTCCGGCTGCACTCTTTGAGATTCCTTGAGGGACAGTTACCTCGTGGATCTGATTATCCTGTGGTTGACATTGTCCTTCACTCTTTTCTTGCATAATAAGCTTTAATGCTAATTTCAGGGAGTCGTTTTCTTGCTCAGCAGTCGATGCACGGGTCTCAAGGGATGCAATCTTTAGTTTCAGCTCATTTATTTCCATATCTTTGTTGCATAATGTCGCCTGTAGTTTTTCACACCTCTCTTTCTGTTTCCAAAGCTCTTTATTGGTCATATTTTCTTGGTTTTGTGGATTTCTTGATAACGATCTTGTATTCTCTTCAACCTGCTTCTTCAATACCAGCAGGTTGTGTTTTATGTCATTCAGTTCAGCAAATAAAGAGTCTTCTAAGACAGAGTCCACTTCAGCATCTGTGGTCTGTTTAAATTCATCATGGCGTACTGATCGATCTGACGAGTCGGTTTTCGTCTCCAGTTTGTCTTGAACCAATTTAACCAATTTCTCTTTCAAAACAGAACCCTCTTGTCCTTGAAAAACAAGAGTATGTTGCTTCTTGTTGTACCAAGTTATGACAAGCTTGTTGTTGCAGCTTTTAACAGTTGCTTAGTATTGCCGCCGGGCGATGTCCACTTTCCTTGCTGTTGTAGACAACTTTCGACAAATTTCTTCAAGAATTCTAGGTCGCTTGTCCATATTAAGCGCTCTCCTATTAGCTCAATGTATTGCAAATCAGTTCCAGTTTCCAGTCTTCCAGGGCAGGCGCCCCGTAACACCACAAGGGCAATCCAAAACTGTCTATCACCAAGCAGGTTTCACCCCCTCCTCCCCTTTGTCGTTGGGGCCTGGCGTCCAAAGAGCCATCCAATGACTGCTGGGACGATCGTGAGGGTCTACATTGACGATATACCCTTGCGCACGGTCTCGGATGGGTTGAGGGGGCAGTCTGTCGCTGGCAAAGACCCCGGCAAAATGAGGACCAAGGTGGGTGACGTCTTCGGCCAGATGTTGCAACTGTTCGTCCGTGGTGGGCACCAACTCCATGGTGGGACTGACCTAGGCCTGCCTTCTGACGTTTCCTTTATGTGCCATAGGCATTGTACAACACGCCTCCATCATGGGTGATTCGCATGACTTTCTTCAATTCGCCGTAAACGACCACCGTGACCACGTGGCCCAACCCAGCATTCAAGTGAAATTGCGAGTGTACGTTGCCCTCCTTTTTCGGGTTGAGAATTTTGCCGTCGGCATGCCCACTGGACACGTTGTCAAAGACGTACAAGGTACAATTCTTGCCGCACCCCCACTCTTCGGGTCGTACCAGGTTGGGTCGCCTTTCTTTCCGAGCCGAGGTGGCCTGCACGAAGCGGAAATACCCCACGAGATCTTTGTTGCCATCGCCCGGATTCAATTCGAGGCCGTGCCTTAGGGATACTCGCCGTTCACAAACTGTTTGATCCAATATAACTTAAACTGTTGAAAGGCAAACGGCGAGTACGTGTACTCGCCGTTGTAACTGCTCTGGTACAACAATCCCACGATCATCCAATTGGGCACGCGGTGGAGAAAGATGCGATCTTCGTCAAGATCGGTTTGACCCGCAGGTAGGGCATACGTGCGAATCTCCGAACGCACCAAGTGGTACTTAGCAGAATACCCCTAGTTTCTTTGTAATTGTAAGGCATTGGCGAGGGGCTCGGACAATTGCACTTGACACACGTGAAACTTAATTTTGATGTCGGCGTCTGTCAAACGACCCCGCTCTCCCACCCCGTCGAAGAAGAAGGCCGGCTCGTGAAAGAAGAAACGCATCACCACTTCTACAAAGGGTACCAAGGGTTTGCCCATGTAAAAGGCTTCCGACTGCGGCTTGAAGTACAGCGTAAGTCTTTTGCCATTGTTCTCTCTTCACGGCTTTCACGGCAGCTTTCTGCGTGGCATTGAGAGCCGTGTAGTGGACATGAGGCCCCCGTCGTTTAGGTTGTTGGCCGTCAAAGGGGTGGCCACATCCAATCCATCTTGTCAGAAACCCTGCAAGGGCAAGAGGGTCTCTCCATCCAGGCGGTCGTTTGATGAGGGTCTCAAAGTAAGCTTTGTACGGGTAGGTGTCCGTCTGGGAACTGATCAACGTGCCATTGAAGGTGACGCTGCATTGTTTGATCATGGTGTGGCACAAATTCTGCGAGGGGAAAAGATTTTCCGCGGCTGCGACGTTGTTGCCATCGTGTTGTTTCATTTGAAATTCCATTTCGAAGTAACTAAGATTCAAGTCCACGTACTCGTTGACCCCCGACATGACAAATTGCATGGGTTGAATTCCCCAGCTGTCCACTTTCTTTCACCAACACCATGCGATACTTCTCGAGGGAAGTATCCGCGGGGGGCACGTCGAAGATTTGCATGGTGGGATGCCAGGTGCTGGTGGCAGGTGTCGCCCCCTCACTCATCGTGCTCACCGACGTCCTCGTTGCCTCTGACGTGTACGCTTGCGCATCTCTTTTGTATACGCGCGTGTTCAGGAAGGCACCATGTCAGGAGCCCCATGCCAAATCCGTCCCCCGACTTGAGGCGCCACGCCTTTCAGACCGTGCCGTTGGAGCCCCCTTAAGGGCATGATAGGAGTGTCATGACGATGCGCCGCTTCACCATCTTTGCTTGACACGTTTACTCACTCTGTCGAGGACTTCGTCAGCTTTGCGTTTCAAGGCCCTCTTCACTTGCTTTTGTACCTTTCTGGCGACGACTTGACCACCCCTTTCGAGCACGGGTCCGACAAACCGACTAAAGAGCCCTGAACCGTCTTGCAACGTAGGGGTGTGCCTTGTCAGACTGCCTCCTCGCATGACTCACAAATGCCCCGGGTGTTGGGCAGTTCCCCTTCACACTGGTCGACTAGATTCTCTGCACAGACCACGCCAGGGTGTGTCTTCATACACGCTAGCGAAAATGCAAAGTCAAGTTTGAGGGTCCCTCCCCCAGGTGCGCCAAGGCACCAGCCATCTCGGCGATTTACACTTCCATCACCTCGAACGAGGGTTGAAGCACCGGCAGGTATTGCACGTGGGTGGGTTCGGAGTAGGCGTACACATTTCGGTCCGTGGTGGAAAGGTGGACTTCTCTTAGGAGATACAGCACGCGTTCGCCCACGCTGGTGCTCTAACCGGCATTGCAGTAGACACCCAGACTGCGCAATGGGGTGAAGAAGGTATTTTCGAACCAACCCCAATTCAAGTTGGTAAACTCCCAGGTCTGTTGTTGCGTGAGAACGACCCACTGCCCATGCATGGTGGCTGCATCGATGGGTTCGTTGTGTGTCTTGTCGCTGGCGGGAAAGAACTTGTAATGAATTTGGGGGAGCTGGGGTGCGGGAAAACTGTGGCTTGGGCCAATGCTTGCTAACAACACCAAGTCGTAGGCAAATCCCACTGTGATATGCTCAGAAGCGCGCTCGCATCGGCTTCCGTCGATTTTCAAGGTGGTGGGACCTGTCCAACTCAGGGTTTAAAAGTACTCCGCATTGGTCTCCGGATGCTTGCATTCTTAGAGGTCCGTGCTGTCTTTTTCCGTGTACTTGAAATAGTAGGCGATTCCCTTTTGCAACTCGAACACGAAGGACCGCACGAAGAAGACCCCGTCATGCACCGACTCGACCTGCAACAGGTTCCACCGTCACCATGGCCCTCACGTTGCTGTTCGCCACCGCACGCGTGCCTCTGGCATCCACTTTAGTCGTGTAACCCCGTTGATAGGCAAGTTGGGTGCCCGAAGGAAACTTTTGCAACAGGGCAGACCGAGACTCGTTTTGAAGGGATAGCGACAGGCTCGCCAACCCTACTTGCCAGTCTTTGCCTCGGAACTGCAGGGGGGCCGGGCAGTTGCACCTTTTAATTGTTGTTGCGATTGGTCCTCGCGAATTGAGCTTCTCCTCCATCGCTGGGCAACGTCACGTAGAGCTCTTCCATGCCTTGAGGACCGAGGTGGGGATTAAACTATCGTATTTGGCCGGCCACCCTTTCCATCTCACCAGCACTCGCTTGCCACGCCGTTTCAGTACTTTTTCGATGTGCCCAAGGTGTCGTTGTCCACGGTGAATGCAGATCCTCTTCATAAAACGTCCGCTCCACGGGTGTGCCATCCATTTGTTCGATTTTGTATGTGATGGGAACCCCCGGCACCACGCGTTGCCCGACAAACACTTCCTCCGTCCATTGGGGCAAATACCCTTTCTTGAAGAGTCGCGTGCGTTTGCTCAAACGCACATGATCCCCTCTGGCCAATCGAGGTCGCGTCTGATTAAGTTTCAACCGTAAACTGTACAATCAAATTATTATCGGGAGGTTAAAATTTTTCGGAAAAGTCTCAAAACCATCGGAAGGACTTGCGAAATTTTCGGGTCGGCTCTGAGTTAGACAACATACTGCTCAAACAGCGTTTGTTAGAGTTGTCACCCCCGTCTGAATCGTTGGCAGCATAGGCTTAAGAGTATCTTTAATTTCTTCGCTTAGAAATGCAGAAGAGTCCGCTCAATTAAATGCTTCTCGCATCTTCTGTTTTACAGACTTTATTTTGTTGAAACGTTTGTACGTTTCTGGCCCACACGAATGTATTTAGCACCAAAAAAAATCAACTTCTTTCTTTGTTTCCTCAGTTTTGATCTTTTCCACATTTCCTTGATGAAATGTTTTTTTTAAATTTTGACATCCTTGAAATTAACTTGCTGTTAAAGCTTTATCGCAAAACACAGCTCACTTACTCAAA
>OX419337.1:9999573-10017073 GCA_948470475.1 Galaxea fascicularis
GTTGAAACTAGCACAAAGGTCTTTCAAAGTTCGACTATCCGCTGTATCATCGAGAATGTTGCAATTTAGGTCACCCAGAATGATAATATCATAGCCAAGCAGTAACATATTCAGGAGACTTCTTGACAAACTGTCGCTGAAGGCTGATGTGGTGCTAGGTGGTCTATAAACAGGACAAACAAAAATTAATTTGCACTGTCGCACTTGAACCTTTATCCAAAGCTGTTGGAAATTTTCGTCGCTAATTCCCGTGGCGTCTTTTAGGAGTGTTGCTTTGAATGTGTCTCTGATGTATACTGTGAGGCCGCCACCAGATTTATGTTCTTCCCGATCTTGGCGGAAGAATACAAATCCAGGGATCTGCATGACTTGATTATCAACCGTCGAGTCAAGCCGAGTCCTAACCACAATAGGCTGTACTTTATATTAGGCGGCTCCCCATGAGTACAGTGTAAACAAGTGTTTTATGTATTTAATCTAACCACAATGGGCTGTACTTTAGGTGGCACGCCCATGACTACAGTGTAACCCAGTGTTTTATGTAGCTTATCTAACCACGGTAGGCTGTACTCTAGGTGGCACACCCATGATTACAGTGTAACCCAGTGTTTTATGTAGCTAATCTAACCACGATAGGCTGTACTTTAGGTAGCACACCCATAAGTACAGCATAACCCTTTGTTTTATGTACTTAATACATACATACATACATACATACATACATACATACATGTTAACATTGTGAATGAAAAGCCCTGTTGAAGGGAGTCTCAATAATGTATGTATGTATGTATGTATGTATGTATGTATGTATGTATGTATGTATTAAGTACATAAAACAAAGGGTTACACTGTACTCATGGGTGTGCTACCTACAGTACAGCCTATTGTGGTTAGATTAAATACATAACATACTGGGTTATACTGTACTCATGGGTGTGCCATCAAAAGTACAGCCTATTGTAGTTAGTTTAAATACATACAACACTTGTTTACACTGTACTCATGAGTGAGCCACCTAAAGTACAGCCTATTGTGGTTAGATTAAATACATAAAACACTTGTTTACACTGTACGCATGGGTAAGCCACCTAATATAAAGAACAGCCTATTTTTAAGATTAATTACATGAAATGAGTTAGCCACCGAAAGTACACTTTGATTGTTCGTATACTCTATTGCGCGTATGCTCGCTTAAGCTATTGATTCCTAAAGCGCATTCCGACGGATCATCTACTTTCTAGTCAAGAACACAAACTCTTAAATAAATGCACATGTACCAAGAAAGCTGAGTTGAAGTGTCGTGGTTTTTGTCACACACATCGATCGTTGATATCCTAAATGATACGACCACTGCGTTGTTTCACCAGAAGCAGCTAATTCATATTGGTCGTCTCACTGACCTCCTTTTAATTTGGGGGAAAAGATTTTGGACCTGGATTTATTTGCCCACTGTTGGGAGGTGTCCATGCCACAGTCGATCACAGGCATTTTCAAGCGCCGTGCTGCAAGCGGTCTTTTAATGGACGATGATGCTTCTTTGCTCTTCTCTTGTTGACAGTTGATAGCACTAAAGTCCAGCTGGTTGGGAAACTCTCTCAGTGTCCCCCTGCTCTTTTTTGGCGAAGAACGGATATCAGGCCAAAGGAATACTAGACGATAAGTTGAATTCGATGATCGCTTGTTGACAAATTGCAGGCCGTCTTCCAAGCGGGTGTTGTTGCTTTCAATCACGAGCTTATAATCATCCGCAAAACTGCACACAACAGGCGATTGCTTAAAATATCTCGTCAGTGTCATCCCACAAGCTATTGAATTGAAAACATACCAAGATTGCTGCCTCAAACAAGGGATAATGACGCGAAGTGAAGGGGAAGTGCTTGCTCGGCGCCATGCGTGTTCACTCGAACATCACACGAACGAATGAAACTTAATACCTCGAAATGAAAGTCGGAGATAACTATACCTATATCGACACTGTGACATAGCCCAGGAACATAATGGAAAGTGTTGACGGGTAAGTTAATCGCTCAGTGACATATTTCACACCCGCAAAAGCCGAACGTAGCAGGAACCCAGCGTCCCCAATACTTACAGCGCAAGCCACTTGTGTCTTCTCATGACACACTGCTCTACCCTCACTGCAAGTACGGCACGTCTTGCAAAAGTTCAGTCGTGCGATCCCCCACCATGATGGCACGTCCCACATTAGAATAGACGTGCAGACCCTCCCTGTGGTACGTCTAGGCCACCAGGCTGTCCAAGGCGTCATTCAGATGCACAAATCGCCATCTCACTTTGGACGAAAACATGACCGGGGATGGCATTGTGGCCTAGGTTTTCAATGGGTCAGACACCACCCAACCCATCTTGAAACACAGACCCGGCGAGTCCATCGACAATCATCTCTGTGGCACCATTGGAGGCGTCCCAACTCACGCGAGGGCGGATCTGCAGGGCTCCGTCTTCGTAATTAACCATATTGACTTTCAACAACCATTGTTCGATCAAGGCTTTCATGAACGCTTCGCCCGATGGCAAGGGATGTCGAGCATTCGAGGCCACCATGCCACTGACAAGGACTTGGCTCTTGATCGTCTAGGGAAAGTCCGAATCCCCCTCTTTCAGTAATCAGGTGGTTGTGACCAACAAGGCGTTACTAGGTTGGTCGTGCAAGAGGGTGATGTCCATCCCACGATCGCATTAGAGGGGAACACTTCGTGACGTCTAACATGACGTCTCGCTGACCAGAAGTAGTCGTGACATCGAGGGTCTCATATTGACCTGGCGGCCGCGTGGTCGGTTGCCGAGCATCACAGACCATCCTACAACCATGTCCTTCGCTCTGCCCTTCTTCATTTCCCTTCTCCAGGCAGGCAGGCAGGCAACCTTTCAGGCAGGAAGGCCGGCAGGCAGCCCCGTTTCCAGCTTCTGTGTTCTAGGTCGGATGCTCTAACCCCTGAGCCACCGAAGCCCAACAGTGATCCAGGTCACGATTTAATCATTACGAACCGATTACAACGACCACACGTCCTTCGATGTAGTAGAAAAGTAAGACTTCTGACCCAAATCATGCCAAAGTATCCGCCATACGCCAAGAATGCTTCATTTCTGGGGTTTTCGGGAAAAAAACACGTCGGATCGCCATCTTTAATTCATGCCATATTCGGCATGGCTGCTAAGCTTCCAGGCGTGGTTCCTCGACTTAATCGGACACGCCCTTCATTATAAATTCCTCGGCTTCTGATGGGTCCATTTGTACCACGTGGTACGAAATACTCGATTCTGATTGCTCGCGACCCCTATGAGCGCCTATTACTACTTTACGTTCCGAGGGACAACTGTGGATGCCCACACTGCCGATTCCCCGTAAAAGATCTGGCGGACAACCCGAAACCATGCGTCATACGCGGCGAAAAGGAACTTCAAGCATTTGACTTAAAGCCCGTGGCACAACCCGTTCCTTGCTGTAACACCACAGTACACCAGCAGTGTTTATTCATATACATCAAGCAATCATTTAAGCAGGATAACTTTCCTTGCCCGGGATGCGGCGTAGCTCTGAACGCCAAGCGCTCCATGTCCCATGGAGACTGACTTCTCAAAAAGCCCTGAGCCACCGCTGTCACTGCCGCCATCACCCACAAGGCGTCGATCCACAAGGATGGCGCACAGAAGTGGAGAGCCAATGAGGCGTTTGCCAAACCCGGCGCCCGGTCGTTTATAAACGATGTCGTTTTTAAGAACTGTGGTTTTTGTTCCTCCTGTTCGTCTTGTTTTTACTACCTTCCAAAACAAATCAAAGAGCTGCTGTTGTAAAACCAAAAAAAACTTGTTGTGTTTTGACTTCATTCATGTCTCCGTGGTGTTTTCGCGCGCTTTTTCTCGCCATCCGCCATCTTGAATCCTCTTCCGTACTGACCTCATTTGCATATATGTAAATGTATGCAAATGAGGCCAATACGGGATATATTTTTCGACCTAATCTAGCGCATACTACTACTGAAAAGCTTCGGGCATTCTGTGCTTCTCGCATGATCTTAGCGGGAGAGTTACTTACCTGGAACTTAGTCCTTTCGCGGTCATGCCAATGTTTTGGTTCAGCGTATGAACCAATCACATTGCAGGAAACTATATATCCAATTCTGGTTGTGGCCCAAACTTGCCACAAACACAATATACACAATTGTATTGTATTCTTCGTTCTAAAAGCGTGAGGCCACAAACACAATAAACGCAATTGTATTATATTTTTCGTTCTTAAGGCGTGAGGCCACAAACACACTGCACAATGTATAAACGCCAGGCAACAAACACGCTACAAACAAATTCTTCGTTCCACAAGCGTGAAGTCACACAATCGCTACACATAGTACATATTCTTCGTTTTAAAAGTGTAAGGCTACAAACACGCTACACACAATGTATATACTTCGTTGTAAAACCGTGAGGTCACAAACACGCTACATTCAATGTATCTTCTTTGTTCTCAAAGCGTGAGGCCACAAACACGCTAAACACAATTGTATTATATTCTTCGTTCTAAATCCGCGTCAGGCAACAAACACCCCACAACAATTTAGAATACACTACACTCTGTTTATTGTCCGTTCTAAAACCGTGAGGGGACAGACAAGCTATAACACAATTGTATTACATTCTTCGTTCTTCAATCGGGAGACCACAAGAACGCTACACACGATGTATGTTCTTAGCTCTAAAAGCGCAAGTCTTCAAACACGGTACACTCAGTGTTTATTGTCCGTTCTAAAACCGTGACGAGACAAACAAGCTAAACACAATTGTATTATATTCTTCGTTCTAAAAGCGTGAGGCCGCAACACGCTCCACAATGTATATCCTGCGTTCTAAATTCGCATCAGGCAAGAAACACGCAACAAACAATGTATAATTTCTTCGTTCTACAAGCGTGAGGCCACAAAAACGGTACACACAATGTATACTAGTCTTTGTTGTAAAAGCGTAAGCCTACAAAAACACTATACACAATGTATCTACTTCATTGTAAAAGCGTGAGGGCGCAAACACAATAAACACAATTGTATTATATTCTTCGTTCTGAAAGCGTGAGGCCACAGACACACTAACACAATGTATAAACGCCAGGCAACAAACACGCTACAAACAATGTATAATTTCTTTGTTCCACAAGCGTGAGGCCACACAATCGCTACACACAATGTATATTCTTCGTTTTAAAGGTGTAAGGCCACAAAATAACTAACACGCTACACACAATGTATATACTCCGTTGTAAAAACGTGAGGCCACAAACACGCTACATTAAATGTGTTTTCTTTGTTCTAAAAGAGTGAGGCCACAAACAAGCTAAACACAATTGTATTATATTCTTCGTTCTAAAAGCGTGAGGACACAAATACGCTACACAAAGTATATTCTGTGTTCCAAATGCGCGTCAGGCAACAAACACGCTACAAACCATGTATCATTTCTTCGCTCTAAAAGCGTGAGGCCACAAACACGCTACTTTGAATGTATATTCTTTGTTCTAACAGCGTGAGGCCAAAAACACCATAAACACAATTGTATTATATTCTTTGGTATAAAAGCGTAAGGCCAGAAACACAGTACACAATATATAATGTATATTCTGCTTTCTAAATGTGCGTCAGGCAACAAACACGTTACACATAATGTATATTCTTTGTTCCAAAAGCGTAAGGCTAGAAAAACGCGAAATTACGCAGATTTTAACCCTTTAAACCCTAACGGTGCCCAGCATGAAAATTCTCCCTGTAATATCAGCGCTTTACAAAACTGAGGTGACGAGAATTAACAACAAGATCCCACAAGATGAATTTGCTTGATATTTTAACAATTTCTTCCTACTACTTCTATAGAAAATCTGTAGGGGCAGCAAATGAGAATTTAAAGTTTGATGTTAGGGTTTAAATAGTTAAGAGTGAATGTCTGAAAGGATCTAGAATCATTTGTTAACGATCAATCTGGCAAATCGCTGATGTTTCGCTCAAAGATAGCCTTTAGTGGACTATTTTCAAATCATATTTGAAAGTTCCATCAATTTTTTTGAATTTTGAGAAGTTTCTCTCAGTCAATTCAAGTCAACATATCTTCAATTGAAATCAAACTTTACACAATACTAGAAGGACTATTTCTCTAAACATTGTACTTTTAATAATTTCAAATCTGTAAATTTTGCGACTTACACAGAGCGCTTGAATAAACGGCAAATTATGAGTCTTTTCAACAGTAGAAAAAGACCCCCTAACTCTTCGATTATTTCACTCAGCGACAGTTGCCATGTAAAACTAATTTTCTGTGCAAAATATCAGCTGTTTAAAATTCGAAAGACGACGTGGCATTTTCGGCTAAAATAGCGGAGCAAGATTCCAAAACAAAGTCCAGGTGAATTAATTACGCTTACCAAATAATTAAATGAATGTTTATCTTGGGAAACTGTGACATGAAGCTAAAACAATGTCCACGCTAATGTCAACTAGGCATCGGAGATTTTATTAGCCAACGAAAGTAAGTTGGAAGATAGAATACACCTACTTTTCCTCCCGAAAGTCTTCGTCTTGATCGTCTGTCACGTGCTCTATATACGGGATCTGCAGAACAGAGCGAAACATGAGGAGCTCGGTAGTTGTGTTAAATCCGTTCACGAATTAAATTGAGATTAAATGCGGCTTAAATGCGGCTTAAATGTTTACTTCTGTAAAAGAACAAATACAACAGAGAGCGCTTGTGAAACTATGTAAAAGCGTACAACCTCGTTTTCTTAGTAAGAATTTCTACTAAATTACTCGACTGACGTAGCCAACGTTTGCTAGCGATGTGAAGAGCCGACAAGTCCGATGCCCTACTGAAAACTTGACGAGTTGCCCGGTCCCTCTGTACGATTTTTATTTTTCTTGTTGACTACCCACCGGGTCCAGGGGGCGCGAGTTCCAGTGAAGGCTGAACGAGACATTATAGGGAACAGGGGCCGTTTCGTAATAGTTTGAAGCGCTCTTCAGAGGTATTGTGTTGATTGCCTGTTTAGGTTGCAAAATTTACAGATTGAAAATCATTGAGAGTAAAATGTTTCAGTAGAAAAATAGCTTTCCTAGGATTGTGTAAAGTTTGATTTCAATCGAAGATATGTTGACTTCTCAGAGGCGCTTCGACCCTGCATGTTATTTCGGAGGCTTGAATTGACTGAGAGAAATTTCTCAAAATTCAAAAAATCGATGGAACTTTCAAATATGATTCAGTTGAAAATAGGCAACTAAGTCGCAAAATTTACAGATTTGAAATTATTAAAAGTACAATGTTTAGGCAAATAGTCCTTCTAGCATTGTGTGAAGTTTGATTTCAATTGAAGATATGTTGACTTCTCAGAGGCGCTTCGTCCCCGCATGTTATTTTGGAGGCTTGAATTGACTGAGAGAAATTTCTCAAAATTCAAAAAATTGATGGAACTTTCAAATATGATTCAGTTGAGCGAAATATCAGCGATTTGCCAAATTGATCGTTGACAAATGATTATCGATCCTTACAGACATTCACTCTTAACTATTTAAACCCTAACATCAAACTTTAAATTCTCATTTGCTGCCCCTACAGATTTTCTATAGAAGTAGTAGGGAGAAATTGTTAAAATATCAAGCAAATTCATCTTGTGGGATCTTGTTGTTAATTCTCGTCACCTCAGTTTTATAAAGCGCTGACATTACAGGGAGAATATTCATGCTGGGCACTGTTAGAGTTCAAAGGGGTTACAATCTGCGTAAGTTCGCGTGTTTGTGGCCTCACGCTTTTAGAACAAATTGAATATAGATTGAGTGTAGCGTGTTTGCAGCCTTACGCTACGCACAATGTATATTCCTCATTCGATACTTTCATTGAAAAACGGTATTCTATCAAATTAAAATATACAATATATTACCCCGTCAAATGGAAATGAACATTTTCTACTTGCCGAGCCCTCCGGCCACAATTATCTTCATGGCAGCAGAAGAATGAATCCTATTCTGAGAAACCCCTCACGTAGCGCTTTGTCGCTGTTTGAGTGGCATCGGGTTTTGCGAAGACATATCCCGCCAAGTGGAAATTGACATTTTCCACGTGCCAAGCCCTCAGGCCACACCCACGTGTGTGGCATGAGGAGATTAAACCATACAAGGAGAAAACTGCCACCTAACGCTCAGTTGCGGTTTGAGTTTCGTCAGCGTCGCAGCACCTGGAAAGAAAGGCAACCAGAAAGAGTCTTGGAGAGAACAAACTTCAAATCACTTTACTTCTGTTTTAAACTTGAGGTAATATCGTTTTACTAATGTGGTTATCTCTTAGCGTTCAGTTGTTTGTTTTCGTATAGTATCATAATTAACAGTTGAAACCAATTTGTGATATCCCCAGTTGTGATAAAACACCACATTTTTAGAATATCTAAGGTTTTTCATTTAAAATGATTTAAGTCAGTTGGCTACCGAATGAAACTGAATTACGAAGGGAGCTGACGTTTCTAACGTTAGCCATTCATCGCACATTTTTCCTTAAGAAGCGCTTTCGATACACCTCAGCTTCCGAATCTATTTTCGTTATTGGCCAGGTCACCCTTTCAATTCTGACTCTCTACAACCAAACAATCGCTTTCACTCTCTCACTGATCTAGAAAAACAACCAAGTCTTTAGAAATTGACTCCTTGATCTATTTGCAAAATGTTGTAAATTGCCCAGTCTGAGAAAAAAAAACCGTTTTTGTCCCTTTCCGGTCCGCTATTTGCACCGTTATGTTACACTCATTGTTTTCTATCATTGTGGCGAAGTTTGTGGTCGCAGGAATTAGTTAAATGTTCTATTCTATTCTATTTTCATACAGGCCGTGGTGTATTATTTTCCTCAGTTTATCTTTCGAGTTATCGGTTTTGAAAAGCATTTCGTTAAAGATCTGCAATGTATTGTACTGTCCGGTAAAATAAAATTTGACGATAAAAAACTTCAATAAAATACTTTTTAAAAACATATTAAGAAAGTTTTTAAATAACGACGACGTTTAGACGTTGAGCTAACGTCATTATCAAGTCAAAATGATAGTGATAAGGAAATGCATAAATACTAAGTAAAAACAATAGAACAATCACATAAAGAATCGAAGTGTTGCAATGTTCTTTCAAGTAAATGGTTTCGCACGGATGAAGTCAGTTTGTGTGTTTAAACTCGGAGTGCGTTCCTTGATAAAAAGCATCTTATAGACGAGGCAATCAAATTTTCTTTGGCACTTTCGTATTATGCGAAATTGGCTTTGTTTGAGGAGGCTTGTGTCCCCATGGCCTTCCAAGAAATGTTTTCCAATCGCCGAGTTTTTATGTCGGTTCAACAATACGCTGATGAAGGTGTCGGGCTGTGGAGCCAACATAATCTGCATGACACAGATCACATGAAAAAGAATACACAACGCATTGTTGATTTGGGATTGGAGGCTTGATTTCTCTTGGCTTGAGATCTTGCTCCAATTTCTTGCTAATAAATACCGGTTGTAGAGTAGTGCCAATCTTGTGACTGAGATCACGCATTTGTCCTCTCGCCGAGTTAGCTGTCGTTTGATCCTTAAAGGCGAGAGTTATTCGCAGAATGCTGTTGTCTTCCACTTGTGTTTCTCCCTTACATGATGAAATGTTCTCAATAAATTTGTTAACGGTGAAATTTATCATTGTAATAGCATAGCCAAGACGAGTAAAGATGGAGCGTAGTCTAGTGCATTCTTGATTGAAAATAAAATAAAATTCACTTTTAAAGAGTAAAACATTAATGAGCTGAAAACTATTATTTTTTTGTTTGAGAGTTCATGATGGTGCTTATTTTAGGTTATGTTAGGGTATGATAGGATACCTTGGAATGAAGCATACACCATATAAGATAGACGCCAACTGGGTTTATGAAGCATAGCGCTAAAATTCGTGATGTTACGAAACATCAGCCGGTTAGAATTTTAGTCCGAATAAAATAATTATCACGAGTTGACCTTTTAGGTTGGTCTTTCAGTATTACTGTTCCCTAATAATCGGAGGATAAAGAGCTATAACACTAACGGTAAACTTTTTCTAGTGGAAAGATGGAACAATGGCCTTGAGCTTCGACACTTACTATAAGTGCTACTAACCCCAAAACGTTTTTCTCGCATGTTAAAAATGTTCCCCTTTCGCTGATTACTCTGTTGCTTTAGCACTTTTCCTTGTGATGTTGTGATCTTTCAACGTTTCGAAAGTTGGCGCGTTTTTGGTCCATGCATGGATGACAATAAAGGAGAATAGGCCTGGTTTGAACTGTGACGTCATCTTACAGATTTCCTTTTCCGTGTAAACAAGCGTGACCAGACAAATACATATAAGCGGAGTTCTTGCCTTTGGAAACGCCAGATTTGTGAGTTGGTTTTGGCTGCCATAACGTACGTGACCAAGAAAATGGAAAAGCAATGCATAGGATATCAAATGAAGAATGATCGTCGCAGTTGTGATCGCAATTTTTGTAATTGCGTAAAGAAGCCTGAAAAAAATTCAGGACTTCAACGGGGATTGAACCCGTGACTTCGCGATTCCGGTGCGATGCTCTACCAACTGAGCTATGAAGCCACTAAAGTTGGGAGCTGGTCAGTTTTGGGTCCATATGTTCCCGTGAAAGATATGTAAGTGATTAATGCACATGAAAGAAATCATATGTGAACTGCGAATATGAAATCAAATGAAGAATGATAGGATACCTTTCATCGATGATAGGAGTGTGTTAGGAGACGGAAAAAAGATGGGCCAAATTTGTAAAGCAACGGCGAGCACACTGAATGCCCAGGCGCCCTTACTTTCCTGCCGGAATGGAAACTACAACTTTGAAAAACTGTAGGAAGGCGGAAATTTAAACAATCGGTGTAATTTTTTTCGGCAACGTCATAAAGAACGGTTAGGAGCGCAAAGAAAAAATGGGGATAGTGGCGGCCGATAAGAAAACGTAGCGTGCAGATCTAGACCTCATACGCATTTCCTTCATAAAGTCAACACTGAGTTTTCAAAGAACTTAAGATCTCTTAAAAAGTTCGATCCATTTAATTTTCCTAGTAATCTTTATAATACTGTAGAGAATTGTTAGCGAATGTTCATCGAGTTTTTCTTTTGCAAGTGACAAGAATTGATTCATGATGCTGCGCTCGATTTTCTTAATGATACGTGGCAAAAAAGTTTGATGAAGGAAAGAGTGAAGATTCGTGTGTTGGGATATGGTATAACAGAGAAAAATATTCTTCCTCACCAACTATTCTTTGAAAGTTATGCAATGCTTTTGAAATCCATCCGGATTCCTGCTTCAGTGATGCTTACTGGTACTTTCAGCCTGTTACAAGGGATTGAAAAATGCATCAGTGGGTTGGCAACAGTGCCACGCTTAAGCTAAATGAGAATTACCACGACAGGACAATCGCATCATCGCTGTTTGCTTAACGCAACCCATTTTGAGTTTACTGATCTTAAGCAAATCTTATGGATGCGTTTTGTCCTATAATACAAATCAATACTGCTTTGAGAAAACTCACCAAATTTGTGCTCTGTTACAGCTCAATCATGGATCAGAAGCTTGTCATTTTCCTGCTGCTGGTTGGTTTGGTGATTAGTGCACAGGCTGCGCGTGGTAGGAGGAAGCAACGGAAAACGTACAGGAGCATACGCGATAGTGAGCAATGAACATTACAATTTGTTTGGTCTAATACATATAGCTTTTTTTATTTCCTCGTTTTTTATTTAACGTTTAACCTTTTCCCATTCAACCACGCATTTGTTTCTTCATTTGGTCCTTTTTTGCCACAGTTTTGTAGTAGATTTTACAGTTTTTTGTCACACCTTTTTTTCTTAACTTAAAGTGAACCAGTGGTGTTATAGCATTATCACCTCAACCTTTCATAGAATCCCGATACATGAGTAAAATCTTATGGATTGCAATTTTTCTCTAGGGAATTGATTACAAATTTAGCGCTTCTACCCTTAAGAGTTTACCAGTGGCCGATATCTTGGAATACGCAATGATCTATGGGATTGATGACATTTTACGGCTCCAATTTGGCGATTTCCGCAAAAATTTGGCAAAATATAACTACTACTACTACTACTACTACTACTACTACTAATAATAATAATAATAATAATAATAATAATAATAGCCTTAGTAAGTAGTTTATTAGAAATCGATTTTGAAATAAAAACTAGCGCTATCGGAGAGGTCGAGACGTCATGCATTTTTAGCGCTAATAACTTTTTTAAAGTCTCAAATATTTCTGACTGAGCACAGGTGCCCTACTAATTGGGGAGACTGTAAATCAACTCAAATCAAGTCAAATGAAATCAAATGTTGGTTTTTGAGAGGAGGGAAAGCCGGAGTACCAGAAGAAAAACCACTCGGGGCTGAGTAGAGAACCAACAAACTCAGCCCACTTATGACGCCGAGTCCGGGAATCGAACCCGGGACACGCGTACACTGGTGGAAGGTGAGCGCTTTCACCACTGCGCCAACCCTGCTCCTAAAGTGTAGTACATGTGGCTGTTTACACCAGTACGAAAAGGAAGAAAAATCTAAGTTCTAGTTTACATAATTTTCCTAAAATGGCTAACCAAAAGAAAGACTGATAAGGCCGCGCGCTTGATTAGATTGGCACGACGTGTCAAAGTAAGCTTTAATAATATTTTCGAAGACTTGAACTTCTTTTAAAGTTGGCTTTTCAGTTTTAATTCTTGTTATTTACGTGTATTTTATATTTAAGGTGATTTAATTCACGCGTGAATTATTTCACGTGGACTGTAAGTTCAACGATGAAAAAACATCGAGAACAGCAAGTTGCGCAGGATAATTTAGGAATTTAGATCAAAACAGTGAATAGCGTTAAACGCGCGCGCTGATTGGCCACTCAAACTCCAGATATCCTGTGCTATTGACCTCCTAGCGAATTTGCGCCTGAAAATGTCGTAATCTTTGCAGGGATTCATGAGTTAAAATCATCTTTTTGTGCTTACGTTCCAGCTTACGTTCCAGTTTTGGTTCCCCTTGGGCCATTGCCAGAACAGGCTGGGACAAGAATCTATGACATGAAGTCTGGCATCCCACCTAATGCGACAGCGGTGTTTGTGTATCTTTTTGTGACTACCCGTGCAGAAGGCCCATTTGAGAGAGGTTACTATGAGATTTCCACGCGCCAACCAGGAAATACATTCATGGAGTACATGAACGTAGCTGTTGGACAAGGCCTTCTGGCTGTCAACTCTGGCAACCTGTGGTTCCCTAACGACGAAAATGGCCTGCTAAACGTGACGTTGGTCCACGCCGGCAGTGACAAGAAAAGAAGTATCGCAGGAAAAAGATCGGAAGATGACAAGTGGAGCGATCTGTTCATCATCGGGTACAGCCAATAGGGGCTGAAAACGTAAACGGCGAAATTTTAGGGTTTCGTCAGTTCAGAGTTATCAACTAATATTCAAAGTAAGGGATCGGGAATATAAACTGAGTAAGGATAAGTGCTGTGCCAAGATCAATAACAAAACTGCAGAAACAATAAAACATGAAGGTTTCAACTTAATCGAAGTGTTGGCTGTTTGGTTTCTTTGTTACAGGGTGGTACTAACACTGCATACGTGAATTGGTTCCCCGACTGGTATGAAATGAAGGCTCTAGGTACAGAGTCTGACAGAGGAAAGCTGACGACCTAAACTGATGTTGTCCATGTTGTTGTCGATTAAGTTACTAATTTCCTTCAATGCTTCCCGTTCCTGTTTTGCCTATTTAACTGATAAATGTAAGATATTTTGAACTTTCGGCTATGCTTGTTTTAATATCCTGTTTGCTCTGGAAAAAAATCAAGCTCTTATCATTCATGGAACTCGAAAAGTGACACAACCTTGCTGCGGAGAAGTGTACAAGGGTGTCCATTTTCGAGAAACTTATTTCAGTGGTCCGTGTTCTTTGTAAGAGGAATTGTTCTGGATGCTCTCAAGCTGATTCAGTCATCAAAATCCCGCCTGGAGTAAACTGATACCTCCAGCATTTCAGTTAAAAGGAATATTTCAATGGATTAATTTCCCTGGACCTTTGCGTTTTACAGAAGATCCGTTGTGATATTTTCCGTTGCTTACAATTAAGATTACCCGGGTGCTTAGCCTCCTCACCGGAAAGTGCCGCTTCTTAGTGAGTTTCATCGAAGCAGTTCCCGGCTTTTGCAACGTTATTGAGAGGAATCTTAATTCAAACAGAGTTTTAAATTCAACACTGACGACTTTCATAAAAGAGCCACTAGCAAATGTTCTGCTTAATCCTTTTCCTATATTCGCCGTCTTATTTTGAAACAGTATTTACACTCCCCCGCGATTCTTCCAGAACAGATGCCGACGACGTCCTTGAAATCCTATCCCATCCTTTCCGCCCTCTTCTCTGAAAGAAAAAAGAGATAACTAAATGAAAAATCCATTATTAAAATCACGAAGATTCTTCCTTGCTGTAAGCGACCCTAATTAGCAGTAACGCTCAATCTTTTTGAGAGAGAAATCAAGTTACTCATATACTATCAGTCATTAACTCCCAAAAACCAGAATTCTCACAGGCCAGTGACAATCCGTCACTAGACAAACTCTTTGTCAAAGGTCTTTTTTGGGAAAAATATATTCTCCTAACACCGAGAGTTTGGTGTTTACGACCTCGCAGTACCATGGCAAGTCCATATATGTCAACTAGTTTCAAGTCGAGCGCGCAGGACACGTCAATTTACATGCAAGTAAAGCATTTCATAGATAATAATGATAATAATACCACTACTACTAACAATAATAATTTATATAGCGCTCATACTATAAAATATTCAGGAGCGCTTAAAAAATAGCATTTATTTATATAATAATAGATTGGAAGTTTTGACGTCCTTTGATCTTCAAGTAGCGGTTTTTACCTCAACTCGCCGGATTTTTCACTAGTGACTTAAATGCAAAGTCAAAACTCTGCTCTTCTTGTCCAAACTGCGTTTTTTTCTGAAAAGAAAAAAAGCTAAGAAAAAATCAATACATGATGCTGTGAATTACGCACTAATAAGTAGAAACCCTAAGTAAACAAGAGACGTTACCACGTAAAAGACTGCAACTGACATTTGGAAAATCTGTTCTTTCTCTCGTTCAAACGCGATAATTGTTGAACGAAAAGCGCGTAACATGACATGGTTCAGGCTAAATTGAAAACGACTTACTCTAAAGTAAACGCCTCCAAACGACACAGACTAAAACGTAAAAAAAAACTACACCTCACAAGTTTCAAGGAGAAATCTTATTTTAGGGTTAGTTGGCACAAGAGGCTAACCACAATAGCTTCCCATCACTGGCCGCCTACTTGAAGTGGCTTTGCTTTTACGCTAGTTTCTTTTAATTTGCGAGTAGCAAAATATTACGACTAGTGATGATTAGTGTACATTTTGCAAATCAGAACCCGAGAAACGTTGTATCGTGTATTATTTCATGAATCACACATTTTCTTTTGTTATTCAACATCCTTTATTGAACTTACATACTTCATGAATATTTAACTAACTGAAAGTCCGGGGAGGGCTTGATAATGCAGCAGGGAAGAGCGGGGCTGATAAATTGAATAAATTGCTAATTATAAATGCAAGGGCAATATCTATATAAATACCCGGTATTTATCTATATATTGCCCTGCTGCCCTGGGCGATATACAAATAAATCCCTCCCATTTATAATGAGCAATTTAAAGTGCACCTAACCCATAAATATTTTTTTCGCTTAAATATATCTTTGCACCTGTTCGAAACACATTGAGCCTTTTTGCGCCTTTTTAAACCAAATCTTGACTATTTGTAGGCCATAAAAGTTACGAGTCATCTGTCCCACGACCGAGCTAGATAGGGGCATGGGTCTATTCCTTACATGACGTCACAAACTGATTTGCATTGCATTAAGTCTTTGTAAAAATGCATGCAAAGCAGTTTGTGACGTCATGTAAGGAATAGACCCATGCCCTTTCAAGCTCGGTCGTGGGACAGATGATGGCTAGATTTCGTAACTTTTACAGCCTATAAAAAGTCAATATTTGATTGAAATAGGCGCAAAACGGCGCAATATGTTCCGGACAGGTGCAAATATTTATTTAAGCGAAAAAAAATATTTTGGGGTTAGGTGCACTTTAAGCAAACCATACGTCTTCCGAATTTCCAAAACAAACTTCGCAAGCTAGTAGTCAAGCTGCTCATTGGCGACTTTCTTTATGTCAGGATTGACTTCGTAGTATTTTTCTTTGCTGCTATTCTTTTTAACTTTTACATTGCGTTCGACGGCCCATTCCTCACAGCAACGTACCTCCCAAGAAGTATTAACTTTCGTGTTTGCCGGTATTCTGGACTCTCTTCTCTTCTTGACTTCGTTATCACAAACAACAACGATATTACGCCCACGATTTTCTTTCTTTTCGACCTCAACACTATCTCGTTCGCTTACTTCTCTAAAGTATCCTACTAACTCTTCCAAATACAACTCAGGGGAAAACAGGGGAAAAAGGCTCCTGAGAGAAAGCATTTTGCGTTAGGAAAATTTCGTCGTCACTATCCATTGCCGCTCTCACAAGTGTACTGGCCCCCAAAGAAATACCAAGACAAAAATAAAAAAACATAAAAGGTTTGAAATTTGATTGTTGTCGGCTTAGCAAACGAACAATGCGCTATTGTTTTCCATTTCTCACCTAAGTGAGAACAAGTGGTTTGAACAAATTATGACCCGTGAAACGCCCTTTCTCGATGCTGTGTGAAAACCTTTACAATACTTACAATGAAATACGTCATTGTCTGCGGTTGGATCAAAAAATGAAAAACAAACAAATGTCAAAAACAAGTGGCCAATTATTGCCCTGTGAAAGACGACCTTTATATAACCTATACCTCATGAATAATACCATGAAATAAGTTAGATAAACCCCTCCAACGGAGCTATTAATCCATATACATCCTTCGGGCCTACGGCCCTCGGGATGTATATGGCTTAATAGCTCCGTTCTCGGGCTCTATCTCTTACATAAAAGACATGTGGAACGTTCTTCCCTTTTCTTTCCCCAAATTAGGGTGTCATTGCATACCCACCGCTAGCTTTTGTCCCGTTGGGATGGCCCGGTCCCGTAAAGCGAAGGACTTCTTGTGCAGATCTTCTAATGACATTGAAGCTGTGACCGGCTTATTTAATGATAAACACGCCAAACAACGAGTCCGGTTTGTAAAATAGGCCAGATATTTTCCTTCTCGTAATCGAGGGCTTTCGCGGAGATTTCGGTTTTTGGTAAACTATTACTGATCGGTCTGATTAAACGCTTAATCGATTGAAATATTCCTCGTTTTCAATCCAGACGACAGAATACCACCATTTATTATTCCACTATTATGTCATTTTACCATATAAGGTCAAGAGAAGGCGCAATATACGAGACCGTAATACACTGTAGTGTCCTA
>OX419337.1:10022073-10024573 GCA_948470475.1 Galaxea fascicularis
ATCATCGTAACAACCTTCCTTTTCTTTTTTTTTCTCTTTACTGTTTTTGCTTTAATTGAGAAAGGATTGCGGGGGGGGGGGATTGGGGGGTATGTGTTAAGTAATTCTGTATTGTAATAAGGATAGGGTATAATGTATAGGAGCTGTATCTGTTTTGTAATGTTGAAATAAAGTTTTGTTAGAGTAAAAAAAAAAAAAAAAAAAAAAAACTTCTCGAGCCCAAGAACAACTTTATCCATAGACATCCGTTGTTGTTCCATCATTCTTTGAAATTTGTCAGTTGTTTCGTCATAAAAATTACTTTTCTCATAATGATGCCTGTGGAACGGAGCACCTGACACAACCTCTTAACTCCGGGACGATGTTATTTCCGGTAAAATTCTTCGCTTCTGGTACCGCTTTAACTTCCGGTGAAGTGGGTCTTTTGGCTTCCGATGTTACGTGACCTTAACGCCACCTTGCATTGTGTTATAGAGAAGAAAAGAACAATAGTGCGTTACCATTTCGTAACGTTGCGTGACTTCTGGTTGACGTAACCTTAACTGTAATATAAGATGATTTTTGTAATATAATAAATCAGTACATTGAAATCAATTTTGCGTACGTGCTTATTCGAACATCGATCCCGAAATCTTTATAGGAAAATCGCGACTAAGAAGCATCGGACTAATCGGAAAAGAACACATTGAGACGGCCGAAAATGGCAATTCTTCCAAATGTTTTCTTACGTTCTCATCGCCTCCAAGAGATCCTTTAGGGGCAAAAACGGCGTCGTAATCAACTTTTTCTCCCAGCTCAGCTACAATTTCAGCCTGTTCTGCATCACTTCGCTACGAATGTTCAAACCTTCCTTTTCGACGAACAAACGCGAGTTTTCTTCCTGAAGACGAAACCAATTTCGGTTTCCTTTATCTCCTACTCTGCGAGAAGCCTTTTAACTCTAAGCTTAGCCATTACACACTTGACATTCCGTGCTGATAATTGACTCCCTTCTTTTGAACTCTTTTCCCTTGGGCGTAATTGACTCGATGCCTTAATAACGCCACGTAATTCTTGGAACACATTTAGGTGTATCCGTTCTCAACTCAACACGACGCCCTACCGTGCGACTATCCACAGCATTGTAATTGGCATCCTGAATTTCTTGAAATTTCTCTTCTAATCGTACAACTGGAATTTTCGACTTTAATTCGAACCCGGAAATGTTCACAGTACCTTCTTCGTGAACTCCTTGTCTTACCGGTGTGTAAACATTGTTGTTCAGCCATTGGTTGTACTTATTTTCAAACATTTGCATTCACATCAACATCCTTAGCGAAGTCGAGCGAAATACGCTCTCTGTCTTCTGGCTGCAAAACCAGACGATACCACTGTGCGCTAGCCCGTTTACGCTTTTCGAATATACTAACCAACGAACTATGCTTTACAACTACTTCGTCTGAAGCAACTTGCAGCTGTGAGAATAGCGGTTCAGTTGACCCATAATTCGTGTAATGTGTCCATGGTAGGCACTGATCGACCGACCCAAGTTGGCTTCCTCACCGTCCAAAGACATCATGAATAATAACTTCAATATTCCAACTTGGAACTCCTTTGATCAATCACCAACCAAACAACCAACTTCTACCAAAGTCCTTCGTTAAGTACTGTGTAACCGAAGTTACGCGTATTTGTGATCTTACGGTTTATTTAAAAAATCCACACTCCTACGGTACTTAACGGTGGACTGACAAACTAACAGTTATGGTCCTTAAACCTCCATGAAAATTGTGACCAAAAACGTTGACAAGCAAGACTGAATTTACATCCTAAGGTTAGACAAATTACGCAACATTACGCAACCACATGGTAACACCAAAGACAGAGTGAACAATAGAAGAAATACAAACTACAAAAAATAAAGCTAATTAACAAGTAGATGCGACATGCATGAAATAGACGAAAAGTAAAGTTTCGCGGTAACATGCCGGCCTCTAAAGGCATTCGGACTAACAGGCTTTGTCTTTCTATGAAAACTGAGCGAAACCTAATGAAATCTATGAGTAGTACCCATAAAACATACAATTCAGTTGACAACGAATTTGCTTAAAGCGTTCATTCGGTGGGGAACTATACTTCGTAATTTTCTTTCCAGCGACTCAGTTTTTAGCACTTTGTGACCTGTCTAATAGCTCAGCATTGATACCGTTTGTGTATCGGCAACTTCCAGTAGGCCTAGTTTCCTAATGTCACACTTCAGGATAGCTCTGACGGTTCTAACTGTGGCCTGACGAACTGCGCCATGGTGTTCCTGTGTAACCACTTCAACAACACCCATTGGCCACTCTCCACGAGGACTGTGTTCATCAGCTATGAGAACCAAATCTCCAACAGGTAAATTCCGGCGCCGGCGGATCCATTTCTGTCTTTCCTGAAGGGACAGCAAATACTCTTCCACCCACCGTCTCCCAAAAAATGTTACTCAGGTATTGTGCTTGTGTCCAGCATCTTGTGCACTTGC
>OX419337.1:10027073-10032073 GCA_948470475.1 Galaxea fascicularis
TCGGAGACGGTAAAGTTTATCATCAGCAACAGGGTAAACAATTTGCAACATCGCAGTTTCCGTACTTGTCATCAGATTTTGGAGAACCCACGCATCAAAACATACTTGACAGACCTTCAAAGTAAATAGGTACTGGTCCCTGTTTGCAAGTATTATTACATACATACACTAATGGAAGAGCTTGGCTTAAATTCAGGTACTGTACTATTCCTGCACCATTGAATCAAATCCAATATAACTGTGACTCGTTTAATCAATGCTCCATTAACAAGCACATGGTCTCGCCATAACTTCTCCTGTAAAACTACTGGAGGAGTGGTTACATAGCTTACAAAATAATAGTATTCTACACTCCCCCACTAAAATACAACCACTTAAAAACTGCATAGTCTCTCAGATATCCAGGAGGATGGCGGGTGGTCGTTAGATAACTTCTCTCACTGTTCCCTTGGACATCAGCAGGTTCAGTGGTAACAGGAACCTCTGGACGCACAGTTCGGTCTTCCACAGGCTGGACAGTAGACCTTGGCTCTTCTAGATCTGATGCAATGATTTTAGGAACTGCTGAAGGAAATACTGAAGGATGATCACAAGATCTCTGAATGAAGTGATCCTGATAGCGTCTCCATGTTCTTCCATCTTTCAATTCAACTTCATGCGTTGTAGGACCATTTGACTGTTGTACGACTCCAGGCACCCACTTTGAACCTTGACCAAAGTTCCTGACATAGGCCTGGTCTCCTTCCATCATGGCCCGCTCTTTAACATGTAAATCATACCTCTCTTTCTGTGACATTTGACTACCACGTACTTTCCGACCAATTTCTGGGTAAATGAGATCCAATCTTGATTTTGGTTTTCTGCCTAGCAGTAATTCAGCAGGTGAGACTACAGTTGTAGTCTGAGGAGTGATTCGGTATCGGCTTAAAAAGCGTGATACTCTGGTTTCCAAACTTCCATCCTTAAACTTCTTCATTCCCTCCTTGATGGTTTGGACAGCTCTTTCTGCAAGCCCATTTGATGAGGGATGATAGGGTGCAGTTCTGATGTGGCGGATTCCGTTTCGGTTCAGGAAATCTTCGAACTCTTCGCTCACAAAGTTGCTGCCGTTGTCTGTAACTACCATTTGTGGAAGTCCATGGGTTGAAAACGCAAGCCTTAACTTTTCAATGGTAGCACTGGATGTGGAAGTGTTCATTGGAAATGCTTCTAACCACTTCGAGTGTGCATCCACTACTATGAGGAATATTTTACCAAGAAATGGACCAGCATAGTCTAGGTGTAAGCGGCTTATGCGGCTTATGTGGCCACTCCCAGGGATGCAAGGGGGCTTCAGGTTGCAACTTCCTGTTTACTTGACAGACCTCACAGTTTCGCACTTTCTTCTCCAAATCGGAGTCCATCCTCGGCCACCATACGTAGCTTCTAACCAACGACTTCATACGATATATACCAGGGTGTGTCTCATGCAACTCTTCTATAACTCTTTCTCTTACCTTTGGTGGTACTACCACGCGATTTCGCCATAGAAGACACCCATCTTGAATACTTAATTCTTCTTCCCTGCTGAAGTATGGTTTGAGTGTTGCTGTGTTGCTGGAAGGCCAACCATACTGTACAAACTTCATTACTTGAGAAGGTGTGGAATGAGAACTGGTTCCTGCTCGGATCTCTTTGACATCTACTGGTGTAGAATTGAGAAGCTCCATTGTACACAGTTTCTGCTGGTACCGGCGTCATGATCGGCGTAACTAGCAATGGCAGTCTACTGAGGGCATCAGCATTGCAGTGTCCCTTACCCGGTTTGTACTTGATGGTGTAATTGTATGCAGCTAGCGTCAATGCCCAACGTTAAATTCGAGCAGCTGCCATGGCGGGTATAGCCTTCTTCTCATTAAACAAGGACTCGAGAGGCTTGTGGTCAGTCTCTAATGCAAATCGTCTACCATACAAGTATTGATGAAACTTCTTAACGCCGAAAATAACTGCAAGCGCCTCTCTCTCCAGATTAAGGTAATTCCTCTCTGCCTTCGTTCTTGATGCAAATGAAATTGGATGCTCTGAACCATCTTCCATCTTGTATGAAAGAACCGCTCCCAAACCATAGTGGGAAGCATCGCATGCTAAAATCAGTTCCTTTTTGTCATCATGTTGGACCAATAGTTTTGAGAAATGACTTAGACTGTTCAAAGGCTTGCTGCTTTTCCTTTCCCCAATGCCAACTGCTCTGACTGTTAAGTAACTACAATGCCGCAGAGAATACCACATGTGCATACAGGTCTATAAGTACGTCAATGGCCTGGCTTCAGCATATCTACTAGACGACTCCCTCTCCTTGGTGCAGATCCATAACTATAACACTAGAAATAAAGACCTTATCCGCCTGCCTCTTGCCAAGACAACTAAATTCCAAACATCTTTTAAGTACAATGCCGCCAAATCCTGGAACACTGTTCCTCGTAACTTACGCCACGATCAGTCTCTCACTAGTTTTAAACTGAAAGTCAAGAAATATCTGAATCATCTCAGTTAATTTTCACCTTTATGAACCCTTCGAATGATTGTTTTTTGTTTTCATTTCTATGATTTATTAATTATTCATATTATTTTGTACAGATCTACATTTAAACCAGCTATGCTGAACTGGAATTTCTGCATAAAGAATGTACATAAATAAATAAATAGAGTAATTTGTGTAGTGGGGCCAACACACTTGCAAATATGGCAGAAATTTTTGGTAATAATTGATCATGCCCAGATAAGACTTGAGCTCTGACACATTCTTCGGAGGTGGTGCATTGCTGATTGCATCCACTTTATCCTCCATTGGTTGAATACTTTCCTTGCTCACTCGGTGACTCAGGTAAGTTACTTGAAATTCTATGAACACGCACTTCCCTTTCTTCAATCGCAGTCCAGCTTCCACAAGACATTTCAAGACTTCCTCCAGGTTTCTTAAATGATCATCGTCATTGGCACCGGACAACAATATGTCATTTACACGGACAATCACGTAAGGAATATTCTGCAAGAGGTTTTCCATGTTGCGTTGGAGGATACCAGGAGCAGACGACTCCATAAGGAAGTCAATTATATTGAAATAGCCCTTTCTGTGTGTTGATGGTGGTGTTCTGTTTGGACTCAGTTTCCAGCTGTAGCTGTTGATAGGCTTGACTCATGTCCAGTTTTGCAAATTGCTCTCCACCACCTAGGGTCGCTAGCAAATCCTCCACCTTTGGGATGGGGTAATTATCCACCGTCGAAACTTGATTGACAGTTGTCTTATAATTACCACAGATGCGAATGGAAATGTTTGGTTTCAGGATTGGCAAAATAGGGGCTGCCCATTCCGAGAACTGCACAGGTTCTATTGTTCCTTCTACCGGTAGTCTCTTGAGTTCTTCTTCAATCTTCCCTTTCATGGCATATGGCACTGGCCGTACTTTGCAGAATTTTGGCACTGCATCTGCATCCACACGAATTTTGCCCTTTGGTCCTGTGAAAGCCCTTTTCAAACACTTCTGAGTACTGAGTGATCAATGTCTTAAGTTTGGATTCTGCTTGATTTCCATCATCGTCCACTTTGAATAATTTCCTCCAGTTAGGCTTTACATCTTTCAACCAATCTCTTCCCAACAAATTCGGTCCAGACCCCTCCACGACCAATGTTGACAGCTGTTCTTCGTAAAAAACAACAACGTCCACAGTTCCCAGAACTTTACCAGATTCACCAGCGTATGTTCGCAGCTTTACTTGAGTCGGTTTCATTTCGAGTTTCTTCTGTGCTGAGTTTCCTTGGCTAATTTTATGGAACGTTTCTTCGCTAATAATCGTAGCGGCTACTCCAGTATCGACCTCCATGCTCGTTGAAAATCCGTTCAAGTTAATCTCCACTCGATATGGCTCTCGTTCCTTTGCGGTTACATGAAACATCGTGTATTCCTCAGTATCTTCTTCTTCTAGATTTTCTTCCGAATGTGTTGCTTCCATGTGATGTGTTTTGCCTTGCTTTTTGCCGTTCCGCTGGTTGATTTTCAATTTGACGCAACACTTAAACGCTTTGCGGCCTTTCTTCTGGCATCGATAACACGTTTCATCCTTGTACCTGCATTTTTCAGCTTCATGAAACTTCCCTCCGCAGCGATAACATTCAGTGGCTATTTGCTTGCCTGGTTCCTTGTTCAAACGGTTGACTGGTGATTCCTTGGTCTTCTCCACCGGGTTGCATTGCTGTATATCACGCGTGTTTTTGTCGGCCATTTCCATAGCTGTAGCTAATTCCAGTGCTTTCTTGAAATCCAATCGGCTTTCGGTCAACAGTCGACGTTGTATCCTTTCATCATTCACCTCACAAACCAAACGATCTCGGATCATATCTTCCAGTTGATCACGAAAGTTGCAATGCTCCGAAAGACTTCGCAATTCAGCAACAGATTGCTGGATGGTTTCCCTTGGTTGTCGAAAGCGGCTGTTGAATTTGAAGCGGTAAACAGTAGTCGACGGCGGGTTTAAACGGTTCTTTACAATGTTTATAAGCTTGGCGAAGTTTTGTCGGTTGGTTTCCCTGGCGATACTAAATTTCTGATTAGCTTCTACGTTTTCGCTCCACACGAGCTGAGTAACACCGCCCGTTTCTTCCCAGCATTGGTGATTTCGTCTGCCGTAAAATAATGCTCCAGACGTTCTGTGTACTCTATCCAATTGTCGTTTTCCTGGAATTCCTCCACTTTATCGATTAAAGCCATATTATCCTCGTCGCCATGTAATATTCCTCCACCATTGAATCAAATCCAATATAACTGTGACTCGTTGCTACATTCAATGCTACATTAACAAGCAGATGGTCTCGCCATAACTTCTCCTGTAAAACTACTGGAGGAGTGATTACATAGCTTACAAAAACAATAGTATTCTACAGGTCGTATCAAGAAATGGTCTATTGTACCGGGTCCATTTTGGTGATTAAACCATAAACAATAGCCCTTTACCGTGCGAGCGCT
>OX419337.1:10034573-10044573 GCA_948470475.1 Galaxea fascicularis
AGCGGGGAATTCGAAATAACCGAGTTCGAAATAGCTGATAGTAAATGACTGAAAACATAAGGGTAAATCCAAGGTAATTCGATCTTAGTTCGAAATAGCCGGGACTTCGAATTAACCGAGTTCGAAATAGCGGGGTTCGACTGTAGTTTTCCAGAGGAGTTTGTTCAAGCAGAAATGGACTCATTGCGGCTTGCGAATGGAAGTCCGTATCACGGAAAAGCTTCTTCCGAACGCGAAACTGGAGTAGCGTCATCGTTCGGATTGCTAGCGGTGATACTACGGCAAAATTTAAACAAAAGTACCCTTAAGGAGGATGGAACACTCAGTCAGTTAAAAAAGCTTGTCAACGCTATTGATTTTAGCGAATGTGCTCGGCAAGCTAGCCTTGACAGCGATCGTCCTCGAGCTGCGCGCCGTTTGGCGATGCCCTCTACACAAGTGCTTGATGCCAGCAACGAGATAACTTCTGCAAATCCCGTTCAGATGCAAACGAATCAGAGGACACCGTCATCCAGCGGCCTTGCAATGCCGGTCAAAAGCTCAGCAAATTTAACAGAAATTTGCGAAAACACTGACATCGATACACCAGAAAAGGCGATGGTAGAGAAACAAGGAAAAGTCGTGATCGGCGATATCAATGAAGTGTGTACTTAAGGCACAGAGAATCGCTGTCAACAGTGCTTTCATTTTTTAGGCGATACACAGGCACACTTAAACAATCTTGAAGTTGTGGCAAGTAGTAACGAGCAAAAGAGAAAAAAAATACAAGGGTACACTGTCCATTTTCAGAAGCTGCACCTTTTCTCAAGCATTGTATTACTTGAAATTTTGATCCCTTTTAGTTCTTATACAAGTTAAGCGGTACTTACTGTTCCCAGACCAACTTAAAGCGCACTCCGACGAATCATCTGGGCGCCGAAGGCCTTATACATGTAACAGTACTAAAAGTGATAAGGAAGCTTAAAAGAATAATAAAATGCACGTGTCAAATTATTCAACTGAACAACACTCGTTGTGCTGGCTACCGGCAGTTTCATATGCTTAGACTGTTTCTCCATTACATCAAAATACTAAGTTTTAACAAGTATACTTTTATGTTACATCAAACTGTTTGAGGTGTGTCACCCGCCAGTTCTGATGGTGCAAAGTTAAGGGCAACCTGGCAAAAATGATTATTACTACACTTTTATGTTACATCAAACTGTTTGAGGCGTGTCACCCACCAATCTAATGATAAATACAAGTTTAGTGCAAACTGGCAAAAAACGATTACTATACTTTTATGTTACATCAAACTGTTTGAGGCGTGTCACCCGCCAGTTCTGATGATAAATACAAAGTTAAGTGCAAACTGGCAAAAACGATTAGTATACTTTTATGTTACATCAAACTGTTTGAGGTGTGCCACCCGCCAGTTCTGATGATAAAAACAGTTAGTTTAGTGCAAACTGGCAAAAACGATTAGTATACTTTTATGTTACATCAAACTGTTTGAGGTGTGCCACCCGCCAGTTCTGATGATAAATACAAGTTTAGTGCAAACTGGCAAAAATGATTAGTGTACTTTTATGTTACATCAAACTGTTTGAGGTGTGCCACCCGCCAGTTCTGATGATAAATACAAGTTTAGTGCAAACTGGCAAAAATGATTAGTGTACTTTTATGCTCTCCGATTCTTTTAGTTGGCTATTTCCATGTTAGCGCGCAGTATTGGCTGAGCTCGGTTTGCTGGGTACTGTATGTAGTGAAAAAAGACAGCTACCGGGTTGGCAATAATTTGGCCGCGCTCAGGACGTGGCCGTTTATTTTCTTATCGTTTTTACTAACAAGACGAGAAGCTTGAATGTAATCAAATAATCAGTTCCCAGCAAAGGTGAGGGATTACCCGCAAAAGGAACAAGAAGGACAGGACCTAGACACGGTGGCTGGTAGGGGTCGGAGGAGGGTCAAATCTCGCGACTTCGGTGATTCTACTGTTCTCTCGTTGTGCGCTTGGAGCAAAAGAGGCCTTTGCAAGCGCTTCACGTCGTTAAGTACCGTAAACCCGAATGTCCCGGATAACCGGAAATCCATCGGCCGGGAGCTGGGATTAAGCTATGCGAATCAAGCAGCATAAATTCATTTATCGTGGCGATAAACTTCCTTTATGCTCTCCGATTCTTTTAGTTGGCTATTTCCATGTTAGCGCGCAGTATTGGCTGAGCTCGGTTTGCTGGGTACTGTATGTAGTGAAAAAAGACAGCTACCGGGTTGGCAATAATTTGGCCGCGCTCAGGACGTGGCCGTTTATTTTCTTATCGTTTTTACTAACAAGACGAGAAGCTTGAATGTAATCAAATAATCAGTTCCCAGCAAAGGTGAGGGATTACCCGCCACGGCCGAAACGAGGAACGAGGACGGGCAACCCCACCCGAAGCCAATACGAAGCCGGGGTGCGAAGGGGGGATGTTCAGCCCCTGCGTGAACGTCTCCCCTGTGACCTCTGAGAACAAAGTACAGCAAGCGTTGGTCGAAGTGTTGTTTAGGACCGGAAGCAATGTTTAGCCCCTGCGTAAACATCTGCTATGGATCAATTTACGGTTAAATATCGAAGTTAAGGACTATGTAATAAAGATAAAAAAGACAAGAGTTGCTTAGCCCCTGCGTAAGCATCTCCTTATCTTTAGCAAACATAAGAGATATGGCAAGTGGTGTGAGGGGTCAAGAGAGGGACGGGCTGTTCACCGTTGGCGTTCTTATATATCGTAAAAAGGCGTTGGATTTCCATCTGCCGAACAGACGAATTTGAGCGTCTGACATGCCTTTGGCGGCCGCCCAAGAGGCGGCTCCAATTCTGAAACTATGTGTCTTATAAATTGTAGTATCTAGACCAGAAAAAGAAAGGGCTTGATGAAGGCATTGGGTAAAATATGACCTAGAAACGGCCGTGTTGTCGGGCCAGCAGAACAGCGGGCCCGCTGACTGACCTCGGGCATGCCAATAGTCCAGCAGCAATGTCACGGCGCAGACAGGCTTATCTTTGTACACAATAACATCGGTAGGGTGTGACGAATCGCTATGTTTGTAGTTGCGCATCGATAGTTTAACGCCAACGACGTCACCCGCATTATTCTTTAGAAAGAAAGTCTGACTAAGCAATAGTAAATTTGCAGTGGGCTTGCCCGCCGTTGCTGTAATTTCTCCTACTCTTAAGGCTGCGAAAAATGCAAGGGCGAACATCGCGCGAATCAGTTTCCTCTGAAAGCAAGAAGAAAGTGTGTGCTCGCAAGCGGAAATTACTTGCGCTAAGATTGGTAGTGTAATAGGTAACCGGCTATCTAAAGTTGGATGCAGTTTTGCATACCCTTTAAGAGCAGTCTTAATCACGTCTGACTTAGTTGGGTCCGGCAAGGAAGCTAGGCGATGAACGTATCCTAGAGCAGATATATACGTAAGACTCGTTGATTATCAGCTAAATAAGCGATGAACAGGGCTAAAACATCTGACCTAATAGGAAATTGCGTGGTGGGTCTGCTCAAGACATTAGACTCGAATTGCTGAAAAACCCGCCAAGCCTGTTGGTACGTTTTGATGGACGACGTGCTTAAACTGGCTGCTAAAAGACTGGCTAAGGTATTGCCCAGTTGTCTGGCACTAAATGTAGGGGAATTGTGGTGGGCAGCGGATCCATTCCTCTCGCTAGAGTCTGGAACTTTTCCACCTGCAAGCGAGAGAGACTGTCAGCTAGCACGTTTTTCTTCCCTGGTACATGGCGAGCCTTAAAGTATATATTTTGGGATAGACATATGAGAACCAACTGCCTCACTAGGGCTAGCAAACACTTGTCTTTGGATGTTTGTTTGTTAATCACGTGAACTACGCTCTCGTTATCCGAGTAAAACAGGATGCGTCTATTTTTTAACTGCGGTGACCACAAGTGGACACCCAACACGATGGGATAAAATTCTAATACAGATATATCTCTTTGCTTCCACGTATCGGACCACTTGCCATATGCCCAATGCTTGCCGAAAATGACACCAAAACCGCATGATTGTGCGGCATCCGTATAAAAGGAAAGCACGCCTGATGAGGTCCAGGATGCCTCGAGAAAAAGTGATTGACAGTTAAATGATGCAAGGGACTGTTGCCAAATTCTAAGGTCTTTTTTAGCTTCGGAAGTAAGGCGAATAAAATGCGTGGGTCTGGAAATCCCTAGTGTAAGATTTATTAACCTGCGTAGGAAAACCCTCCCGGGTGTGATGATTGAACACGCAAAGTTTAATAAGCCGATGAGTGACTGAAGTTCCTTGAGCGTGACTTTTCTCCGTGTCAAGAAGTGCGTGATGACCTCTAGGCATTTCTGAACTTTCTCTCGAGGAAGCCTGGCCTCATGTTTTAAGCAATCTAGCTCTATGCCCGCAAAGGTAAGGACGTGAGCGGGGCCCACGGTTTTTTCCTCTGCCATTGGAACGCCCAGCTCATGACAAAATCGCAAGAACTTGTCTAGTTTTGAGCCGCAGGTATCTAGCGAGGTGTCAATAATCAGGAAGTCATCTAATATGTGTATAATATCCGGAATTTGCAATTTGTTGCGTGCGACCCATTCCATTGCGGTACTAAGTTCCTCGAATATTTGGCATGAACTTGAACAACCCATTGGCAGGGTTCGATCATAATACCACTTTTCTTTCCACTGAAAACCTAAAAGAGGATAATCCGCGGGGTGCACGGGTACGATACGAAAAGCGCTTCTCACATCGGTTTTAGCCATGGCACAGCCCTTCCCTTGTTGTTGGATAATTCTAATCGCGTCATCCACGGAAGCATATTTTACTGTGGAAAACTCCGCCGGAATACTATCATTGATCGACGTTCCCTTGGGGTACGATAAATGATGAATCATTCTAAAGTCGCCTGGCGTTTTTTTGGGGATAACGCCAAGCGGGGAAACACGCAAATTTGTAAATGGAGGGGAATCGAAGGGGCCCGCGATACGACCTAATTCTCTTTCCTTTTGTAATTTACAATCAACAACTGCGGGGTTATCGTAAGCAGAACCCAAATTGGGAGCGGTAGTCGTAATCCTGGGACCCTGGTAATTAATTTTAAACCCTTCCGAAAAACCTTGAATTAAACGGTTAGCAATGCGAGAGTTGTAGCCTAATAAATAACGGGCAAGTACGGCTGCTTTAACCGGTGTGGGAAGCGCTGTTGGTGGGCGTGGTTGGTTGCTTGGTCGTGGAATTTCGCCCGGCTGGTGGTTTGGGCTGTGTGGGGCATCGGAAGATGGGATGATTGTTGCCACATTTGAAGCATTGGTGTTTAAATGCGCACCCGTTGCACTGAGTCCCGTTATGGAACTTCCAACAGAAACCCTTGGGAAAAAACGAATTGTTTGATCTACCCCCAAGGCCACGAAACCTACTTTGACTGCCCCGAGTCGCCCCATTGAACTTTGGTAGTTGATGGTGAGCTCGCAGCCAGAGCTCGTTATGAATGTGATCCCAAGCTATGTGCTGTTTTTGCCTTAGCTGACGAAAATTTTCGTCATAGAAACGCCAATTAGCGGACTGTGCCGCTAAATCCCGCACTACTGACCCATATTTCATGAGAGCCGGAGAATCGTGAGGGAATTTTTGGGCGTATATAGAAACGAAAACTTGAAAGGCGTTGGTCCATTGCTCTATGTTTTGGATGGTAGGACGTTTGTAGGTCGGTACCATGGACAAAACTTGTTGCCCTGATTCGTTACCTTGCAACTGGAAAGTGTAAGATTGGTCGTCTTTATATGTTATCAATAAGTGAGAGAAATCTATATACTCGTTGGCCCATATCTTACTCCTAATACGTTCTGGTACCCTAGCTGCTAAAGGAACTGCACTAGAAATGAAAGAGTTCTTACTGCCATCGCCAGGTGCCGCGGTTTGTACTATCCCGCCGGTTAGCGTCTGGACGTTAGCACGAACCGCTTCTTGGACTCCAAGTTGAGGAGCAGTCTCTGGAGGCGGGTCAGGGACAAACTGTATCTGCGGCTCTGCTAATGATTGAGGTGAAACCAGTCCCGAGTCTCGAAGGCTTTTCTTTACAGCGTCGGCAATGGCCTCGGCAATCCCCTGCAAGGTGTCTTCAGTAACCCTTGCTGCTGGGAGAGTGGAGGTATTCTGAACCGAGGAGGTTGAGGCGCCGTTGGAGCCGCTGCTTGCTGGCACTTGATTCAGCGTGGCTGGATGACTTGCGGCTGGTTCCGGAGGACCCCGTCTACGCTTAGAAACCCGGGTGAGATATTCAGGATTGGTTGCTGGCCGTTTTCTTTTCGGTGGCATTCTGGGAGGTAGCAGGTCTGGATTAATAACACAACAAGTCGAAAGCGCATAGAGAAATACGAAGAAACAGATACAAAATAAGCCGTGAACACGGTCCCATTTGAAGAAACCTTGAGGTTTAGTACCCCCGTATCAAGCACTAGCCTTACTCAAGGCCAGTGGTAAATATTCAAATCAAACAGAACATGGTGCGCGTCCATGAAGTTAAATTTACTAAAGGGCCGAAAATAGGCCAAAATTGAACAGAATAAATAGCATTATGTGGGGCCGGCAAAATTGCCAAACAAAAGTCACGAGGTAAACAAAATAAGCTACCGTTCCTAAAAGAACAAGGTAGGTGTTTTCTTCTTAAAAAACACAACGGCTAAGCATGATTGGCACAAAGGAAACCTTTGGCCGCATTGATCATGCAAACGTGCCGTGAGGTTAACAAAAGTGTCAGAACAGTGTTCTGGGAATAACCGCAGAACGCGTAAAAGTTACTTCTGACATTCTGCCGTGACCATAAAACTGATAGCAAAGACACACCCAGGAAAGGGTGGACAAGATAATTAAGACCCCAACTAATTCTACGCCTGCGATTTTTGCCAAGGCATGCACAGAGCGTGTTTTTTTTTTTTTTTTTAGGTACGTTGGATCTGTTTCACAGCATAGAGCAATGCGCCGCGATAACTTCGGTAAAGAGCTTTATGTCCGCGCTTGTTAAGGTGTACTCCATCTCGGAGATAAATGTTTTTGTCGGGGTTGCTGAGTCCTCGGTGACGCCAAACTTTTACGACGCTGGAATCTGACAACGTTTCCCGGAGACATTTGTTCAGCTTTCTAACTCTCCAATTGTATGCTGGAAAAGCGGGGTGTAAGCGTGGGATCACTTGGCAAAGAACAGTGAATCTTTGCCGGATCTCGTGCCGAAGCACCTCAACGAAGGCAATGATCGTTTCGCTCAAAGTCTCAGGATCTAGAGAAGGGTCACATAAATCGTTCGACCCAATTTCTAAGATTAAGATGTCGGGATTTGCGGATCTTATGGCTGGAAGATCCAAGCGCAAAAGTTTTTCAACTGTACGACCACCGTTCCCTAACAGCTTGACCAAGCACGTGTTCTGTAAGTCGAAGTGTTCGCGGGAAGAGCTGTTCCCACCCCGTTTTTTGAGGAAATCGCTCATTCTACGAACGAACGAGTGGCCGAGTATCAAGGTGCTCGGGAGAGAACGCGTAGCCAGGTCGCGACAATCTTCCATGGTGAAGACAAGACAAAAGCAAGGGTACTTAACTTTTCTTGGTCAAATCTCGCGACTTCGGTGATTCTACTGTTCTCTCGTTGTGCGCTTGGAGCAAAAGAGGCCTTTGCAAGCGCTTCACGTCGTTAAGTACCGTAAACCCGAATGTCCCGGATAACCGGAAATCCATCGGCCGGGAGCTGGGATTAAGCTATGCGAATCAAGCAGCATAAATTCATTTATCGTGGCGATAAACTTCCTTTATGTTACATCAAACTGTTTGAGGTGTGCCACCCGCCAGTTCTGATGATAAAAACAGTTAGTTTAGGGCAAACTGGCAAAAATGATTAGCATGCTTTTATGTTACATCAAACTGTTTGAGGCGTGTCACCCACATGTTCTAATGATAAATACAAGTTTAGTGCAAACTGGCAATATGATTAGTATACTTTTATGTTACATTGATCTGTTTGAGGCGTGCGACCTGCCAATTCTGATGACAAAGTTAAGTGCAAGCTGGCAAAATGTGGGTTTATTTTGTCATTGGGGATTGTTCCAAGAGGTTTTTCATTACATAATTATCCTGATTTTCTCGTTTCTTACAAACCGACATTTCCAAAATCCCAATTCAACCTGGATATTGCTCTCAACTACTATAATTATTAATAAATTATCTGCAAAACACTGTCAACACTTGAATAAATTTGAATAAGAAGAAGCATTTTAGAATCCAACAGATTAATAAATATTACAAGTTTGTGATAAATATTAGTACATGCTAACTACTCAACCACCACAACACAAACCTATATATTAGACTACATAGGCGTAACGTGTATGAATTTAAAGCGACTCTTTCACAGCCATCAGTTAAATCATGTTGACTCTTTTTAAAAAGTATGAGAAAAAGAGCATGCAATTAATTCTCAAAAACAATACTGAAATATAAATGTATGTGCTATTAATATGTTTGCATATACCTTCCAATGTTGATACCACAACCCAACTTTTCCGCCCCGTGCTGCTTGCAACATCAGAGCTCCTCTTGAAAAGGATTTTCGCGGTTGCCTGGCATTGCTCGGGAAACCAGTTGCTTCTGGAAGAGGAGAAGAACGCTTCTTTTGATCCGTTCTTGTATCACACGTTGGTGTATTTGGGTTTTCATTTCCTTCTCCGCGCCTTCTTACGGTTAGCTTGGCTGCTCTTCGCCGCTCCCGCTTTCTTTTTCTTTGCACGAGAGTAAGTGACCCGCACTCGCTTCAAATTCTGCTTTTGCGAATTACATTCACTGGCGGAGTCCGCCATCTCGCTGTGCGTCTAAAATATATTCACTCGAAGTCCCTGTTTTTCAACTGACGATCTAATTTCACAAGGCGTTTTTATTTATCATGAGTGAATCAATATGTTCTACCCTTCTGGTTCATTTCTAAAACAACGACAACTTCCATGACATTAAAACAGATTATGACGCCTTGCCGGTCTCAGATGAAAAGAAACCCAGTGGGCGTTAAGTTGAGGTATGTCAGGAATGCTAGGAAATTTTCCTAGCATTCCTTTGCAGTACTTACGGCACACGTCTGCTGCGTCCCCTCATGATTAAGGACATGGCTGTTTCAATCACTATCATCATCGTGTTATCCTCTAAACCACTGTGTTGCCCCACTTATAAAACAAGCAAGAAGCTAAATCGGTCAATAGAACCGAGGTACAACTGGCAAACATGCAAACAGGAGTCGTGTAGGCCACCCAACCCTATTTTACCTTCGTGACTATCGCGCGCGCCTCAGTTCTGGATTTTTAAGAGCTAAACTGTGATTGGCTGAATACAGAAATCGTTTTGCAGCTCGAGCTCGCAGACGTTAGTTTTCGGGCGGAGAGAAACGACAACCGGAAATACGTCTGCGTTCGCAGGCTAAGGTCAGATCTCTTTTCACGAAAATGTCGAAGTGCTACAAAGTAGCAAAAGTTTTGGCTGTGCGGTCGATTGACGGCCATAGAGAGTATCGTGTGAGATGGAAGGGATTCGGAAGTAAGGATGATAGTTGGGTCCGCGAAGAGGATTGTAACAGTGCGCTAAAAAGCTATGGACAATCTTCACTGAAAGGTTAGTAAATCATAAATTGAACTGAAAAGACTTTACAGTTAGCTTTCAGCGTTACTTGAGACCTAATACTGTTCACTCGCTTTTCTTGATACGAGGTACGAATCGTAATTCTACATATGTAAATCAGGATCGTACAGCGAATGAAATATTCCAGACCCACGTTACAACATTGGATGACACATTTTAGTGACATCAAGCTGCAACAGAAGGAGAAGAGCTTGCCACAGATATATTGGATTCCTAAACTTCACAAGACACCATACAAGGCAAGATTTGTTGCTGGTTCAAGTTCATGCACCATAACTAGGCTCTCCAAATTAATCACTGAGTGTCTCTCAAACTTGTTCTCAGCCACTGCACTGCTTACTGCA
>OX419337.1:10049573-10057073 GCA_948470475.1 Galaxea fascicularis
CTTTTCGCTACGGGAGAGGGGAGAGGCAAGACTGCGAAAAGAAAGACTGCAAAGCCGATCGTGTCGGTGTTTTTCAGTGGCTCGCAAGGCTCGCAGGTTTGGCTCGCATGGCTCGCATGGCTCGCAGGTTTGGCTCGCTGGCTCGCACATTGGCAACACTCTGCGATACCTCGTTCGACTCGACTCTCCTTCCGCCACTTCGACTAGGTCACCTGAAGATGTGTTAGACTGTGAAAATATTTTTAACTGGCCACTCTGGGAAGAATTATATCAAGGCTTGATGGACGGTTTTTTGGATGTATCTTAAGCGTTGTGAAAGGGATTGTATTCACGCCGCGACTGCATTCGACAACACATAAATTTTCCCGCCGTGCTTTGAGCATGACTAAAGACAAAGGATGTGCGATTTACGCAGTGGCCCGATGTAGCCTTTTCGACGATTGGAGAAGGTATTTACCGTTTACCTTTTATTTAGTCGTTTTCTTCAAAAAACTAACGGTCAACCGATAAGCCAGACAAGCATTGTCTTTGTTTATGTGCCCAACTTTTGTATGGCTCGGCAAGAAGTTAAGCTTACTCTCAAATTTGGTTTTCAAGTCTATCGTCAGTTTGTTGGTTAAGAAGGTTTTTAGGATTTCTGTGTTGGACCCATTCTTATAGCAAATTACATTTTAATTTCCCCTCAATTTAAAAAATAGATTCAAATGAAATTTATCGTAAGCTCAAGCTTATAATTTAAACATTGTTGTAAAAAGGTTTTTCGTCAGACTACCTATTGTAAATAGGTGCCACAAACCAGTAGCGTAACACTTTGTAAAACTGCAAAATCTATTAAAACAATTATTTGCTAATCTTTCTTTGTTTTTTTTCGACTAGTCCTTGGTCGGTTTTGACATAAACGTAAGTACTTGACGTCTTCAGAGTTAGGTACTTTCCGCGTTTAGCGCGCTCTCAAACGAACTTGCACAAACAGCTAGCCGTGATTTTAAAACTTTTCTCTGTTTCTGCTGAATCTTTGACATACAATTTTTAGCTTTATAAAAATTGAATTAAATTATGTAAACCCCCACGCATTACAACCTCTGTGAAAACGTTTTTTGTAGTACAGTAATTTTTCAGATACAACAAAATGTTTGGCCACTCAAATTAAACTTATGTGTCGGAATCGTGTAATTCATTAGGGTAATCCATTTCAAAGCACGAACTGTTCCAGTATTTGTTTATGCGCAACTATTTTTCTTAGGCCAATACTTTGAATAATGGCTTTATTGTACACTTTGTTATAATTGTGATAGGGAATTTAGTTCATGGACAGTATAAAATAAAGTTTTTATGTCTGTGCGAATGAAGGTAACGTTTTAAGTTCAGGTTGAAAATCGTTGTGGCGCGAAGTCGCAGAGAACAAAAAGCGCCGGAAAGTATAGCCTCGTTTTCGTTCTTTCCTCCAGGCCCTCTCCTCTGAAAAAAATCTTAAAAATCGATCCTCGCCAAAAGCAATTGAAATTAGAAGAAACTGACAACGCCATCATAAACAGCATACTCTCAAGCCTTTGGCAAAATTTTCTTTTATTCCTACCTCAAATGGTCGTTGAGCAGGAAGCTGACAAACTTTTCAGTTAGATTTTCTACTGCCGCATTTTTTTAGGAAAAAATAATCATGGCCATTTTTTAAAACACTATTTATTAAACTGCAACTTCGCTTAAAAATATTCTTGGAGAAAGGTTCTAGTAAACTTTTACAGCGAATATTAAACTTCGGTCCGTTCTGGTCACGTGACCGACGACGTCACAGCATTAAAAATGACAAAAAATTATATTTCATAAAAATATCCACCAATATTCAAATTTTTGTTTCCTCGCGTTTAATGCAACGCGAGATAGCACTTGTACCCAGACTCCCACTTTTTGAAAATTGTGTATAGCTCCCTTAATATTTATATTTTGTTCGGTACACGGGCAGTCCGAAATGGCTCACGCCATTGTGCTTCAAAGCACGTTGACTCCTTTTTCAATAACAAAATAATTTCGTCACAGTGAGCAAAAATGCACTTGTGAGCAAAGTCACGTGACCAATGACGTCATCGCCTTAGTCTTGTACAATAATTAGTTTATGGTAAGACTTATTTCTAGACAACGTGGGGGTCTTGCTGCCCTCAAACTGACCAAGTTATTTGGGATTGACGATTTTCCAGCTGCAAAGGATTGTGGCAAGGTTCTTATTTTAGCGGAGCTCCGCGCGCGCCGAAGGCGCGTGCGCGCGGAGTATCATAGAAAAGAAAATATGGTAACCCATCCATCCGAGAAATTTGGGTTATGACGTCATCGTATGACCGATCGACCGACCGTCCGACCGTACGTACGTCCACCCCATCATGTAAGCCAAAGTCAAATGTGATACTCCAGTTAACCCTTTCGTGAGCAAGCTCGCATATAAGCGCGCTTCCATATAAACTTTGTTTGGAAAGATCATTTGCCCATACACGCAGGGAAATCGCATGGCCAAATTTTGAAGACAGCTAGTTTTAAAACAAAGTCAGTTTTGTCTATTCGTTGGCGGAGTATCAGTGACAAACAGGGGGAGAAAGAACAAGAAAGGGCACGAGTAAACAGGCAGAGCATCAGTGACAAACAGCGGGACAAAGAGCACGAACAAACCGGCTGAATTGTATTGTCGAGCAACGGGAGAAGGAACAAGAAACGGCTCGAGTAAACAGGCTGAATCACTGACGAGCAACGAGCGAAAGAACAACAAAAAGCTCGAGAATAGAGCTGCCGAAATTATAGTGAGGAACAGCGAAAAAGAGAGCGTCTCTTAATTGTCTAGCTGTAAAAACATTACCAAGTGTCAGGGAGTTTCAGCTTTTCCTCGTGTTTACCTGCAAAAGCTTGCATGAAGAGAAAAGATCGTGTGGTCTGGCAAGGTTTCAGTAATTATGCGCCGTCTTCGGACCTTGCTGTCTCTATTAAAGTGGACGGTTTTGCTGCTAAAACCCTTAATTGAAGAAGCTTCCTTGATAGGCATGAGAAGTAATAAGACTTACTTTTGTGTGAAATGACCGCTTCTGCTTAAGCTCTGCGTTCGGAGTGATTGTTGACTGACTTAAACTGTGCACAGGTTAGTACTCCTGTTTTGTCTTTTATATGGACATTTATGCAAAGAAAATTGAATAGGGATTTGTCTCGGTTTGCTACTTGTCTTATTTTTTCCGATTTCTGCGAGAAACGTCGAAGAGACATTTCCATCGGTTTCTGTTTTCTTACCTTTTGTTGTTTTCACGCTTCCATCTCAAATTGGTTATAACCTCGGCCGGAAAACTCTCGCAAAGAACAACAACTCCTTGCCAAAAGTAAACGCGATTTTTAACTGCTGCAACATTGGAAATGCCAGCAATATGTTGTCCCTCGCAGCAATTCTTAGCAAAGCAATGATTTTGTGTGAAATGGCGGCTATTATGTCGGCTCTGCGTTCGGAGTGATTATTGACTGACCTGAACTGTCCGCATCCGCAGGTTAGTATTCCTGTTTTGTCTTTTATACGGATACTTATGCCAAGAACACTCGGACTAGCGATTTGCCTAGGTTACTCACGAGTTACGTTTGTCACTTGTCTCATTTTTCCAATTTCTACGAGCAACGCCGAAGAAACATTCGTATCGTTTTTTTTTTTTTTGCGGTTTTCTTACGTTTTGTTGTTCTCAAGCTTTTACCTCAAATTGGTTCGGAATAAAAAATGCTCGTGTTTTTTTCCATATGTTTTCTATCCAATATTTCATTTTTGATCCTAAAACTCTTCGTTTTCTCTGCTGTTGCTCATTTTTGGGCACAAAATTGGTTGAAGAAAAGCCAAGCGAAGTTCGGACGGTTCAAATCCTCGGCTCCACTTTGTAATTGTTAGGAACAAGAACCGGATTGACATTTGGAGAACTTTCGCAAAGAGCGACAATTCCTTGCCAAAAGTAAACACAGCTTTAGCATTCGAAATGCCAGAAACATGTTGACCCTCACAGCAATTCTCGTTGTTAGTTAAAAAATCGCAGACTTAAAAGGCTAACTGCAGTAAAAACTTCGTCTTTAATTCAATGTTTATTGACAAATGCTTTTCTGAAACAAATTTGTTTGTCTGTTGTCATTGCCAATCAGATGCTATCATTAACAGTGATGTAAAAAATAATACTGCCCACGACTTGTAGTCAACGTTTGTAGTTTGTAATATGTGTAGTTGATCAAAGTCAAGAATAAAACCATCCTCAATCATTTGCAGTTAATCACCCGAGTTAATTCATGGCTTATCGTGCCGTAACCAGTTTTCACAATAAAAAGTTCAAGTCATTTTCCCCTAATGTTTTTCGGTGCTATTGTGCAAAGGACACAGACGGCAGTTTTCTGTCGTCTTTACTCTTATAGACATAGGCGTACGGGCCGGTGCAGCCCCCCCCAAAAAAATTTTTGGGCAACCCAGAAATTTGGGCAAAGCCAATTATTTAAGATGTTTTCAAGCTGTTTTTTGAATAGATAGATATTTTCTATTTTTACCTGAAGTCGGCTCTGTAAAGCCAGTTAAATGAGACAGCGGTTGCCTAGCACATGACGAGTTTCTGGTCATTTCGTAAAATTTAGACAACTTGAAGAATTTTTTGGGCAAATGGTTCACCGCCCCCCCCCCCCCCTGGCAAAAAAATGCCCGTACGCCTATGCTTATAGATCACAAAAATGACGGCATAAAATAGTCAAAACAAGGCGAACAAAGTTCTTTTTTTCTTCTTATTTTGGGTGGTGTCGAAGAGTACTCACTCTGGGGTTTTACCATTTTGTTTTGTTGTGGAATATATCGGTTTGTTCATGTTAAAATTTCAACGATACATGTTAGAAAATTTGTGACTCAGCCAAAGCACATAACCGGTTGTGATGTTGGATTTAAAAGTGAGACACTGGGACCTGTTAACACACCATTTGTATTGAAATGTAATCGGATGTAATTAAACTGTGATGAAGTAAAATCGTTTATGCTCATGGTCATGTAGTCCCTTGATCCAACGTGGCAAAGGCCGATGATTAATCGAAAATGTACGTTAGCACATGTTTGAATGGTGGTTGTGGCTCTGCAGCAAAACAGTAAAAACTATAATCACAATACAGAAGTCTTTACTAGAGTCCTGGCTCGAGTCCTGGCATTGATTTTATTTTATCTGTAAATGCCATAGAATAAGGAAAGAACTGTGGAGCTCAGCTTTTAGGCTTGCCTAAATATGTATATTAATTATATATTGTTATTTAATTATTATTTGGGCGTTTCTTGCCCAGGCGATGGACACCGCATGATGGCATGTTGTTGACACGGCTTTCTTCGATTTTAAGATCACTTTAAGTATCCCTCTTACTAGATGATTACAGCTCTCGCCTTGAGATTCATTGATCTTGAAGAAGAGTAAATTCCATCTTCGGCTATAAATGCTTTGGCGGGTCAATTCGCTTTCTTGTCTTATCTGCTCGTTCTCGCACGTCGCCACTCCTCGTCATGTTCTGCTTGCGTGAATTGCAAAGATGTTTCAAGAGCAACGACTTTATCATTGAGGGCTTTTATTTCATCTTTTGCTGCTGCGAGGAGGGCTTGTACGCCAGCAATCGCTACGCCTTTCTCCGTGTCCTTTTGTTCGAGTGTCTTGTAAAGTTTTTAAAGTTCTTCGTAATGGCGGCTGCATTCTGCATGCTCGTCACTTGTTGAACTACTTGGTCTTGCTCTTTTCTCTTTCTTTTTTCCTTTTCCACTCATATTTGTGCTCCGGACCTCTTTTGAGCTTTTAAAGAACGTTTACAATAAGCAAATTTACAAGTAAGCGTACATTTGGCTTGACCTTCTTCAGGAGACTCAAAGACTACGTCCACTCTCTATGAGCTCATGTCCAGACTCCCACTAGCACAATGATAATGGACGTTTGGCCTTAAGCTTGAAATAAAGAAGAACCCAGTCAGGGGCACGAAATTGGTGCAAATACTGTTGCAGCACATCAGGATGACTTGCTTCGAGACCTCGTTTGACACCTTTCTTTTCGGTTACTGAGGTAACGATTTCCGAAATGATATTGATCCGGAGCTTGACTTTTCTGTTTTTTAGAACACAAATGGTCAAGCACGAACATCACACTGTTCTTATGCCTCCTACAGACGTCTTCCATTGATTGGAGAATTTCCCCTGCGCTTTTTTGACTAAGCCTCTCCGTCTTTCCCTCGGTCGACTTTGCCGATTTTATGGGGGCGCTGTTAGATGTGGGCCTTTGGTGGTCAGATGTATAACAGACGTCTTGAAGTTCCCTTATCGTGTCCTTGGCTTCGTTCACCTCCTTTCCAGCGATGGTCGTGTCCACGAACTTCGCGCTATTTCTTGAGAGACCAGTGATCGCACAATGACTATTTTTCTTTCAAAGGAAGCGCTATTCGATTTCAAGTAGCTCTGATTATTCAATTCGCGTTGGACAACCAATCCGCCACAAAGGCCAAGAGTTGGATTGTCGTTTCCATCGTTTAGTTCGCAGAAAGGAACAGTTCGTACTTCAACGGGAAAAAGCCGAATAAAACGAAGCTTGTATTTTCGAATGATGCTGATCATGAGCCACATATTTCCTCATCAGTTCACTTACCATTCCTTTTCCTGGATCAAGGCGGTTGCTGTATGCTTCAAACAGAATCTCGACTACTACCACTACGAGAACTCGATCGAAATGCCGCGTAAACTTCGAATCTGGATCCCTTGAAATATGCTTATCAGTAACCATATTAGCTACAACCGAACCAGTCGAACGTGGGATAGTTAAAACCAGACTGAAGTTATTAATTTTGTTTGTGTTAACATCATTGCATATCACAAAAGCAGTAATGTGAGAACCATACATACCTTATACAGGCGTATGCATAAAATATATACTAGTGTAAGAAGATCGCGTAGTGCGTGAAACTTCCGGCCTTTCACTTCTACTGTACTTACTAATTGCGTTACAGTGTGTACATCTAACTTTCCTCTCACTGAGGAAAGATGAGATCAGTTACGATTAACTGTTGATTTCATCAGTGGGTTATCGCACAGTCTGGTGATGTGTACATTGTATCGGTTTGATTTTCCTTCACAACAACAGCTCATCCTTTTTCCTTTTTGGAGGAAAACTGAGACGATTGTTTAGCACAAGCTGCGAATTTTTCTCCCGCATTATCAAACGAGAAAACGTTGCGACATACACATTTCCAGGCCGGCCGTAAGATCTGTCATCAAGGCACGGAAGGGTTAATGCTTTGTAGGAAACCAAAGTATCTTAATCTTTTCAAGCGGTCCTCTTTATGTCACCGACCTGTCAACGACTTCTGGTGTTAAAAAATGAATCCAATTAATCCTGGGACAAAATTTTAGATGGTTCTGGCTCCTCGTGTGTGCCTCTCGCATGCTCTAAGCGGAAGAGTTACTTACCTGGAACTTAAGCCCGCCGCACACGTGAAGAAAGAGCTGAGCAAAAC
>OX419337.1:10062073-10089573 GCA_948470475.1 Galaxea fascicularis
CCAACCATCAATAGAACAAAAGTTTGTTTGTATGGGTATCGCAAATATCCCTGTAATGTACGTTGGCCAAACCCTTCCCTGACTAAACTTATTGTATTTTTAATTCTTTACTACAGGTATATGGAGGGGAACTGTTCTGAGAAGCTTATTACCTTGGATGGCCTTGAATTGGATAAGGATCTCCCAAACTATGAAGAAATTCTGCATAGTAACTGGAGAAGACTGCTCAGTGAACATTTTATTGATGGCAAGAAGCGAACAGAGGTGGAGGTACAAAAACTTTATGTAACTGTTCAAGAGAGGGCTGTAGTTGAAGATATAAAGAATGCCACCAATTGCAAGGATGAAATTAGGAAACGCATTGGAGATAAACTACAGCAAATTTTTGATGACGAGTTAAGAGAACCTCTGTCTAGCAAACTGGAATATTTTAAGGCCCACCCAAGTAAAGCCAAAAAGGAGGCACTGCTTGTGTTTTACAATGACATAACTGAAGAGCTTCAGCACCTTGAAGCAGTTGACGAGCACTGTATTTTGGAAGACGATGAAGATGGAGAGGTTGACTGATGTGAATATTGTATAATATATATATTTAGGCAAGCCTAAAAGCTGAGCTCCACAGTTCTTTCTTATTGTATGGCATTTACCAATAGAATAAAATCAATGCCAGGACTCAAGCCAGGACTCTAGTAAGGACTTCTGTATTATGATTATAGTTTTTACTGTTTTGCTACAGAGCCACAGCCACCATTCAAACATGTGCTAACGTACATTTTCGATTTATCATCGGCCTTTGCCACGTTGGATCAAGGGACTACATGACTATGAGCATAAACGATTTTGCTTCATCACAGTTTAATTACATCCGATTACATTTCAATACAATAGTGTAAATCTCTAAACTATAGATTAACAGTCCCAGTGTCTCACCTTTAAATCCAACATCACAACCGGTTATGTGCTTTGGCTGAGTCACAAATTTTCTGACATGTATCGTTGACATTTTAACCTTAACAAACCGAAATATTCCACAACAAAACAAAATGGTAAAACACCAAAGTGGGTACTGTTCGACACCACCCAAAAAAGAAGAAAAGTACTTTGTTCGCCTTGTTTTGACTATTTTATGACGTCATTAGGCGAAAATGACTTTCACTTTTCGTTGTGAAAAGTCACTGCGGCACGATAAGCCATGAATCAATTCAGGTGATGATAATAATGCTAATAAAGACATATTTATGCAGGATGACCATTTCAGTTATAAAAACTGCTATCGACATGGGTCCTGCGAGACCAACTGATCAATTGCAAATTGTTAAGAATGGTTTTATTCTCGACTTCGATCAACTACAAATATTGCAAACTACAAACTTTGACTACAAGTCGTGGGCGGTATAATTTTTTTTACATCACTGTTAATGATAACATCTGATTGGCAATGACAACAGACCAACAAATTGGTTTCAGAAAAACATAATTTTTTGTCAGCCGCAAACATTGTATAAAGACGAAGTTTTTACTGCAATTCAGTAGCCTTTTAAGTCTGCGATTTTCTAACTAACAACGAGAATTGTTTGAGGAACAACATATTGCTGGCATTTCGAATGGCTGGAGCTGTTAAAAATCGTGTTTACTTTTGGCAAGGAGGTTGTCGCTTTTTGCGAGAGTTTTCCAAATGTCAATCCGGCTCTTGTTTGTGGCAAAGCAGAACCGAGGATTTAAACCGTCCGAACTTCGCTTTTCTTTCTTTGTGCCTAAAAATGAGCGACAGCAAGGAAAAGGAAGAGTTTTAGGATCCAAAATGAAATATTGGATAGAAAACATTTGGAAAAAAACACGACCATTTTTTAGTCCAAACCAATTTGAGATAAAAGCGTGAAAACAACAAAACGTAAGAAAACAAAAAACGATACGAATGTTTCTTCGGCGTTTCTCGTAGAAATTGGAAAATAAGACAAATAACAAACATAACGCGTAAGTAACCTAGGCAAATCGCTAGTCCGACTGTTCTTGACATAAGTGTCCGTATAAAAGACAAAACAGGAATTCATACTAACCTGCGGATGCGGACAGTCAAATAATCACTCCGAACGTAGAGCTGACATAATAGCTGTGATTTCACACAAAACCATTGCTTTGATAAGAATTGCTGCGAGAAACAATATATTGCTGGCATTTCCAATGCTGCAGCTGTTAAAAATCGCGTTTACTTTTGGCAAGGAGTTGTTGTTCTTTGCGAGAGTTTTCCAAATGTCAAACTTATCAAGCGGGGCTGAGGTTATAAACCGTCCGGACTTCGCTTGGCTTTTCTTCAACAAATTTTATGCCCTAAAATGAGCGACAGCAGGAAAAAACGAAACGTTTCGGGATCCAAGATTAAATATTGGATAGAAAACATTTGGAAAAAACAAGAGTCCAAACCAATTTGAGATGAAAGAGTGAAAACAACAAAACGTAAGAAAAAAGAAACTGATGCGATTGTCTCTTCGACGTTTCTCGTAGAAATCGGGAAAAAGAAGACAAGTAACAAACCGAGACAAATCGCTATTCAATTTTCTTGGCATAAATGTCCATATAAAAGACAAAACAGGAGTGCTAACCTGCGCACAATTTAAGTCAGTGAACAATCACTCCGAACGCAGAGCTAAGCAGAAGCGGTCATTTCACACAAAAGTATGTCTTATTACTTCTCATGCCTATCAAGGAGGCTTCTTCAATTAAGGATTTTAGCGACAAAACCGTCCAGTTTAACACACAGCAAGGTCCGAAGACAGCGCATAATTACTGAAACCTTGCGACGGACCACACGATCTTTTCTCTTCATGCAAGCTTCTGCAGGCAAACACGAGGAAAAGCTGAAACTCCCTGACACTTGGTAATGTTTTTACAGCTTGACAAGAGACGCTTGACAAGAGACGCCAACGAATAGACAAAACTGACTTTGTTTTAAAACTGTCTTCAAAATTTGGCCCTGCAATTTCCCGCCACAAAAACGCGGGTTGAAAACTGCGTGTATGGGCAAATGATCTGTCCAAAAACAGTCCATATGGAAGTGCACTTATATGCGAGCTTGCACACGAAAGGGTTAACTGGAGTATCACATTTGACTTTGGCTTACATGATGGGGCGGACGTACGGACGGACGGTCAGACGGTCGGACGGTAGGTCGGTCGTACGATGACGTCATAACCCAAATTTCTCGGATGGATGGGTTACCATATTTTCTTAGCAATGGTGCTCCGCTATTATGAAGTTGCAAAAATTATGCTGATCCATGAAATATCCTTACCTCCCACCATGCAAGTGATTTCTTTAAAATTAGAACATTATGGAAATTCCAATTTAACTTCATACATTGTGTGGTACCCAAAAAAATCCATACCCACCACTAGGATGATTACTGGAAATTCTGAGGGGGAGGGGGGTCCCAACAGCAACATTTTTAACAAGCAAGACTGGAAATTCCAGGGGGGGGGGGTGAATTCTGAACCATAAAACCATCGTTGAGAGTATGGATTTATTCTTGAACCACACATTTCTATAAATATTTTGGCCTGTGGGACTCCCCTGGAATTTCCAATCGCTCCTGTGGGGGGAATATGGATATTTTCGGTATCTTTTCATTGAGTAGTAAAACAAAATTGTGCTGCTTTTGTCAGATTTTGTCGGATATTGACCAATGAAATGTTACAAACTGCTGGCATGACTGTTGGCAGGATCACAGTTTTTTTTCTGTGTATGTATATTCTAGATTTTTATCTTAACTATTTGTGCATTTCCTTCAAATTATTTCACCATGTTAAATTTCATATATGCTTGCACATACTGTACCAAGGAATGTTTCCCCGCCAGTAAGTTGCAAATATAGAAGACTGCATGAACAATGATGAATTTTAGTTCAAACCTTAAGCTATATCAGTGGTAATCTAAATGGATTTTTTCCACGAGTTCAGTGTAAGGTTTCTCCAGATTACAAGTAAAACAAAATTATAGAAAAGCACCAGTAAAAGAACGAACAATGGAATTTTGTAGCAGAGAGGCATCAGTGACTGTCTTACAAATAAGTAATTTCAAACAAGGAGGGTTGTTGAGTTAGAGATCTTTTTTATCTTAGCCATAATAGTCACATAAATGAGATGCATACTGACTGAGTTGTCTAGGAGGGGGTGAAGGTGGAACTCCTTGTCTTGGAGGGGTGAGGGTATAACTGGGGGTACTTTTCAAACCGAAAACAACAAAACGTATTTTACAACCTATTTAAAAAAGAGACCACAGCAGTTATGACATGCTTTTAATTTTCAGCAGTTTGTTTTAAAACATTTAATAAGCACCTACATGTACATGTACATCAACTTTTGTATGTGAGATTCCACCCCTCCTCCTTTAACGCAATTGGTATACTACAACAGCCATAAGTAATTTAATGGACTACTTGCTTTAATAAATGATTGTTAAAATTGCTACTGCAGTAAAAAAAAACACACTTTAATGTAACAGAATCACTAGCACATACTGAGATGCTATGTAGTGCTATGTATTTTGATGGTCCATATGGCTTCAAACGTGTTCCAAATTAAACTAGAAACATTAACAAAACACAACATTCTGACTGTTTTGGGAAATGTCCATAAGTTAACAGGAACAATAACAGTTTAGTTAGCTGAGGAGGGTCATTGTTTGATCATACATACAGTATCTGCTGTCACTTTTCCTCTCCAGCAACAAAGATCTCTACGGTCTCGTCAGAAATAAATGATATTTTACTCTGTTTCTGGACGGTGGGTACGTCATTTTTCTTTTTGTCGGTGAGCTGCGGCATCGGTTTATTTAACAATAATTCCTTAAAAGGAGTTGGTATCACAGCGTCAGAATTATCACCATAGTGCAACCTCTTTCTTGAAGGAGGGGCGCGAGTCTCATCTCTCGTTGATGAATGCCCTAGAATGCCAGTCAGACGTTAATCAATATTGATATGTTCAGGAGTATCTTCAAGCGGTTCAATTTCAGGACGATCAGGGTCTGTTGAAGTCTCCGGAGCATCGTATCTGTGCTCGTTTTGGGTGGGCTTAAGTATTCCTTTATCATATGTTTCTAAAAGGCCTAGGGAACGGCCGACAAAACGCTGTCCGTTTTGATCGATTACAATAATTACTTCAGCCTTGGTCATGGTGTGAAGAGTGCGACCCTTCTAAAATAAAGTCGCCTTGCGCCGGTATAGCGCGGAAGACCTCGCCTGGAAATTGTGTAGGCTATTTTATCTTTCCCCCTTCGCGGTGTTGAGACGAAGCTATCCAGTTTACTTGCACTGGTGAACAGCTTTCGAATTCGTCGGCCTGAATTTTGTAATTTTGTAATCTCTTTTCTCTAGGGATTGTGAACGGAGAACCGACGGTTACTGTTCGTCCCAACGGAGCTCAAAAGTTCCAAAGAAATAAACAGGCTGCTGGAAAGGCTTACATCCCGGCAACTATTCAAGTTGAAGGTCCACGCGAGCACAAAGCGAGCTGTGCTCGATAGAGTACGCACGTCCTCAACGGTGTCGGAGAGCTGATGTCAATCGATATCGAAAATTACAACATGCAATGATTCATGACGTACAAGTCCAGAATTAAATGTTGTTTCTCGTTAAATTATTGCCACTTTTCTGCGTGTTTTTTACGGTGATGTTGTCGCGTTGCGATATGGCCGCCGCGTATATTTCCGTGCACAAGCTAGGTCTAGGTCGTTCCAGTTCCTTTCGGCCAAATTTCCTTGTTTTGGTTTTGCCTCCACCAATCATATTGCAAGAGACCATATAGTCAAAACTGTCTATGGCCCGGACGGATAATATGGCAAATAATAAAACAGCAAAAAAAAAATTAAAAAGTTGTAATAAAAAATGATATAAAACATAAAACTATGAAGATGTATTGCTAAATAACAAGCAAATATACCACAAAATAAAACCAATCAGAAGTGGTAAGTCATAATTGGAAGTCATAATCTAAACAAAGTATCACTAAGTTGTTTTGATGATAAGAAATACATTCTTGATGATGGAACAAGAATTCTAGCATATGGTCATTATAAAATATATAATTAAATAATGTAAATGATAACCTGACACCCAACCAGTGTGTTAAACTAACTTCAACGCAATCAAAAAAAATTGGCAAGAGCAATGGACAAAAGGGTGTTACTTACCTGAAAAACTGTACAACAAACAATTATGGGGTACCGTTCCATTGCTGCTTATAAAAAGCGAGATTGATAATATTCAAAGAGCTCGGGAGAGCGGTAAGATAATTAAGCTCAATTTTGGAAGGAACGGATTTCCAAAATCGGTTTCAATAGTATAATTAACTTAACAAGTTTTCCGAGAAAAATAAAGGACCGGTATTTCCGCGAACTGTTAAGTTGACTAGGTACCAGACAAAACTGTTTTGTAAAAAAACTCATTAAAAAAAGTTTGGGTTTCGAGTGCAGATTGAAAGGGTTTCACATTTTGAAGTGAAAACTGATAGTCAAAAGAGGATCGATTTGGCGGTTTTTTATGCTTGTTTCGGGGTTGATTTTAATATAAACATGCCAAATTCTTAAAAATGTGCTAACGCAAAATACCTTTAAAAAAAACCATTAGAAAGGGTTGGGGTTACGAGCTCAAATTGATTGGATTTCATAAACGTGAGCAAGGTTGCACTCTATTAGATTACAAAAACAACAATGCTAACGTGAAAGCTGTCATCAAGTTAACACAGTTGTCTAATGGGTGAACTGGGCCACTTTTAAGCCCTTGAATGCCATTGCCTTCTTTACTGATTTTCGGGGGCTTGTTATCAACTTGCTTATGAATTTTGTGATACCAACACCCTTGTTTTTGGGTTTTGTCATTCAAAACGTGTGGAAATCCTGTGCAAATCGCTTGGAAAACGTAATGAAAAATTCTCTTTTTCGATAAAAATGGAAAAAAGTCTTGAAAAAATATCGGAAATGTCGCTTGACGAGATCCCCTCAAAGCCTTTGGATAAGAGCCCCCTCAAATCAGCATATAAGGCGAATGGCATTCGAAAGGGCTTAAGAGCTATAAGAAAGTGGCCCAGTTTACCCATTAGACAATTAGTTAAGACAAACAAACAAATAAATCTTATTAAGAAACATCTGGCCTCGGCATTCCCGTCGTACCTTCGCATCTGATTTCAAATTCGAGACTTAAATAACATTAAACTCGACCCTTTCAATCAGTTTCACTTCGTTTTCGTCCAGGCTTCTTTACGCGATTGCATAAATTGCGTTCATGCACAATTCGTAAACACAACTGTTAGCGGGGAAAACTGACTGGTAATATAAGAAACACGCCTATAGAGGTTGTGAAGACGGTACTTTGAGCGTCGGAAATGAAGCTTGATTGTTCCATTTGACTTTGTTATAAGTCTATATTTTTGATACTTTCTTGGGATCGTTTTAGTGTGGGAGCAAGACCAAAACGTTCGTTGCAAAAAAGGTTGGCCGGAAGGCTGACCCCGACGTGACTTGAACACGTAGCCTTCTGATCTGGAGTCAGACGCGCTACCATTGCACCACGGAGTCAACTCTTATCTGCACGAACTTTCCTTTTCTGTGTTTGAATTTTGTTGTCATATTATTAAATCAAAACACTCAGAATGGTATTCACTTACTGCTATGAAATACTGATTTAGCACCAAATCCATCATTCTAGCTCAGCATTTTATCGTAGGCCTCGCAAACAAAGAGGTGAATGACCCACCCTTCCACCCAAGAATCAAATGGGTCAATTAACCAGCTAATCCTGAGCCAATCTTTCACATCTTCATTTTGCCCGCTGATCAATATTTTTCCATATTTTAATATATCTAAGCATGAATATGATTGTTGCTGAATATAATTAAAGTATTTCTTAAGAAAAAAGACAAAAGGTAAAAACGAAATGACAGCATTTTTACATAAACTGTTAAGACGAAATTTCGATTGCGCCAGAGATTAACGAGAGGGACAAAACTGAAAAGTAGATTCAATAGTTAAAAGTTAGGGTTGACCTTCACCCATACATTAAACAATCACAAGAAAACTTAACAATGAATCGAATTCTATAACATTTTCGCTTTCTATCCGCAATAAAACTTCATACCCAAGGTGTAGATTTCCCAAAATGGAACACCGCTAAACAAACAAACATCCCGTTCCAGGGCGGACCGGATTTTTACAGCAGCACCAACTATTAGTACCATCGGACCGGAAGTTCCCCTCTACAGTACTCTCCACCTACATGATGGCATTATTGTGTATAAATATAATTTATACAAGTAAACTATCGTATTGTTTATCGCAAAAAATAGCTTCATATGTGAAGCCCCCGTGGCGCAATGGACTGGCGTGTTGGACTTCTAATTCAAAGGTTGTGGGATCGAATCCCACCGGGGGTGGACCTACGTTTTTTGAATGAAAATTATTTTGGCGGTAGACCTTTTGATGGAAGTTCATTTCACAACGAAACACAAAATTGCGCGAAGACGGACCCATGCTATTAGACCGCGATTGTGTAGTTCTATCAGTAATGTCGTATTTGTTGGACTTGTCAGTTTCATGTAAAATTCTCGCCCCTTAGGTTTTGTCGCCAAAACGTATACATTTATTTTTCAGTTAGAAGTTTAACAGGCTAGCTAGTCTATTGTGCCACACAGTTAAATTTCATCTTTGTATTTTTGATAGATAATATTGAACGTCGTCATTCAACGGCGTGCACTAGCAATTATCACGCCAGGCTTGTCCTATAGCGAAAGCCTACTGTTGTACAATATGGTATCTTTAGAACACAGACGTTCAAATCAATGCAACAAATTTTTCGAATCCATTGTAAATAATCCAGATCACAAGCTACATCAACTCCTCCCACCAACGTTCACTTGTAAATATAATCTTCGTAATCCGCGGAAATTTGTCAATCCAGCCACGCGCACCAAGCGTTTTTCATCAACTTTCATAACATCAATGTGCAGACGCTACTGAGCTGCTGAGCTACTGAGCTGCTTTAGTATTAGTTAGTTAGTTATTATGGTCATAAATTTTTTAGAACTTATATTTTTAGTATTTATAGCATATATTACATAAAGTTTTACAATTTGCATTTATATAATTTACTGTAATTTCATGCAATTCAGCCTTAGAGGCTGCTATATGAATCTTTAATAAACCTATACCTATACCTATACCTAACAGGACAACAAAATAAATCTGAAGGTGTCGTCGGTTTGGTTTAAGGCTGTAGTGAGTGTAAAAGCAAGCTGTCGGCACCATGAACACTTTATCACCTTAAAAAAACGTCTTGACAAAAGACGGTAACAGAAGCAAATATTAAAAACCCTGGAGTGTTTTATGAATATCTAATTAAATAAAAGGATAAGATTATATAGGGCAGTGCGGTTCTGTAACAAATTTCGATGTTAGAATGCAAGGGAGGGTATGCTCAGGTTCAAATTTGCAATGTTGTTGAAATTTTAGCAGTTTTTAACTCCGCCTCCTTAGACAAAAGCGTGCAGTTTTTCCTAATGAAGCCAATAATGAAGCATTGTTAAGTTGTTTCACAACAGCGCAGTAAATTTAAATCCCAACGTGCATGCTAAAAAACAGCGTTTATGCACGCGATTCACTTATACAAACTCCTTTCGAATACATACCCTTCTGTAACTGAAATGTCTTCAACACAAGAAATGCAGTGCGTTGATCGGGAGCTCCTACTGGAGCTCAGAGAATCCCGGAGCAACCTTGCTTTCGTTCACATGTCTTCACCCATTCCAAATGGTTACGATATCTTATGTTACCTCAAAATAAATGGCGAAGCGCTCTGGAATTGACGAGAATTGAAAATGGATGCAAAGCGAATGTTTCATGCCCTTCAGAATTGTTTTCCGCCCATCGGCCTTAAGCTAAATTCATCGAGTGAAGCGCGTGATGGAAAGTTGTTGAAAAGAATGGTTTACTACGTAATAAGGAGGGTAACTGCAGAGAAAAGCAGCGAAAAGGGGAAACGATTTTGCAACCATTAAAGTATGTAGTGCAAGATTTGCAAGTAAATTACCTTCTTGCCATATATGACAATAAATCGGTAAGCATAAATAACATGACATACACATATGTCATAAACTTTTATTTATTGCCATCATTTTCGTGAAATGTGAGGCCCCCGTGGCGCAATGGATTAGCGTGCTGGACGTCTAATTCAAAGGTTGTGGGTTTGGGATCATTATTGAGTCTTTCACTAGACACACTTATGTTTTCAAATCAATTTTACCAAACCAATACGACATTAAAAACTCTTTTGGTGTTGAAGCTTTCGTGAAAATTGAATTCACAATGAAAGGAGACAATATTTTACTAAAATAATAATTGAGCAAAACGTATGGATCTTCCAATTACTTAACCGAAGATGCAACGAAGAGTCCCTGGAAAGACTAAACAATCATACCTAGTTTAAGAGTATAAACTGAAATAGTGGAACTTATACGTACCCGTTAAAGGTAGAAGTTCCCAACAACAGGCATGACCTCTTCGCTTGTACTGCTTAATAGGTCAATTCTTTCGAAAATGATGAAATAATAGTTCACAATAACTAACATTTCCTAGTAAAACGCAGCGAACGTGATCAGCTGGCAAGTGACCCTCTTTCCTTCCCCATGAAGTGAGAACAATGTCTATTCTCGCACTGAGATCTTAGTTTTACATCCATGGAAGATCTGAGTACAATATCAATCAGGTCTTACCCAAAAAGGAGTAACAGACATGCCATCCCTTCCAGAGTGATAATAACAGAACTTGAAAACAGGTGAAACCTTTAGAAGCAGTCAGAAACAAAAACGTTTCTTGACATTCCAGAGTTGGATATTTTACCAATCACGCGGCTGATAAGCTGAAGATTTAAGATAGCTTCGTTCTTGCATTTAACTACGTTTTAGAACAGTAGTAAATGTAATTTGTGATTGTACTGTATTATCATAAATTACTATTTTGCCGGCACGTATCAGAGGTCTGGAGGGTCTGTGACCTACTATTTTTGTTTCCTTGTTGGAAAGCTCCTGAGATTTTTTAACTTCTCAGACAGCATGACAAAAGGTTATCTAGCAGATTTTAAGACACAGTGAAAAAAGGCATTTTATGGCTTACTGAAAATTGTATTAGATAGCTTTCGCCGACACTCTTCTGTTCGAAATCCCATCATGAATGATGCGTGCCAGCCAAACAGTAAGATAAGTCCCCGGACAAAATACAAATGTTTTCCGCAGGTTTTATTTCTACTTCGCGCGATTTTACGACGTATTTTCACTTCCGGGGTGTTGCGCGCGCATCTTTTGATAGAAATTTTATTCATTCAGCTGACGCGTCCTTTTTAGTTATGGCGCGTGCAGGTTTTTCCTATCAAAAGTCGCGGGCGCAAGACACCGGAAGTGAAAAATACGTCGTAAAATCGCGCGAGCCCTAGAGTGAGTGAAGGCAACTTTGACTTCTGGCATGATGAAGTGGATGAAAAGGACCCCCCGAGATCGTTTTCAGGGCTATAACTGAGACTTGTTTGTAACTATTAGTCGTCATTATTAGCGGACGGTGCTTTTTACCCATTCTTGTCATCATCATCGTTATCACGCTGGAAGAAGTTTAAAGCCGTTACGTTGCCTTACCAAACTACATAGAAATTTTTTTCTCTCCTTTGCTGCTCTTGGGTCCTGGAAACTGTAACTATTAAGACGGTCAACAAGAATGCCTTAATAATTACTGGAAATTTTGATTAACAGAATGTAAAGAAAAAATTGGTGGGAAGAGTAACGTAATTTGCGTATCTTATAATCTGAATGATAGTTTTCAATAAAACAAATACCACTTAATGCAATTTACCTTAGTTGTCTCGTTTATAAAAGTGGCGTTTCTGAGGACCGTAGATGCTTCTCTGGTTCTTCTTGTCTCAGCCAAGACTCACTATCATCAACTTTCTTCTTGTGCTTCTTACGGCATGGGCACAGAGAGCTGAGGTAAACTTTCTCAGTTAAAGTGCAGCCCAGGAGCATCCATCAGGAATTTGAAAACCGACGTAAAGTGTTTATTTTTCTTATTCTTAATCAAATAAGGGGTGTTTTAGTCTGCAAATTTAATTATACTAGTAAATGAAATCATACAAACCAGGAAAACTGACCGCAAATAATTGTGAACCGTACGCATGAATAAGTGTATTGCGTTGTCAGGTGATTTGATCGTCTACAAAAAGATTATTAATGATCAACCAAAGACCATTGTACATATTTCCATCTGCAATTAAAAGCACTTACACGTAGATCTATATCTTTTCAACGTGATGTGTTCTTAAGTACTCTCAATCTAATAAAAAGGTTCTACTCTTTTCGAACAGATATGTTACGAGACAGAAAATGTTACTGAAGACTACCTGATCCAACTGGAATAATAACTCCAAACAGCTTTTTAATGTCCTGAGACATATGCAAGGCAATTACATCTCTGCCTTGGATACGCTTCCTGACACTAGCATGACCAGGATACTGACATATTACCTTTGTACTTCTCCAAAACTTCCCCAACTTATGGCGATGCCTATAGCAAGTCCACATCTTTTGTTTATCCTCCTGAGCGAGGTGAAATAGGCCAGTCCTTGCCAAGATTAGCTCGTTTTCACTTAGGACCTTTTTAGACAGGTGGCAGCTTATCAGATGATGTTTTATTTCATCATTGCATTCAAACAGCCGTACAAAACCACTTAAGCCACGCTATGAACCACAGTTTTTCCCATCTTTGCTATTCAAAAAGCAGTCCTGAGACATAATAAACGTCTCGCTAACGAACGACTTCTTCCTGTACTTGTAATTGTTTCCAACGCGATACAAGTTCGGGAGACCCAGAGGAACTCACTATAACTTTGTATACTCGATACGATTTCAATTTCCGCGCCCGCGCCCCAGAGAAGCCTGGTAAGAGATTCTGGAGGATGTAAAGTTTACAAATAACTGAACACCTGTTTGACGTCCCATTTCTCAGAATATTTAGGAAGAGCGCTAGCAGGTCTCGATTCAAAAACTCCTTTGATGAATCTGCTCACTAAAGGATGACTTCCAAAGCTCTTACAGCCATCAATCAGAAGGCAGGTGGACAAAGCACATCTAGCCATGCTGTTAGCGCTGCATCCTACACCAGTATGGTACAACTCAGCTAGGAAATTCACGCCCGTTTCTACAGAAGCTGAAAAGGGATCCATTTTCCTTTTACTGCAGTACTGCTTCCATCTCTTAATGTAGGGTTCATACTTCTTTTTTGTACTGTTTCGCCACAAGCCCATGACTAGGGCTGTAGCCTGCTCTGATAATCCCTGACTTTCGAGTTGCTCCTGGATACATGACATAGGAGCAGTACTAGCTTCGGGTGTAGTGGATGAACTAAGTCTGGTTGACTTGGCTGAAACAGCAGCTCTTTCATCCGAAGCAATTCCAGAGGGTTTTGAATTTCCATTCGCATGAGTGTCGGCCACTATGGTTGAGTTGGCCATTTGGGAACTAGTATGAGACCTGTGGCGTCCTCCCCCTGAATTCTCTGAAGAGCTAATGAGACTGAAAGGAGGGAAAGCATAAAATATGATTCCCATGATAACGTAAATGCATCGATTGCAAAAGTGGCAGGACCAGGTTGGTATGCCACAAATGGTTTCATCTTGTAGTTCAACCTTGTAAAAAGGTCAGGGGTAGGTTTTACACCCAATTTGGCAATTGCATCACAGTACACCCTTTGGTTTAGAGCCCACTCTGTTCCGATGTTTGTATTTCTGGATTCTTTATCAGCAAGGACATTCAACTTTCCTGGGATGTGGGCTGTAGATAGCCATATATCATGATCAATACACCAGTCCCATATTAGGCGGGCTAAATTGTTGCAAAGTAGTGAGTGACTTGTGCCCATGTGTGCAAGTGTTGTGACAGCTGTAGTGTTATCAATCATAACTCTAACATGTTTGCCTTCAAGATGTGCACGAAAAGCTCTTAAGGCAAAATGCACAGCAAGCATCTCAAGGAAACTGATGTGGTGGGGAGTCTCACTTGGGCTCCAAGCATCCCTAGATGTGGCGCTGCCCAGCACAGCTCCCCATCCACTAGACGATGCATCTGTGAATAAGATTATCTCTGGTTGACCATGTTGCACAACATTAATTATAAGCACTGAGCACTGAGTCTTGCCACCATTTAATGTCAGCTAATGAGGCATCTGTAAGCTGCATGCACATATCAAAGTTCCCCAGCTTAGCATGCTATAAAGCACTTGTTTTATCCATTTCAATCAGTCTAAAGTGTAAACGGCCATACATGACAGCTGGGAAGCTTTCTGTCATAAGGCCCAGCAGCGATGAGACTTCCCTTATAGAAGGGTTGCTACAAGCAAGTATTTTATCACATGCATCTTTAAGTTTCTGCGCTTTGTCCTGGGTCAGGTAAATTTTCATATCTATCGAATCAAGGACAAAGCCCAGATAGGTAATTCTCTGTGATGGCATAAGTACAGATTTTTAAGGGTGGATAACAAACCGCAAAGAATCAAACAATTTTATGGTGGCTATGACATTAGTGACAGTCCTTGAAGTCATCGCCTTGGAGGTAGAAATCATCTATGTAAGAGGATGATAAGTGACCAGACTGCCGTAAAGTAGTATAAACTGGTTTTAACAGTTTTGTAAACTTACGTGGGCAGAAAGCCGGTAAGGTTGTAAAGCTGACCCATCCATTCAAACTTTGGGTATTTTCGGTCACAATAGGCAATTGGCACTGGGTAATAGGCGTCTTTTAGGTCAACCGAGGCCATATAACAGTTGGGCCTCATCATGTTTATGGCTGACCTCAGGGTGTCCATTTTAAAATGTTGATATTCAACATGTACGTTAAGTCGTTTCAAATTGAGAGTAAGCTGAAAGGAGCCACCCTTTTTGGGTCTGATAAAAGTGGGAGACATAAATTCTCCTTTCTCATGCCCTATGGCAACAATGACACCTTTCTGTAGAGGTGTTTCAATTTCAGTGTTAATGACGCCCATTTCAGATGTTAAACACACTGTGATGGAGGTACCTTCTGAAAAGGTGATTGAAAATCTCTATGTACACCCTGAACCATGGACAATATCTCTTCATCAGAAGTGATTAATTCCCAATTGTCTACATAATCAACCAGTTGACCAGCTTTAAAGCAGTCTGCTCTCAATGTAAAATAATTCGTAAGAGCAGGGATAAGCGATGCAAAATTATTTATATCTACCTGGCCAAGGAAATCGTTCAGTGAACAGTTTGCAGTCACTGCTTCTTTTTCTCCCACTGTTTTTTTCTGGCTGTACTGGGGTTTCTTTCCCCTTTGGCCTAAAAAAGGCTTTCCATATTTGTAGTTATTGCCAGGTTTGTCGTGAAAGCGGCGACTAGCAACACCGGCCGCAAGGTTGCTAATTTTGTTCGAAGCCTTGATACGCTTTAATCCAACCTCATTTCGATTACTGTGCTCCCGTTTGGGATGGATTGAGTTCTTATCTATGTGAGAAACTGCAAAAATTGCAAAACCGAGCGGCTAGGGTTATTCTGCAAGCCAAATATGAGGCAAACTCAAGCCTGCTTCTTGAAACTTTGAAGTGGGACCGGCTATCATTAAGAAGAAGAAAGCAGAAAGCTACAATGATGTTTAAGTCCCTCAACGGGCTAGCTCCAGTATACTTGCGCGATTTATTCAGTGAGCGGCACACAGACTATGACTTGCGTGATTCTTTCCGTAAGTTAAACTTACCCAAGCCGCGTACTGACTATTTGAAACGTAGCTTTGGCTATAGCGGTGCCCTACTGTGGAATTCTCTTCCTGAAAATATTAGGGCGATTAGATCAATTGGGCAGTTTAACAAGGAAATTAACCGCGCACTTGAAACATTCGATTCCCACTCGGCAATCTTGTAAATCAGTTTTTAAAGTCATTTTAATTTTTACAAAATGATTGTAATTAAAATACTTAGCATAACTGAAGATTTTTAACCGAGTTTAAATAAAGATTTTACTTACTTACTTACTTACTTACTTACTTACGTAACTGTTGAGTTGGGACTGGAGCTCATCTCCAAATAATTTCCCAGTGATTGGATTGTGTGGTGAACACAAGGCGCTATATTCCTTGTTGAAGGAAGGCCTGATTAAATCACGACGGTGCTGGGCAAACTCTGATTACTGTGACCCAACAGTGCAATAGCATCTGTACTGAAGGTCAAAAGTTCCTCCAGATTTGAGGTGATACTGGAGTTTTTCGAGTCAGCGAGTAAGGCCATAATTTGGCTGGCTGAGCCAGTCAAAATAGCTCCAACTTTCATGACTGTCTTCTGAATGGCTGCTACGCGGAGATCCCTCCGTTTTAGCCTGATGTGTGAGCTTGTCCCAAATTTCAGGGTTTACTGTTGATACAGCGACCTTGTCACAGTTTGATGGGTGGCCATATTTGTCAAGTTTCTCCTTGTAGTTGCCGTCACCAAGTTTAGTTGAGAAACGTTTGTCGACAAATTCTGCCAGTTTGGCAGTTACGGCCTCGGAAGTCTTTTCTTCCGCATCATAGTCTGTCAACTCCGAATCACGACAAACTCGAAGCAGGGTGTACACTTTATTCTTGAACGTCGAAAACACACTTCAACCGACAACCGGCAATTAACACTACAGCAAATAGTCGTACATGCACTCAAACGAATCAATTCGCATAGATACGAATTACACAAATGAAATGATGACGGCGGTGGTAGTGGTCGTAATGCGTCATTTTCTGCCAAAAAATGTAAACACAGTCACACAATGTTCCTAAAAATAACCACCGACAAAGAAAGTCAACTCACCGAACTGTTCGGCCTCAAAACAAACTGCTCTAAACACGTCGATCGCCCACAAGCACAAAACAATGGTGTCACAAGCACAAATGAGATGTTCTTTTTGTCACTTGACACGAACAAAATTTCCCGAAGGGAGTCGGGAGCGACATAGTCCTGACTAATGTTGCCTAAGAAGCTTGTCGAGGAGTCTTCGACTTCGCTTAAACTCTTCGGTATCGCCGGCTCTTGTAGAGCACGAGTGGCCCGAAGCAATGCGCCAGAATCTGCCGAGTCAGCCGATTCATGTCCAGACGCCTCATCACTGTGCTCTTCGTGGCAAGCAGTCCAGGTTTTTTGTCTTTTAGCTTTAGAAGGTGGTGCTGTGTCAGCATGAATTCTGTTCAATACATTTCCCATTGAGGAACTGATGTTTCCCGCCATCGTCGCCATGGTCTGATTCATGTTGGCGATCATAGCGGCGAGCGAGTCGCTCGAATTCTTAGTCTTTTCGGTGTCTTCTGCTGCATTGGTCGATTCCATGTCGTCTCTTAAAAGGGCGTCTTCATCGTGGCTGTGATCTTTATCTTGTTCCTTGGCCATCGTCGGATAACAGGACCGAAAAACTGCAGAGCTCGCCAGATAAACTTAACCTCCCGTAGATCACACACAAATTGATCTCCCAGGTTCGCGCGCTCTCTCACGTGACTCCAAAACGACCAATGACCAATGTTGAAGTAGAATCAAAAATCAGAGTCGTAAGTGGAGTCATAAGCTCGACGGAATCGGATTCGGAAGAATCAGAACGTTTCCATTTTCTTCCGACTCCGTTTAGGCCATCCCAATAAAATGTTTCGTTTCCCATCGCCCTCCCTCTCATGAAGGTGGGTCGGTCGGTCGGGCAAAAAAAAAAAAGAAAAAAGAAAGGAATGAACACATGAAGGGTTCTGAGTGCCAGTGAAGGCCGGGCTGCTAAGTACAAAGGCTTGGCTACGTGGTCCTTCCGTTCGTAATCAGATGGTTAAACAGAAACAGGACCACCAAATGTCTAAAAACGCTACAAAAACGAAGTATCGATGATAATTTAAGACAATTGATGTTAATAAGACAAGATCGTGTGCTTGTAAACTAAAGTACTTGCTTCTTTACAAGTGATTCTGAATTTTTTTTTTTTTTTTTTTTTTTTTTACTTTTCCAAAAAAATGGGTCGGTCGGGCGATGGGAAACGAAATATTTTATGGGGATGGCCTTATGACTCCCTCGCTTAAGCCTTATGCTCCAGCAAAAACTATGTTGTCGGAGTCGCAAACAGGACCGGAAGAACCGACCAATCACAATGCTTGATTTGATTTTCACTAGATCATAACGCTCTACGCTTCTGATTACGACTCTGCCTCCGACTCCGACTGCGACTCCGTCGCTAGATACAGTGAAAACCAGCTTTAAGTGAGGGCAAAAACTTATGTGGTAACAGTAAGTTTCACTCTTACCTGTCTAACAATATCAAAAAGTTGTTCCATCTGCAATAAGACAGCTGCAGACCCAAGGTGTAAATTTCCCAGATGAGAACACTAAATAAATAAGTAACCAACTGTATGATGAATTTTCTTAGCAGCATGGCCTCTGAAGCTAACCATCGGTCCGGAACTTAACCTCTACTTAACCAACTACGTGGTGGTACTATTATGTCAAAGTATACTTTTTCTGATTGGCTTTCAGTGGAACATAAGATCATTGAACAAATTTACAACTGATTCGGTGGCCTAAAAAGGCCGATTTCCTCTAAAATTTGAAGATCAGTCTTACTCATTGGCCTCATACTTATCGTCTTTTTCTGCTTGAAGTCTGTTGTCAAAATTTTATGTATGAGGCCTCCTTACTTGTCGGTCGCGCTCCATTTGCACCAGATTTCAAATCCTTTTCCCAGTACCAGAATTGCGGTTCAAGTTTTTTTTTATGAAACTGTTATTAATTTTGGATTCAAAATCACAATTGAAGAAACGAAAGATTACCAAGTATCCCAAAAATAGAATCTAAAAGAACGCACATATGAAGCCCCCGTGGCGCAATGGACTAGCGTGTTGGACTTCTAATTCAAAGGTTGTGGGTTCGAGTCCCACCGGGGGTGGACCACCTTTTTTGGAATGAAAATTCTTTTGGCCGTGGACCATTCATGGAAGTTCATTTTCAAATGAAACAAAACAGAAAAGTTTTGCAAAAGGGGGACTCATGCCATTATCCCTCGATTCCGTAGTTCTATCAGTAATGTCTTATTTGTTGGACTTGTCTCGTGTGAAATGCTCGTCCCTTAAATTTTTGTCGCTAAAACATATACGTGTATTGATAAAATAAGATTGACTCCACCCCCGGTGGGATTCGAACCCACAACCTTTGAATTAGAAGTCCAACACGCTAGTCCATTGCGCCACGGGGGCCACACAGGTCTAGTCCATCATTGTATTTTTGATAAACAATATATTGTAATTTTCTTGCAAATCTTACTTTTCGCAGGAGCCTGCTTTTCGTTAATTTTTGTTCTTGAATTCTAATTCAATGACAGTTTTCAAAAAAAATAAACAGGGATCTTACTACTTGGAAAAGTTTTAAAAATATATATATATTTGTAGAAAAAATATTAATAGCTCGGCAACATATTGCTAAAAGAATTATTACGGATTATTACGGATACAACAAAGAAGACCTTGTTGAATTCGAATTCATCAGAAATGTTAGTTGAGATTGTTGGATGGATAGTCAGTAAAAGGTGACTATTAGCGGTTCAGTGTTTCCTCTCATGTACGCACAACCGGATTTTGCGCAATCAAAATATTTTGTCTGAGTCATCCTGAGTAAAAGTGTTACCAGCGTTCTGTACTTGTCTCACCTTTGATGAGAACTAATAATTATGAGAAAAAGTCCGAAAAAATAGGTGGATGCTCAGTCAAGAGTTGACTCCGTGGCGCAATTGGTAACGCGTCTGACTCCAAATCAGAAGGTTCGTGTTCAACTTTCCTTTTATCAACGAATGTGGTCAATCAAAGCATAAAAAGGTAAGTCCGAAGGTAAAGCGGTCAATTAATAATAAGAAAGTTTGTATCGTGGAACTTATTAATTGGACCGCTTTACCACCAACGCGCAGAATAAGGCTCCAGATCACAGTACCAACGATACTTCGAATTCTCACAATAACCAAGCCTCAACCTGGCTGACCATCCCATTCGTTGGTGACCTAAAACACACCTTGTTAAGAAACTTAAGCGCAAACTTTGGAGATGTCTGGTCGATATCTGAATGTGGATATCCGAATAAAACAGAAGACCACAAAACTATGTTTCTTGACAAATACTAAAGACAAAACGCCGCCATTAAGTCAATTTAATGTTGTATACAAATTTATTTGTCCCGGTTGCAGTTCCCTGACATCGGCAAAACGAACACGTACAGAACTCTGCTTGTCCTCACACAAGAACATGCGCTTACAGACAAAGATAGCGCTATATATATATATATATATAAACATCGGCACCATTGTGATCAATTCAAATACATACAAGCCTTATACAACTTACCGAACAATTTTATTCGTGAGAAAAACCCATCTTCTACTCCAATGAACAAAGAATTTCTCACCCAAACTGTGCGTGACAACACAGAAAGCATAATAGACAGCGATGGAACTGTACAAAGAAGCTTACCATATCAAGCGTTCAACACCATCTTCAGTTTGAACATCGGTTTAAAAGCCAGTAGGGAATTATCCCTATTCTCTTGATAGCATTTTATTTGTTCTGCATTTCCACGTGTATTTTAACGCTAATGTACCATCTTACAGCACTTAAACTCTGCTACCTGTATGTCAACCTAGTCTGATGATGATATAAAATTATATCGACATATTACAAGTACCTCAACGACTCTCAGAGTTGCTTCGGTTGCCTGTATTACAGACACAATACATTTACTCGGTATCACATTTATTCTCTATTTGTTAAAGTTATCACTGAGCAGGGGGAATGGATTTTACATTTACACCCACTACAGCCTTAAACCAAACGGACAAAACCTTCGGATTTTTTTATGCTTTGATTGGACCTGTTCGTTGATAAAAGAAAAGCTGAACACGAAACCTTCTGATTTGCATGTAGTCAGACGCCTTACCAATTGCGCCACGGAGTCAACTCTTGACTGAGCATCCACCTATTTTTTCGGACTTTTTCTCATAATTAGTTCTCATCAAAGGTGAGACAAGTACAGAACGCTGGTAACACTTTTACTCAGGATGACTCAGACAAAATATTTTGATTGCGCAAAATCCGGTTGTGCGTACATGAGAGGAAACACTGAACCGCTAATAGTCACCTTTTACTGACTATCCATCCAACAATCTCAACTAACATTTCTGATGAATTCGAATTCAACAAGGTCTTCTTTGTTGTATCCGTAATAATCCGTAATAATTCTTTTAGCAATATGTTGCCGAGCTATTAATATTTTTTCTACAAATATATATATATTTTTAAAACTTTTCCAAGTAGTAAGATCCCTGTTTATTTTTTTTGAAAACTGTCATTGAATTAGAATTCAAGAACAAAAATTAACGAAAAGCAGGCTCCTGCGAAAAGTAAGATTTGCAAGAAAATGACAATATTGTTTATCAAAAATACTGAATGATGTACTAGACCCGTGTGGCCCCCGTGGCGCAATGGACTAGCGTGTTGGACTTCTAATTCAAAGGTTGTGGGTTCGAATCCCACCGGGGGTGGAGTCAATCTTATTTTATCAATACACGTATATGTTTTAGCGACAAAAATTTAAGGGACGAGCATTTCACACGAGACAAGTCCAACAAATAAGACATTACTGATAGAACTACGGAATCGAGGGATAATGGCATGAGTCCCCCTTTTGCAAAACTTTTCTGTTTTGTTTCATTTGAAAATGAACTTCCATGAATGGTCCACGGCCAAAAGAATTTTCATTCCAAAAAAGGTAGTTTACCCCCGGTGGGACTCGAACCCACAACCTTTGAATTAGAAGTCCAACACGCTAGTCCATTGCGCCACGGGGGCTTCATATGTGCGTTCTTTTAGATTCTATTTTTGGGATACTTGGTAATCTTTCGTTTCTTCAATTGTGATTTTGAATCCAAAATTAATAACAGTTTCATAAAAAAAAACTTGAACCGCAATTCTGGTACTGGGAAAAGGTTTTGAAATCTGGTGCATATGGAGCGCGACGGACACGTAAGGGGGCCTCATACATGAAATTTTGACAACAGACTTCAAGCAGAAAAAGACGATAAGTATGAGGCCAATGAGTAAGACTGATCTTCAAATTTTAGAGGAAATCGGCCTTTTTAGGCCACCGACTCAGTTGTAAATTTGTTCAATGATCTTATGTTCCACTAAAAACCAATCAGAAAAATTATATTTTTACACAATAATGCCATCACGTAGTTGGAGAGTACTGTAGAGGTTAAGTTCCGGACCGATGGTTGGCTTCAGAGGCCATGCTGCTAAGAAAATTCATCATACAGTTGGTTACTTATTTATTTAGTGTTCTCATCTGGGAAATCTAAACCTCGGGTCTGCAGTCTTATTGCAGATGGAACAACTATATTTCCTTTTTGTCTCAACACCACTCAGTTCACATACAATGGCACCTACTACCAACAGGCTTTTGGTACGGCTATGGGTTCTCCCGTTTCCGCTGTCATTGCCAACATGGTAATAGGAGATGTGGAACAAAGGGCTCTGGCTTCCTCACCGGTCCAACCTTTGTTTTCAGAAACGATATGTCGACGATGTCATCTCTGCGGTATCCGGAAATGAAGCGGAACGCCTTCTTTCAAATTTAAATTCAGTTGAGCCGTCTATCCAGTTCACCATCGAACGTGAGAATGATAGACGTTTGTCTTTTCTCGATTTGAATGTCTATAGGGCGCACCGGGGAAATTTAGAGATAAGTGTCTATCGCAAACCCACACATACTGACAAATATCTCGCATTTGACTCCCACCACCCTATCTGCCATAAAAAATCCGTAACCAGAACTTTGCTCATGAGGGCTGATTGTTTGCCATCTTCCTGTGATTCTAGGGCCAAAGAGCGACAATATGTTTTTGACGTCCCAAAGGTCAATGGCTACCCAAACACTTTCCTCCGTAACTGCTTAAAACCAGTTACCCCCCAGTCTCTTAACACCACTGGGGACGAGGATTTGGCTAAAGGGTTTGCCGTTTCTTTCTTTACATCAGCGGGATTACAGAACCATTAAGAGAATTTTCATTCCAAAAAAGGTAGTCCACCCCCGGTGGGATTCGAACCCACAACCTTTGAATTAGAAGTCCAACACGCTAGTCCATTGCGCCACGGGGGCTTCATATGTACGTTATTTTAGAATCTATACTTTGCAGTAAACAGTACGGTAATTTACTTGGGAATCTTTAGTTTCCTCCGATTGTGATTTTGAATCCAAATTTAATAACAGTTTCACGAAAAAACTTGAACCGCAATTTTGGTGCTAGGGAAAAGGTTTTGAAATCTGGTGCACATGGAGTGCAACGGACACGTAAGGGGGCCTCATACATGAAATTTTGACAACAGATTTCCAGCAGAAAAAGACGATAAGTATGAGGCTAATGAGGAAGACTGATCTTACAATTTTAGAGGAAATCGGCCTTTTTAGGCCACCGACTCAGTTGTAAATTTGTTCAATGATCTAATGTTCCACTGAAAGCCATTCAGAAAAATTATATTTATACACGTAGTTGGAGAGTACTGTTGAGGTTAAGTTCCGGACCGATGGTTGGCTTCAGATACCATGCCGCTAAGGAAATTCAAATCACATTCAAAGTTGTAGTTTAAATAAACCAATTACAACCTTGGTTTTAATCACCATAGTAACAGTGTAGGCTTTCTTCAAAATGGATATTTTTTTCTCTTGAACAATGACAGTATTTTAAAAGGCAGTAGTGATTTTGTTTATCCTATGGCACAAATGTTTATGCCAACAAACCAGACGAGTGCCCTCTTCTTTTCTCGCACGCCGGGTCAGCTGTCACGCCAATGTCGCCAAAAATGGCGGCCTGGCCGTTGTTTTTTTATAGTAGACCTGGGAACTAGTTTACAGCACCACGATTTCAAATCCGGGAAAGCGAGGTCTGAATGAAAACGGAACTGAAGTGAAAGCGCGAAAATCAAGGTTCATGTTGGTTCGACGGGAAAAGTTGAATATGTGATTTTTCCTTCGTCTTCACTTTATCCTGTTAATGGCAGAAAAAGGAAATCGGCTTGAAAATGGCTAACTTCAGCTTCAAAAGGCTTTTTCGTTCCTTTTAACACAGAGTCGGGTGATGCGATTTTGGAAACTTCAAACCTTCGGTAAGAATCCTATTTTTTTGTTTTGTTTTGGTGTTTCTACTTTAGTTTTCGAGAAATATATCTTTCTTAGTAGTGTTTTGTGTCAGGTGCTCGTGCGAATTGGCTGTTACTCGAATAACAGAGATTTATTTTCTTAACTCCCAACTCTAGTGATCTATGCCTCAAAAACGCAAGGCGTATATCCGCTTTGCCATGGGGCAATACTTGAAGGAAAAGAAACTCCGACAGCAAGAGCTGGCCAAAGAGAAAGCTAGCCTCTCAAAAAGAGGTGAAAACCTTGCAGCGAAAATTTCAGAGACTAGATAATAAGGTAAATTTATTCAACTTTACAATGATGTGGAATTTATATGACTGTGACCCACTTCTTGTCTGTTTCATTTGCTTCTAATGTGTACGTATTCTCTGAATATGTCTAGGTGATCATTTAGTCTACACGTTTTCACTTCTTTATTCGATAGCGAGCCTGTATTTTAAGACAGATCAAACATATTTTGTAACACGATCCAGTATAAAGAAATTCTTCTTGAATAATAACAATGCAAATGATCACGCAAGTGAGGAGAAATCGGCATTTGATCTGACTAGTAAACACTGTTGCTTGTTAGGTTCTGCTTTTGAAGGCTAAGTGATTCGAAAATATTGAAGATGAAAATGCATGCTGCTGCATGCAATTTAATGTTTGGAATATGACAAAGACAATCGTTTGTAGCTCTTTGATGACTGTTTTAGAGACATAATATTTCATCAAAATTATACCAACACATTTTAGCAACAACATGTAGAGAATGTGGTTTTTAAACAAATGGGTAAGGTTTTAAAAACAATGGAATGCTTTTTGCCAGCTTACTGTTATATCATAAGGGCGGCCACAAAGCATAAACTGTGGCATAAACTTTGATAATCAGCCTGGTCATAATTGCTTCTCTGGTTGAAACCTTCCATTAATTAAACATTTTAAATACAAATATCTGATCAAAACAGAAGAAATGTATGCTTCTAATGAAACATGAAACATTCAGGGAGCATGACTAACTTTTTTTCTGGTTTAAGGTGTGAGCAATATTTTTCAGAAAAAAGGACTTGAGGAAGGTCTGCTGGCTGAGAGTCAAGGAAAAAAAGTTCACACCCCAGAAGGTGAAATAAAAATAAATGAATCTGTCATTGTTTTATGAAAACAGTTGTTTCAATGAAAAATAAAAGAATATAATCATTACTCTCTGTTTTGAACAGTGACACATGTACGTCCAGCAACAAACACTGTCTCACCTCAAACACTACAGCATCGATGTAGAGAAACATTTCAGGCTGCCATGAAGATTCATGGAGGAACAAAATCTAACAAAAGACTTGCACTTGATGGTCTTTATCACACCATTTCTAAAAAATGCAAAACTAGTGTTCTGGGTGATCATGTATTGTCTAACAGTAAGGTTACAAATTATGTCCTTAAGCAATGTAAGCGAAAGCAGTTGGCAGAATTTGAAAGTTCCAAAGGTAACATATTGGGGAGTGTAGCTATACTTACTATACTTCTGGGGTAATGGGCAAGATGAGGTACCAAGCTGTGAGGCAGGCAACCTCAATGAAGTCCAGCAATTTAAAGAGGGGGGCGGGGTAAAACAGCAATCAGTTTTATGCCAAACTGTCCCATAACCAAAACTTCTTACTTATAATTCTCTTGTAAATGAAATAAAAAAGATTGATGTACATGTAGGAAACTAAGGTTTATTCCATTGAGGAAGAATTCCCTTTTTACATAGATGATGAAAATATTAATGGGTGCCTTAGAGACTTACTAGAGTATTTACTGTACCACAGCTACCAGCATTTTACCTCAACATGCAGGGGAAATGCAAAGGTGCATTAAAATGGTTTGGGGAAACAGAAGGTAGGTTTCTTGTTGCATTTGTGGGGGATGGATGTCCTTTTGGTAAAAATGAATCTGCTTGTTCATTCCTAATTGGTTTTCTGAATGTAGGAAAGAGAGTTGCATCCAACAGTGACAGTGTTTTAGTCTTTGGGGTGAATGTAAAGGAGACCTCACCCATAGATAGTAAAACAGTACATAAACTCTGTATGTAAACAAATTGTAGATTTAGAGGGACGCATCTTTGAAATTAATGGTTAATTACATGTATCATTTCATTTTGAAGAGCTCCCTAATGACATGAAAATGCTTACTATGCTTGGTGGGGAGCTTAGCAATTCTGCCACATTCTTTTCAACATTTGCAAATGTAAGTACAAATGACTGTAGAGATTTAAGGGGCACATTTGGGTCCAGCCCTTTGTGTAAATGGAAACCTTGGCCGTATGCAAATAGACTAAAGGTTGTTGAGGCTGTAGATTCTTTCAAGGCCTCACTGGAAGGAAAACCTTTGTCAGTAAAACTGAAGAGGTCTAAGGTAACAGAATTTATAGCTCGCCAAAAGAGCCGTCAAGAATCTCTTCCCTTGGTGGGTAAATTAATTGACAATCGACATCATCAGTCGATTTGAAGTGGAAGATACTCATCTTGAGCAACTTCAAACCTTAGCACACGAGTACTATCGTGCCAATGCACTACTGTAACCCACTCAGTAAATCCCACTATCTGGACCATTGGCCATGTTGTGCCTGCTCATGCCAGGCAGGTCTATGATAAATACAGTCAAGGTCTTTTGATTGTAACAGTGGAAGGTAAGCATATAGCTTTGCAAAAGTTAAGTGTAAACACAACCAACATCGATGGGCTGAAATATTCAGGCATTAATTTATTATGTTGATTTGGTTACCTGAACAGCATCATGAACCTTGTTCTTACACCCCTAGTAAAAATGTTTACATTCCTCAAAGGGTTTTTAATGACAATAACTATAGTTACCGGTACTGTGGACTATATAAAGCTGATCCTACTGACAAAGGCTGTTGTTTCTGTAGTGATCATCTTATGACACTAATCCATAAAAGTGTAAAAGAAGGAAAATTTTTTGCAGGATTATCTTAGTTCAGGAAAGTATCGAAATGAATTGATGCAAAGGTGAAGTTACATAAATTGTCAAATGCAGCCACCGCATAATCAGGGCGATAAAACAGCACATGATCATCAGAATTAGCTGTTGTTTGTTTTTGTTTCAGAAAATTCAGTATTTCATTCATAATCTGTTGAATGGCAAAAGAATGCATGCAACTGCATTATTTTATGTAACTTTACTGTGATACAACAATCATTATTCATGGGAAATAAAATTGTGCTAGACTGCTTTGGCCCCAGAAGTAGCAGACTTGTAACTTCCCG
>OX419337.1:10094573-10117073 GCA_948470475.1 Galaxea fascicularis
TAAGTGCTAGTTGAAACTTGGAAAAGGGGGTCATTGGGGGGGGGGGGGGGGGGCTAAACACCGCAACACCACAAAAAAAATTAACGAACACCGCATCACCGCAAGAAAAGTCGACGAAACACTGTCATTGCAACAATTACTTTTAGCTACATGATTTTAACGTCTACACTTGATATAACACTTTTCTACCCAAACAATTTTCCACAAAATAAACACAACAAAATGTACTCTTGTCAATGCATGCCTACGCGTCGATACTGTTGATACCCGTAAATCAGTTTTCTTGTACTAACCCGGAGGGGTCGTTTGTATGAAGTTCCATGAACATTACCGAGAAGTTGACCCGAAAAGCTCAGTGCCAAGCGATATATAAAACAACACTTCCAGAGTGTGGAGCGTCCTCTTAGTAACAAGTCTTGTTACATCAATAAACTTCGGCGTTCAGTTTCTGTGATCTCTAGAGTATTTTGAAAGATTCATATTGTATTAAAGTTATATTACAACATTTTCAGACAGGACGAAGCTGAAAAACATTTCACTGTATAAGGTGATTATTGAATCGTATGGCTCTTCCAAAGCGTGACCTTGCGCCCAGCAGAAAAGTTGTGGACCTCCCGATTTCTCCTTGAAAGTAGTCAGTTTCCACTTTCATCAGCCTCATCGCTACTTTCATCGTATTCAGGCTCACTTCCGCTTTCCCCTAACTCGGCAATGTTGGTCTGTATTTTAAACACAATGGCACGTGCTTGTCATAAACTATCACGGATTAACGAAGTTTACGTGCTGAATTTAGGTCTGAGAAAGATCAAACAAGAAACCACAGCACCGCAAATAATTTCATTTCACCGAACACCGTAGCTTGAGAAACACAAACATCACACACCGTTGGGTTTGCGATCACCGCATTGAAAAAACCATCAACACCGCAAATATCCTTGTCCCTAGGCTCTTGCCGATTGTGCTAGCATAATTTTTGGCATAATCTGAGGAATTGAGCATAATTTTTGCCCTTTTTCCAAAAGTAGCACTGCTAGCATAATCCGTATATTTTCTTGTCTTAATAGCACAATTTTAGAATAATTCAAGAAAACGAAGATCTCAGCTACTAAAAACGATAGATTACTATTAACAGTTGCTTCCACTCCTATTTTTCGATTTTTTTTTTTACTTGTGTTGAGATACCGCGGGAATTCGATGAAACGGAACCGGAAGTCTGTGTCTCGGTCCCAGACTCCTTAGTCTTTCTCCCAGTGCTCGTTTCAAAATGGCGGCCGCCACGCCAAACCAGTCAAGTGCAGTGAACTTACATCCAGATAGTTTACAAGGTTGCGAGAACAGAGAGGATAGACCAAAGCCTGCACAACTTGCCCGGGATAGACGCCTCGAATCAACCACTGGAAAATACAAGAGGAGGGGGACGAGTTTGTGCACAGAATAATTTTTTAAAAAAGTAGCATAATTTTGAAAAGCGAGCATAATTTGAGCATAATTTGGGCAAAAAACGAGCACTGCCACTAGCATAATATGCCACTTTTACTAGCACAATCGGCAAATGCCTACTTGTCCCCCTCTTGGAAGTGGACCGTTTTGAGCTGTCCAGGTTTAGCATGTTGCAGTTTTAATAAAATCAGTAGGGAGTTCACGCAACTAAGACGACGACGGGAACGAAAACGTTAATTGAAATTAAATTTCCCGTTTTTGTAACTCTTTCGTGATAAACTTAGAAGATGCTGGCGAACTGTCCAGGATTTGGATTACTGTATACGGTGTTAAAATAACGAAAAAGAAAGAAAAATTTGCTGTCATGCGGTCACGTTCCGATAAAAACCGAAAATTCAGTTATTTCACGTCGTCGTTTTGCAGATAATTTATATCAGCAAAGAAATGTACCAAAATGTAAAACGCACGTGCAGAACTATTGTTTTTGTTCATTAAGCCGATTGTTGTGTGGCGTTCTCGTTGCCGTCGCCGTCGTAGTTGCGTAAACTCCCTAATTTCACCTCGAGAACGCGGTCAACGGTCGTCATGCTTCCGTGATTCTCTTCTCATACACGAAATCTCATTATACAGCCAATCATAAGCGCTATTATACTGAAAATACGTTAATATAATTTATGCATTTGGTTCGGCACATGTAAATTTCAACGTCTGAATCGAACTCGAACTTTTACAGTTCCATTCCACTGGCGCAGTCGAATAGAACGGCGGGTCGACTCATACAAGCATCTGAAGTTCGACGTATGAAACGGACCTTACAACAAAACAAACTAATTTGTGCTATAGGATAAAATCGTGCGCGATCTTCAATCCAGGGAGTGGGAGTCTGACGGGGACAGGGGTACCACCGGTATTTCCACCAAACAACCTTTCCCGTTCATATCTGTACATACTTTTATCAGAATTGGGTAACCATTTTTATACCGCCTATCGATCCTACAGGCAGAAGCGTATCATGAATAAAGGACAAGAAACTATCAGTTTCTTGAATGAAATTAATTAAAAACAACAAGTCAGCTCCTTGATGATTTGGCAATTTCTCTTTTCACAGTTCTACCTAACAACTGTTCTGAGACCAATGTGAGCCTGGTGTCCTGTGACCCTCAGAACTCAACAAGAGACCAGTGCCTTGCCAAGGGATGCTGTTGGAACTCATCCGATGATGTAAACGCGACACAGTGTTACGGAGTCACTAATAATCCCTCAATCAGCAATTCAACAAATACCACCAGCGTTCCTATGGCAACTACTAAAGGCACAAGTGTAAAGACCGCCACGCCATCTACTGCGGCCAGCACACCAAAGTAAGTTTCAAAGCGAGATCTTTGACTGGGAAGGGGACATCCAGGCTATTTTCTATTCTGACCCTTACAGTCCCACAATCTCAATATTACTTCTCTTTACTGTCTTCCATACCTTGCTTGTAATAAAATCGTAAATGGTTTGAACCCAGGGGTCATATCATAATTTTAAAAGTGGAGTACGATCGTCCGGGTGAGTGTAGTCCTGTTTGTGCTGACATTGACTGACGTTTCGACAACCTGAGCGGAAGTCATTATCAGAGTCAAGTCTTTTGTTAAAAGACGGATCGAAACGCACCTGGCAATCACTGTGTACAGTCTTCACAGCCAATGACAACTAGACTGAACTGACAGTCGACCAATAACATCACGACTTCGTTGACCAATCACATCAACGACCAGAGTATTTATACCATCTACTGACGTTACACAAATCACTTGACTCTGATGATGACTTCCGCTCAGGTTGTCGAAACATCAGTCAATGTCACCACAAACAGTCCTTCTCAGGACTACACTCACCCGGACTATCGTACTCCACTTAATTATTGCTTATAATGTTAGTTCTGAGAATTTGGTGTTAACGTGTTTACAATATCCCCTGGTTCTTTTTTTGTCTTAATTCTCATCACCTGTCTGCCTGACAATGCGATGATATCACAAGGAGAAATTACTCTTTGTCACTCCTGGGAGCGAACATTGAGTGCACCAAAATATTTGGATTTAGTGGTCATTTTTCAACACGTGTGTACCCTGACAATGCACGGATGACTTTCCAGCATGGCAACAACCGAAGACGTGCGGTGGCTGCTGGTGTTCTTACAATTATCTGGTCTTGACGTTCTCGGTGCGTCTATACTAATAATTTGGGCTATGTCCCCGTCTGTCATTGAAAAAGAATCGTGTTGATCATTTCAAAGCCTGCTCCAAGCTCTTGAACATTTGAGGCGAGAGAAAGATAGAGAGAGAAAATCGAGTTGCACTGATGTCTTCCCCTTGCAACTGCGTTTTCCACATCGCTATTTTTTTTTCTTATCTTATTTTTTTTTTATTATTCATTTATTTATTTTTTTGCTCGTTCTCGCTCGCCCTAAATCCTTGATAACCTGGAACAGGTTAATTATTTCTAAACAGCTAAAATCCCAAGATTGTTTTCCTATTTGCCCGCTTGCTACTTGATAACAGCCGTGCCATAAGTTTTTGTCGACCACGAGTCTTTTTTTTTTTCAGTACTTTTTTTTTATATCAACAAAGTCAAATATTAGTGTTAATTTATTTTTAGTTTTCAAGACACCTGTCAAGTTTACAATGGTGCAGTATGCGACCAGTGGCTGAATGTCACAATGTTGGAATATCGGGGGACACCGAGGTTTGTTGATGATCGATTCGGTTTGAATGGAACAGAGAAGGTGATTATTGAGTTCATGAAGGCGATCGATAGAATAGACGAGGACCAGAGGAATTGCAAACGGCTGTTAAAAGTGCTTCTTTGCGAATACGTGTTGCCGCCTTGCAACGACAAAAACGAACGGTACTTCTACTGTAGGGAGGATTGTGAAGCAATTTTTTCTGAGTGCAACTATGCCATGAGAGAGATGCTGGGAGCTGCTAAGTACATTCTCAAAGAGTTAGGCCTTGAATTCGCTCACGTAGGTGTTCCTGACTGCACTAAGCTGTACTTTTCTGAGGAGTACAAGGCGCGGAATATGACGTGTATCCACTGGGGGCTCTTTGGTAAGTGCTTTGATCTTTAACCCACATTACCTCTTCTCAGGAGTTAGTATTCTGTGTATAAAAAGGCCAAATACCCATGTCAGGTCTATTTTCAAAAGCTACGTGTTACGGTATTCTTGCTCGGATTCCTTCGGAACTCTCTCCTTACCCTCAGCCACTGACTGCCATGAGACCAACCGGACGTAAAATTGCGCTAAATGCAGATATTGTTCATATCAGTTTTGTCCGTTGTCTGGCCTTGTTAACATGTATAACTGTGGTAGAAGTCGTCGTGATAGAGAACGTATAAACATGTCTTGTTAAATACAGAAACGAAACCCAGTCCTTGCTAGGTGTTGTACGTGAATAAACGAGCAATAATTAAATAAGGCCTCTAAAGGTAAAATACGTAAACCTTGTGGAAAAAATTGCGTACACTTCACGTGCCTATTTTGAGATTTGCAGCTCTAAGGGTGACGACGTCGACCTGACCCATCACCCGACTAATTCTCCCTTGCTCACGGCCAGCGTCGACCGGCTCATCGTCCAGAGTTGTTCACAGTCTCTCTCATCCACTTCTCTCTTGATATTTCCCAGCTAATTCTTGTGGACGTGCAGTGGTGCCACAACCCTTACTCTAAGGGACACCATCACTGACGAACTTCAACACATAATTGTTTTTCATATAGACTTCACACCTTCCCCTACTCCTACACTGAAGTCGTCCAAGGCAGCTCTCATCGCAGGAGCGGCAGTCGGTGTTTCATTGTTCCTCCTTTTCATTTTCATCATCTGCTGCGTCTACAGGAAGCGCAAGCTTCAAAAAGCGCGGATACTCAACAAAGGTTTCGCCGGCGTCACTTTTACAGCGGTATCCATGCGAGACAGGATCAGAGCCGAGTCCATTCGCGCCCTTGACGAAAGCAACGTTTTGAGCCTGTTTAATCCCGATGACATTAAACAACTTCCACTCAGCAGCATAGAGTATATCCGGGACCTGGGATCCGGGAATTTTGGTTTGGTATTCTTGGGTATGTTCTTTAGTTTCCTTTTAACCTAACACTAGACCTTGAACTGGAATTTGCTTCACAGTGCGTCCTTTCTGCCAAAGATTTTGAAGAACTTACACGAAATGATATTTTAGTTCAGCTGAAAAAAAAAATTGTCGAGTTTTCAAGTCAATTCTATAAATCTCACGGGCGTGTCTCTTCGAAAATGAGTCATCATCACACCTACGCAAACAAAATGCAAACAAACAGAATTTGGAAATAGCCTGTTCTGTTCAGTGTGAACTCGACGGTAACTCCGATTTTTTTTCTCATAAGCTTGCTTATATGAGTCCAAAATGACTTCGAATTCCACTGGCCTAATCTTTGTCACGCTCGTTTTCACGGTAGGTAGGGCGTACGGTTTGCTTCCTGGTAAAGAGGACGTGGAGTTACTGGTTGCAGTTAAAACGCTTAAAGAAGGCAGCTCCAGTGAAACCAAGGAAGATTTCTTCAAGGAAGTCGCACTGATGTCTCTGCTTCAGCATGAAAACATTGTGGAGTTGCTAGCTGTGTCGACAGAGGAGGAGCCTTATGGGATGATATTCGAGTTTATGGAGTTAGGAGATCTTAATCAGTACCTAAGGAAGGCTGGACCTTTCTTTGAAGGAGATGAAAAAGAAAGAGGTGCGAATTTTGTGTTATTTACGTAACTGAAATTATTTTTGCGCTGGCCCAAAAACACGCTCCGAGAGCCTTTAACAAGCTATGATTTTGACGGTTAGCGTGAAATCTTCACATCTGCAAAAGCCTTTAAGAAAAAAACACCTACTTAAAATTATTAACAATCAATATTGATCAGATTTCTAAATATGCCTGATTTCGAAAACGAAAGCTCTTTCAAGGATAATTAAGAGCGCTCGTATTCAAATGACGTCAATGCGGCGGTCAGTGAAAAGTTAATTTATCATTTGCAATGGAAACTATCAAAGTTAACGTACTAGAACTCAGCGACGAAACGTGTCAGCATACTCACGAATAGCAGAAGATTTTCAAGATGCAATAGTAGAAGTTCATCCCCACTCTCAGTATTTTAGTATTTTCTTATTTATTCATTTATTTATTTGTCAGTTATTTTGATTGATGGATGGATTGATTGATTGGATCTAGTAACTCTGACGCAAGATGATCTGTTGTCCATCGCACTACAATGTGCTTCTGGTATGGAACATTTGCAAGCACTCAGGTTCGTCCACAGAGACGTGGCCACACGAAACTGCCTTGTGGGTACTGGGATGATTGTCAAGATCTCTGACTTTGGAATGTCAAGGGACATTTATGCTTCCGACTATTATAAGGTAAAAAAAAAAAACACGAAAAATAATTGAACATCGTTAAAAAATTAGCGGCTTTGTTCTAAACTTTTGCCAGTCGGTTGATAATGAGCACAATGGTGATGACGAAGGCGATGATGTTGACGTTGGCTCTATCTGTGTTTATTTAGGCAGCCGACCTTTATTGTTAGTTAACTAAATACCACCCCTGGTGGGACTCGAACCCACAAACTTTGAATATTAGAAGTCCAACACGCTAGTCCATTGCGCCACAGGGGCGGTGCGTAAAGTTACAAATTAACAGATGAAACGAACACTACACTAATTAGCTTTAGTTTCCATTGTTTGTAAAGAAAACAATCAAAGACACTGTGCTACGGAATGCCGAACCACTGTTTGTTACTTAAACAGCATACTAACTGAATTAATAGTACCTTAATGGTTCTTTTACCGCTGTTCTTGAATCCCAATCATCCACGAATATCGAAAGTCGTTTGTTTACTACTTCAGTCGGTTGCCGGTACTGAAATGTTTGTTCTTTACTCCACACTTACTCCACTATTTTTCTCGTTAAAAGGGTGCTAAGGTAATTCTGGAATGGCCAAGCATAAATTCCGTAGTGGCGAGAGGCGAGAAGGGAGGAACGAAGGGGTGGGGGTGATGGAAGAAAAACCCTAAAACCTAACTAAGGACCACCTATGGGAATAGGCAGGGTACAAGGCTGCGTAGCAAGCGTTTTCGTGCGGTTGTAGGAGGAAGTTTGGTTGCGTGGGAAATGGGGCGAGAGCAAAACAGGTAACGCAGACCCCACGACTCTGCAGAACGGCGTTCGACCACGAACGCAGCGCTCTGATTGGTGCGCTAACTGTCACCATGGAGAGAAAATTCTTAAGTTGTTTACTGCACTTATCACGCAAAAAAACCCTCAGTGACCCAGACGTTTTTTTTTTCGTGTACGGCGAACGGAGAGTTAAAAACCTCTGGTCAAAAACTAAACTACATGTAAAACCAAATCAGCGACGGCGAGTGTTCGATATTCGGCACGATTCTTCTAGCGCCTATTATTTATATTTAACACATACATCCCGGTTTATAGTTGCTGTGAAACATGCTTAAAATTTGTCATATATCCTGCATCAGAAATTAATCAAGACCACAAGATTGAGGTTTATATTAGCGGCCGCTGTTTTACAGGCTGAAAATGTAACACGATCTGTTTCTTCCGAAAATAACCTCGAGCAGTTGGGTGCGTATAACTGGACTTAATTTCACTTGAAAATCAAAACATCGAAACCAGTTTTTCCTCAGTCAAACGCGGACAACGCTTTCTGAAGCAATCGTGGTCGTTCGCTTAAAGAGCGTACTCTTTCTTTGCCGTTTTTGTTGCATGCCGGCGCAATAAAATAGATGTTTACACATTCGATGATCATCAAAAATTTGCATAAGTGTTATCATCAATTCTACACTCAGTCTCTGTCAACTGTCTTGGATTGGATTCGTGTCTTCTTTTGAGGGATGGATGGATAATACTTGTTCGCTAGCCCAGTTTGAAAAATGACGGGAACAAAATAAAACTTCAACGTGCCTGTTCGCTTTAAAGGAACTCTCTCTCTTCAAGCAGATTTTAACAGCCGCTGCGAAGGTTGGCGCGCAATTTTGTGCAAATGTCAGTCGCGCCTGTGTTGTGATACTTTGGGTCCTGGGTGGTGGGTGCCAGCAGAGGTTTCTATGATCCGGTAAACGGAGCGAATTAGCAAGGCATTACTTCCGTTGACATGTTCTTTCTTCTCATTGGTTATCTCTTTGACAAGCACGCGACTGATGTGTGCTCAAGCGTGAACACTTGAAGAGGGCGTTCTGCAGAATCGCGGGGTCTGCGGCAAGCGTTTCCTTTTCGCTCCTCTCCTCCCCCCTCGCATCTTGGTTTTGCTCTCGCCCTATTTATTTGGAAATCGGCTTTCGAAAACGCCACGGAAACGCTTGCTACGCAAGGACCCGACTTATTCTTGATCTCTTTCTTGTGACAGGTTGAGGGACAGGCTGTATTACCCATCAGATGGATGCCTCCAGAGGCGTTACTGCTTGGAAAATTTACCGTGGAGTCGGATATTTATTCATTTGGTGTTCTACTCTGGGAAATTTACACTTTGGCTTTACAGCCTTATTACGGATACACCAATGAAGAAGTTGTTGAATTCATCAAAAAGGTTCGTTTGGCGCTTTATTTTTGTTTTAATCCTCCAGGCTTCAGGTTTTGCCAGGGATGCCCTATTCTGTCCGATATTTTAGGACGCTCGTTTGAAATCTCTTATGACTAGACTGGACGTCGCTTTTTGTGGCTACTGCCTCCTTATCCTATAGGAGGCTGTTACGAGTGTCGTTTTATAGAGCAGAGTTGTTCCCAGACAGAACTCAGGATCGCCGGTAACAGCAACAAACTAGTTTTATTTCCACAGGTTGACTTCTCAATTTATAGCACTAAGCTTCTTCACATTTTAAAATCCTTTCTAAATAAAAGTCTCGCTGTTTTATACATTCAGTTTGGGGTTCTAGAAACTTCTATACATCGCTAAATTTAGTAATATGACACAGTTTCTAATCTGGGTATATTACATGAGAATAGAATGTTCCGGAAAGTTCTTACATAACTTAGTCACGGCTCAATGATTTTGAGTTCTAGAATCTTCTAGGATTTAGCTATGACATTTTTCGTAACATGACCCCCTCTTTGAGAAGAAATTTGCAAAATTTCTACACAACAACGAAAAATGGTCTATATAGATAGGCAGTTTACGCTATTCCGGTAATATGTCTACTCAACTACACGACTGAGGTAATCAGCTCCAACGTTGTCTGATCCCTTAATAGCTTCCACTTTCACGTTATAACTTTGTAAAAACATAGCCCACCGCATAAGACGGTTGTTCGTGAACTTTGCACTGTCCATATACTTGAGAGGCTCGTGATCCGTTTGTAGCACGAAGCGCACACCATATAGATGCATATGAAATCTCTTTATGCCCCACACGACTGCTAGGCACTCTTTCTCTATTGTAGAATAATTACGCTCTGTATCACTCAACTTCTTACTTGCGTAACAGATAGGAAACAACTTGCCATCATGCTCTTGGAGCAAAACTGCACCGATCCCATAGTCTGAAGCATCTGTCCTTAGGACAAAGGTCTTTTCAAGATCCGGTAGGCGTAAGATTGGATCACTAGTAAGAAGATTCTTGATGGTTTGATAGGCTTTTTCCTGGGCGTGACCCCACTCCACTTTACTTGGTTGACCCTTTCGCGTAAGGTCAGAAAGGGGTGCCGCAACAGCTGCAAAGTTTGGCATGTAATCTCTGTAATATCCTGCCAGTCCCAAAAAGGAGCGAACCTGCTTCTTGGTTGTTGGTCTAGGAGTTTTTCTGATCTTAGTGACATTATCCTCATGAAGACCAATTAAGCCGTGCTTCAACTGATGGCCGAGGAAATCAATGCTGTCAACGCCAAAGATGCACTTGCTTGGTCTAATCGTCATGCCAGCCTGGGCTATACGTCTAAACAACTCTCGAAGGGTCTTAAGGTGCTCTTCCCAGGTACGGGAATGGACCAGGATATCATCCCAGTAAAACTCAACGTTACTCATACCTTTGAGCAATTTCTTCATCCCACGCTTCAGGGTAGCTGCGGAATTCACCATGCCGAAAGGCATCTTCAGAAACTCATACAAACCATCGGGAGTAACAAAGGCCGTTTTTAGGATATCTGCTTCCGGTATTGTAACTTGCCAGTATCCTTTACTAAGATCAAGCTTCGAAAAGAACTTGTCGCCCTTCAACTTCTGAAACAGGTCAACAGCTGCTGGCATGGGCTCGGGATCGAACACGGTTAGCTTGTTGAGCTTTCGGTAGTCCACGCACACTCTGTTGCTACCATCTCTTTTCTTAACGACCACCACTGGAGAGGCGTAGGGAGAATTAGACTCTCTAATCACTCCCATCTTCATCATGTCATCTATGTCTTTCCTCAGAGATTCTCTCATGCTGTAAGGAACTGGGTAAGGCTTAGACCTAACGGGCTCATTGGACGTAAGGTTGATATGATGCTGAACAAGGCTCGTCGTTCCGGGAGCCTCCGTGAACAGGCTTGAAAACTCTTGCGCTAAATCTAGGAATTCTTTACACTCGGTGTCGTTGAGACCAGGGCCAGTTTTAACATCAGCAATGGATTCCTTCGCCACATATCCTCCAATCTCTAGGAAGTCATTATTACCATCGTCATCCAATTCTAATTCGCTTGGCTCACCGTTGCAGGTAACACTCGTCACCAGTCCCTCAGCGACTGCAGCTGCGGCCTCTTCCGGCTCCCTTTCTCGCTCGATGTACGCCTTTAAGAGGTTAGCATGGTAGACCTTCAGCTTGTCTTTTACTTTCACCTTGTAATCGTTGACACCTACTACACTGCTAACTTCGTAGGGACCTTTCCATTGCATCAGCAACTTGTTTTGATCAGTCGGCAGCAACACAAGAACCTTATCCCCTGGCTGAAACTTCCTTACTTTGGTCTTGCGGTCATAGTAGTGTTTTCCTTTCTGCTGGGATTTCTGCAATTCTTCACGGGCAATCTTTAAGGTGTCCTCCAGCTTTTCTCGTAACTCAAAGACGTATTGGTAACTATTCTTCACCTCCGGAGCTTCTACTTCTTTTGTCCATAGCTCTTTGAGGATGAACATGGGACCTCTTACAGCTCTCCCGTAAAGGAGTTCGAAGGGGGAGAATCCGGTAGATTCCTGGGCGACTTCACGGTAGGCAAACAGTAGCGGATTAATGTAGCGATGCCACAGTTTTGGCTGCTCGCTGCACAGTCTTTTTAGCATAGTCTTCAGAGTTCCGTTGAACTTCTCTGTCATTCCATTGCACATAGGGTGGTAGGGTGTGGTTGTTAACTGCTTAATACTCAAAAGGCGTGCAACCTCTTTCATGCAGTCAGACACGAACTGGGTACCTAAGTCACTTAGAATCTCTTCGGGGATTCCTAGGCGGCTGAAGATATCAACTAAGGCTTCAGCTACTGTCTCGGTGTCAATATTCTTCAAAGGCACGGCTTCGGGGTAACGCGTAGCGTAATCCACGAGCGTAAGGATGTATCGGTGACCTTCTTCACTTGGTGGACTTATCGGGCCAATGAGGTCAATGGCTACCCGTTTGAAAGGCATGTCAATTAGCGGCATCTTCTGTAGGGGCACCTTTGGAACAGATCCTTTATTCACTGTCTTCTGGCAGATATCACACGACTTGCAGTGTCTGGAAACATCACCCTGGATACCCGGCCAGTAGAATGCCTTCTGAATCTTGTCAGCGGTTTTCTTAACACCCATATGGCCTCCCATAATAGATTCATGAGCTACTTCCATCAATTGACGTCGCAAAGGTGTCGGTACCATCACTTGCCTAATCGGTTTACCACCGTTTACATAGGGGTGCTTGTAGCTCCTATACAACACGCCACCTATTTCTTCAAAGCTCACCTCCTGCTTTCCTTTGACATTAATGTCTCGTCGGTCCCAATATTTCTCCAGGCTTTTATCTTCGCGCTGCAATCTTACAAGCTCGTTTCTATCCACAATTGCACTCTTTGGACCGCTTGCAACTTTAAGGGGTGTGAGCTTTCCTTCCTTTTTGGCTTGACTCCTGGTAGTGACCGCACATGCCTTATGCCAGCTGGGATCCGGATCGTCTGCCGCTCGAGCGTCTGGCACATTGCCGATTATCAAGTCATAGATCGCATCAGGAAGGCACTGCACGTCAACTTCCCCGGACAGGTAAGGGGTGTCCACTGTGATTCGAGCAATAGGTACCTTCCTCACGGTATTGTCAATTAACAACATACAGTTAAAGTCACCTGTGTACTGTTCTTCCGAGACAAGCTCTTTTTTCACTACGATACCACTACATCCGGTATCTCTCAGCACATCGACAGTCTTGTCGCCGACATTTCCTTTGACCACTGGCATTTTACTCCTTTCTCCGGATAAAGGCTGAACACAAGCACTACTCAGTAAGGGGATTTTCTTACCACAGGCTAATACGAGTTGGTCACCCTCAATGCATGCCTGGATATCTTCTGCCGTAGCTTGTGGGGGTGAAGACTGCACTAAGCATCCAGCACTAACCTGATTTCGCCGCGCCGGGTTACCATTCTTGCTCTGCCCTCCTGACCTTGACACACTGAATTTGCAATTTCTTGCTTCATGGCCGTGTCTACCACACAAATAACATTTCCTGGTCGGACAATTAGTAGACCTATGGCCTCTACCATTACACCTGTAACAATACAGTGGTGTTGTATCACTGGCTGGCGTCGTGTTGGCATCCTTCTCCGGTGATGTAGGTGTCTTGCCCCGCGCAGGACTAAACACGTGCTTTCCATGCGCCTCCAAGTATTGGTCAGCAATTTTCGCTATCTCCTCTAAAGTTTCAGGTGCCCGTTCACGCAAGTGAACGGCAAGTTCCTTAGGACATGAATTTATGAACTGTTCTTTAACAAACAAGTCCTTCAGTCCGTCAAAGGTCTTCTCTGTGTTTGATAACTCGAGCCACCGAATCAGGTAAGTGGACAATCGTACAATAAACTGGTCTGGACTCTCGTCAGTCTCTGGTGTCGAGACCCTAAATTTGCGCCTATAACCATCCTCTGTAAGATCATACCTTTTCATAAGTGCTACCTTCATCTTGTCATAATCACAAGCTGCTTCTTCTGAAAGGCGGGAGTAAACATCTAACGCTCGGCCCGAGAGTAAAGCACTCAGCTTGGTAGCCCATCCACATTTCTCCCATTTTGCTACCGTTGCAAATCTCTCAAATCGCTGAAGATAAGCATCCAAGTCGTCTTTTCCATCCACGAAGGAAGGCAGTTTAGGGGCTTTCGCTCTGTCCTCTTTATTAGATGCTTGGGTACCAGGCCCCTGATGGGTCTGTTCCAACTCTAAACGTTTCATTTCTAATTCGTGTCTTCTCTGGGCTTCTTCGATTTCCACTTTCTGCCTCTGAAGCTCAGCCTCCATTTGTAGTTTTCTTATTTCTCGCTCTTGTCGTCGCGCCTCCCGTTCCTCATCTTGGCGTCTACGTCGCTCTTCTTTTTCCTCTTCTTCTTTCCGGCGTTTCTCCTCTCGTTCTTCCTCTCTCCGCTTCTCCTCTCGTTCCTCCTCTCTCCGCTTCTCCTCTCGTTCTTCCTCTTGTTGTTTCTCAACAAATGAAAGCAACTCAGCTCCTTCCAAGCCAAACGTTTTGCCTAACTCGATAAGCTTCTCCATATCTTATGACACACAGTCAAGAAATGTCCACACAGGATAACAAAACTTTCTTTTACACAAACTCAGTTCACACAGAACCGTAAATCAACTCTGCCACGCTTGTCCTGTACCTTTCCTGGTTACGGTAGTCCAGCAAACAAATTTCTGCTCTCCCGGACAGGCCCCCAATGTTACGAGTGTCGTTTTATAGAGCAGAGTTGTTCCCAGACAGAACTCAGGATCGCCGGTAACAGCAACAAACTAGTTTTATTTCCACAGGTTGACTTCTCAATTTATAGCACTAAGCTTCTTCACATTTTAAAATCCTTTCTAAATAAAAGTCTCGCTGTTTTATACATTCAGTTTGGGGTTCTAGAAACTTCTATACATCGCTAAATTTAGTAATATGACACAGTTTCTAATCTGGGTATATTACATGAGAATAGAATGTTCCGGAAAGTTCTTACATAACTTAGTCACGGCTCAATGATTTTGAGTTCTAGAATCTTCTAGGATTTAGCTATGACATTTTTCGTAACAGAGGCGAAGCCATTTTGTCATCGCGTTGAGTGAGTGAGTTGAGTGAACGTAACAATAGAATACGAATAAGCTCTGCCGATTTTGACCCGATTGTTTCCGGACTTCCGGACGAATGAGCTCTGCGAACGAGGTGTCCGTAATTCATATGTGTTCAACGGCCAAACAAGGCGATCTTTTGACTTCACAGCTTGGTTGCAAGAGGGTTCATAGAAGATTAATATCGGATTAACTGTATTCAAGGGCCAGAGATGCCGATGTTTTCCTCGTACGATACTTTGAGTGTAAACAAGGCTTTGCAAATTACATCTGATCGCACAGTTCAGAAAAGAATCACATAATTCATCGCACAATCTTCACAAAACTACGGAAGCCGATAAGGGTCACGAGTTGTCGCTTCCAAGTTGTCGCTTCCGAGTTGTCGCTTCCGAGTTGTCGCTTCCAAGTTGTCGCTTCTATTCCTGGAGGGATATCATTCTATTACAATGTGAGAGAGGGGGTGGGGGTGTCAGGAAAAATTTAAGAATCTAAAAGAGCTTTGTTACACTTTGTTAGTTTGCTAGTTTTTTAAATCCCCCCCGTAACATATTTTTCCGAGATGTTGCTTCCGACTTGTCGCTTCCAAGTTGTCGCTTCCGAGTTGTCGCTTCCAAGTTGTCGCTTCCAAGTTGTCGCTTCCGAGTTGCTAAGAGAGCTTGGGAACTAGTCGGTGGCTGTTCCGTTCGCCGCTGCCATTTATCCTCTGCAAGCAAGGTCAGTAAGGTGAATCTGTGTAATATTTTAACCTTTGATACGAGCTTACAAGGTGCAAGCTTCTTTTCGAAGCCTTTGATACTAGATACAAGTTGGTTGTACAATAACAAGTCTAGCATATACCAGCGAATCCCCATTTCATTCGCATTTCATCGTCTTCCAAAATTATTTCTCTAGCGGCTAAGGTATATTGTAGACAAATGTCAGCATCGTATTTCTACGTCGTCAATTGTAATCCGAAAACTTGCAAGAATCTAAACGTGTCGGCTTAGAAATCTTGCCTTCCATCTTTATACAGGCATCAAGGTAGTTCTGGGCGGCGTAGGTCATACCTTAGCCGCTAGAGAAATAATTTTGGAAGGCGATGAAATGCGAATGAAATGGGGATTCGCTGGTATATGCTAGACTTGTTATTGTACAACCAACTTGTATCTAGTATCAAAGGCTTCGAAAAGAAGCTTGCACCTTGTAAGCTCGTATCAAAGGTTAAAATATTACACAGATTCACCTTACTGACCTTGCTTGCAGAGGATAAATGGCAGCGGCGAACGGAACAGCCACTAACTAGTTCCCAAGCTCTCTTAGCAACTCGGAAGCGACAACTTGGAAGCGACAACTCGGAAGCGACAACTTGGAAGCGACAACTCGGAAGCGACAACTTGGAAGCGACAACTTGGAAGCGACAACTTGGAAGCGACAACTTGGAAGCGACAACTTGGAAGCGACAACTCGGAAGTGACAACTTGGAAGCGACAACTTGGAAGCTACAACTTGGAAGCGACAACTCGGAAGCGACAACTTGGAAGCGACAAGTCGGAAGCAACATCTCGGAAAAATATGTTACGGGGGGGATTTAAAAAACTAGCAAACTAACAAAGTGTAACAAAGCTCTTTTAGATTCTTAAATTTTTCCTGACACCCCCACCCCCTCTCTCACATTGTAATAGAATTATATCCCTCCAGGAATAGAAGCGACAACTCGGAAGCGACAACTTGGAAGCGACAACTCGTGACCCTTATCGGCTTCCGTACAAAACAGACCATAAAATATTGTGTAACTGGAAACCTCCCGCATCTACACGTCATTTCGATTCAAGGTGATACCCGCAAAACCTATAACATCTCCTGTACTTGCAGAGATCATGTTACTATGCAAATGTGCCCTCCTCATAGACCGCGAGCAGTCTCTCTTTTGTTCAAAAGCTGTGGAACGTTCGTGATATGAGACTCTCGTACTGGCGCCCACGATAGTACCGGCGCAAGCGTGTCGCGTTTGTTCCACAGATTTTAGAGTAAAAAGGTGACTGCTAGCATTCTACGTTCCTCAACAAGGCACTTGTTTCTCCTGTGTAAAAGAAAGATGATAAATAACTAGCTACAGGTCAATCTCCTTGACATGCATCTCGTGTAAAATCATGGAACATATTCTGTGCAGTCGTTTATCTAACCATCTTGAGATTAATAATATCCTCACAGTTCCTCACCAACATGGCTTCCGGAAAGGCGTTTCTACTGAAACCCAGCTTATCTCCGTCCTCGACGATTGATTGTCCTCGCTGGACATGCGAATCAGGACAGATGTACTCTTAATTGACTTGTCAAAGGCCTTTAACTCAGTTCCCCACCAGAGACTCTTACTTAAACTTAATAATTATGGCATCACTGGTAATAGTCGTTTTTGGATTGAGCACTTCCTGCTGGATCGCACTCAGTGTGTCCAGGTTTCTGGCACAAGGTCTTCTTGGATTAGTGTTACCTCTGGTGTCCCTCAAGGCACAGTCTTAGGTCCCCTCTTGTTTCTGATCTACATCAATGATATTGTACGTAACCTTATCTCCAAAATTAAGTTATTTGCTGATGATGCTGTTCTCTATTCCGAAGTCTCAAATGTTTATGATGTCAGTTTATTCCAACGAGACCTTGACACTCTATCCTGCTGGGCCACAACTTGGCAAATGAATTTTAATTTAACTAAATGTAACATCATGTCAATTACTAGGTCTCCCCTTAAGGCCCAGTTCAAACGTCGAACTTTTCATGCGCCGACTGGAATCAAATACCTATTTGGGTCGACCCAAATAAATTAAAATTCGACGTTGGTTCAGACGTCGAATTAAATGCGTCGAATTATATGTGACTTTTGATGTTTTTTTTCCGAAAATACTTTGAAATAATTGATGCATTAGATTCGGCACATGGGAAGTTCGACGTTTGAATCAATTAAATTCGACGAATTTGATTTGGGTCGACCCAACTATTGACTTCGACTGAGCCGGTCAAATTTAATAGTTGGGTCGACCCAAATCAAATTCGTCGAATTTAATTTATTCAAACGTCGAACTCCTCATGTGCCGAATCAAATGATTTGATTCGGCGCATGAAAAGTTCGACGTTTGAACCGGGCCTAAGTTTCCAGCTGGTTACAGGCTCTGTAATAGCCCGCTAGCATCGATTTCATGCCATAAATACCTTGGTGTTTTTATAGAAGATAACCTAGAATGGTACTCTCATGTAAAATCTGTTAAACACAAAGCTATGACGATACTGGGTCTACTATACATAGAAACTTTTCAGGAAGCAGCCAGTATGTTGGGACCCAAGCATACAACTCTCATGTAAGACCTCATGTAGAATATGCGTCAGCTGCCTGGAACCCTTTCGAAAAACTACACTGCATAAAAGCATTGGAGGCTGTCCAACGCTACGATATAAGATTTCTCTGTTCCGATTATTCACAGTTCTCCAGCGTAACGTCTATCCAGCATTCGCTGGGCTCTTGAAGTCCACTCGACACGTAAGCGCCGCTACCATAATGTATCAAGCTCTGTATAACCGCGCGCGCGGGGCTCACTTAACATTAATTTCCAGCATCAGTTACCCTAGCTCATAGAAGCAATCGCTCTAACCACCCTCATAACTTTAGACATATCTTTGCTCACACCAATGTCTGCTGTTAATGCTGATTCTGTTACTGCCTTCCAAGCAAATGCTTTGCCAACCATAAGGCAATATTGCAACGCAATGTAAATATTGATATGTTGTAAATAATTTAATTTAGGTATTTATTTATTTTATTTTTTATGCCCCCTTTTCTACCTCGTCGCTAACTGTTTTAGTATCCTGTATAGTCACACGACTTCTAGGATTAACAAAAATGTATGTATGTATGTAACAACTGGTCAACATTTCGCATCTCTTTCATGTGAATGAGAAGACTCTAAAGCAGTAGCCACATGCAGTACTTGGTGCCTTTTTTTTTATATTTCCACTAACGTTACCGAACGAGTTAAACCTGTGCCGTAGGTTAGCGATTAAAGGGCGGAAGAGTTCTACAGTGGCCGATAAAGACAAAACAGAATCAGAAAACCTTCAACCAGCAAGGGCTTTTGAGCTTACCTGGAAGGTCAGTGTTGCGTGACGAGCCAAGATTCCCCAGCTGCTCACTTTGTTGTTCTTGTTGTTTTGTTTTCTCTAAATGAGGAACAATAGCGAAGGATAATGAATTAACTGACGACTAGTTTCAACCCAGAAAACCAAATACCACCGAAAGAAATTAAACAGATCGATGTTCAATATTGAATAAAATCGAACATTGCGTGACCAGAGCCAGCTCAAAGTTACGTAATGTATTTAAATATCTGTTTTTCCACCAATCTGAAGCTAGCTTTGACTCCGTGGCGCAATGGTAGCGCGTCTGACTCCAGATCAGAAGGCTGCGTGTTCAAGTCACGTCGGGGTCAGCTTGCCTTTTCCTTCCTTTTTTTTTTTTTTTTTCTTTTCTGCTTCTTTTTTTTTCCTTTTTTTTTTCTGTGTGTGTGTGTGTGTGTGTCTAAATTTATCACCGGGTTCTACACAATAAATGTGTTGAAGTCTGAAAAGATAAACTAATAAATAAATGGAAATTGAACTGCAACTGATTTGTACAATTTATCGGCTCCATAATATAACAGTAAAGTACAGAATTGAGCTGAAGTGAAATTAAAAAAAGAAGAAAAGAAAACGAGTCCGGTATAAAGTACTTTGGATACCACATCAAAGCTTAGCTAATAGGCTTTAAAAAGTACCCAAAGGCCCAGTCCAGCATAACTCAATTGTTAACGTTTCGTTGTTTCTATTTTAATCGATCATAGCAAAAGCACTAAAAGCTTGTGAACAAAACAAGAAGCGTTGTTTAGGTCTGACTTGAAACGGAAAGTAGAAAAAATAAAAAGAGATCCACCCCTGGTGGGACTCGAACCCACAACCTTTGAATTAGAAGTCCAACACGCTAATCCATTGCGCCACAGGGGCTGACACGTCTGACGAGGCAGTAAATACAATTAATATTTGATTGTATCTTTGTATCCTATCCTCGCTTTTGCACAGTCACAACCACCACGCTCCAAACCCTTTTTCATTCAAAGAATACTCACGCCTTGACTTCAAGAACGCCTCCTTCACTGTTTGGCATCATTAAGGGCCTTTAGAAGTCGAGGAGCAGTTTTCTCTCTTCAACAGGCCGTCAAGTCACGGCGAACCCTTCATACATCTTTCTCATTTTCGAATCAAGTCGATAATCTTCATCTCTCAGCGAAAGCACTTTGCCATTTTTGAAGCGGCAGCCGGAAATATGTCTCCTTTCCCAGGGTAGCAGAGATACAGACAATATCTCTGGGTTCGATTGATCGAACGTTCGATTCCATGGACGAGACCACGACATCATTCAAAGGGAAAACCGCTGCTGATTTCGAGATACAATTTAATTTATCGGTTATCGATATAAAATGAGTATTTTGATCGAGTTAAATCTTAACAAGAGAACGTTCTGTGCTTTCCCTTCTCGTCCCAGATCGCTCCGATGTCCTCTCGGCCAAATAACGCGCTGCAGCTGTGAGCCGGTTCGTGATGTATCCTTAGCTAGCTGAGGCCTTGCCATTCATGGAAACTTACCATTCAGGAAAAGAAACAAAAAGTATGCTCGCTGTTTGGCTTAAGACTTGTATCAGACGTCTGCAATTTGTTTTGCACGCGTGCTTGGCGTGGACACTCACGTGGGTATTTCTGTACTCGTACAGATGCTCTCGCTCGACCCTGTTCCCCCGTAAAATTTAGAACCCCTCCCTGGGATCTCCAAAGATGAACTTAATAGGAATAGGATCGATTGATGCTTAACAACTCCGACGTAAAGGTGCAATCCTTGAAAATCGTCCCAGCCAAGCTCCTGGCCCATCTCCTTCACTCATTCCATGATAGTTCATTGACTGTCGGCGAGAGTTCCTTTCTACCTGAAGGAGAAGACACACTAATTAGACTGTCGTTCTCAGAGCCTTAACCTTCAACCCTACAGAATGGTTAGTTTAGGCGAGTCATGAGGAGGGCCGCTTACACTTTTACACATCTCCTGTCATCACTTTATTTGATTCGCGTTCTTCCGTCCACTGATCGCTTCGGCTCAAGTTAAGGAGTAGCCCCATCCTCCTAACCCCCACCCTCTCCTACATCATGGTGATCAGTGTTTCTTTGTACACAGGGAGTGCACCTCGGGCAGCCGGACGATTGCCCTGATCATGTGTATCAAGTAATGAAGACTTGTTGGCACAAAGATGCTTCACAGAGACCCAACTTCACTCTGATGATTGCTCAGCTCAAACAGGAAGTGACATCACACTACGATTCAGTTGACAATTTACCGGAGTCACCAGTCCACGACAAACAACCGCTGTACCAGAACATCCAGGTTACACCGGAAGTTGCCAAAAGTATGTCAAAGTCATGTTAAAATGCATCGAAGGGTATGATTTCTTTTTTTTTTTTAAATCAGAGAAGAGGATTTTTAAGCACAGGAAATACGTAATGCACTTATGAATTGCATGAAATCCCTGGGACAGGGCGGAGATTTCACTTCATGTCATTTCAAAAGATGATAAACCCCACCGTATTTGGGTACTTGGAATGCATGGTAAACCCTGTCGTCCCCGCAAAGTAAATTGGTAAAGCGGTGAAGATATTCCCAACTGTTTGCTATCAAACGTGGGTGAAGGTGGGGAACGGGGGGGGGGGGGGGGACAGTTGCTAAGAAAGGAAATGATTAATAATAAGTTATAGTTATTATGAAGGAGTTTACGTTCCTCGTTGTTGTCTTGTTCAATTTGTTTTTAGAAGAGGTACCGGCTGGAAACCAACCTGGCATACAGATTTCCCAGCAAGGTCCTTGCACTCCAAAGGATGACATGAACGTAAAGCCGTCCTACATAAATGTCAGTTATAATGCTGGTTACCTTAGTGATGATGAGGAGGTCCCTGTCGAGGGAGAAGTTGTGTAGAAAGAGATGTTCCCGATGCTATGGGTCGAAATCGATGAATTGTACCCTGCTGCAATCTGTTTTTATTAAAACGTTTAACTCCTCTTAACCGGAAGTAGAACCCAGCCAGTGGGAATATGCAGTCGCAAATGGCAGCCTCAGAGAACAAGTTGTCACAGTTATAATTAGAAAAGAAGAAAAGGTGTCTCCAGGACTAATTCCATGTCATTCTCCTGAAGGCAGATGGTTTCTGTTTCCTGCCTTTTTTTTTATGTAGCTAAAAAAGTCCAAGATTTAAATATCCACTACTTGGCTGCTTTTATCTTCGATTAACGCAACTGTAGTAAAAGTCGGCATGCTTAGAGTAAGTCTTAGGCCCGGTTCAAACGTCGAACTTTTTTCGACGTATATGAATCAATTAAGATCGACAGATTTGATTCGGGTCGACACTAGCATTCTATCCGACTGGGTCAGTTGAATAGAATGGCAAAAGTTCGACACCAATTCAGACGTCGAACTTTTCATGTGCCGAACCAAATGCATCAATTATATATTAACGTATTTTTCAGTATAACAGCGCCTGTGATTGGCTGTATAATGACATTTCATGCGTGAAAGAAAAAAACTCACAAGCATGGCAACCGTTGACCGCGTTCTTGCAGTGAAATTTTAAATTGCAACATGCCAAACCTGGACAGCTCAAAACGGTCTTCTTTCGACCGGCACTTTCGCTATTTCAAGATGTTTTGAAATTCACGTTGTGTATTTGCATTTCAGTATGATCGCGATTTCCTTGAACATTAAGCGAAAACAACA
>OX419337.1:10122073-10124573 GCA_948470475.1 Galaxea fascicularis
TTTGCTTGCCATAGTTACTGATTTTGCTTCAAAATCTCAACCAATTGACATTTTTTCAGCTTTGCAATCCCTTTCACATTAATACCTATAGATTTGATTTCCTGTCTTAACTGCTTAACAGTCATTTTGTTGTATTTATCTTCGCTTAAGTTATTTCCTTGTACATCAGCTCCATTGTGGTCATTTTGTAGTTCTCTTAAACATGCCCTCTTTCTTTTTTTTCGTGTCTCGATGATGCCATCCTCCCAGTAAGCTGCTTTTCGTTTGGTGTACTGCCTTTTTTCTCTCTCGCAGTGCTTTAGTGCCTCCTGCCTGTGTTCCAGAAGCAGAACATCCTGAGCCGCATCCCACTTATTTGATTTTTGAAAGTATATTTTCTTGGCATCATCATTATTTTTTTCAATGCCTTGACCAGTGAACTGTCTGAAGTTTTTATGATTTTTGATGAACATTGGTACATGATATACTAATGCATGCATGTAAGGAGTCACTCTCTTCTTTTCATATCCTATTCGAACACCACCAAGTGAACAAAACAAATTTACAAAGTCTTTAGATTTCTGGAAAATGTCAAGGTAAAAGTCACCAGCATTTGAATCAGAGTTGATTAAACTGTACAGTGTATAAAAATCTTTCCAGAGTTTGATGACTGTTTCTTTTGTTTCTGGGAACAGGATATCTAGTTCTTCAAGTTTTGCTGGCAAAAGTTTTGTCAGCTTTTTCTTGTCAGACCCAACAAGGCTAGTCCAGTCATATGTTCCACTGCCTTTCCCATCAGCATTTTTTTTCTCCCAGAGAGAAAAAGTTATGCCGAGTTCATTGATTGTTTTAATGAGAATGTCAAGGTTTACACCCTTTTCCTTACCCCGAGCCATGTTAAAATCTTGCTTTGCATCCTTCTCCATTACTTCTGTGATTAAATTTTCAGTCAGTTTGTCAGTTACTCTCAGCATTAAATGCAATTCATCAAGAATAATGTGGTCAAGCTCAATAGTAAACAATGGACTTTTCACACATGAAAATTTCTTTGAAGAGGAACTTAACTCTTTAATTTCTTGGAGTGTTCTCTTGAGCTCTTCGTTATAATGGGACAGATCTTTGGACATGTCCCACCTGAAAAGCTTGTGCACCTTACACCAAAGGCATGCATAGTCTGAGGTAGCCCCAGACATCCCCATGGCCATCAGCAAGAACTTGTAGTCTCCACCGAGAAATAATTCAACAGCTATTTCTTTGTCATTAACCTTGATCTTCCCATTTTTATTCACAGAATTTATGTCATTGATAATTTCTGAAAATGATGTCTCAATTGTTTCATATTTTTCAGGGCCATTGACTACATCAATTGTCCTGTTGCCCTTTGATGACATAACTAAATCCCCTGTTTGAAGGAGTGAGAATGACATTATCATAAAATTTGCTGACCTCGACATCTTCGCACCATCACAACTGATCTTTACCTTTATTGGTTCATCACCTTTGTGGTTTGAATTTGACTCCAAAAATTGTTTGATGTGATCTTGTAGAGTTTCAGAAAATGAAAGTTGTGCACCAGGGTATTGACCTGGTGTTCTTTCAATATGACAGAGTTTATTCAGTTCATTCCTCCTTTGTTTGATCAAATATGTCCTTGGTAAATCTTCAGACAAAAGAGACAACTCATGGTAAAGTTCATCACTTGCACAGAATTTGTCCAGTAAAAATAGAAGAGTTTCTAGGTTGTTCTGGTCAGTCTCATTAGCTGACAACTGGTCAAATTCCAGGGTGTGAAATTCATTAGTTGCTGCCTCCTGGACCTTGAGAAAAGACAGCTTGAGTCCATGTGACTCAAGAAACCAGAGGGCAATTTCTGATTTTTGTTTCAGCTCCTTCAGTCTTCTCGATTGCTGTCTTTTTCCCAAACTGTCTATAGTTTTCCCTTGGCAAAGAAAACCAGTCTTTTTCTCTAAATTTTGTATGTACTCAGAAAGTTCTTTATTTTTTTCTTCAATATCTCTGAACTTTTCCTCTGTAGTTTTGACCGTTTCTCCCATTTCATTTTCTTTTCTTCTTATTGCTTCCATCATTCCCCTTGCCAAGCTTTCCTTCTCCTTCTCAAGATCCTTGTACCTCAATTTCCATTCTTTTATTTCTTGCTCTGCAGCAGACAGATTCTCTTCTATTTCATGAGGCACCACAAGCTCAGTTTCATAAATGTTAAGGGTTAGCCCTTTCCTGTTTGCCTCTTCTCTCTTACTTCCACTAACTTTCTTCCCAGTGTATTTGTTCACAACTGCACCGGCTTCACGTCTCAATCTTCCGTGGATTCTTGATCCGTTCTCCTTGCTTACTTTAAACCATCGACCAGGAATCCAAAAATTAAGAAGGTCAATGTAGTTTAACTCATTTCCTCTCTCGTCTTTTATTCCAACAAGCTCATGCCATTTCATCAAAATTGGATACGGGATGTATATTGCCAGAGCTATTCGAGATTCTTGAACGCATTGCTGTTTTATATAAG
>OX419337.1:10129573-10209573 GCA_948470475.1 Galaxea fascicularis
CTTGTGAGACTCTAGAGGAGGGCTCTGAAGAGCCTGTTGTTGCGTTTTCAGACCACTGGTCAACGGAACGAAGCTATGTTTGCAAAACTGACTTCGTTGTATTTTTCTTTCGTTTTGCTTTTTAATTCTTATTTGAAACTCGCCAACTAAAATTAAGTAACATGAATTTGTTTCTGTGTCTCATCTTTCCCTGCAGAAGTCTCAACTTCTGGCAAACCAATTGCAGGGCTGCAGCAAATGCTCCACCAGTTCAGTTTCGGCTTATTTCACTGGTAGCTATAGAATGATCTAAGGCGCAATTTATGAGGCCCCGAGCCAGCTAAATGTCGACTTCAAAAAAAAAAAAAAAAAACAACGAACATCCCTCTAACCTGCCCTAAAAAGTATTGTGTAGGGTGGTAAAAAATAATCAAGGTGTCCATCTTTTCTTCAGTGTTGGTCAAGCTAAATTGCGGCATTCCTACCACTGTCTTATTACAAGGAGAAGATTTTTTAAGAACATTTTCAACTACACCATTCATCGTTTGACAAATTTCCGAGAGCCTGCGCCACCCTTAGAAACTGGTATCGGGAATGATTTTCTCTTTCCGATTGACTCGCCTGCAATTTACGGCTAGTTCAGCTGCAGTCGTTGCATCTCAAGTTTTGAAGGGCTTCTATTTCCTTTAGGGCATCTCATAACCTGAACCCCTTTCTGGCTCATTTTTTATCAGTCATCAGTGCCTTAGTAGCTATTTCCTTTCCCACATTTGGGTGTTTAAAAACTATACAATAGTTGTGCCGTCAGTGCATTTTAAGATCCAATGTGCTCTTTTGTTTGGGTTCACATATATATTTAAATGGCGCCTCGATTCCTTTCTGAATACAAGCAAGGTAATAGAGAGCTCATTTAACACCACGTTTACAGAAAATGGCAACGGCTGAGATGACCACGGGTCCATTTTTTCCCGCCAGTTTTCACTTTTGCCGTTTTCAACGAGAAGAGGTTGATTCTCACGTTCATGAAAATTGCACGGTGAATAAAAACTGAATTGATTTTAATTTTTTATCATTATCGGAAATATTAGCAATCGTGTGTGTTTAATACGACGTTGTTTCATTCCGTTTTCCATGAATGAATACTGAGAGAATTAGACGGAATTTATTACAGAGAACCAACTGTCCGTGAAGACTATGAAGATGAATGCTGTATTTCGCCATTTCGGGTATACGCGATACGCGATGACAGTGTGATGAAGGATCATCGACGGCAAACGGTATAGAGGCTAGTTTTCATTAACGCTCAAGTTCAAGCATAAGCATAACTACAAGTGCAAGTGAAGGCAGCAGAGGCATAAGCATAAGCTTAGGCTGGAATATAAGGGGAACGAACCTACTTTTTGTAAAGCCTGGTTTTTGTAATTAGCAACGCAAGCGCAAGCGCAAGCACAAGAAAAGGAGAAATTTTCATCCTTGTGCTTGTGCTTGCGTCGAGGGCGTTTTCACGGTGAAATAAAGAAACGGTATTCTCCAATTTGACCCGAAACAGTTATCCGCGGACATTATCTGTTCCGAGAAGCGAACTGTTTTCCGGGATTGAAGCTTAAGGAAGACTGGTGAGCGTCAAGGAATTGATAATGTCCAAGGACAAATACCCGAACACAGTTTTAAAGCCAAATGAAGGCTATTGTCCTTATGCCCGGGCTTATGATGCTTCAAATAAATTTCGCAACACACATTTGGGGAATATCACCGGATATTCCCCGGTTTCAGCTGGGATACATTCAGTCACGTGATGCGCTTAGACCAATCGCTTGCGGGCGAAAATTTTCATGAAATATACGAACTGTTATGCGATCAGGCCCATCCCTCTTATGTCTTCTGTCGGCGCTCGCTACAGTTCGTTTCGCCTTTCCGGCGGGAAAGGTTTACCATCGAAACGAAAATTGAGCCTGATCGTAGGTTAGTGATTGCGTCGCTAGTGAAAACCAGCCTAAAAACGGTAAGCAGAATTTTGTCGTTTGTCTTTTGCCGTATACGGAGTGCTGCACTTGGTCTCTCATTATATTCAGTATCTATTGCCAGAAAAAAAAAATAACCTTAGGAGAAATACCTTTTTTCTTGCTGGCCGCGCGTTCTTTCTTAAATCCGGACGAATTCAAAAAGAGTTACTGAAGTTCGTAGTCAGTCAAAAAAAGAGTTAAGAGCTGAAGGTTGCTGTGAGTCTGCAAGTCTAATACGTCATGGTGCGAAGCTGTAAATCGCTTTTTGGAACACAAAACAAAGACACTTACTTCGCGTCTTAAACGAAATAGAACTGCTTGCAGTCGGCCACGGTTCTCTTTTGACTTTTTCTCTTCCCGGGCTAGTAAATCAAACTCAATCGAACTTAATCGAACCCAATCCGTGGATTAAGTTCGATTGAGTTCGGCAATCGAAGTGCCGATTTGAAAGAAAGTTTCAAAGAAAATAGGAGAGAAAGGCCGTGCTTTTTGTGTTGTAAATGAGCGGGGACAATTGGGTCACCTTCAACGTGAGTTCGATTTTGTTCGGTTGCCGAACTCAATCGAACGCAATCTAAGGGATTGAGTTCGATTTGCTATCCCGGGTCTCTTGAAATATATATTTTCCCTCTAAAACTCACCGGAAAATTAATGGGAAAAGGAGGGTTAGGACCGCGTTGTTTTGTCAACCGGCGCCTTTGTTTTTGCGCAACCTGGGATGAGAACTCGATGGATCATTCAGAGAAAAGGCAGACAGCAAGTAGCCTTCTGCGCAGGCATTCGTTTGAATTGTCACGCATAACGTTGGGGAGAAAATTCCCTGACCAGCTAAAAGAGGCTAGACCGAGTAGTCCTTTCACGAAAGAGTGTCCATTACTTGCCAAAAATATCAGACGTTAAAATTGTAGACATTTTTTTTGGACGTTTAACTTTCAGACACTTTTTATCTCATCTCGGACAAATTTCGGACAGTTCTTGAAACACAGCTAAAGTAAATTTACGCCTACAAATTTAACGAGGAATTAGACTGAAACAACATCAGTGAAAATGACCGTTTTACTGCACCCTCAAAGTTTTGCGGATGAACGAGAAATCATCATAATACTGGGCTTGTTTCAAAAATAACTACTGAATAATGGAATTTATTTCCATTATGTTTTTTATAAAAGAAACAAAAATTTTCCTTTATTTCAGTGATAAAAAGAACGCACACGGCCTAATCCGAGTTCTACGCGCCCGTTCTAGCTGTATTTGAATACTTGTGATGGCGTCTCCCAAAAAAGTACCTAAACGTTTTATACTGTACTTTAAACTTTCGGACACCTTAAATTCCGGACTCTTAAAAATTTATTTTGGGACACTTTTTTGTCCGAAATTAAAATCGTCCGAAATATTTAGCAATGTAAAAACGTGTCGACTAGAGCCCGGTCTTCCCGCGCTGCGATAATCGTTTCCGGATCACTGAATCGTGTTTGTCACCACTGCCACGAGAACGACAATTTTCGTCGAACTTGCGTAAAGTCATTAGTCGTGAATTCCGTTTTCAAACATGGTAATTGCCTGAAACATCATGGAAATGCTTTAACGTCTATTCTTCTCGTGCAAAGATCTGCAAGACGTGAAACAGGGAGATACAAGGTGTTCGTTTTTTTTAACGAAACAGTTACACCGCGAGCGGAATATTTATCTTTATTTTGAGCACTGCCAAACATGGGAATTTTTTTGCATCACAGTCTGGAATTGCTTCTCTTTGGATTATTTATGTGTTGTATACAAACTGAAGGTAAGTGCTGAGATTATTAGCCTGTAAAGTTCGAACTTGACTGGCTAGCAAACCGTTTTGTGGCAATGAAATAATTTGTTCTTCTAAACAGCTCGCAATTAAACAACTGATGATTTTCTCAAGATCATCTCAGACGATACTGAGTATTGATTCAGTGTTTCTCTCTCAGTTAAACAAAATTTTAAAAGATTAGTCGGAAAGAGATCTGCTATTTCGTATCTAACTGTGTGTAATGTCGTAGTAAAGTTAGCTCTTTGATGTCTGAATCCGCAGTATTTCGGTGCAACGACGCGATACAATCACGCGATGGAGCGGCTTGAGAAATTGAATTGCGACACATTAGATGGTTTATGCATCATTTCCGCGAAAACTCGCAGATTTTATTGCTTTTGATCCTGTGTAAACATTCTTCCTTGAATCGTTCAGCGATTGTTGTCCTACAGAATATCTCCGTTGGAAATGAACTTGACTACAACAACATGACTTGAAATGCACACGGGATCAATATATTTTATCAGGTTAGATTATTTTCAGATGATGGCACCACTGGTCTGTAAACAATGCAGTGTTTTAAACTCTGCACCTTGAGAACGGAGAGTTGATTTTGTTTTATAAATCAAAAGGGAAGTAATTAATTCTTCGTAAACTTTGCACCATTTCTCGTGGACTCATTCATTAGCATTAAATCTATTGTTTCTCACCAAGAAAACAATATTTTCATTTGCATCCGTGAAGATTGAGACAAAGAAAACGATGATTAATGCAAGACAGAGAACCATAACATATTTTTATTTTGCTGTCGTGCAATAAATTTTGCGTCGCCATGGGAAGAGATTGGGGTGTGGGTATATATGATAGAAGTGAGCGCCTATGAAATAATACCCCGTTTCTTATTCGTAAACTATGGGGTCAAGTGCGGGGATCGTGTCACGTTTTTAGAATCAAATGTTGATCATTCGCTTTGGTCAACGTAAAACACTTTTAAGTCGTGTTCCGGCTTTCCGGCGTGATTACACCTTTTCGTGCTGTTCTTAGAACCACACTTTGTTTGGTAAGCTCATAACACAGTGTTCTCCCATGTCCAATGGATTTGAATAGTCTGCTCAAGTCAATGAAATTTAGACGATGTGCTATCGTCATTATTAGCGATGTGCTAATCTTTGAGTGACGGTGGTGAGCCTCAAGTACTTCCAGTACAGCGACACCCTCTACTGAGAGGTCAAGACAGGAACGGGCATGCTCTTTAACTAAAAATTACTAAACGGGCATGGCAGATCACAAATCGTTTACAATATCTTTTAAATTCCGAGTTCACCTGCATGGTTTTCTTTTCTCTTTCTCGTGCGTATTAATCCAAACAAACAAACCTACCACCCGAATCGATAGGAAGCACACTTCTAAAATGTTTCCGGGAACCAAAAACTCAGGATCCGGACGGACAGTGACATGCTATGAAATACCACAGTTGAATTCCTTGAACCATCCGTAAGACGAGTGTGATCGTCTGTTGAGAGTTCATTTTAGACGTAATAATTGGTGCTTGAGGACGAACGAGGGATTTGGTAGTTGGTTGAATTCGATCGGAATTCGAAATACCAAAATAAACCAATTTCGAAGTGACCCTCGGTTCGATCCTTGCATTTTGCCCAGATAAAGTATCCATAAAAGTTGGAAAAGCTGAGAAGATTGTTTTCAAGTTTATTAATTCGAGCTATCGTTTCTCCAGCCTCACGGCAAGTTGTTGCCTCCTGCTTGAAGAGGTTTTGCATTGATTACTTGTGCTAGTAGGTAATGATCTCGCTCACCGATCAAAAGTTTGCAACTGGAACAATATTGCTTGTATCTAAAGGTCTCTAATTTCGGGAGAATTTTATCTTAGAAGGTTCTGAAAATATACCCTGGGCACTGACCCCTCCCCCCCCCCCCCCAGTTCAGACCCTCTTCGGAGGCATCGCCATCGCTCCACGGAAAAGTTCAAGTGGGGGCGAAAATATGGTTTCCGTCACACTACGAAGCGTAAAATATACGTTATACATATTAGGCAGGTGACCAAACTTGAACGCAAATTTCGCCACGGAGACGGATTACTTTCAGTTACAGTGGCTGAAGATTTTTGTGATCCACGAAATTCTAGTACGACCGCGGTGCATTATGGAAAGTGACAATGGCTGTTTATCTTCGCTGGTCGCCTCGTGTCCAGTTGAACCTCTTGTAACAGTTTGTTTCTTTGTTGTGTTTCAGCTATGCAGCTGAACTGTTCTGTAATATCCGCAGAGGAGAAAGTGGGATGTGTGTTAAATACAAACGCTACCGTGTGTCACCACATCGGTTGCTGCTGGAATCTGGGAGAAACTAACGAAACCTTACCTTGTTACACCAAAAAGTAAGTTTTCTTTCCATCACAAATGTGTTACTCAACGATAGCTCTTGCTTTGGCGACTAACAATGCCATTCGAAGTTCCAATATGTCTGCCGTTATTATTGAAATGACCTTTACCAGTTACAGTATGAACATGTGGAGTTCAGTATCATGAAAGATCGAGATTTTTAAGAAGATTGCGACATTTTTAATTTTAAAAGACATGTTTCGATGTTGCCAACATCATCGTCAGTTACATAGTATTTGAAAAACCGTTGGACTTTATGACAACTAGGTAAAACATACATAATTAATTAAGATTAAGTGACAAAAATATTTGAGTGAGTAACAAAGTGTGAAAGAACATAAAGCTAAAGCGTAAGTGTCAGGTTGACGTGGTGAACTTGTTGGTTTAAATTAGGCTTTTCCCAATTTATGTGCATAGCCTCCTTAAGTTTGAGTTGAAATCTAGTAGGGGCAGAATCAAGAATTTCGAAACAATCTGTAGAGCAAGATTGACGGCAACGTTCTGAACTTAGTAAGTGTTTGAAAATGTGTGAGGACTTGTCTGAAGAGAGATGTTCACGGACACGTGTGGAAAAATGACGACTAGTTTCGCCAATATAGCAAGCATTACAGCAAGCACAAGTAAATTTGTAAATCACACGTGAACGGAGTTCTCTAGGGACAGAATCCTTCACAGAGAAAAGATTTCTTAATTTAAACGTGGTAAACACCATGGGTCACCATGAAAAGATTTGGTTAGAGCAATATCTAGGTCCTGATGTTCTATTTTATCGTCGTTATGTGGATGATACGTTTTGTTTATTCCATTCAGAACAGGATGCTATTGCATTTTTCGACTATATCAATAGTCAACATCCCAACATACGTTTCACGATGGAGAAAGAAATTGAACATGTTTTGCCATTTTTAGATGTCTTAATCGACAATACCCACCGTAGTTCCGTCGTCACTAGTACCTTCCGTAAGAAGACCTTCACGGGTTTGCTCACCAATTACTTCAGTTTCACACCTCTGTCATACAAAATTGGTCTTATCAGGACATTAATTGATAGGGTTTTTAAAATCAACAACACTTGGTTAGGCTTCCACAAGGACATTACGAAATTAGTGTTCATTTTGCGCAAGAATCTTTTCCCCGTTCACCTCATCGACAAATGCGTCTATCGATATTTGAACACAGCCATTGACCGACACGGCTCCACTCAAACACCTCCTTCCTCCAATATCAATTCACAGGGTAAACAATACTTTTACAAGTTACCTTATTTAGGCCGTTTTTCTACTGTAGCTCAAAGCAAAATACGTCGCCTTGTTAATCGTTATTGTAATGATCTTGACATCAAACTGGTGTTTACCACGTTTAAATTAAGAAATCTTTTCTCTGTGAAGGATTCTGTCCCTAGAGAACTCCGTTCACGTGTGATTTACAAATTTACTTGTGCTTGCTGTAATGCTTGCTATATTGGCGAAACTAGTCGTCATTTTTCCACACGTGTCCGTGAACATCTCTCTTCAGACAAGTCCTCACACATTTTCAAACACTTACTAAGTTCAGAACGTTGCCGTCAATCTTGCTCTACAGATTGTTTCGAAATTCTTGATTCTGCCCCTACTAGATTTCAACTCAAACTTAAGGAGGCTATGCACATAAATTGGGAAAAGCCTAATTTAAACCAACAAGTTCACCACGTCAACCTGACACTTACGCTTTAGCTTTATGTTCTTTCACACTTTGTTACTCACTCAAATATTTTTGTCACTTAATCTTAATTAATTATGTATGTTTTACCTAGTTGTCATAAAGTCCAACGGTTTTTCAAATACTATGTAACTGACGATGATGTTGGCAACATCGAAACATGTCTTTTAAAATTAAAAATGTCGCAATCTTCTTAAAAATCTCGATTTGGTTTCTGCTGTCTCGACCATCATGAAAGATGTTTTTCATATTGATAGAGCGTTTGCTTTGGTTTTACATTGCTTTTCTCTGTGATTGGCCAGTGAAACTCACGCCAATTTTTCAACCAACGGGAAGCAAGGGAAAGCTAATCGCGACTTGCGCGCGCGTATTTTCCCGCGCTTTGCGCTGGCTACATGCAATTACTTCGTTTTCTGAGAGGTACGATCTGTTGTGATTTGCCAGAGTAATTACTTTGTCTTTGTATTAACGACACTCAATCCAAAATCGCGTTTCGGTTGCGTTAATTGGCTGGATCAAGATACAGCTAGCCCACAGAGCAGGCGTATTTGTGGGCGAGCGGCGATTGAGTATCAGTTTTCGGGAAAACGATCTTGAATATAATCTTGAGAGGAGGAGGACAAACGAAGTTTATAGGTGGCACTCGTCCACCGAAAAAAAAAAGCACAACGCCTGTACTCCAATCTAAAGTGCACTAGTCACCAACAGTCGCCCACCATTTATAAATAACTCTAATGACGTAGCCAGTCGATTTAAACCAGTAGGGTAGTGGGTAGTCGAAACACATCGTGATCCAAATCGAAGTGGCTATAGCGCGAGACTTGAAAAGGCTCTCAGCTCTAGTACCTTTTACTCCCACTATCTCAATATTAATGTTCCTTACTGTTTGTTATACATTCCTTTTAATGCTAGTTCTGAGAATTTAGCGCTAAATCAAAACAACATCTCCTTATTGACTGTGCACGGAGAAATTACTTATCAAGGGTTAATTATTTTTTTATTCATCTTCAGGGGTGGTTCCTGTATGCCGTATTACGGACAAGTTTGCAGACAGTCGTTGAACTCAACTCTTTCACCCTATCGCCAGACTCCTCGTTTCTTTGATAACAAGTTCGGCTTACTAGGAACAGAACAGTTCCTCCAGACAGTGACAAAAGTAATAAACGACTTTGTTACGGAAGACGAAAAGTGCCGATATATCCTGCTCAACATGTTGTGTCAGTACACCTTACAACCTTGTTATCCAAATAATAAGGTCATAGAATATTGTCGGGAAGACTGCGAAGCCATATTTGATGAATGTAGTGGATCTCTTAATCAAGTCATCGGCGCCGTGAAGTTGCTGGTTAAAAATCAAGGCATTGATTTTGTGCACACTGGGCTACCTGACTGTTCCAGACACAGGCCGTACAGTTATTTCGAAGACAAACCCGACGAGATTTGTATCAAGACTGGGTTCTTTAGTAAGTCTCCCTCTGTGTTTTGTTGTTATCATTGTCATCATCCTCGTCATCATCATCATAATCATCATCATTATCGTCATCATCATCATCACCATCATTATTTATTGTTGCGTTTTTATCACTTTCAACCGCTTCCAATCACTTCCGTACTGACGAATCCAGCGACTGTAAAGAAAATATGGCGTTGAGGGTGGGGTGGGGGAGGGGGGGGGGGAGTAGGGAGTTGAGTGTTGAGTTTGGGCAGAGACTATGGGCCCCTAACCCCGTTTGGGGCTTGATAGCGTGCAATCGATATCGATGCACATAGTCGAAAATGCAGAGTGGCAACATCATAATATGGCCGTTTTCACACTAGGTACACCAAACGTAGAAAGACCGGTCACGCACCTGAAGTTAACGCATGGCCCAGACATAAATTTAGAATACGGGGATTGAATTTCTTCCCAGCAGTATTCAAACTATTCTCAATGCTATTTTTCTTTAACTTTTGGTAGTGTTTCTTTCTAGCAGTCTGTCGCTGTTTTCGGTTTTACCAACAAACGACAAGATTAAGTTCTTTCGGGGCTCTAAAAAATTTATAAGTAGGTTGAAGGAATGGGCTGATGTAGACGTACTTCACATAAGGAACAAAGAAATCCACTTTTAATGTAACTGCAGATATCTCAAGTGGCAGGTAGCAGACTGATTGGCTATTTTACAAGCGTCGTCAAACTGGGGTCTGCTGAGAAACAAACCAGCTAAGGGTCACAGCGGGACTTGAACCCGGAACCAAAGGATTACAAGTCCAGTGCCCTAACCACTGGACCATTCTGCCTCCTCTATATCTTACTTGATCTTACACTGATCGCACGTCTCTTTGCAGATTACACAGAGGCTAACCCTACCACCCGGCCGGCGGACGATAACAAACTGGAAATCATCATCCCGCTGATAATTGTAGGGATTCTCCTCATACTGGTGCTCGTCATGGTATTCGTGTTTTGGCGCAGAAGGCTGAAGCAGAGAGACGCCGTGGATAATGCTCATGCGATTGCTAAAAAAGGCTCTATCACAATGCGGGACAGGCTACGGGCGGAATCTCTTAAGAGCCTGGACTCAAGGCTGTTAAGACTATATGATCCGAATAAATTGAAGCAGTATCGTCTGGACCATGTGCAGTACGTGAAAGACTTGGGAGAGGGGTTCTTTGGCAAAGTGTTTCAAGGTATGCCATAGGTAAATGCAAAAGAAGGATTTAAGCTACCTCCTGGTATTGGGCGGGGACTTTAAGCTATCAGTCTCACCTGTCTCCTTCACCTCTTCAACTCTTAACTGGGAGGAGAAGTAAAAGAACCCACATGCCCTTTGCAAAAAGTAGGGAACGTGATCCCCGGTGCTAATCTCAGGGTTGGGTGGAGGGTGTCGGGTGATTGGCTGAACAGGCCGCCTTTGTTTCCAATGTCAGTCAAAACGTACAGAAGAAAACCACTCAGCCGTAAAACAATCGTGTCCCGCAAAATTTAAAATCCTGGTGCATCAGGTCGGTTGATTTATTCAAACTCGAACTTTCTGATACTGATCAGTTACTGAGATGGGTTAAACTGAAAGCAAATTATATCCTTTCACACAATTGGCGGCTAAAGCTCGAATTAGTACTAAGGAGAGTGAATTGCAAGACAAAACAACATGCATGTATTGCAATCCTCAAACGCAAATTAAGTTGTTTCTTTCTTTGTTTCTTTCTTTCTTTATTCATTTTGCGACACTTTAATTTTTTTCCAAATAAAAGAGAGGTGTTGTCTTTCAAGAAATAACTAACAACGTTTATATGAAAGAGTAAGGCTTTTAGCTGTATGCTTCCTGACAAAATAACAAATCGGAATTAAGTTCAATGTATGGGGAAAAAGTTATAAGAGTAATTTGGTGTCACGAGGCTTATGAAACGAGGTTTTGAGATTTCCCACCACTAGTGTTTTGAATGCTGTTAATATCTTCCACGAATAACATAAGCGGCGCCGGTTTGAATCAGTAAAACATAAAATGAGGAATGTTTGAATGTTGTGAGGAGAAATACGACGCTGGTCACTACAAGGGGTTAAATACTGTATTTATTTTGCAGGTCGCGCCACAGGTCTTTTGGATAATCAACCGAAAAAGGAAATTGCTGTAGCAGTGAAGGCGCTAAAGGATGAACCGTCCAAAGAGCAAAAAGACGAGTTCTTCAGAGAAGTGACTCTTATGTCTATTTTATCGCATCCGAATATTGTGAAGCTGTTGGCAGTTTCAACCGAGGAGGAACCTTATGGAATGGTGTTCGAGTTTATGAGTAAAGGAGATTTGAATCAATATCTGAGGGATGCTTTGCCAGCCGAAACATCACTTGGTTCGGACCAAACAGCAAAAGGTAACCCATCAGAGATGGTTGTGTCGATGGAAAACCAAAATAATGCTCCAGTTTTCTTAACTCCACTGTGCTAATTGTGCAGTGAATTATGAATACTCCCCTTCCCCGCCTTCTTTAACTTTATGGTTATTTCAGGTAGCCAGTCCCCTCTTTCTGTTTATAATTAAATGGAGTAAATGTATGTAATGTTACTAACTAGGGAAAATAAAGCTTGTTGTTTATCTTGACCATTGCTATACATGGTCAGGATGGAAAAGGATTGCCACTTAACAAAAATAGCCGCAGTATGGAGGGGTGTGGAGGGGGGGGGGGGGGTGGAGGCATTGGTGAAAGTACTCGCTTTCCATCAATGTCGCCTGGGTTCGATTCCCGATGTCCTCGTCACATGTGGGTTGAGTTCAATTGTTGTTGGTTCCGCTCGTCCTTGCTCCGATGTGAAGTTTACATGTACTCCGGTTTCCCCCTATCCTCGATGTCCCCAGTTAGCAGTCAAATGAAATGAATAAGTAACGTATTTCTTTTTTATTTTTATTTTTTCTTCAGCATGTGCTCCCTGCTTTCTTTATTCGAAAATATACATATAAGCTGTTATTGTGTTTTTCAGTTACTTGCTAGAAATCGTTTCTTTTGGCTTTCTAATATCTTTTAGTGTTCAAGAAATGTCTTCAGTTTTTATTCAACCGGCGGAACATAAAAATACCGGGCTAAGACTTACTCTAGTTAACTTCAATCCAGTGATCATACATTTTAAATAACACCATTCGTTTCCTTCGCTTATAAAATCAGATCATACCATCGTGGTTTTTATTTAGCAACACTTACTTCCTACTAGATTTTGTTGAAAACATTACATCAATTAGAGCGTTAATTTTTTTGTTCTCTCTTTACTTGGCTAGTTTATCTCTCGCAAGAAGACCTTGTCTCCATCTCGGTCCAGATCGCTACGGGCATGCAGTACTTGGCTGAGATGAAGTTTGTACACAGGGACTTGGCGGCAAGGAACTGTCTGGTCGGAGAAGATCTGGTGGTGAAAATCGGGGACTTTGGAATGTCACGTGATATATACACTTCCGAGTACTACAAGGTTTGTAGTCGTGAAAAGCTTTCAGTTTTCCAATCGTCGATGTTTTGTTTTTGTTTTTGGTTTTGCTAATAGTCAGTCAAGAGGCCCTGTTAGGGGTTTTAGGGATAAAGGATAACTGGCAAAATAGTTTTAGGGATAAGGGGTAACTGACTAAATAATTATAAGGATAAGGGATAACTAAGATAGTTTTAGGGATAACAAAAAATAGCTTTGATTTCTCAATTGTCACACGTTTGGTCACAGTTGCCAAAGATTTGCATTTTGCAATTTAAGGTGTGAATTTGGCTTTAGCTTGTTTGGCCGCGTTTATACTAATGATGCTACTTAATCGATACAGGTAGACAAAGATCATCCTGATCACTTAAGAATAAATCAGTTAACGTGGGACAAAAAATGGAAAGAAGGGAAAGCGTTGTGTACATGTGTTCTGTTTTCATGGCGAGGTGCCACGTGAATATCGTAAAAGAATCAATACCGGTTGTACTGAGCTGTTTATTTACGCTTTTGCAGATGAGTAAAGAGACGCTACTCCCCATTCGCTGGCTGGCTCCTGAAGCATTCCTGTATGGTAAATTTAGTCTCAAGTCAGACGTGTATGCTTATGGCGTAGTGCTTTGGGAGATATTCACATTTGGTCTTCAGCCGTATTACGGTTACACTAACAAAGAAGTAATGGATTTCATCCAGAAGGTATTGTCACCAGAAAATGAGGGTCACATAGTCTCGAAACTCTTGCCAGTATCCAGTAAACGTTTTTGAAGGTGGTTGAAAAATGAGCATGCTTTGGCGATGATAATCAGACAGCCCCTTTCTTATTACTAAGAATTTTGTCTTTACATACTTTTGAGCTTTTTCTATGTTTTTTACTGTATTGAAAACGGAGAGTGGACTTTGAAAATTGGTTAAAAGAAAAAAAGCTAACAAAAAATATAAGGTGATGAACGAGCAAAGCGCAAAAAGTCATGTTAACCACTTTCAACTGAATCTATTCTGCTATTTTTGTACGTTTTTTTTTCTCTTGTTTGTTTGTTTTCTTTTTTTTTTTTTTGCACTAAAGTGTTTGAAGGAACTTCAGGCATTTCATGCGCCCGCTTTATTTTCCTGAACATATCGAGTTGTCCTCGATTATAAATGTCGCCCCATATTGCCAGCACATCACAATGTGACACTGAAAGCTCAAACGGGTTGAATCTAAGCATGTTCCACCACACGAATTTTGGGAAATTTAGTGAGTTGACGACTATCCATCATTTGGCGGTGACAGAAATTCTGTTGCAATTAGTTTGACTTCGACCATAAAAATTTCATTAGATGACTGGACTGTTATAAGGTGTTGCTCAGACGTTTGACAAATTAACCGCCGTTACGTAAATTAACCAAAGAGAAATCGCAGCATCCTATGCTTTCTTTTACAGGGTATTCATTTAGGTAAACCAGACAACTGTCCAGACTTTATATATGCCATCATGAAAGACTGCTGGATACGAGAACCGGAGAAGCGTATAGGTTTCACCGCTGTAAGCATGTGCTTAAAAGATCCGTACCACAATTATGATGTACCTCCATCGTCCGACAGCGAGGATGGACGTGAACAGGCCGAAACAGCAGAACTAGGTACTGAATCTGAATGGGCTAGTCAAAAGAGAAAAAGAGAGTACATAATCGGGTCCACAGGAAAAGGCTGCCTTACAAAATTTAGCCTGCAACGTCATGGTATGCCTTAAAAAAGATATTAAGAGAGGGGAAATCAGTCACGCACTTGTCCTAGACGCATATGAGAAGTTATGAGGACAGTTAGTTACATACTAGGAAGGTTGGGTGTGATACCGTTGAATTGCGCTGATCGATGGGAAGGTTCGGTGGAATACCGACGAATATACAACGACTTTCCTGTATTCTGATTGGTTGTATTTTCTATGGCATGGTATAAAGTTCAATATTCAACTTCGCGATCTTATCCACTGATTCACCTTGTATGGGTTAATTCACACCAACAGAGTAAACTGCTGCTCAGTAGCGTTCGTTCGAATAGCCACACTTAAGTATTCCATGTACAGTTTCAGGCGCTGTAGTACCCTCTTATGCTAAGTACGACGTTCAGCACCCCAGTCACTTACCAGTGAACAGTTACCTTTGAGTGGTCATTCGCTTTTATCTCAGCCACAGACTCGACTCATTCGAACCACTTTATCACTTATTTGAACAGATTCAGTTGCCAACGCTAAGCAACCTCCAACAACGAGAACTTCATTTCCAGCTTGGCCTAACTTTCGTTCTGTTAAACCCATTTTGTTTCCACTTTTTTCTCAGACATGGGAAATTACGATGTTCCCAGAAGTAACCCGGCAAGTAATTACGACATTCCTCGTGCGACAGCAAGCGAAGGTACTTACGACGTTCCTCGGTCATACGAAGATTTAACCGACGAAAAATTCGACGAAGGCGGGGAGTTACCTGTCAGTGATATTCCAGTGTAACCTAGCTTTGCTCATATGACTGTAACAAATCTCGTTCCCAGGTTCTTTGGCCTAAGTAAACCAAAAGGAACTTGGAACGAGGTTATGTTTTTGTATAATTAATACTAGCTTGTGGGGTCTCTCGCAACAGAGAGCTTGCTCGCATGCTAGGTTAATATAGGCAGTCCCTGGCAATCACAAATTGTGTATCCCATTACCATTACCGTTATCAACAGGTATTTCATTATTGTGGTATTGTTTCTAGAAATACCGAAACAGAACACTTTTTTCCATGTTTTTTTTAGGAGCGGGTTAAGTAAATATAGTTTGTCATGATCCAGGGACTTCCTGTATGTTACGAAAATGAATCCATTCAATCTCACTATTCGCCATGAGTTACGAAAAACTTTGGTCTTGAACGCTGACTCGATCCAATTATTGTGAATTTTCGATGAATCATAGGAAGGCTAAGAGACTCAGCCAGTCATGACCCTTCAAACTTTCTTTGTATATGACCGTTTTATCAAAATTAGTCTCTGTAAAGTTTCGTTTAACGCGGTGTGTTCAAATTTGTCTCAATCCGATTACAATAAATACAATCACACATTTGATATCAGTAGGATTTAAAAACTGTTTTGTTGAAATTCTCAACTTGAGGTTGTATATAATTCGGTAAGTTACAATTCTATATTTAGCATTCACTCCAATCAGCCTAGGATTTTAATTTCACACAATTTGTTGCTGTAGTTTTCCATTTTTTTACTTCTGTTTTTTAACAAGTTGTTTTCAGTTTTTTCTTTTACAAATGTCTGTCCTTAGATGACGTTTTGAGTTATCACGAAGCTCTAATTTCATTGGACCCATATGGCACGAAGCTCTTCTGTTTCAGGGATAGGGTCCATTGTGTTTTTTGTTTGTTTACAGTGTGTTTATTGTTCCCTCAACCAATCCTGTGAGACGTTCCGAGAGCTTCGTGGCGGCCCGACGTTTTCCCTAGCTTAATTAGCTCACGGTAGATAAGAGATTAATACACAAATCATTTACTTTAGTAAATCAATACTTGAAATGTGTTAAAATCTAGAACCACACGCTGGACAAATTAACTTCTTTTCCAAGAGGTTGTCTACACAATTAAAGTGTTTTTATACTCGATCTACGCGACTGCATGCTGTTTCTGTTTTTCTTAAAGGAGGCTCGCAGAGAGTGGGCTCGCAGCAGTTTTAATGGCTTGGGGGTGTACTTTTTGAAATCAAAATTTCTTATAGAAGACAGGCTTTGATTTCCTTGAAACTGCAACTTCTTTTCGACGTATGGCCAAAGTTTATTTTCTCGTCGATTTCCAAGCAGTATATGCGACCATAGTAACGGTAACGCAAGGCCGTTCATTTTAGCAGTCAGTTAACTCGAAATCCGGCCAGACATGAATTAACGAAACTTTGAGAGTGTAAACTACTCTATTCTGGCAACTTGTTGGCCAAACTAAAAAAAAAGTTTGTGAGAGCGTTTACAAATAAATTGCAAATAAATTTTACACCATTTTTCTCTGTTCAAAGAATTATCATCATAGTAAAACATTTTCATTTCACATTGAGCGTCCTCGGTGACAGCGATTGTACGAGTCACAAAGCTCGTAATTTGCGTAAGTTCAAACTTAGCAACCATAGCCATCCTCGGTGACTGCGATTGTACGAGTCACAAAGCTCGTAATTTGCGTAAGTTCAAACTTTTAAAAATATTGACCTTGCAACCATAGCCATCATGCCGACGCTCAATGTGAATTGGAAATGCTCTTCTATGATGATAATTCTTTGAAAACAGAAAAATGCTGTAAAAGTTTCATATTTCTTCAAAAAGCTTGAAGAAAAATGCGGAAATAAACAAAACGAAATTTATTGGCAATTTATTTGAAAACGCTCTTACAGACTTTTCTTTTTTTTTTAAATTGACCTACAAGTTGAAGGGCTAGAGTAGTTTCGGACTGGATTTCGAGATAATTAAGCTTTTTTCTTTTTTTCGCTATCGTAACAGCTGTTGCTTGAAAACCAACGAGAAAATAAACGTTTTCTAATTTGGCCTACAAGTTGTCCGACTAGAGTAGCTTACACTTACAAAGTTTCGTTATGAAGCGTATGACTGGATTTCGAGATAACTGAGCTGTTTTAAAATAAGCGGCCTTACATTACAGTTGCTATGGGTCCAGCTACTGCTTGGAAATCGTCCAGAAAATAAACTTTCGTCATACCTCGAAATGATGTCGTAGTTTCAAGGGAATCGAAGCTTGTCTTCTATAAAAGAATTTGACTGCCAAAAGTACACCCCCAAGTCCCAAAAAACTGCTGCGAGCCTTCTTAAACTTATTTGAACCTTCCAAACTGATTATCACTGTAGAGGGTGGAAAATATCGAACAGTTTTCGATAAAGTTTCCGTTCACCAAACAAGCTAAAGTGTTTCATTACACAGAAACTGTTCGTTGTCCTCGTTTGCGAGGGATTTCTGTTTCTTCCTCTACAGAATTTCAATTCATTCGCCAAAAAGTAACTTGTTTGAGTTTATAAGTGTTCAAGTTTGCCTGGATGGAATTTGCTCTTTCTCTCTGCCGGTGTGGGTTCTTTCCGAGTATAGATGTTTTGACTATTTGCCTCATCCTCGGACACCCAGGGGCAGGTAGTCGGAAGAGGACGAAGATAGGGTCTTGCGAATGTTTTCAGGTGTGTTTCCCTTAGCATTGCTGTGGGAGACAACTGAATATTTATTCATTGAAACATATTTCCGTATTCCTTTGCAATGACATCTGCAAGTGGTTAGACCTTCTAGTCTTCTCGGATAAGGACGATAAACCGGAGGTCCCGTCTCACAACTCTCCACAATTAATTCTGTGGGACGTTAAAGAACCACTAGGGACGTAACGAACCCTGGATGTGACCACCCCTGGTACTGACCTCTGTCTCGGGCCCGCAGTAATTGGCGCTCGCTGTTGCGGTGTCCCTGCCAGCTTGGCGAAGTTAAATAAATAAATAAATAAAAAACATGCTTTGTAATGGACCCTCTCGGGACATCGAGAAGCCGGGGATCTCATGGACACATCCGGATCACCCGCAAATCAGGTAAGTTCGCTCTTTGATATAGCGACACCTTGCCACTGGGTTGACGACAAAAATTGAATAAAAATTACAAGCAGTCTTCAGGAAATCTTATTACGAACATTTGATGCAAAGAAAGTTGCGGGAAAACATGAAGTACAATATGCACTTTGAAACGAACAGGCCTTATTTGTTCGTTCGATCGTATGACAACTTTAATTACGGACACGAGTAAAACCTTGGAGATCAGAATTCGACCCACGAAGTAAATCAAGAGAAAACTAAGAAGTTAGAAATAACTAAATTCAGAATAGCAGATGAAAAATCTGAACAGAACCTAAGTTTCGAAACAATGAAATTTGCATTTATTGAACCGAGTGAAGCATCCACAATACCTTCACGCCACAGGATTAGAGAGCGTGACACTAAATGCTGAGTAATTGCAAATTAGCTCTTTCGACTGCTTGCCAAATTCAGTGTCCCGTTGATCGTCATGAAAGCAATAATTTTGCTCCGATCTTCAACGTTACTTCTTTTGGGATTCGATATGTATTCTTCACAAACTGAAGGTAAGTGGTGTGCGCAGTTTGTCTTGGGGACTATCATAAGCAATGATGAGGTTCGCCTGAAACTGAACGAGGTATGAACATTGTTTGCAAGTTCAAATTTTGGGCATGTATGTAAACAACAAGAGTTAAGACGAAACACCTGTGCTTTTACTCTTTATTTTTTGTCTAAGGAAAGAGTTCAGACGATCTTTACGCCTCAACCCTCGCAACCATCATAAGCCACAGTAAACTTATGGCGCTCAACGATATCATGATCATTTGATATGAAATATATGTAATTATTAATTTGAGAAATAAACATTATCATATTAACTCAATCACACAAATTTTAGATAGTTATCGGTTCAAGTATTTATATGGCTGTCGTATTTCACTTCTTTTTTTACTTTTTATTTCCGGTCTCTATTTATTTATTTATTTATTTTGTTATTGTATCCAGCCTTATTAGAAATCGTTTTCGCGGCTATTTGCTTTTGGCTTTTGAAGCAATGGAATGCGTTAACGTAAGTAAATTGTTTTCAACGTTCGATGAAAGCAGGAAGTAAGTGATTTCACACAGGTTTAAAAGGCTGAAAGAAGATCACAAGCTACTTGCAACTTTCAAGACCAGTTTACAGTTCTGAACAAACGTCGCACCGAAGCTGGACTTTTTTTGATCTTCGAGATGCCTTTCATCAGGAAAATGAAACCAAAACTTAAACACGCAGTCACTGATTCCCTTCGCGTCAAACTCTTTGCATAACAATTGAATACTTCACCTTTTAATATTTTCGTGTTATTTCTTTTATGAATGCATCTGATTGGTAATTCTATCATGTACTTTGAACTTGATGACGATGAAGGGGTCATCGGAACGTTGTTTGTTTTTAAGATACTATCGCTAGGTTTCCTTCTCAAATGGTTTCTGCCATTAATTATTAAGGGCAGGACAATAACGAACATGCGAAATGAAAATTATTACTTTATAACCACTTTAAGTGACAAAAGTTAGGAGAAAGAATTTTCCCTCCTTCGTGCCCGTTTTCTATTTACCAAATTGTCCTGGGAAAGAATACATGTACTTGCAACTTGGCTCAGTTCTTTAGAGAGTCTTGTTCATTAAATATAAAATCGAGCTGTGAGATGATTCTCCAAACGTTGAAATCGGGACCTAGGCATGATTACAATTTTTAATTTATACATACTTTATTCACCCAACTGGGCTTTTCAGAATAAAGAGACAATTAATACTATGTACAAGTAAATTAATTAACTAGGAAGTAAAATGACATAATCAAACCGAAAATTAAAATGAAACAACAAAAATGTAACAATTAAGTCACTACAAGCTTGAGATAAGGCTTCTCTTCAGGCAACGTTTGAAGTCCTGTAGTGTCGGTTTCAACTTAAGAGTAGAATTCAGTGAGTTCCAGAGTTTGACTGTCCTGAAATAAAAAGTTCTTTGCCCTGTGGCTGTTTTATACAAAGGATTATTTAGCATCTGGGAGTTCCTCGTTGTACGCTTGGTGATCGTAGCTCTTTGAATATATTTAGAAAGTAAAGACGCTGGTGCGCACCCTGACATACATTTAAAGGCCATTATTGCGTGGCGATAATACAACTGCTGTCTTACAGGTAGCCACTTTAAATCTTTAAGGATAGGGGAAATATGGTCGTATTTCCTTGAGTTGCTGACGATACGAGCCGCGAAGTTTTGTACAGCTTGGATCCTACTTAAGTTGTACTCGGAGGTGTTGCTCCAAACATTACAACAATAATATAGCTTGCTAAAAACTAAAGCATTAACTATAATAGTTAAGGTAGTTGAGTCGAAAATGTGTTTGACTCGATAATCTGGCCTAGGCGCGCCATACAACCGGACACTGCCGATCGTTGTATGTCAAGCAGGGATCCAGAATGACTCCCAGATCCTTAGCAACGGTAGCCGGTGTAATTTCTTTTCCTAACAAAGTTAGTCGAAAATCCTCTACCTTGCTAACCATCGCTCTGCTGCCAAAAACAATTAAAGTAGTTTTACTAGGGTTTATAAGGAGTTGATTTCTTAAAGTCCAGTTACTAATTCTGCATAGATCTTCGTTTAGTTTGGCAATCGCGTTTGCCTGGTCCTGTAGGTTGAAATTTAGTATCAGTTTAGTATCGTCTACGTAGCACTGAGGGGAACTGTGGTGTGGAATACTCGGAAGGTCATTAGTGTAGATACTAAAGAGCAGCGGTCCCAGAATGCTTCCTTGTGGCACTCCACAAGTCATAGGAAGTTGGGCTGATATAGCGTTATGGATTTTAACAACCTGGTAGCGCGACTGGAGATAGCTGCGAAACCATTTGATAGCGATAGGTGACAATCCAATGCCCTGAAGCTCGGAGAGAAGTATTCCATGGTCAACACTATCAAAGGCTTTGCTCATGTCGAGGAACACGGTGGCGGTTAGCTGTTTCTTATCAATGGCTTCAAGGTGATTGCATCAGTTGTTTGTAAGATAGATGTCTCAGTAGAGTTCCACTTCTTATTACCGCACTGCTTGGGTGACAAACGTTGGTTTGCTATTAAAACGGACGTCAACTGATCGTGGGTAACTCTCTCACAAATCTTTGAGAGCACAGGTAACAGTGAAATCGGCATGTAATTGTTAGGAATCTCCCGGTCGCCATCCTTCAAAATAGGTGTCACTTCCGCAATTTTCCAAACGTTGGGAAATTGAGCAGAGAGAAAGGTGGCATTAATAATCGATGTGATTGAAGGTAGAATAGAAGGTAGACAGTCCTTAATAACGCGAAGTGGAATTTTATCTATCCCAGGGGACTTATTTGTTGCCATAGATTCGACAATGTTTTGTACTTGGTTGACATTTACATTAGTGTCGAAAACAAACTGTTCAGATGCGGGGTATTCCCTAGGGGTGAACGAGTGGTCGTGTGCTTCACACTGGAATTGTTCGGCCAAGGTGCTGATTTTCTGAATTGTATTCTTACCGATGTTTACAAAGAAGTTGTTGAATTCGTTGGCCACAGTATTTGCATCCCCTGAAAAGAACTGAGGAGCAGATTTTTTAGGAATGCAATTACGAATGACTTTCCACATCATATTGGTGTTATTTCCATTTTCTTTGATTTGTTGCTCCATAAATTCCTTTTCAGCAAGGCGAATTTTCCGTTTCACCTGTCGACAATAGCTCTTGTGGCTGGACCAAGCCAATGGATCTTTAAGTGATGGAACAGAGAATTAACTCTGAAGTGTAAATTAAAGTGCTAATAGAAACCCATGAAAAACCCACTGGGCGTTAGCCCTAGTAAAGGGTATCAGGGAACCACACGAGGCAAAGACTTGTATGTGTTTATAGTGCTAAGCGGCACAACATATATATATGTACCCTTACTTTCTCTTCGCTGCGATTCACCATCTTAATCGTCCCCGACTTTCTCTGTCCGACCTCGTAGCTTAGTCGGCAGAGCTACGGTAGATCTAATCCGGAGGTCGTGGGTTCGATTCCCACCGAGGTCAGAAGAATTTTTTCTTTGTTTGAGTACTCAGTTTGAGTACTCAGTAAGACCAGACCTGACTTTGTGTTCCTGTCTTAAACGAGGGTTAATTAATGACATGTACACTTCGTGCATTTACTTCTTGCCAAAACTCCACAAACCGTAACAACCCAGGTAGCCCTGTTGTTGCCCTACCGAACTCATTTCTAGCTACTTAGACAGGATTATGACGCCTATCGTCAAATCTTTGCCATCATTCAATCATGAAAGACAGCAAACACACACTACACATTTTCCGCGATTTCAATTTCTCCGGCCAAGACAAACTCATTTTCACCATGGACATTACATCTTTACACACAGTCACTCCCAATAGCGAAGGTCTTCAAGCATTTAAACACTCTCTGTTCGATCAAAATATTTTCAAAAAACCAAGCTCGGAAACGTTACTCCGCTTTGCCGAACTAGTTTTAACGCTTAACTTTTCATTCGCCAGCAACTATGACAAACAAATTAATGGTGTAGCGATGGGCACAAGAATGGGATCTAGCTATCCCAACCTTTTTGTAGGATATGTTGAAGACCAATTTTTTTAACCAATACAACGGCCCCAAACCTGAACTCTACGGTCGCTACATTGACGACTGCATGCATCGGCGCTATTTCATCCAGCAGATAAGAACTCAATCAATTTATAACCGCCCTTAATTTCTTTCATCCAGCTCTTAAATATACCTGAGAAATTTCAGAAACTTCATTGGGTTTCCTAGATATCAAAGTTTCCATCAGCGGCAACGGTTTATCTACCAGTGTGCACTACAAACCTACAGATTCTCACAGTTATTTGTTGTATTCATCGTCACATCCATCACATGTCAAGAACTCCATTCCCTATATTCTCAATTTCTTAGACTTCGACGTCTGTGTAGTGATGACTCTGATTTTTCCAGCAAATCAGAAGAGATGTGCCAGTTCTTAGAAAAACGTGGCTATCCTGTCTCTGTGGACAAAGCAGGCATCAGATCGCGCCCAAAAATTTAATCCACAGGCAGCACTACAAACAGAATTCCATTTACCCTCACTTTCCATCCTCATCATCATGCAGTCAAAAGTATCAATCTTAACAACTTTAAATTACTCCAAAATGATCCCGAGACTAGTAGAATCTTTTCGCAACCTCCACTAATTTCATTCAAACGCGGTAGAAACGTAGGCAACTTTTTAGCTAGAAACCCACTCAAAACTAATAAGCAACCCGGCACTTTCAAATGCGCACGCTCACGATACAAAACTTGTCATTTCATTCTTAACACTAGCAAAATATCGGTACTGAAGCGATCTGTTATAAAGATCATCGATCGTCTCACATGTATTTCTGCAAATGTCATTTACTGCATAACCTGCACGTTATGCAATAAGTCATACATTGGCGAGACAGGAAGACAACTAGGCGACCGATTCCGCGGACACCTTTGCGATGTTAAGAAGAATAACAAGGATGCATCTAAGCTAGACTCTCTTCATTTTAATCTTCCTAACCAATGCAAACAATAGATGTCTATCTGCGGCCTTTCCCTACATCAAGGTACGACGGAAAGCCGCAAGAATCTGGAACAAAAATTCATATTCCAAATCGGCACCCTTAGTCCCCACCGTATTAACGAACGCTTTTCGTTTAACTAGCGTCTTCCTGTTTTTCACGTTGCCATGTTACCACCAATAGCGTAGCTCCTCCTCCACTATATAAACTACACACAACCCATAACCCATAATTCCTGGTTCGCTCTGACGAAGGGCTAACTCTCGAAACGTCAACTTTTAGAATCCCTGTAAGGTGGTCAATTTAAATTATCAACTCCGTTGATAAAACCAATTTTTTGTTAATTAATGACAGTATGCACGGATCGCCTCAAATACAATCAGATTAGGCGATTTTTTTTTTGGGGGGGGGGGTTTACATTTCCGATATAAAGCCTACAAATCGTTGCGTTATACAGCATTGGAAAGGCCTGTACAGTCTTACTGAGTGCTTAAATCGTGAGTTTGGCCAGCCTGTGGAATAGCGCGAGGTGTTTCTTCCCAAGGATAAGGAGCAGAATTTATCAGCTCGTAACAACTGAGCCAAGTGAAGCGAATAGATGAATAGATAAGGGTAATGCGCTCTGTACATCGTCAACTTTTTAACTTTACCTGTTAATACTAATAGAGGTAATTGAAAAAAATTAATTATATCCTTTTATCGTTTTTGCGTCTTTTCAGGTTTCACCAAATCCGATGCGGTGACACCTGCCACCACAATTCCAGTCGACGACAACAAACTGCACATTATAATTCCTCTAATAGTTGTTGGGCTTCTTATTGTAGCATGTGCTATTGTCTTTGTCCTATGGCTGAGAAGGCAAAATGCGATCTCCCAAGATGGCGCCATTACTATACGTGACAGGTTGCGGGCAGAGTCCAGTAAGAGCCTGGACTCTATGCAGTTAGCACTTTATGGAGCCAATAAGCCGATACGATGCAGACTGGATCATGTGGTGTATGTTAAGGACCTCGGAGAGGGGTTCTTTGGGAAAGTGTTTCAAAGTACTTTGTGTTTTACGTAAAGACTAGGGTGTTATCACTGTGACATTTTGTCCTGTAACGTATAGTGTTACTATTCATTCTCATGGCGAACTCTTCAATTGTGACTATCACTTCCGGTCAAGAACCTAGATACGGGTCAAGCTTATTAACGGAAAAGTTATCACGGCTGTTTGTGGGAATCTATAGCAAAGCGCGAATAACAATAATCAACGTTAGAGGTCAAAGTCAAAGTTACCCGCCCTTTGAACAATCGAGCGTAGCTAAATAACATTTAAAAATGCAATGGTATTATTTGTTAATAGGCCGTGCTATGGGCGTCATCGAAAATCAGCCTAATGAAGAAGTTGCTGTAGCAGTGAAGGCGCTAAAAGATGACCCGTCGAAACAACAAAAGGATGAGTTTTTCAGAGAGGTGAATCTCATGTCTATGCTCTCACACCCAAATATTGTCAAACTGCTTGCTGTTTCCACTGAAGAAGAACCCTATGGAATGGTGTTTGAGTTTATGAGCAAAGGGGATTTAAATCAATATCTGAGGAATTCTTTGCCGGCCGAAACGGCACGTGATCCTGATGACATATCAAAAGGTAAGACCGGCAACTCCACCAGCCACAAGATGAATCACGTAATCACTAATGAGATCAGACGACTGCGCGATAGAGTGTTTTCACTCATGTGACTATCAGCCAAAAGAATCTATTTGTATAAAAAAAATGCAATTCCCAGGTTTGATTTGTTACACTAAAATGGTTGCCGTGACGTCATGTGAAAACACTCTTAAATCTGACTGGACTGAACCATTTATTTATGCGCCGGCATTAGTTGAGGCAGGGAAGCTACAATAGTCTGCGAGGAACGAAAAAGAAATCGAGAATTTTCCTCTGTTTCTCTTAAACTTAAAAAAGACTAGAAAGCAAACAATCAAAACAAACTTAGCTCATAGCGTTGAGTATACTTGTTACAACTGACGTGTGCTCGCACATTAGCGCTCCTTATTGAAATTTCCACTTGTTTCAATATAAAATCCTTTGCAACCTTGGAACATTTTCTACTCCACCTAAATGCAGTAATATGTGTTTCTTGGGAAAAACTTTCTCTGTCGTGGAAAGACCATTCAGCTGACCATACAATCAGCTGATATCAACTGGTGTCCAGCAGTCTAATTACAAATCAAATCGCTTCAAATATTGGTTTTTGTCGAGAGGGGAGTACCCGGAGAAAAAGAAAAACCTCTCGGAGCAGAGTAGAGAACCAACAAACCCAGCCCACTTATGACGCCTAGTCCGGGAATCAAACCCGAGAGACATTGGTGGAAGGCGATCGCTTTCGCCACCGCGCCAACCTTCTCTCCAATGCAACGTTAATAATGGAGCGTTCTTTGGAAACTATTCGGATAAACATACGCGGAATAGACAGCATTGGTGCCCTACTGGATCCCATTCTGCTCTCAGAATGGAAGGAATATTGTTACGAGACAGATTTTAGTTAACAGGCACACCGCAGGATTTGGTAGTTAACGGCTTTATTCTGGAGCAACTCGCTTTGTCGTGAGTGATAGCACAGCTAACTCAACTCCTTACAACTTCTCCCAAGCTTACTGAGCAGGGTCTATTTATGCTAAGCTATTAAGTTAATTGGTTTTTACAAAGGTAAATAGCATTCATATGTAGAAAGTAGGTGTTTCCAGGTGATCAAAGTCGGAAAATTAAAAGAATTGAAATTAAGCTGAGTTCAACTGTCCGTGCAAAAATTTGCAAAACTTAAAATATCTTGAAGGCTGAATTCTTATACCACAATTGAAATCGCTAGTCTGAAAGTAATCAAATTTTACTAGGATTCTGTCGAAACAGATTTTAGTTTAAAGTTGAAAAGGTAAGTAAAATTTAGCTGTTAATGGTTCAGCTGAGAACAAAGAACTCAAAAGGCGTTAGGATACGTGGCTAAGCTAGATTTTAATGAGGCAAGCAGAACCGATTAGTATGCGAGTTCTGCTACGAAGGTGTGAGCGGTATTGCGCCTTAAATAAACAAGGTTCGTTTTTGGAAATTACTTCTTTCTAATTGACGGCGGAAAACACTTTTGAAGGAGTAAGGAGTTTTCCGGCAAACTGAGATTGCTAAGGCAACCATTTCTTTAAGCTACAGGACCTATTTTAAAACTCTACTTTTCTTCGCCAACAGTTAAAGCCGCGACTATTTATTTATATATACATATTTTTGTGTGTAGCGAATATAATAATTACTGTAAGGACTCCCTCTGTAGCTCGTGTTCAGGGTTGAATTTCTTCCGCCGTGGGAACCAAACAGTCGGTAATCTGTTTTATTAGTGAAGGCGACACACAGTTGCTAATGAAAGAGTCCTTACGTGCGAGTGATGGCTCATAAGCCTCACGGAATTAACCTAAGATATACTTGCTTTACCCCATACTACCTTACAATAAATATATAATCCCGAAAATATCAGGAATGATAAAATCTTAAGAGTGTGTGTTTACAATATCATTCCGCTTATTCTCCTCCTATCATTCTATTCCCTTTAGTTTACCTTGCGCATGAAGATCTTGTCTCCATCTCGGTCCAGATTGCTGCGGGTATGCAGTATTTAACAGAAATGAAGTTAGTTCACAGGGACCTGGCGACGAGGAACTGCCTGGTCGGAGACGGCCTGGTAGTAAAAATCGCGGATTTTGGAATGTCACGTGATATATACACTTCAGAATGCTACAAGGTTTGCATTGTATACTGACATGCATCTGAAGAGGTTCATAAATGAATGACAATTTGTTCTTATTGCTAAACTCTTTTATCCAGACTCCATCCGTCTTTGCGATGGTGACGTTAGACGTTAACTCGAGCATCATGGTCATTATGTGACTTTATCATGTGACGATCTTAATCAGTTAACGCTCTTGAATTTGAATTTCTTGCGTTTTCAATAATATTTATATATTTCCAACCTAGGGCCAACACTTTTTCCAACGTTCGCTAAAAACCGTCACCAAGGGCTTCCACTGTGTACACTCCCCAATCTACCTGGTGTTTTGAAAATGTCCTTCTTTCTTCCCATTTGGCCGGAACATTGACAGATGCTAAAGGTCCCTGCAAAAGAAGCAATTGAAGGCTGGAACAGACAGTATAATTGTGTTGGATAATCTTTCGCTATCTTTGAATTATATGGTAACATATTTCGATGCTTTTTCTAGATAACTAAAGAAACTAAGCTGCCCATTCGCTGGCTGGCTCCTGAAGCTATCGTGTATGGAATTTTCACATCGAAGACTGACGTGTATGCCTACGGTGTGGTTCTCTGGGAGATTTTCACGTTTGGTCTTCAGCCGTATTACGGTCACACTAACAAAGAAGTAATGGACTTTATTCAGCAGGTATTTCCTCATTACACGACATTAAAGAGTTAAAAGGGAGTTTGAGATGTGTTGTACGGTAACACTATTGGTAAAAGGCCTGAAGGCAGAAATGCATTTCGCGCTAAATCGATAAATTTTAGTAAGTAGGTTTCTGTCTTCATTTGATCGCCCACCCCATAAATTTCTCGAGTAAAGCTTGATTGTCAATCTTGATTGTCACATTTGACATTGCACGGTAACAAAACGTGCAAAATTCAATCTCAGGCGACTTACGTTTTCCAACTTTCCATCGGAGAATGCCTCCAGTACCCCTATTATCTCTATCCTCCGTGTTAGTACATAGTTCCCTCAACGCAGTGACCCAAACAAAATCCTAGCCACGGACCTGTATCTTGCGATAGTTATCAGTGCGTGAGAAACCTGGTTCAGTAATTAGATTAGAAAATAAAGTGCGCAAAACTTTTCATTTATTAAACGAATAACAGGGTATTCATCTGGGGAAACCTGATAGCTGCCCAGACTTCATATACGCCATCATGAAGGACTGCTGGGCAATAGAACCAGAGAGACGTGCTAAGTTCAGTGTAATAGGGATACGCCTTAAGACCCCATATCACAGTTATTACTTGCCGCCATCATCCGACATCGAGGATGAGCCTGATGGGCACTCTGAGAAAGATACACAAGGTAAATTCAAAGGCTATCGCAGCTTTTCTACAATAACTGAACCAACTCAACTGTGCTTTGTTTACCAATGTGACAAATAACAAACAATCATCGCGTTCAATCTTGCTGAATACCAACTCAGTCCACGACCTGGTCGGCTAACTAAGTATCAGATGGTATTTCAGGGATTTTATTGCACGGCTGATGAAATTACAGCTCAGAGCGCTCATGTTTTCCGGACGCTGCTTCCTTGTATTGAGGATTTTATTTACATCCAACGTTTCATTTCCATTCACCAAGGGGGCGTCCACCATACGATAAAGATCATACACAAATCTTGTGTCCTGTGGTTCTTTAATGTATAAAGGTATGGGGAGCAGGGATAGCGCAGTTGTGAGAGAACTCTTCTTCCACGTTTGGTTCGCCATATGTAGACTGAGTTTGCTGGTTCTTGTCCTTGGCCCGAGGGTTTTTCTCTGGGCACTCCCCTTTTTCCTCCGGATCCCTCAGCAAAAGCCAGCATGCTGTGCTCCCAGGTTGGTTTGGCTCAACCTTGTTGACCTGCGTCCTTGCTGTAATCTGCAAGAGCGATGAGCAAATAGTTCCTAAAATAGCCCCAAGGGAGAGTGTGTAATAGTAACTAATTCGTAACTCACAAGATCTCCTCGGCCATTGATAAGCTATGGGAGAGTTAGAACTCCAAAACGCATGCCGGGAGCCATCGCTGCGGGGAGGGTCGCTGCAACATTGCTTGCTGTTGATCAAGGAACAAGTGCCCGTTGAATAAAATGGAAAATTAGTAGGGGGTTTGTTCGCGTGACCCCCGGCGAGAATAGCATGTTTACAGAAACTATATATCTGCATGAAGCGAGTAAGTTACAGTGCCATGAAACAATTTCCTAAACTTTGCGCAACAGTGGTACTTACACAACTGTGTTTGTAATATTTTCAGAAAAAAGAAACCACGACGTTCCAAGAAACACTGCAGCAAGTGATTACGGCATTCCTTGGGCGTCGGCGGACGAAGATACTGACGATGTTTTCGCCGATCACACGAAGACTTGCGAGTGAACAATGCCAATGTTCCCGCAACGATATTCCACTGTAATTGAACACGGAGCATACTATCGTGCATATTTCGTTTCCAGATCCTTGAGGCACTTAAGATAGACAACGGTCAGCGAACAGTGATTCTCCCCTATTCCCAGTGCTCGCTCGTGCAACACGGGCGATGTTTTCTGTCCAATAACTTGCTAGAGTTGTATTTTCAGGCGTGTGTTTGGTCATATCCCTCAGGAGTGACTTTCTGTTTTTAATAAACACGTATGTAAGGGAATTTGTCCAATAGGCCATTTCCGAATTACCTCAGGCCGCATCTTCAAAGCGAGTCTTGGTGCTCATCCTTTCATATGCAAATCATTTTCATTCAGGCATGAAAATGAGTTTAATTTGCGTCATATATTGCCCAGATGTATATATATATATATATATATATATATATATATATAATCAATCAATAATTAATCTTACACAGTGACTTTCGTTTGACTTTGAATCAGCTTCCGCGAGCGCAATTTTTAAATGCGCCCGCTGACCAGTACAAAGATTGCTGAAGACAGAGCGCAAAGCGTGTTCTCTGAAGCAATAGGGAGTTTTAGCAACGACGATGGCGACGGCAGCGAAAACGTCATTTCAAAATATAACTTCTCGTTTCTGTGACGCTTTCGCAATAGACCTTTTTACCGATACGGCGGCCATCTTGAATTCTATTGTTTTGACCGAGAAATTATGGGCTGCCGAGGGGGCAATCGCTGCTTATTTTTACATCAGCTCGGATTCCTTTGTTCTTTTAGGGGGGAATATATCACATAACCCCCAAATCAACTGCCTGAAAAGCTGGGTGCGGCTTTGATTGTTTGAAGGGAAGAGCGGGGCTAATGAACAGCTAATTTAAATGCGAGGGGATTATGTGTTAATATGCAAGGGGGATAAGTGACTTATCCCCCTTGCATATTAATACATGATCCCCTCGCATTTAAATTAGCTGCTCATGAAGAAAAAATTTACAAATGTTTATTTGAAAATATTAAATACGACGCTACAATTACTAAAATTGAACTGAGCAGTGTTTTCTTTTGGCGCACGTTCGCAGATTTTCTTAGTCGGTGGTTCATCGCTTTCCACCGAGGCCCCCGAAAAATCAGTTGCTGATCCTTGCAAAACATAGGACACAATTTCCTTCTGCGCGTCGCTCACTCTTTGATAGGTGTGAAGTGATTTCACAGTACGATGTCCAGTACGTTCCATTTTGTCCTTTTAGTGTTTTGTGGTATTCTTGCTTCATTCCTCGCCTGAATTTTCTTGTCGCTTACAGTAATGATCCCTCGGCCGGAATCTTCTTTATCTGTAAAAACGTCGATAAAAAGATCCTCGGTGCGTAAATTGAAATTGTCAACTGCTTTCTCCTTGTCTGCATCCGCAAATAAAGATTCAAAGTTGTTTTCCGAAAGGTCAATTGACCTGCTCCCGCTAAAACTATTTTGAGTGATAAACAGTTCTGACTCTGAATCGCTGAACATTGCTACCCTGTTCCTAGCATTCACTACGAACAAGACCAACAACTAATTCGAAATGCGACTTTAAAAAATTAACATAATTAAAAAGCCGAGAAACTTGTGAATCCACTAGTGCAGGCATGGAGTGTTGAAAAACAAAAGAACGATGAACAATAGAGGAATTTTTCTTCAGTGTATTTTTGCATCCCTTGAGGAATCCTCGCCAATGTAAAAATAAGCCATTTATCGGCCTTCAGCTTGTGGTCATGTGATTTATTCCCCTCGCTTCAGGCCGATCCCAACAACCCTTACAAAATTTGGCAAGAACGTCATGGTAAGCCAAATATGTAAATCCGTATTCCTCTATTGTCCTGATCTATTGTCCTGTAAATGTACTTTATTGTCTTCTTTTATATGTGCTCTAAATGTGGGCTAGCATGAAGTTTTTGCCCAAAATGTATGGTATACACGGCTTTCAGGATAAATTTTTACTGCTTGTCTCTCATATTCCAAAACAAATATTACAAGCGTTACATCTTTCTGTTACGGTATTTGGCAGTGGTTTCTATGGTTAGCGAAAAATTATTGTTAAAAGTTATAACGCCACAGTGTTCTTTATAATTATTTTCTCAACTGCCCCCTGGGTATCCCATGATTTCTTCAGAATTCAAGATGGCCGCCGTATCGGTAAAAAGGTCTATTATTGAAATTTGTTTAACTTGGAATTAAAGCAAGGAAAAAAAAAAAAAAACTTTGCCGTCATGCGCTCACGTTGTCAAGTAAACCAAATTTGGTTATTTGACGTTGTTGTTTTGCAGATGACGGCAAAGAAATGAACAAATCTGTAAAACGCACGTGCAAAGCGATTGTTTTTGCTCATTAAGCCTATTGTTTTGCGGCATTCTCGTTGCCGTTTCCGTCCTAGTTGCTAAAACTCCCTAATGCCGGAAAAAGCCACGTGGGTTTATGTCTGTTCGATTATCCAATCGTATTTCCGTCAAAGCGAAATACCACTGAGATCGAACGTGTAGCAAAACCTAAAATTCTATTTATCTTCTCTTTCTTTAATTTTTCCTTCAGAAGAAAGGACCAATAGGTTTACTATCGTTTACTTTAAGAGCAAATTGAGTAGACTAACAATCAAAAACTGGCTTTAATTAACTTTATCGAAAGTCTATACGAATGTATGTAATGCAACTGGCGCATATATATAGATAAAAAAGAAAACATGAGCTGTCTTCGATCAGAAATTAGAAATGACCAGGTAACTTAAGATTATATCAAAATTTATTAATAACTTAAACGATTTCACTTTGTGTTGCTCCAAGAGAATGACTGGCTAAGTCAGTGAGGCCCCCTCTTTTCCCCCAGCCCTGGAAGTCGAGGGACATCGATAATTTTTCGGAAAAACAAAAATGCATTGTTCTCCAAGGGTTTCGATCGGCATGGCTGAGCTCGCTCCGAAACACCCTTCCCGCCGATCCTTCGATATACTGACACTGAAAATATGAAAGGTGAAAAGACGTCCTTGGTGACCTAAAGTCGCGGCTACAGGAGCGATTTTTTGCTCGCGATGGTGATTCGGTTTTTTTTTTTTTACTGTCGAGTTGCCTGCGCGCTCTGAAAGTCACGTGTAGCCACCCTCGACAGCTAAAAAATCGCAGAAAATTCAATGAGTTGATCATGGACTCTGTAACAAGCGTAGCCACCAACGCGCGCCGGCGCATATACAAACTAAACACCTTGTTTGAAAACTGAAAATAAGCGCAAGGGTGCTTTCAGGTGAAATCGAGAGCAATACGTTTGAATAAGTTTCGTATGTTAGGTTCGAATTAAAAAATTCAATCCCTCCACTGCTACAAAGTCTGTCTGTCATTAACATAATCCGGCACACCCTTACCGACGTGCTGTATTCGAGTTCCGCTACAACAATCCTTTCTCAAAATGCACCCTGTTTAATAGTGAAGCTGAGACTCGTACAATTTCCTGTATTGATAAAATAAATGTACACTATTTTCGTTTTTTATTAAATGTTTCTAAGCCTCACTCGGCTTTAAATTGATACTATTTCTGTAATTTGAATTTTATGTGAGTTGCTCTTCATCTTCAAGTGATGTGTTTCCTTCGTGTTGATTTTCGGTGTTTTCTCTCTGGTCGTTTCCTTCTCCTTCTTCGTTGTCGTCGTTGTCATCGTCATCACCATCGTCATCGTCCTCCTCCTCCTCCTCCTCCTCCTCCTCATCATCATCATCATCATCATCATCATCATCTTCGCCCTCTTCATCCTCATCTTCACTAACTTCTTGGCCGCCATCTCTCGCCAGTTTCTGAATCAATCAATCAATCAATCAATCAACAGTGCTGCTATTATAAGGAAAGGCCACAGAATACCCAAACGGTAGGAACCATGTGGAATAAAGCCACAGTACAACTACTCCCTACTGTCAGTAACAGCCAGACCCTCGGCTAGCAATTTTCACCTACCACTGTTTCATTTCCCGCGTTTTAGTCATTCAAGGGCCGCCAAACAAGGCTGCTAGTGAATAGAAAGCTACACTTTGATGGACTAGTTTTATGATAACTTGAAGATTCCGACAATTCAGGTAGCTGCATGCTTCTGTGAACCCTCTTGCCAGCAAGGTAAACCAAATAAAAAAACACCAAACTGATCAGGAGAAAACTTTACGCCCGAGAAGCAGATTATATATTCAATATCTGAGTTGTTTGACATGTTATTGTAATTTACTTTCTAGTTTCAGTATTTGCAAAAATATCGAGAATGAGTAAATAAAGGTTGTTGTTGGTGTTGTTATCCTTGGATCGACTCATTTTTAAGGGATAATCTTGGGACATTTTCAGTTTCAGCTTATATTAAAGAATTAAAAAAAGCCCACGCGCGAATTTTTACAAACACGAGAGAAAGTACCTAGGGAAGGATGAGTCGCAGGCGAGTGCTTCGCGCACATTCCGAATTCCCAAGTGCACATGTTACTCAACAACGTACGAGGAACAGGTTCTCTCGTTTTATTTCTTTTATATGGTGTCATCAGGTCTAGAGACGAGAAGGCATGGATTTAACATAAAATACCTTGTACTTAAGGACTTTCGCATCCTGCTCAGTTAACATAACCAACAGGTCTTCGTGTTCCTTATCCAATTCTGATTTTTCTTGTACCACCTTTTTCATTTCTGCATCCATCGCTGCTAACGTTTCCTCTAACAGTCTGATTTTATCATGGCTTTCCGTTCGTGCTCTTTCTAACTCGGCCTTCACTTCATCCGTGCTGTTGGTCGGCGTGTTCAGTCCCTCTTCTCTCTAAAAACAATTTTTGTTTAACAACGGAAACTAATTGAAATCTTCAAGGTTCGAAAGAAAGGACCGCAGAAGTAAAAACAACCGCCTACAACTGGACAAAGTCTGTGGAAAATACCTTCCTCCTGCGGGCCTCCCTTTCTCCCTCCTCCTCCCTCTCTCCTTCCCTCCCCCCCCTCACTTTTTCTTTCCATTCTCCCTCCCTTCCTTCCCTCCCTCCCCCTTCCATTTCTCTCTCTTCCTTCCCCCCCTCACTTTCTCTTTTCATTCTCCCTCCTTCCCTCCCCCTTCCATTCTCTCTCCTCCCCCCTCACTTTCTCTTTCCTCCCTTCCCCCTCCCTTCTCCCCTCCCTCTCTTTCTCCCTCCCTCTCCCCAAGCCATGTTATTAAAGACTAAAACAGAATTATTAAAAATATGCGCGTTCTTTGGTCAATCAACATTGAAGCCCTTACTTTCACTTTTACTCAGCGGAAACGGTATCGAGAAGTTCACATTTGCTTTCCCTGCTATGAACAATGACCTATTGTGCTGTTGTGTAGTCACTGGCCTGACTCTTGAATGCAGTGAGGCTGCAGTTGTCTTCAGTTTGATACAAAAGCGTTGTTCGTAAGTCAAAATTAAGACAGGATTTGCAAATGTGTGTATCAACACAAAGTTATATCCAGCCTCGCGATTACCCAAAGGCCTGGTCAATCACGAGGCAAATGTACAACAGGCCATGGTATCCCAGTCTCTGGGAATAACAACGATCATAGGTGATGAGGCGCTTAGCCCTTATTCTATTCTCACCACTGTTTCGATCTCATTCTGAAGCTCTGTGTTCATGGATCGCAGCACTTCCAGTTCACCGTGCAGTGACGTCACAGTTCGCCTTAACTGTTCCAGCTCCTCTAGCTGCTGACTGGTGAGGCTCGCAGGTTCTGCTGTTAGAGCTGATGTTTCCGAGCCTGCGAGTTCAGCTGCTGCATGAGCCACCGCTAAGGATGCCTGGGAGACTTCAAGTTCCTTCTCCTATAAAAACGAAAAAAGGCTGAAGTCGGAAACAAAAACAAAAAACAAAACAAACAAAAAAAGCCGAGGAAAACGATAGAACTTTCCCTCTACTCAGGAAAGCAGGAAAGCGCCCGGTTAAATCTTGAACTCGACAGCGATTTTTCGTTCCGCTTTTGTCCTTGCAGTCATATCTCACCAAAATTCAGCCAAATTTCTAAATTTCAGTCAGGCCCGATACGTACTATATTGTAACGTGAAAGCAACTCCATTCAACAGCTCGTTTGAAACATGTACAAAGACTGCCACACACTCGCGCTGTACAAATGTAGGTTTCCCTTTTCATCAAACGCAAACATTGACGCCATTTAACTGTCTCCTATTAGCTCGCGCACATTACAATAAGAGTACCGTTAAGGTAATTCCTCTGAATTGCATCGCGCATCCTTACTGCGCATAATTTCTTGCGTCAGCAGCGCGCACACGAGCGCGTGTATGTTCAAAAAACAACGCGTGCGATGCATCAAGGGTGGAAATGGACCTTTAAACTGTCCTACAATGTACCAAAGTAGATATAAACTAAAGCTTCAAAGCATGAAAACGGACATGGGGACCCTCTCTTTTTATTGCGTTTGTTTGATGTTTTTGACGTTGGCAACCACCTAGCAAAGTTTCAAATAAACTCTATTGTGACTTCTATTTCTGGAGAATGATGACCTTAAAAACAAGTCGATTCAGTTGATGAGATGAAAGTTTCTCAAAAATCAGTGCATTTTAAACCCTCTCTAATTTCGCCATACTTCTCATATGAATCAGCATTTTTTGAATCCTCGTAAAATGCTACATCTCGAACCAGCGCTGGCTAAATGTTTCAACGCCGACAAGTCTAATTAACAAATAGATTCCATGTTGCCGTGCGTCTATTCAGTATTAGTATAAATCTACTAGCGTTCTATCACGAATGCCGGTCTCTGATTCGCTATGCTACTCGTTCTCTATTCTGTTATAGGTAGTAACTACGGGTTTGTCAACAAAACGGCGGCCGCTTCTTCGTGTTTTCTAAGTGTCTGCGGGGAAAATTTAGATAATTTACTTGTTTAGTTTTGAACGACTAGGACTAGTAGTTTTATATTAAAACTATTAGATTATTCGCTCTCGATTTCTATGCGTGATAGCTGATTCGGGCTCCACCTTCATCAGCTATCACGCGTTAGAAATCGAGAGCGAATAATCTAATTTTTAATAGATCACAGATGACGTCAAAATGTGATAAGAACAAAACCGTGGCATATCCTCTACAATTTCAAAACTTTCCGCTATTAAAAAAAAAGAGGGAAAAAGTTTGAAGTGATAACGTCATCTGTGCGTCTGTCCTCTAATAGATCATAAGTAAGAACCAATCAAAATGCATGTATAACGCAGCTTACTATATAACATTTCCAGACGCACGCTAAACGTCTTTTGATGACATTGCTAACAGTTGGCCAAAATGTTTGATCAAGAGCAAAACATACCTACATTCAACAGAAAATGTTGGCCAAACGTCAACTAACGCTCTTATGTTCTTGAACCACCAAAATGTTGAACGAAAATGGAAGAACGTGTAGCCGGGACTCAAAAAAGAGGAGAGCGTACTCTGATGCTTCTCCAACAAAATCACTGCTCAACCCTTTAAACCCTAAGATGAAAATTTAGATTCTCGTTTGTTACTCCAACACATTTCCCATAAAAATAGTGGGGTGAAGTTGTGTAATCCTGTCCTTAATTCTCGTGACCACTCCGTTTTATAAAGCGTTGCAATAAAAGGAGAAATTTGATGATGATCACTCTGTAGGTTTGAAGAGTTAACTCACCAGTTTTTCTATCTTGTCATTTTTGGTTGTGACTTGCTCCTGTAGCGAGTCTCGACTCAGTTGTAATTCATTAACTTGATTTCTCAAATTTGACAGCTCCATGTTTTCATCAAAGAACGATTCGGTTGACACTCCAATCTGGGGCTTGAAACCTGCAAGAACAAAGGCAACATTGTATTAAAAATGTGTTCTGGCACCTCGAACGCCAACTAAATAAACTCCAGCTGTAAAGGATATCTTTACGGAGATTGAAATTGAAGAGAATTTGAAGGGGTTGTGAGGTATCTCAAATACTCAGTTAGTTGAGAATTTCTGAGTTTCCGCAAAGTTGAAAGATTGACGTAGTGCAAAATTTGAATTGCAGGGGTTTCAAAAAGAAAAAAAGTAGCGGGAGGATATTCAGAAGTACCCGGAGGACCATTGCGCCACGATAGTAGCACAGTGCGGCGGAGCCGAGGTTCATGCCGAAGTATCCGGCGCAAACGCTTAAAGTAGCCGGCAGTGACTTGCGTCGAGCGCCGGCTTAAATTGAAAACCCTGAATTGTCTCAACGGCATTATCTTTCAAAGGTAATTTAAATTGATGTTATAATATTTCAAAATTTAACCACCGACACATAAGTCTTTTCAGCCTGGCGTTTCACTCAACGTATCACCGAGATTGATTTCTGACGAATTTGTGTGTGTACTTATCGTAATGGTGGAACATAAAACAGCACTAAAAACAAGGACTGGGTACACACTCGGTCTTTACCATCAAAAGCACATCTTTTCCAACGCACCTGGTTCGCTAGGCCACAGAACTCACAAGATTTTCCCAGACTCTAGTTTACGGAGCTTGGAATGCCCTGCACAAGCAGTACGTTCACACAACGACCTTTTGTAAATACGGCTATGTCGTTGTGTTAGAATTTGCGTTTTAAAAGGACACTTAAACTGTCTCTTGGTGTTTACAAAGCAAGATGCAAGTATTGAGCTTGTTCATATCATTTGAGTGTTTGTATCACAGTATGTAAACAAAAAGCTGCGTTTATGTTTCTTAAGTTCATAAACAACTTGGGAACAACAAATGATTCTGACAATAGGCCGATTTCCTGTCATTACATAATTAATAGTTCGAATGAGTTAGCCAACGAGTTTAATAACCCTCCCCATCTCAGGGGAGGGAAGGGTCACCTGAAAAGTCTAAGGGATGTGAGGGAGGTATTGGGTTGGAAAGAGCAAAGAAAGTAATAGTTTCGCCAGACCTCCCCCACCCCCACCCCCCCCCCACCCCCCCAAAGAAAATAGGTACAGTGTAGTACTTACTTTGGGCAACTAAAAGGTGTTCACGAAGTTGTTGAATCTCTTGAGATTGCTGCTGAATTTGAATTTGAGCCTGTAAAAACAAGAATACAACGACTGATCCTGATACCCTCGGTTATAAATTCACGCAAAATCTAAGGAAAATATCGTGTTGTTGTGATATGCGTCAAAACAGATGAAAGCGCGCCTTGGCAAATTAAATTGGTGTGCATGAAAACCTGACGGTTTATTTCGCTTCCTGGCTCGAACATTTTACTCACTTAATTAATCTTCTATTTTTTTTTGTACTGATTCAGGAGTATCTAAAAGAATAATGAAACGTCATGTAGAGCTTAATAAAAGATTATTATCGTGTGAGAACTCAACTTATGTTTGCCAACACGGTTTTGAAAAACTTATGCAGCATTTTACCTGATTATAAGAGGATTCCATGTCTCCATATCTTGATTTAAGCTTGCCGATTTCTTCATCCTGCAAAAAAGGAACAAAATAAGTAATGCGAAAGACAACAGGTCTTATTCTCGAAATAACTCTTTTTAGTGAGCCACTCAACTCAGTTTAATTAATCAAACGCCCCCAAAAAATAAAAGTAAAATGATAATTAAAGGAACAATAATAAAGCAAGACAAAATTATATAATGTGAGGAAAGATTGTTTTGGAAAAAATAACTCTTTATGGGAATGCTTAAACCAGTTGCAAAGCTGTTGAGACACTCCCAATCAAAATACTGTGTTTATAAATACTGTGTTTATAGTGGAAGTTCACTTAGCTATCCAAGCTGGTTTACAGGCACTCCACTTAATTAAATCTCAAGAAACAAATAATTCAAATAAACATAACATGATAAGAATCCCAACTGGCAGGAGGCAGACCAGTTGGCTATTTACAAGGATGACCGAGGAGTTGAACCAGGCACTTATCCAGAACAACACCAGCTAGTGGCCAGAGCGGGATCTGAACCCTGGTCACCGCACTGAAATCCAACGCCCTAAACCACTCGGCCAACAACGTTTCTTTATTAGAATCGCTGCTGATAAGAAATCTGTGAGATGTAACACACACCCCCTCCCTCTGAAACTTTGATACGAGGAGGAGGAGGGGAGGGCACCAGAACAAGGAGACATCATTAAAGTACACATGACGTACACCGACTCAAGTATTTTTGTAACTGGTTATTGCTGGATTGCATGTGACCTCATAGCGGCCAGGTTGGTGGTCAAGAACAATAGTCCGTCTCTCCGCCAGAAACTACTGTAAACTTTCAAATTTTTTACGCAAATGCTGCAAAACAAAAATTGTATTGCATTGACCACCAACATGGCCGCCTTGTCATGTTGGTGAAAACCAAGAATAGCAGTCTCGTGAATGAAAACGGAACACAAATGTCGTCTCTGGCTGACCTAGGATTTAACCAAGTGACTGCCATAACACAATTCCTCCAGTGGTCAAAGTTCTCCTCCTCTAAGCAGGTCACCACACTGCCTTACTGTTTATCCAAACACACTTGCCTGCTCTCTGATCAGCTCTTTGTAGGATGATATTATGGAGTCGTGATTTTCCATTCCTTGAGGGAGTTTGCCGTTTACATGGTTCGTCATTTGTTGTTGGGAAGATTCTTCTTCTAAAGCCTTTGTGACAGCAGCTAAGGAAAAAATCAAAGTTGAACAATGCAAATGAGTGAAAAATGTGACGGCTATCAATTTATATCGAGAAGAATTACATTACCCAATGAAATGAGAGCGAAGCACGATAACAAACTTATGTCTCTCAATGTGTTTCCCATATTTATATGACGGCTAGTCTCCAAACGATGCACAGTTCAACATATACGATCAACAGAGGTTGTGGCCCTACTAGAAAGTTCAGGAAGGTTTATCCTGATGGTAAACGAAAAGAAAAGTTAACTATGGACTGGTGCAATGGTATCGATACGTGAAAGCAATGCATTCGTTTTCGGGTCGGTAGCAAAGAAGGCCCTACGTGTTAAGGTTCCAGTGGACTTCGAAAAACCTGAAATCATGATACTGTGCTGAATGGATTAGACGAAATTAAAAATGCACGTTTTAAACTCTGATTAGTCACAGGGGCTTAGTCTTCACTAAGATTGGAAAGAAAGAATACTCAAATTTACAAACTTAAAACATACACCTAAACTTACCTTCCAGCTTTTTTAAGAGCTTGGTAAATTCATGGTCGAATAAAACTTGCCCTTCTGATTCCACCTTAATCTGTCAGAACGTCAACAGCAAATGAACAAACAAAAGCATAAACCTTCATCCACGTAGCTTTTGTATTTATCTATACTTTTTACGGCGCCTGCTTTGTTTACGTACTATCAAATAATTATATTCTGTTAAACTGAATGATATATAACAAAACCGAAATGTTTGTTTTCTCTCTCTTTTTCTCTCGAAAGAATTTAGTCGCCAGCTTACCTGTTACTAACATCATCTTTAAAAATTCAATTCTCTAACTCTGTCAACTACGCTTGCTCGGCATGCACATTCCCACTGACATGATGTATACTAAGTAATTTCGTTATTTCTTAGTTAAATGGATCCTTACTGGGGAATAATGCGCACAGAAAATTAGCGACCTGAGCAGTCCGTGCCTGTGAGCCCGAATCTGACTGAACAAGTGGCTACGATGTTTCGAATGTTCGATTAATTACCTATTTAGAAGGCTGTACACAATCCAGCGCTGATAAACCAATTCCACGATAGACTTTAAGAAGGACGCAGACTTTAAGTAGAAGGGGACGCAAGGGAAGGGATTTAAAAAATGGTTCACACTAAAATCACAGCCTTTACCTCCGGAGATTTCACAGCTGCCGTGAAGAATTCTGACTTGGATATAAAACTGATCTTGTCCAGTAAATTGTCGATGCCTATTCTTTTAATTATTAAATTACGAAGGTCGTCCCTGCAAGAAACAAAAAACAAAAAAAAAAAAACATTGAGCCATAAAGAGAGACAGTGGAACTCTGCGACGTCATTTAAACTTGAATGTTACAGTGTACGCCAAGAAAGAGGTAGGGTGCGTACATATCATTGCATATAAAGGCCTTACGTCTATTTTGGTGCTAGGCGTCGGATTCTGTTCGCTTTAATAGGCCATTTCCGAGTTCACGTCTACCTCCTCTTCAAAGCGAGTCTAAGCGCGAAGTTTTTGTGATGATAATTAGTTCTACTTTACATATGAATGAAAACTAATTTTCATAACAAAATCTTCGCACTTAGACTCGCTTTGAAGAGGAGGCAGACATGAACTCGGAAATGGCCTATTACAAGAACAGGCATTCCCCTCCCAAACAGTCTCCGCTCTTCAACCCGTTCATGGCACGGCAGTCTATCGCATAACCACTCTTAGCTTTCTTGGGATTGTCCAAGAGTTTGTTCTAACCCTAGCCTGAGTATCAGGCGTTTCTGGGGTGGGGAAGGCAACAAGATCGAAAAAGCGAAGGAAGAAACGCCTGACACAAACAGCTTCTCAGAAGCCTTCCACCCCCAGACAGCGCTTGTTATAATTAGCCAATCAAAATCACTTCCGGTAACTGTCATGTGAGCAAACTTCAATATGGCGTCTTTAACCCCTGCGCTGGAAGCTTGACTTCCGGTTGACTCACGTGACGTGTCTTATTATCTTTTGACCAATTAGCGTAACATCCAGAATCTTGATGTTGGACACAAGCGAATCAATGGCTTTGTGTCAGGCCCTTCTCCTCTTCCTTCCCCTCGTCCCCGCTTCCCCGATAGGGCCTGATACTCAGGCTATTCTAACCCCTGTTCATCAGATCATGACCCTAAGGCTCCGTTTTGTTTAAAGGCCGATTTCACTTCTGCTAGGTTGAGAACATTTTAAAAGCATATTTCAAGCTCAATGTAAAGAAAAACCAAAACACAAGCAAGGTTGCCACTCATTGGAATAGAATAAAATTCCCTGATATTTCCCAGACTTTTCACCATCAAAAGCAAAACCTTAGGCAATAGAGCACCTACTCTCCCCCCCCCCCCCCCCCCTCTCTCTCTCCTTATTTTTCTCAAAATCGAGAAAACTCCAAAACCCACGAAAAGAAAAACAAAGAAACAAACAAACAAGTTAATGCTTTTACAGGCGCGTACAAGGTCAGAAAGGTAATTACTAATAATTAAAGAGACAGATATAAGCCTTACTTCTGGCAAGTCCCTACTGAGTTGTCGTTATTGTCTAAGCAAATTCCCAGAAGAAGAGAACACAGGGAACCCACGAGTCTGTCAGCTTCCTCACCGTGTGCTTCAACTTGTGCCATCAGCTAACAGCAGTTAAGGTCGTCAAAGACAACGGACAACACCTGGCATTTACATAGCTCTGCACTACAATCTTGTCTGATTAATTTTCTGTGGCTTAAATGCTGTATTTGTATTAACTCCTCTCCGACTACATGAAGGAAAAAAAACATTAAAACAAGGTCTTGTTTCCGTGAAAGTAATTTACGCTCATTCACAATTGAACATGCGGTTGAACGCACACGAAAGAGGTCTTGGTGTCACATCCAAAGCCTCAGACCAATGAAGCACCGAAAATAGTTGGTTAAAATCCGAACTATTTGGACAGACAGTTCACCTCAACAGAGCATGTCCCCGAAACGAAGCACCTGGAGAAAGTTCACTTCTACGTATCCACCCCCTCAACAAAAAAACAAAAAACAAAAACACAGAACCAATTCAATAGAGAGTTCATCTTAACCATGCTCTCCAGCCATCCAACACCCCAACCGCCCCAACCCCCCATACACACCCCTTAATCCCCAGTTGACGTCATCAGGGCAACATCATTGTCAAAGGATACATAAGGTATGTTGGCTGAATTATGAAGAAAATGAGATACAGCCAGAGAACAGTTGGATAACCACGAACACAGCAACAGCAACAGACCAACCCGCGTTTGAATTTCACCGCCCTGCAATAACAAAACGCAGCAGCCAAATTAGTGGTTTGACAACGACGTTCACTCTCCTATCTGTCCTAATAACACAGCAACTTAAAATACAATTTAATGAATCAGATGTATGTGTCATCATGGTTTTCAGTTGAGTGTCAGAACCAAAACCAAAGGATTTACTCTGACAGGGCAGTGAGCCAATCAGAATGCAAAACAATTACAAACATGTAGCTGGCGCAAAGCGCGGGAAAATGCGCGCCTGCAAGTCGCGATAGGTTTTGGTTTTGCTTCTCATTGGTTGAAAAAGAGGCGCACGTTTTGCTGGCCAATCACAGAGCGAAACAATGCAAACGTAGTTTACTTTCGACACTCAATCGAAAACCGCTCACTCGAGGACTAATTCAGTACTAACCTGCGACAGCATGTTGGTACACTGTTGTAATAATGACACAGGAGGATTTCCTGAAACACAGAGAGGCATGTTTTCCCTCATAAAGAAACGTAAAGCAGGTTTCAATGTAATTCAAAAAGCAGCGCAATGCTGCTGAACCGCAAATAAGAAAAGCTGATATATCAACGCAATGCCACTCTTAGCCCTAACCCTTGAACTCCTATAACTGATCAGCATGTAACTTCTCCGCATAATATCAATATATTTTCCAAAGACAAACTTATCAGCCAGTGGTTGTTGACTTGATACAACCTCAAATTCTCTTAACTAATGTACTAGGAACTGAACAGCAGCTAAAGAGGAGAATTCGTAATAATCAGATCTTGGGAGATAAAGGGTCTTTTTGGGGGCAATTCCGTTTTCTAGACTAGCCATGAAAATATGCATTGAATTTTGCACGTTTTGTTACGCAATTGGGAATCCTTATGTGATATAAGGCCAGATTGCCACCATCTAAATGCTAGCGGGACTTCAAACGCGATGTTTGACGAGTTAGCCTGATTTCACCGAAAGGTCTCTGATGAGTCTCTTGGCAGAGACGAAACATGCGTGTCAGACTAGCCATGAAAATATGCATTGAATTTTGCACGTTTTGTTACGCAATTGGGAATCCTTATGTGATATAAGGCCAGATTGCGACTAGTAAGGCAATCGACATAAGCATAAGTACACGAAAAACAGAACTGTTCGTTTTCTAGTGCTTAATGCTTATGCATATGTCGAGCGCGTTACTAGTGAAAACAGCATAAGACAAGTAAGTGGATTTGCGCGCGTAATTCTATGTTTCTTATGCTTATGCTTGTGCATAATTATGCGCTGGCGAAAACCATTTGTGACGTTTCTGAGCTCCTTTGAATAGAGACAAGATGACAAACATTACATTTTTCAGTCTTTTCATAGCCGCTTAAGTACTGCTGTCATTTCGGTAAAACATTTTCACGAACTTAATTAATGGGTTGTATTTTATCACTCACCCACGCTTGTAGCTAATTGAACTCTCAGAAGCTGTTCTTTCTGGGTGGGGTTACCCTTCAAACAGTGCGATAAAGCCACTGCCGCACACCAATTGGACAGCGGATCTGGGCTGAAAACACGAAACAAGTATAAACGTATAGAGCGCCTTTAAAACAAATTATCACTCTGGCCAATCACAGCAGATGCAAACAGTGCAATTAGCCAATCAGAATACGAAGCGATTACATGATGCCGGCGTCAAGCGCGGGAAAATACGCAAGTGTAAGTCACGATTGAAATTTGTTTTCTTCTTATTGGCTGAGAAAACGGCGACAGTTTTGTTAACCAATCACTGAGCAAAGTGATACAAAACCTAAGCAAACACGAAGTACTTTCGACACTCAAATGAGAACCACTCTATGTTTAAGTATTGTTACTTATAAAAAGCCGTTAAACCCAGTGTCTGTAAAAAAAAGCATTTGACAGCTGGCAGTATTACAACGCTTACATGGAAGGGATGTTTGGTTACGGTCACCTTCAGCTTTTTTAATGCGTTTCCGCAAAGAATGTTTAAAACACACGATTCCGACGTCAGTGTATACTTCAAATTTGTAATCACATTTTCTAAACGCACTGTTTAAGTGTCTCCACTACTTCACTTTGCGACATGTACACATACACTCTGTTTGGTTTAGGTCTATAACATCCGTCGGAAAATCGGTTAAATTACCTAAACAATCCGGCGCAGAGCAACTGTCCTGCCGATATGTTGGTAGCTACGGATAGAGGGCAGAAATAAAAATGTCACGTAATCACTTGATGATAGTCACGCCAGTCACTTAGTCACTAGTGTCACAATATCATCATATTCGTATATGGATGCGCTAAACTCCAAATTTGAGTCAAACTATTCTGTCACTACTAAAGGGGGTAGTTTCTAAGGAAACTGCGGTGCTGCGTCGACGGGGGAGTTGTACAGGGATTCTAAAAGCTGAGGCTTCGAGTGTTAGCCCTTCGTCAGAGAGAACCCCTCTGACGAAGGGTTAACGCTCTAAACGTCAGCTTTTAGAATCCCCATTCCATCACTGATTATCACACTGAACTGAAAGGGGGATAAAAAGAAAAAAAAGGAAAAACGATAAAGGTCAAGCTAACCAAGAGAGTTTTAAAAAAAGACCAACTCTTTGACAAGCAGGAGTACCTTTCCACAACAAGGACATCTCATTTTTCAAGTATATGCCACCTTTGCGAGATACAACAGAGCATGTTCGCTTCAGTCAAACAGTTTTACCGTGAATGTATGAATGAAATTATATCTATGAGGAGCGCCTTAAAACCTCTTCAAGAAGGATCAGTTATGTCTCTTACAACTAGTTTCGTCAACCATGCAAGTAAGTTATTATAAATTACAATAGTGATGCTAAATGTTACATGCTGCTCACCTGCCGAGGCAGAGGACGGCAGCAATGTGGTCACAATCTCGTTCTGGCCTTGTTCATTTTTGTACAGATAACACTGTTAACGCGAAAAAAAAAACTTTTAACAATAACTGCTTTGTCCCCTAAGAGTATTGCTATCGTTCACTGACTTAAATTGTTTTTCTTTGCCTTGTATCAAAAAAGACCTATAGCAGAAGACAGACATAATTTTTTAGAAAACATTTTTTAACTTCAAAACAAGACATCTTTCGGCAATGTCCATTGCTATCTCAGTTGCAAAATAATCTACAGCAATTAAAATCAGTATGGTTACTGCTGACGGCCGTGGGCGCTGCCAAAACAAGTTATGTCTTCTTTGAAACTAAAAAGTGTTGTTTGATTTCTAAGTTTGTTATATTAGTAGATTCAACTTCTTCCAACCATAGTCAAACGGGTAGAGTTTCACTCATATTTCAAATACTTTCGTATTAAATGTCTACCAGAACATTTCATAGTTACTACAGGCCGTGAACAACCCATAAGAGATAGTATTTCAATTTACATTCTCGTCCCCAGAGCTCACGATCCTTCTGGCCTGCGGCAGAAATCAATAGCTCTGGTCAGTTCCGAAATATGCGCAGTCGCAGTGAAGGTGCATTTTTGTAGCCGTTGTTAACCACTATTGTTTCAAACTTCTGAGTTTGCGCAGAAGAGCCGGAAGTCCGTGATTCACGGACATCGTGGTTTGGAACCAGCCAGAGCTCTCGATCTCTCTATACAAAAACAAAACAATTCAACTTTAAGGTGCTTTTTTTAAAACCATAAAATAAACAACAAATTAACCTCGAACGTTTGGTCTTTATGGGAAAATCCAACCTTGGCCTTGTTGTATTAACTTCGCTATCACTTGGCCAATCCGGCAAGGTCTTATTTTGAGATTTTCCCGTAATGACCAAACGTTCGAGGTTAATAAGTAGTTAGGAAATGGTTTGAGCTGAGGAGACAAATTGTAGCTTGCTAAAGTACGTTCACCCGGGTAAGGGTAGCTCTGAGAGAGGCTGTTTGACATGGAAATAACTGACCTTTCGACAATTTGACCAGAAATCATCGTTAGAGTCAAGTACAGTTGTAAATTGGGATTTCATCAGATATGTGAATATGTTAAGTCAACCAACGTTCGGTGACTCTCATTGTAACTCTGGATGGTTCAGTGGTCACTGGGAACCACAGAAATATAAATTCACGTAAATTTGAGCGTGCCACTGAGTAGTGGCTAATTATCACTGCAAGTTCGTTTTTAGAACAGGTAAGTATTGGCTACTTGAACAAGTCTAAGGTACTTTGTATTACTAAATTTGAGGGTACGTTGTTATGTATTATTAATTTCCCTTGCTTCTTCAAGTGTTCTCACCTGAAAGCAATAGAGGACGGCACACCGGAGGCTGAGAGGCTGCTTATCATTGATCATAGACATGAGCAAAACAACAATGGCAGGACTGAAAAAGACGTGTGACAAAATATTATTTTGTTACAAACCTGTTCGTCCAAGAATCAAGCCTTGGCTCTTTGTGATGACAACCTTCTAACTTAAATCAGTAAAATTAATTAAGGCTAACGAAAAGAACCGTGCGCTTAACTTTGACGTTCCTCCCCTTCCAACAAAGGGCTCATTTATCATGATAACGAAGCAGGAAGCGGGGGCACTGAGTGTGGCAAAGCGGTTAGGGCCAAAGAAGCCCACTCTGCCCTTAGTTGGACTTGGTCAGTTGGAATTCTCAACCTTGTTACGTTTATCTGAATGATTTGTTTCATCATTTGCTCGGCCCCACTAGCCTATGTGCTATGAGTACTGCAGAGGGCAAATACAGGTCAGTTATTAATAATTTTATTAGCTTTATTTAACAAACCTGGGAGGGTTGGAGGGTGCATTGACTTGTGAAAAATACTCTTGATTTGCGGGGAATCCTCGTATGACTTCAGACACAGTGTTGATGGTCTGGGAAGATGATTGAAACAAGAGTCAAGACTAAAATAATTCCAATTTGAAGAAACATGCGTCCTGGACGGCCACTTTTCAATGTCTAGCTAAAATCCTGCAAATACGAATTTCTCAAAACACCACCACCGCTTGATCATAATGTAGCTTGAGCACGAAATGAGCATAAAATGACCCGTTGAAGTCCTGAATTTTTCAGGCTTCTTTACTCAATTGCATATAATTGCGTTCACAACTACGAGGATCAACCTTCATTTGAAAGATCACTATATAAATATGATTGCCCGGAGAATATGTTTGCTCGCAGTAATTCCTGACTGATATGTTGCAGGGAATCGTTACCTCGGTAAGAATGTCTGCAGGAATTCCGGTCGACATAAGAATACCACACAACAACCGTAAAAGCCCTGCAAACACATGATAAACAACCATGATCAGCTGAAAAATGACTAACACAGTTTACAAACTGGTGTCCCTGTGATCTCCAATAACACTGCTTCCTTTTTTTTCGAGGGAACAGAGAACGGGTTTAACGGTCCATTATGAAATAGTCAAGTTTAAAGGGTCTGGCTGTTTGATATCGGACAAATGCTAAATCAAGGATTCAAATTTCGATGTGAGAATGATGATAGTTAAGACTACACTGGCTACATGCATCTTGTGTGATATAAAAATAGGTCCGCAATGCGTACACGTGTGGCTTACTAGACCACGGGACAGGCGCTCGATTCTCGTGGACAAATAAATAAATAAATAAATTTGGTCTCAGCATAATGTGGCTATACACTTCGTGTAAGCTACACAAAAACCTTCATTGATCTCTAATTCAACTGGATTCAATGTGCAAAATAAAGCTTGGTTAACTGTTGTTCTTTGTTGAAACATTAACTGGGCCTTAAGGTACGAAAATATAACTTCAAAAATAAATATACCTGTAATTTAAAACACCGTAGAATACAAGGCCCAGTTTGTACTTATCATCATTATAGTCACATAACAACTACTGATTTTGTACTCTGTTTCAATTTCTTGTGGCTATCATCTCAATTAGTTACAATTTTCCCACAGTTCAAAAAAGGAATATTGGCTGGCAATATCCATTTATCAAGTAACATAAACATTGACCAATGGATTTAAAATTCGTTACCACAGATTCAAGAAAACAGCTCAGATGTACAAAAGTACAGATTAAGTAATCACAGAACAATATTCTGGGGGCAATCATCTTATCATCATTGCTGTTCAATCCAGTTAAAAAAAAATCAGAGAACTACACTCTTGTAGGTACAAGTGATCAGAAACCACTATTTCGGTTTTATTATTGTAAGTTAACCCCTGCATGATGACATACACTGGCTTAATTTATTTCCACTAAGAGTAGCAAATGTTGACAATAGTAATGATGATCATATTGGTTTGAACCCAGCAGTCATATCATACAGTACCATCGTCTGGGTGAGTCAGACTGACATTTCAACAACTGAACCTGACCAGAAGTCATCAGGGCTGCCACTAATTTTTGAGGTAGGTGGGGATATACAAAAAATAGCCGGGGATTTCAGTTGCTGTAGTGAAGTCAACATGCTGAGTTTATATCAAAGTAGCCGGTCAAAATACAAGGGGAAAATCCCTGGGCCCCGGCCCTTAATGACAGCTCTGAGTCATCATCAGAGTCAAGTGATTTGAGTAACATCAGTAGATGGTAAAAAATAAATAAATAAATAAAAAATAAACAAATAATCTTGTCACTGTCGACTGTCAGTTAAGCCTTGCTGTCATTTGCCTGTGAAGACTGTAAACAGTGATTGGTGCGTTTCCATCCATCTTTTGTTAGTGTAATACCTACATGTTTTTTGTATTGTTATTAAAAGAGTAGCAGTCAGTCAGTCTGTTGTTGATGTTGTGAACAAGTTGGTTGTGTGGGAAGTTGTAGGCAATGGCAGTGTTGATGATAATGACAACAACGATAATTATAATTTTATAATGATGACGAGGATGACAAGGATGACACTTACACTGTAGATGTTAAATGATAAAATGGATGGCAATCATGAGAGGCCAAATTAAGTGTAGGGAAGTGAATCCCATTGAACTGAATCTCAGCTACTCACCACATTGATTCATAATTTTCTGGCAAGTGGCTGTTGCTTGCTGAGGATTGTCTGGTGATACCAAAACTCTGACAAGCTGAAAATATTCAACAACTAAATAATTAGTTACCATACTTCCTGAAAGATAATAAATTCATAGGAAATCATATAAGGGACATGGGTTCAAATCCCATCTGGAACTCAGAAAAGATTTTTTCTGGATTTCTTACACTTGATTCTCATTCTATATATGATTTCCTATGAACATAATTAGTTACCATTTTAAATAACCTTGCTACATGTACAGTTTAGCCAAATTGGAAATTTTAGAAAAGGAGATATGGAGAAATATTATTATTAATTAACAGTAATTTTATCAGAAATAAAATAAGATTAACTCTATAAGCTTGTTATTGAGCTGCACACACATGTTGAACTGCACTGGAAGCTTTTTGATATCACATTTTGGATAATTGTGAGTGATTGCGTTAACAGTTTCAGAGAAAAACTACAACATCGTCAACTAGTCAACTTTATAACAAAGGCATCTGCTGATCCTGAAAGGTCATGGATCTGGCTCTATAGAGACTCTCAAACTTATAAACTTAGTAATATACATTTTACAAACACAGTAATGTTGCTAAACTCCACAATTATCATGATCACCATCACTGTCACTGTCACCATCAGCATTTCTGTCACTACCACTGTCATTGTCATTAGCACTATCAATAGCATCATCTAACAGTTCACATACCTGCAACATAAGTTTCACATTGGAAACTTTCTGCATTGACCAGGAATTTCCTGAATCTTGATTTTCTACAAAACAGATTATGTTTGCTTTAATTTCACATACACACTGTATGTAAAAGTAACAAGCACATGACATTGCACAAACTTGTAATTGTATCAGAGGACGCCAGTTCAGGGTTTTCATGTTTTGAAGTAGGCGGACAACTCTGGAAAAGTAGGTGGCTGCCACAATTGAGGGGCCACAAGGCCCCTGAAGTTAGGGGGGTCTGGGGGCATGCTCCCCCAGAAAATGTTGAAATCTAGAAACTTAGAAGTGCATTTTTCAGCGTTCCAGCATCGATTTTAGAGGTACCCGTAAATTGTGATTTATTAACAATAGCATAATTGCACTGATTTTCTTAGGTGGTATAAATTATCATGACATTAAGTTGTCAAGGAAGGAATGGTGATTTATAAATATTAGCCAACATGGTATCCTACTTCACAGCATGAAAATGAAAGAAATGCTTTATCACATATGTTTGTCTGAGAGGTTGGCTGGCCACTTACTTACTGTACAACTCAAGATAGCAAGAAAACACATCAATTCGAACAGCACAGGATACAGCAGACAATTTGAGCTTTCTTTTGAACAAAGCTAATATCTCCTATTATAAATATTAATATCTATTTTACTTTATAATATCTAATTTTAAGATTCATCTGGGGTCTAATATAGAAAAGTACATATTTTAGATTTAGGTTACATTATTATAATTATTATACAAAATTCATGTAAATAGGTTTTAACTTTTCTAATTTTTTTTTTTTAAGAATTGTGAAAAATTACTTAATTCAGCTTTTGTGGCTGCAATGTGATTTTTAAATAATCTATCTATCTATCTATCTATCTATCTATCTATCTATCTATCTATCTATCTACCTACCTACCTACCTACCTACCTACCTACCTACCTATCTATCTATCTATTGCATATGTATTGTTACTACAATATTGAATGTGAAGTTACTCTGCCATCTTAAAGATTTATAGATCAGAAGCAACACCAAGATTCTTTGTCATGAGCTGATTGTTATGACCAGAGTAGCCTGTACAATCAAGTAGCCAACAGAACTCTGGCGGTTGCCGCCTCGTTTTGAAACCAGTGACCAGTTGATACTTCTTAAGCTGTGTTTCTTTTAACAAATGTGTGTGACCACCCCTCAGATGTCAATGCTTGGATAAATTATTGTACATTAATAATTTGGAAGGTGTTCCTTTAACTAGTTTTCCAAACAAATAATACACCAAGGTTAAGACTTACACTGCACTTGTGTGCAGCTTCTCTTGACCTCATTGCACCTTAATAATGACAGCCACCTACAAAAAGCTCTGAAGAGTCTTACTCTGCCCACCTTCTGATTCCCAGAGCCTTTAATGAGACATACTTGTACATGTATTCTTAGCAGGAAGTCACATGCATGTATGTCTATGCAGCATGTCACTGGGGGGTTGCTGATGGTGGAATACACCGTAGGAAGCTGAGTCCAGGGAACCACAGAAAACTTAAAAAGTAATAACATCTGCACACAGATGGAGGTAAGATGCTCTTCATTCAGGCTTTGGTTTTATTGAAACCCCTGACAACTTACCGGTAGTGGCTTGTGCAGGAACTCCCTCCAGTTCAAAAAATGGTGTAAGTCTTTGAATGTAACTGTAACATGGAATTAAAGGCAACATTAAAAATAATTAATAATAATAATTAATATAAGAATAACAATGACAATATTAATAATAATAATAACAATAATAGTAATAAATGATAATGGTAATGATATTTAACATAAACAATTACATGTACATAATAATTATGTAATTATGGTGGTGGCGGCAGTGGTAGTGGTAGTGGTAATGGTAGTGGTAGTGGCAGTGGTAGCGGTAGTGGTAATGGCAGCAGTAGTGGTATTGGTTAGTGGTAGTGGTGGTGGCAGTGGTTTTGGTAGTGGTAGTGGTAGTGGTAGTGGTGGTGGTAGTGGTAGTGGTAGTGGCAGCGGTAGTGGTGGTGGTATTGGTTAGTGGTAGTGGTGGTGGCAGTGGTTTTGGTAGTGGTAGTAGCGGTAGCGGTAGTGGTAATGGCAGTGGTAGTGGTAGTGGCAGTGGTAGTGGTATTGGTTAGTGGTAGTGGTAGTGGTGGTGGTATTGGTAGTGGTGGTGGTATTGGTATTGCTAGTGGTAGTGGTATTGGTTTTGGCAATGGTAGTGGTATTGGTAGTGGTGGCGGTAGTGGTATTGGTAGTGGCAGTGGTAGTGGTAGTGGTTTTGGTAGTGGTAGTGGTAGTGGTATTGGTAGTGGTAGTGGCAGTAGTGGTAGTGGTAGTGGTAATTATGTTGGTAGCAGGTGTGTAGATGTATTATAGTACACATTACTGCACTGACCAAGACTTGTTCATTTGACAAACACTGTACACAATGTACACACTTATAGCGACCAAAAATAAACATTCAGTGGCCAAATGGCCCCTAAGGAAAAAAGTTATCTTAGAGGGTTGAATTAAAGATGCAGTATTTCTACAGTGACACACAATGGCCTATTTCATGCACTTTTCTTGTACTCGGGTGTACAGTATCCAATCCGCATGTACATGTAATAAATGAAATTCAGGTCACTTGTTTACCGTGCTGGGAGAATTCAGAATTTTCTTTAAAGAAAATGTGTCACTATATAATGAATTTATACATCTTTCACGTATCACTGCATGTCTCTCTTTGCCACACCCAAACTGCTGGTTCACCATCACTTACCGGTATACATGGACAGAGTATGAAAAACATCTCACCTTCCTTCTCTAAAGAAATTTTGATTTGAAACATTTAATTTCAGGAGATTTTGCATCAGTAACAAGCAATCTTCAACTACAATACCTGAAAATAAAGTAAGGTAACATCAACGATCACTATAAATAAATGTTTTGCTTCCTACATTTACATAAACTAAAATATGAAGTATAAATTATAAAATTATGGTTCTTTGATACCGGTAGTAAGACATTGATTTTATTAGAAGAACTTAACTTCCAAGGAACTTACCTCCATCACTGTAACCTTCCTCAGTTATTATTTCAAGGAGTCTATCAAAAGCATTCTCAAATGCAACAATTTTCTGAGGAAAAATTAACAGGAAGTGTAAAATACCATTTACAATGACTCACTCCTAACACACAGTCAAACTCTGTTACAACTGAGTGGGAAATGAAAAACCTGTCTACAGTGCATCTAAAATTTAATGGAGTACTGTGCATTAAGCAAATTGTATGTACACTGAATTTATCCATAGAGTTTATCCACAAAAAAGGTACAATACAGTATCTTTCCACAGCAATTAGACATCTGTGGAAGATAATGCATAAACCTCCTTGGATAAATTTCTAGTCCTAGCATGAGTGCAGTTTTGCAACCGAGCAAATGACCGCAAAGATTGTGCTTATTTATTGGAGAATAACATTGTATTTTCACAAACCTGAATGGCAGCATTGGACTTTGTGAGCTGAATCAGCAACAGTAAACCCTGAAAATAATGTATGATTGAAGGCCAGCATATTAGAATATTACCCAAAATAAATAACAAAATTAATTTTCTTTAATATTATCATATGACCCATACGGCCCCGCACGTGCTTTCATTCTAAAACTACTGTATTGAGAAAATCCCCGTATGAGGGCCGTACGCATTTGCGCAAGCAGGGCCAGAAAAAGCAGTATGGCCCTGTTAGGAACACGTACAGCCACGCACCATACAATTTTAGAGGGTTTCGTCACGTCTAGCCATGTAAGTTTATTTTACAACCAGAAGCAAATACAAACAACATATGATAAGATGCTTATTGACTGAGTTAGGTCAGGCCGAACGGGAAAATATTTGGCTCTCGGTCATTGCACATGGACCTCGCTGCGCTCGGTTCGTACCGGGCATGACCTCGAGCCAAATATTTTCCCGTCCGGCCCTCCCACTCAGTCAATAAGTAGTCATATTATTATGAAATAAAAAAATGATTAAAATTAATTTAAATAATCAAGAAATGGTTAGAAGAGATGCACACCTCATTTCTGATTATTTCTCGGCTATCAGATAGAAGGTCCATAAGTCTAGATACACCTACAAAACATTGTACAAGTAATTGGACAATTGAGGTACATACATGTGCATAATTTTTTATGTAGTCATCCAATTATTTAACTGAAAATTTAACATAATACACAATAAAATTGAGTAAATGTTTATTTATTTATTTCCACTGACTGATGCCTTTCAACCATGTATTAACATGACTGAATTTTTTTTTCACTATCCAAGATTAGAATGTAGTCATAACAACTAAAAGCTAAAGTCAAACAAATATATATATAATATATTTACTGTATGCTGTAGAATACTTTACTTTTGGTTTCACATTACTTTCCATTTAAAGAAAAGGACACCATTAAATAGATTCAAAATGGACGACAAGCTTGTACAGTTAAGTTACCAAAACTACAAATAAACATGGAAATTCACACAAACAATTATTGCTTATACATGGCCGGGTCTATTTTACAAGTCACATTCCACAGGTCGGAGGAGCAGATCATTGTTTTATTGACTGGTAACTAAGCCAAACAGTTTCTCCTTGATCTAAAACAAATTTTGGATAGTGATTAGGGCTAGGAGACTCTTTTGGGCTTGTTTATTTATCTGTAGCGCAATGACCTGTACTTTGACCTGTGAAATGTGACCTGTAAAATAGACCCGCCGCTAATATACATGCACATGTACAAATAATGTTACATAAATGTAAATGATGCATCCTTACCCATGGGGCTAACTAAAATGCATTGCTGAAGTTGATGACTGAAAAATAAATATAAAATTATACATGTACATGTATATATGACAATAATCAGAAAAAAATAATTTCTATGTCACATACAGTATTTGCTTACAAGTACAGATGTACCAGTACATTTGAAGGACAAATTTAAGTACTAACAACAAAGTTCAAAAGGGATTGCAGCACCTACACATGCTACAGAAAACACATACAGTAAAAACCTGTGTATAAGAACCTAGAATTTTTGGGTTCAGGCTGACTGGGTTCTTATATTTTGGGGTAGTTTTTTTCCGAACTCAGGCTGATTAGGTTCTTAGTAGGTCCTTATTTGTAGGAGTTGTCATGGTGAAACCATTCAGAGAACTACTGTAGTACTAGTATGTCATAATGGTTGAACATTTGTGTTTTAAACAGCAAAAATGCCAAGCCTTATTTTTTAAACAATAATTAAAATTCAGTATCATAGGCTACCATATTTACAGTTGTATTTGATAATAATGTAAATTGTTAACAGCAATATAAATATATAAATAAAAACAGCAAAAATAAATAACAACCCAATTTAGGGAATTAAAATTGAACCAATTTGAAAATAATCAAATACAATTTGAAACAAAATATTAATTTTCACAATTTCTATCAATTAAAATTCAGTATTTTGGCTACAAAATAAGAGTGTTTTTTTTGTATAAGAACCTATTGTTCTTTGCCAGCCTAAATAGGTTCTTATATATTTGGGTACTAAAATGCCCAATTTCAGCCTGTAGGTTCTTAAATCACTAGGTTCTTATACACGGGTGTTTACTGTAACCCAAACCAATCAATGTGGCACACAATGGATTTGTTTGGTGCAATACCAGCCAACAAGTATACAGCTGTACATGTACATTCAACAACTAAATGTCTTTCCTGAACTCTGATCGGCTGTTTTTTCTACAGCATAATATAAAGCTTTTAATTAATAGCATTAAAAAGTGGTTACAGACAGTTTTTGAAAGTCTATTTAATTAAAATACCTTTTATTAGTCAGCAACACAGTAAGAAGTTTAACAGTTGGCCATCTAACTTGAAATTCATACTCCTGAGAAACAAACAGAAATTATGAGGGTAGAATTGCATGTATTGCACAGTAAGTGAAAAGGAATATTGTTGTCCACAAATTTGAAAACGTCACTCTCTTGAATCAAACCATTTGTAAACCGTATTTACCTGTGTATAAGTCGACCTTTTATGAACTCAAAATCAGCCCTGGAGTTCGACTTATACATGGGTAAATACGGTATTAAAAACAGGCACAACAAAAAATAATTGTCTCTGTACAAACTCAGCACTAAGTTCTTTAATTTGATGCAACATGATCAGTAAACTTCAAGTTTAAATACACTGTACGGTAACTTGTTTTCAGGTATAAAAAGTACTAACAGTATTAAATTCAAATTAAAATAAAATTATGAGAAAGTACAATGTTTATATTCATGATACACTGTACCCCCTATAAAAAAATGCAACAGCTACCAAGAAGGAAATTCAGTGAGAAAACATGATAAATACCTCCAACAGTCCAAGCAGCAAAGACACATTATCAGTTTTCTTGATGAAGATTTCTGTGAACTGCACCCCAAGTTCAGCATCTGAAGCAGTTTGGTCAGGATCTCGGCCACCCTCATCTAATCAAATCAATAAAATTAATAAAAATGTTAAATAGTAATTACAGTTTTATTAATAAGGCAGTTCTTTTTTCATATTAGCCTGTGAATACAGATGCCTCTCATCACTCTTGACCCCTTGGGGTGTTGAGAGGCAGGCTACATGTATTTTCATATGCAATAATAATTTTTATTGTGAAGTTCCAGAAAACACTGATACCTCCCACACAGAAAATTAATGGCAATTCCAAGGGGGAGGGGGTGGTAAAAGCAAAACCTTTAAGAGAAAATTATTGAGCTAAATTGGATTTTCAGAGGAGCTTGGGGGGGGGGGGGGGGGGGCGTATATGGATATAATTTTTATTGTGAAGTTCCAGAAAATACCCATACCTCTCCCACAGAAAATCAATAGGGACTTTTAGCGATGACAGTTTTGTGAATGGCTATGGGAACTGGAGATGAAGTCAAACACCTTTGCCCAAGCGCCAGTGTCGCCTTCCTTTATCTTGCCGCATTGTGGGCTTCTCTGGTATGGCAAACAGAGTGGTTTGACACAGTACCCACTACGTGAGTTTTTAGTGAGTTTTCCTTAATCATTTCAATCAACTTTTGCCTTGTCATTGAGAAAAGTAAATTCTTTTACCTTTATTCACATTTTTAGGCCAGTTTTGTTAAGAATTACCGGTAATGCAATATTTTTTGCGTTATTTGCACCTTTTTTTCCACATGCATTGGTCAGACATGTCAGTCAAAAAGCATCCCAAGTAAGTTTATGTCGTTTTGCTCTTACGTTTTTCGTTTTGGTTCCCATTTGATATTGAATGCTTACACTCTTTATCTAAATTACTTCCTAATGTTTGAAAGAGAGCTCTTCGTTCATGAAGTTTAACTGCAAGACTTTCTCCATTGTTATGTGTTACGCATTAATCGAAGATCTAAAGTTTGCAGGGCAGGTGGATTCAATATGGCCAGATTCCAGTCAGTAATTCTTTGATGATGGGTGGCGTAAACAACACAGTCTGTAGCTAGGCACAGTACCAAGAAAGGCTGTTGTCCGAACCTGTGTATCATGTCATTGTATAGACACAGGTACGTTAGCCTCTTCAGCAGCATGCATAGCACCTCCATTCCTTCGACGACACTTCTTAATTGTTCCAAGATAAACTGCTCAGGCATCCCTAAACCTCTGCCAGAATAGGAAGGTCATTTTTATGGTCCCTAAACTCAGCCAAGCACTCGTTATTTTGCATTTCTTCCAGATCAAAAAGTGGGTACTGCTCATAAGGAAAATCTAAGTTATAAGGAAAATCTAAGTTAGTTGACCTATTAATAGGTCATATTCACATCGTACAAGAATAAACACTCTTCATGTCTGAAATTAAGCCATCGTTGAATGCATAGAGATTTACTGCTCTCTAGTCTCCTTTAGAAATTGAAATTTTAGCCTAGTTTTTCACTATCTTGTTCAGCTGGTATCCCCAGTCCCCACACGACCTAGGTCGCCATAGGTGTCCACAAAACTGTCAGTGCTAAAAGTCCCTGATGGAAATTCCAAGGGGGAAGGGTGGTAAAAGCAGAAGCTTTAAAAAAGTATTGAGCTAAATTGGATTTTCAGAGGAAAAAATCCTTCTGAGGGGGAGGTATGGATAACAATAAATTATTATTTTCTAGAACCACACATTATTGTGACTGTAGTTCAGAACCACTAAAATATTAATAAAATTGCAATCAATAAAATTAATAACTTTTGGTTATTATAAGAATGTTACAGTTAAAGACTGAAAAACCTGTCAAGCTCCTCAAAGTATAGATAAGTACAGTGCTACACTATCACACAGTATCACACATGAACAAAAAAATAATTGTATATTAACCTGATACTACATATAATTATACATCTACAACAGAGATAACCTAAGCCAGAAATAAGCAGTCAGTATCAGACATGTAATGTTCATCAAAGTCCCCTTGGTCAATGGTAATCAGATGTAAGAGGTTAGAAGGCCCAACACAGGGATTTCCTGGCTACTTTGAAACAGCCACAATGAGCTGCACCTCCTCGCTACTTTTTGTACATTTCTACCTACTTAAAACAAATTATTATTAATGAGTCCTGGGTACAACTTTATGAAAACTCTTCACGACTTCAGTCTAGAATGAGCTCCAGTGAAGATAATTGAGGAGCATCCTCACATTCTGCCCATTAAGATTTAAGTGCCACAGAGTTAAAGACATTACATGTACACGTAATTTTATAATTTAAAATACCATAGGCAATCTCTTGACTCGAACTTGAACAATACACCATCTATAGTACCTACAGGTGTTAAGACTGTTCAGCGAGATACATGTAAACAATCCACCTTGGCTTGTTGTATAGGCTATTATTTGTAAAGTGAATGGTACAGTGTTTTTTTTTGGTACATGTGCAAAGGAACTAGAGGTAAAGTCAAAAGAAATTTGTACATTTCAAACAAATTATAACAAAATTTAATATATGGCAGCTCAGTTAAAATACTGATTCTTCTCTTACCTTGCAGATCAGCAGATAACAAGTTACACAGTGTTTGCAATGCCAAACCAGTTATCTCTGTATCATTTCTTAAAAAAAAATTGAAATGTCCATGTAGAGTACATACTATAAATGATTAACTGAGGTAAAGAACAAAAATAACAATGCTACAAACATTAATGATACATTCAGATTGCTACATGTATACACTGTCATTGCTAGTAATATCTTTCACATCACATGTACATTCCATAAGTATGACTGAACACATTGTATTACTTCAAATGAGAAGATCTAGTCAGATCTGACATTGTACATGTACATTTATTTACCTGTCTGTTTGTAATACATTAATAAGTAAGTCCATTCCCTGTGTTCCAACTTCTAAACGAAATTTCTGAAATCAAACAGTAATGACATACACTGTATAGTTGTAGAAAAATAATTACAATTCTCACACACACTTATTTACTGGTAGCCATGCCAAGCCGAACCATGCAGCCTGACCTTTATTAATCACAGACTACATCAATGCAAGAACAAATCTGAAGAGGTACATTCATAACAGGACGAAAAAACTAGTCCGGAAAAATAATTTGAAAACTGCAGTAACTCACAGAACTGAATACAAATGAATCGCCCCACAACAACAGGAAATGGAAAAAACTAACTTCCAGGAAAAAACTCCGTAAAAATAGAAGGGTGGGTGGGTGGGAGGTCAGGCAATGGCGAACGGCAACAAGAAAAGTGAGCAATCTCATAAACCATGTGACCTATACCCCCCACCCCCCACACACTAGCACCCAGACTCCCAGATGTGTGTGAGAAAAACGTTTTCCGCTTCTTTCATGCCTCAGCCCGCAGAAAACAACACATAAGGTGTTATAACGTTTTAATAGTAAGTATCAAAATGATTTGTTTTCACTCATTCACCTTCAAACATGTAAACCTGGGGAATTTTCTTAATAACAATAACATTCCATGGAGGTTGTGGCACTCCAAACCAATGCAAGACATTCACAAAAATGTTTTAAATATTATATATACCAGGAGTTACGAAAACCAGGTCAATGAAAATTTGAGGCTTTTTAGAACTTTCTCTTCTATTATCTCCATTGGTCAATAACAACAGTCAATGAAAGGAAAAAAAAGGACATGGCTATTTCCTATATATGACGTGAAATCAGCGTGACCTCTGACTTCAACAATCATGTAGGCAACATAGTGTCAGTTTTGCTCAACACCAGTTAAGAGGAAAAGGCCAAGAACCAAGGCACTACTGGTTCGTGTAAGGCTTTTTAATCAACTCGAACAAAACGAGTTACAGATCCAATATGGCAGGGTAACCCGAAAACACTGACCCCCGGTCCACGGACCCCCACTACGGACCGGGTCCGTGGACTACCTACGGACCGGTCCACGGACTACCCCTACGGACCCCTCAACGGACCACCCCCAAAATAAAATTTTAAAAAAATTGAAATAAATTAAGATTTCACTTACTGCTTGTCCCGGCTGCTAGTCCACTGCAATTAGGGCACTCGTGTCGAAATTTCGAGCGTTACGCTGGGAAAATGTAACAGACCTGAGTTCAGTCTCAGGCGCAAGTTATATCATTGACATTCCACATTGCCAATTTTTTTTTTGCCGTGGCTATAAGTACATATGAAAGACCGAGAAATCTCCGGGAAGCCTCGAAGCTACTTTGAGTGCATTTCCCTCGCCATTTTGTTCAGCCTATTCTCCCACGGGTTCGTGAACTCGTCCCAGGCTTCACAATTTGCTAAGCGGAATTTCAAATATAAACAAAATGGCGAGGGGAGAGAAATCGCAAATTTCTTAGGCTTCCCGATCTTTCATGCAAAGCCACAGCAACGAAATGGCAAAGATGTAATGATCTGCAATGACATAAATTGCGCCCGAGACAGAACCCAGGTCTGCTGTCACATTTTCCCAGTGTAACGCTGGAAATTTCGACACGAGTGACCTAATTGCCGCGGACAAGCGCCGGGAAAGCAGTAAGTGAGATCTTTATTTTTGTTTTTGTTTTTAATTTTCTTTTGGGGGTGGTCCGTTGAGGGGTCCGTAGGGGTAGTCCGTGGACCGGTCCGTAGGTAGTCCACGGACCCGGTCCGTAGTGGGGGTCCGTGGACCGGGGGTCAGTGTTTTCGGGTTACCCAATATGGCAGGCACTGAGGTAAAAACAACAATGAGTGCGTATGCTGGGTGTTACAGTGTAGTACTGCTGAGCCATACTGGCGCAAATGATCTCACTTTAAAACATTGGCCTTGCTGAGAGCAAAGTTATCATTGGAAAGTGGCATTGATTTACACTAAATCAAGCAACATTTTAAACCCAATGCCCTCAGTGATGGCAAACACAAATAACAGCAAACCCTTGGTGAATTTATAGATCTACGTAAACATGTGGCAAATGTTACGACTAGATTTGAGGCCAGAAATCATACAGTGTGTACATTATGATACTTCAAAGTATCAAATCACTTATAGTGTATCAGATCACTAGCATAATATAACATCGCTAAAGTTGCAAGGGCGGAAAGAAGTCAAAAAAGTGGAAAAACTGAGGCAAGTCTTGTCGTCTCCTGATATTTACTTGAAGTCCTGGATGTTGAAAAATGATTTCAAGCAAGCTTCTGTCAAGCCCTTGCTTTTTGTAAAATTCTTACTAAGGCTTTTAATAGCCTGGTCAAAAGTCAAGACCAATTTCACTCTTGGCACTTAGAAATCAACCCTAATACCTATATTTTGATGCTTAAGACTCCTTGCCTCCAAAAGCAAAGCTCTACAATAACTTTACCGTGCCTAACAGTCAACTTGATAGCCCAGGCAAGATAATCACTCGAATAGCTGACAACTACATGTATACATGAAGGTTATTAGAAGAGGCAGACACTGCATCTTGCTAGAATTTTTTCACTTACTGAGCTTCATGATGCTCTAAGGAAAACTTTGCTCTATGAGGTGAACAGGAAAACTAAATATACTGATTCCACCTGAAACTACACCTACACTAAAGATGTCAAATTCATGCAAATTATTTTCTCTGAGAAAGAGAGAGAGTGGGACCAAATAAAGAGGGGTGAAAGGGGGGGTGGGTGGGGGGACTTATTGTAACTCTTAATGTTAAATTTCATGTCATAATCAGCTAATTGGTATCATCCTCAGTACTAAAATAAACAAGGCTTAGCATGGCTTTCTGCAACCTGGTTTTCAAAAATCCAGGTAGATATATATATCCCCCTTGGAATTTCCATTGAATGATGATGACAATGACAATGATGATGGCAATGCTAAACTGCCAATGATGGTGATGTATGATTACTCCAGGTGCCAGATCGGTGGAGGTTATTTTTTTTGTTTGGTTGAGGGAAATTATGCGGTGAAGCCGCGGCCACAAGGCGCGAAGGACCGAGAAGAAAAAAATAACCTCTGGTCACATGAATAATGAACCTCATCTCCATTTCCATGCTTTTCCTAGGCCAATCATGGTTTTTGTTTCATGTTGGCTGGGGAGCCACACTTTTCATAGGCTAATCACAATTGCTGCTTCCTTTGAAGAACCAATCAAAGAACTAGCTCAATTTCTGAACTAATTGGTCACATGGAAATGAGGTTGATCGCTCTAGTGACCAGATGTCCGCCTCGGAACCTTTTTCAAACCATTTTATTTTATCCTAGGTATTTTGAGAACGGACCTCTGGAGCCAGGGTAATGTATGATAATCATGAACTCAAGATAAAGATCACTCAAGATGATGATGATGATGATTATAATGATGGTGAACTTCACTAAATTACACATCAGTCTACACACTTAAAGGTGACACACTGATTTCAGAAAAATGAATGTAATAAAGACAAAACTACCGTAAACACCGGCGTATAAGCCGCACTCGCAGATAAGCCGCACCCCGAGTTTGGCAACTCAAATTTTGGAAAAAATTTTTTTTTAAGAAATTAAAATAAATCAATGGTGGAGTCTTGAGAAAGATGTCTTACATGTAAATGCATTGTTTCTTCAAGTTTCTTGCACGTGTTAACCCGCGTATTAACTCACCAACATTTAAAACAGAGAATACGAAAGCTCTTATCTATAATTTTAGCTCTCTAATAGTATGAAAATCCCAGTTAGACATAACTTTGATCTTTCTCTGGCATTTTCAATCCAGTATTTTTCATTCCTGTACATTTCTCAATAGAATTTATATACGACTACACCAGATGAACGTTTCGGTTCGTTCGTAGCTTAGTAACCAGGCACTTGATCAGGAGGTGGAGTACTGGAAACGAGTAGATTTTTACTACAAGACACACAACGTTTTATCAATAACAAGACATTTATTTTCAAAAACTCGTTGCTCGAAGAGAGTTCGATAATCAATTCGACGAGTTTGCCGTCAAAGTATTGAACGGTGAAGAAACAGTCGGCCATTTACCACGCAAATACTCGAGAATAGCATGGTATTTTCTCGCTCGTGGTGGATCGATTTCTGTCCAAGTGAGCGGCCATCGTCGATATTGTAAACAACTTTGTGGCGAAATGGAGATTCCCTACCGAGTCACATTCACCTGCTCAAGAAAGGCAATGTTAAACCGGTTAAAAGCTCTTTTAACGAAGGTTTAATCATTATATGTAAGCTCACATAAAAACGGCTCTTTTAGGAGCCACCAAACTCATAAAAGCAATGATCAATGCGGATTGTGGCATAGTTTTGTGAAGTTCTTACTATTTTGCTACACAGGTCTATACAGACTGTAGAATTTTCGCTGAAAATTGTTAATTTATGCAAATTTATGGCATGGTGTCCAGATGTTCTTGCAGATAAGCCGCATCCCCGATTTCATACGAAAATTTTGAGCAAAAAGGTGCGGCTTATACGCCGGTGTTTACGGTAGTCTGTTACTGTCATGATCGATAGCTAGAGCTTCCTGCTATGTTCAAGAAAGAATTCTCTTCAGCTTATCTCTGGAAAATAATTTGATTTAAGACCACATTGAAGAAAACAGCTCGACCCAATCAATTATGCCTAAGAACACAGTAAGGTGAACTCAGAAAATGATCTATTGGTCGTTCCGAAATTCAAAAGGGAACTGGGGCAAGTTTCAAATTTTGAAGTAATTGATAAATTGACACCATCACATGAAAGATAACATTGAAATTGGTCGTTTGACTAAGTTTGATTCTCTTAGGTTGAACAGAGACCAAGTTACTGACCTTGAAACATGGTTCAAAATCCATACAAAAGTCTCTAATTGAGGCTGCGTCCCCTGAAACCATGATTTTGGGGGACGCTGTCACAAAATTAGAGACCAATTTCAATGTCAATTTATCGATTACTTCAGAATTGGAAACTCGCCCCAGTTCCCTTTTGAATTTCGGAACGGCCAATTGTAACCGGCCTTATCATAAGACTTACATGTAAGCTTACACGGTGTATCCTTAGCGTTAAAGGCCGGTCACGTATTACTTTACAGATTTCACTAGCCATCAAAGACAAAGAAGCACGATCGACCTCCACATCATCTTAGTTTTGGAACTATTTCACGAGAAAGAAGATAGAACACTTACCTTTGACAGAGACTTAAGAGCTCGGACTGCATCTCGCCTATCTTCCAGAAGAGTTGAGGAAGCAACACGGTCACACAATCGTTCGACCTGAATAAAATAAATTCACGGAGATTATTGTATCAGGGAGTGCATTACAGCATGTATCAGAAACAAACGCATTTATACGCACCGTTTCATGCGCAGAAGGCTGTGTGCCGGCTTGTTGATTGCCCAAAACAGACTTGAAACTCCGGGACAAATACTCCATCTTTGTTTCCTTTTGCAAATTTATTCGTACGCATGCGCGCGACGTGGCAAAGGGGGTCCTTGGTTACCAGGCAAAAGTTTTTCGCACGGTTACCTAGCACAAGACTTTCAAGCGCGCAGCGGTTTCCCGCGGTAACATCATATTTTTCGTGGCAAAATACGATTTGTTGGAAGGTTCACTGCTTTTACCAGCTGTTTACTAATTCATCGTTTGATAAACTCTGACACGTTCAATAACGGTTGACTTCTGCACAAGCATCTTTATCGCGTATCAAAGAAAAGGTGACGATCGAGATGGATTTTCAAGGTCTTATGCTGTGCTCTGTCCTTGTTCTTTGGAGCGCGGAAGTACATGTACATGGTTTTGAGGACGGTCAACCGATGCGGTTTGAGACCCCAAAAATGAACGAAGAAGAACAGCATTCGCCTCACACTCCAAAATCCTTTGAGATGACGTGTGATGCTTGCACAGCTATCGCTTATCAGGTAATTAAATTTTCTCTTGTGGAAAAGTTCATTCCCTGCCAGTTTGATTGCATGACCATGCAGTACTGATGTGGAATTAGACTTGCTCTTTTAGAGGCTTATCACTTCCTCTTTCTTATGTGTTCCATTTGCTAATAAGTCAAATGTTTTTGCGCTTGACTAGAGCAATGGGGTGTGATTAATTCAAGGAACTTAACCGCAGCTGATCCAATAAAATACCTGCTACAGCTATAATTTCGCACGTACTGGTAAATACCCCACCTGAATAAAAAAATGCGGGCTTAATTATGTCAGCTTGTATGTGTATATGTGCATATATTGAGGCTTTAATTTTTCGATTTATTTTGTTGTTGTTGTATTAATAATGATGGAAATATTACAAGTACCGTCTTTTGAATTAAAAAGATACAATAAAATGATGCTGGCATACAATTTTTCATTGGTCATAAAGTGTTTGTAAGAAGTAAGCTTTTCGTGGTCTATATTCCTTTTGTCAAGCTGGATAGACGGCTTTGAAGTCACTACACCCTGGCTAGAATTATGTCTTTTGATTCCTTGAAATGTGTATTGGACTGGTACAGTTGCCTCCACAGGCAGCCCAATCGTGGTGTGTGTCATCAAAAGTTGATACATAAAAATTGACCGTTAAAAACCTAGAATTCCAATGAACCAAGTAGCGGTGGAAATATTTATATTCTAGTCAAGTAAAGCCTTCCTACCTTCACTCTACTGTTTCTTGTCCCTTTCTGGGACGTCTAGATGCAATATAATCGCTTTTCGTAAATGGTTTGAACTCAGGAGTCATGTCATAATTAAGTGAAGTACGATCGTCCAGGTGAGTGTAGTCCTGAGAAGGACTGTTTGTGATGACATTGACTGACGTTTCGACAACCTGAGCGGAAGTCATCATCGGAGTCAAGTGATTTGTGTAACGTCAGTAGATGGTATAAATACTCTGGTCGTTGATGTGATTGGTCAACGAAGTCGTGATGTTATTGGTCGACTGTCAGTTAAGCCTAGTTGTCATTGGCTGTGAAGACTGTACACAGTGATTAGTGCGTTTTGATCCGTATTTTGTTTGTCAAATGTGTGTACGTGTATTGTTAGTAAAATTAGTTGGTCTGTTGTTTGTCTGTTGTAAACAGTGATTGGTGCATTTCGATCCGCCTTTTTTTAAATCCCAGGTCACTGTCCATTCACTATGTTACCCCAAACTAAATATTTAACAATGGTCTCTTAAAGTGCTCTCAAATTCTGCAGAACATTCTATGTATTTGTCAAATGAATGTGCAGCCGAGTAAAACCAATGATACGTGTATAGGTACTAGCACAGAAGAGGTAAGTAATTTAGTTCATGTTTATACAAAGCACACAATAGACTACAGTTGTACATATGGTATTTTACCTTTAGATGGCTGTATACTTAACAAATGAGGTTTAGTTATATATGTTTACAATAATATTATTCCTGATCTACATTGATTCACCAATTGATGCTTTGTAGATGGGCAAAGCACTGAAAAAAGCAGAGGAGAAGAAGCCATCACTGAAAGGAAAGCCTCTGCCAGAGTCTGAAATTATTGATGTGTTTGAAACTGTTTGTGATAATTCCTGGGATGAGTAAGTATTAAATCCAACCATTTATTTATTTGTTCAGCCGTCTATCCACCCCCCTATTCAGTCAGTCATTTATTCAGTCATTCAGTCAGTCAGTCAATCCGTCTGACTATCTGTCTGTCCATCTGTCAGTGACTGTTATTCATTTACTGATAATGTACATGTTGTACTTGTGGGTCTTAGACCTTTTAGGCCCTAAAACTGACCAGAGGTTACACTCTCCTTACAGTTGTATCACAATTTCACCTAACACTGTTAGGTTATAAAAAAAAAAAGAAATGACTATCAAACATGAAATGCCTTGATGTTTATACTGAATCCTCTGAACCAGTTCTATACTTGAAATACAATAAGATCAGTTATGAGAATATGCATGTTGATGTCAGGGCTTAAAGGATTAAACGATATCTGATAACTTAAAATGTTGAATTCAATTAGGCTCGTGTGAGGTATGGCGTCTGAACCAGGCCTTAGATATGTAGAGTCCTCCAAATTAATTTTCGTTTTTTTGCATGTTTGCTTACAGTTATGGTTTGAAGACTGTTAATGGAGTGAATCGACTGTCTGGTGAGGGACTGGAGGCCAAGGATTATCCTGGAATGATGCAAGGGGGAGGAAAATGGCCAGGAAGGTGAATGTTCTTAATTCTGGTATACAGTATGTCAGTATGTCTGTTGATTAACAGTATCACACATCAGAGTAAAAAGTGAAAGTGAATATGTAATCAGAATCGTTGATTATAATAAATTCAAACCTACAACTCTATGATGCTGGTGCAATAAGCTACAGTGTATACACTGAGCTGAAAAGCCAACTGCAAGTTGGTCATTTCATTGGTTTGTTATAATGATGGCTCTGTGAATATTTGAAAGCAGATTTATTGAACTGCTCTCTGGTATCAATGGAGTTTGATTAGTTTTTAATTAGTGACTTGTCACAGGGCATACATGGATATTAATGTACTCTTTTATGCATTTGTTTTTTCTCTCTAAAGGCTTGCCACAAAGTGTGGTAATCTGGTTGGAGATATTGGCGAAGATGAAATGTATAAAGAATACAGGAAAACAAGAGATCTTTTCGACTTCTTGTGCAAGGAATATACCAAAGATTGTGTGCGAAAAGACAAGGAGGAATTATAATGGCTTAAAAGCATGTTGTCTTTTCCAGCTGCTGTACATGTATCTCTGCTTCCTGTTACCACAGGTGTAGGAAAGGAAGGAAATTCAATCTAGCATTTTGATAGAAAAACAGTTTTTTCAGGGTGATGTTTCTACTTTTACAAGGTTTTAACCTTGATCACTATGCATTTATATTGATGAAGTGAATATTGTTGCAAAAGTAATTTTGGAAACCTTAGCACCATTTAAGTGTAATTTTTTGATTGATACATGTAGGTTGGGTTCCAAATATTTAGTGATGAATGACTGGTCCATTCCTAAGAAAATCCAGCTTTGTCCCATACCACATTTTATGCCTTGCAAGGTGTTGTTAAATTGAAGTAAGGATAATTTGAAACATATTTAATGAAATTTGTGGATTTTAAGCTTGTTGTTTGAGGTTTAAACATCTGTTAGTCTGAAGAATTATGGCTTCCAACTTGTTCAATACAAACCTTTATAAATGTCCTTCTTTATCAGAAATAAATTAAACCAGTTTTAATAGCCTGATCTCTTGTTCGGCCAAGGCAGAGTTGCTTGAATCCCAATGTGCGGCTCTGGTAAATTTCCATACCTTCCCCACAAATTAAAAGGTCACTGGAAATTCCAAGGGGGAGGGGGCCAGTGGCAGAGAGTTTTTAAAGAACAGTATGGAGCTAAATTGAAATTTGTCAGGGGGGGGAAGCATGAATATTTTCTGGAACCACACAATTACTGTAGCACTGACCATGGTGGATTACCTGTAAACTAAAAACATAGTTTACCATAGTGTATATGTAGCAAACTTGGATGAGCACCAGTGGTGCTTCAACAACTTAGCTCTAAGCAAAAACCAGAAGTGAAATAGAATTTACAATTCATGATAGTTGGCACAGTGGTGAGAGTGCTTGCCTTCCACCAATGTATCCCGGTTTTAATTCACACACGTCATAAGTGGGCTGAGTTCGTTGGTTCTCTACTCTGCTCCGAGAGGTTTTTCTCTGGGTACTCCGGTTTTCCCCTCTCCTCAAAACCCACTTGATTTGATTTAGAGTTTATTTGTTTTGCAGTCTCCCCAATTAGTAGAACACTCGTGTTTGGCTAGAATGATTTGAGACTTTGATAAAGTTGTTATTATTATGGCAGAACAAACGTCTGGATGCCCAGAGTAAAAATTAAAAGCTTTGGCTGGGCGGCAAACCGTAACCAGCTGCAGCATCGACTAAAATTTGTGGTTAATATATATATATATATATATATATATATATATATATATATATATATATATATATATATATATATATATATATATATATATATATATATATATATATATATATATAAGGTAAATAAAATCTTAAAGAACTATGGATGTCTTAATTACAAATAAGGATGTTCGTGAGGTGAAAAACATCGTTCATATAGCCGTGCATTTTCCTATGGGAACGTCTAAGGTATGTAATAAAATTTCGATAATATACAAGACAAAGTATCTGTTAAAATAGGTGTCCAAAATTCCTGTAGATAACTAAGCACTCAGCTTGAACATTATTATTATTATTATTATTATTATTATTATTATTGGATGGTGTAAATCTCTCTTTTTGATTGGTCTACGAGATTTGGGGATAAGAAGCATAAATAACGAAATAACGTCAAAAAACAGTTAAGAAAAACAGTCAATAAAGCAAATAGATTCCACTTGTGAGTAAGGACTCTTAAAGGGAGCTCGGCCACGCGGGTAGGATCACCGGCTGCTTGGCCTTTGGCACATCCAGACCTTTCTGTTTCCATATAAATGCTGGGCTTATTGGACGAACCGTTTCGTGACGCTTAAGAATTTTTTTCAGGTCGACCGCCGGCCAAGGCGTTAAAAACACTAAATGACCGGCAGTCCGACAAAAATTGCAGAAATGATGGATAGATCCTACAAAAACGGTTGCATAGATGGCTGATCTTTGACAGTTTAAATTGACTGGAATTCTTCGATCTTGCAATTTTTATGGGACTGCCGGTCATTTAGTGTTTTTAACACCTTGGCCGGCAGTCGAAGTGTCACGTTCGTCTAATAAGCCCAGCATATAAGCAAGCGTTGGACTTGAGATCGAAAAATCATTTCAGGATCGCTTGACTTTTTCTAATCGACATACGATGGTTTGGATTAGCCAGAATTCTTTGATTCGACATTTTTTCGAAAAATCTGGGACTGCCGGCCATTTTGTGTTTTTAACATCTCGGCCGGCAGTCGACCTGAAAAAAATTTCAAGTGTCACGAATTACGGTTCCTGCGATAAGCCCGGCAAAAAACAAGCGCTGGACTTCAGATATAAAAATCATTTCAGGATCGCTTGACTTTTCCTAATTGACATACGATGGTTTGGTTTAGTCAGGATTCTTTGATTCGACAATTTTTAGAAAAATCTGGGACTGCCGGCCATTTTGTGTTTTTAACATCTCGGCCGGCAGTCGACCTGAAAAAAATTTCAAGTGTCACGAATTACGGTTCCTGCGATAAGCCCGGCAAAAAACAAGCGCTGGACTTCAGATATAAAAATCAGTCCCTGAAACAAGTCGCGGGGACAAGTCCCATCGTGTGAACGAGTCATTTTTGACAAAAAATCTAGTCGCAGGGACAACATTTTGTCCTTGCGACTTGTCCCACGAATTCAAACTGGTTTGAATTTGTGGGTTAAGACCCTGCGACTAGTCTCTCAAAACCCTTCGTCGGCACACACGATGGGACTAGTCCTTGGCCGGTTACGGGCCATAGATTGTTTCTACCAGTTGATCCTGTTTCGCAGCTGTTTGACTCACCGTATCATGACCCTTGGGTGTTCACACACTGAGTGATGACAGTGATGTGAACAGGATATCAAGGAAGGTGATGGCAAAACATCTCCATAAAATTTGATAAGCCTAATTGTCAAGCTTTGCGGTTTGATGCCCAACTCCTATATCCCATACACCACCTTCATGTAAAACAGTGGCAAGAAACAATATCTCGAACATCATTTCCAAAGGGTAATAAAATGTAAGAAGAGGTAAGAAAAAGAACTCGAAGGTGGAAGAAAAGAAAAAAAGGAGTTTGCAAAAAAAATAAACGACCCTGCCAGGACTCGAACCTGGAATCCCCTGATCCGTAGTCAGATGCCTTATCCATTGGGCCACAGGGCCTTCACGGAGGTGACTGAGACAATTTTACATATATAAAATATCTTAAATATGTAGACTTAGTCGCTCTTGGGTGCTGTGCTGAGTAGCACCGGTTTGTGATTACCTTTTCAATTCGGAAAATTGCCAAGTGCCATTTTCGAGTGGTTTTCACTCCTTCCCTTCTTCACTAATCATTTGAATCGAGAACCCGCTCACCAGTTCACACAGTCTTGACAGTCATTACGTAAGTAGCCGTATTGTTTCGGTACCCGTTTCGGTAATGTTTGCCATTACAGATATAATCCTCAAAAAAAAAAAAAAAACTAAATAAATAGGACTGTGAAACTAAAATTTAACCCGTCGCGACCAAAGGCTTGACCGTTAATATGATGTAACGCTAGTGTCACGACCAAAGACTTGATCGTTAATGTGATGTAACGCTAGTGTCACGACCAAAGACCTGGGCCGTGTTGCTCGAAGCATGGTTAGCGCTAACCATTGGTTAAGGTGTATTGAAACCTATAGGTTGTCATGGTATTTAATCTCCGTTAGCGCTAACCATGCTTCGAGCAACTCAGCCCTGATCGTTAATGTGATGTAACGCTAGTGTCACGCTTTTATGTTAGAGCTTTCAGGAGTGAAACTCAACTCAAAGTCAAAACCAACAACTGTATGAACTGGTCACCAAGCCAGTGGCTTGGCTCCTACTACACCTATCTGAATCGCAGATCTTTTCTCTTTGTAGCACCAGGAATTCCTCCACCTCGCTGCAGTTACCGCTCTCTGGTCTACTCTTAACTGCGTTACATACAGTACTAATTACTACCAACGGATCGTACTGGAAACATGGTTTACTAACTTGGAACATGTTTGTGTTACGTTACGTTACATGTTTATGTTATGTCTTTTGTTAGTCTAATGTCTGTACGTGTGTTGTTGTCGGTCAATCTGTTGTAGTATCATTCATATGATTCATTTCATATTCACTACTCACTGTTGTTTGTCTGTTGTTTATGTCGTCGACAAGTCGTTTGTAAGGTGCGGGAAGTTTTAGGCATCGCTTCAGTGGTGTCTGTTCTAAGTCAGTAAACCAGCTTGCAAGGACGATCCGTTGGTGATCCATCTTATTGTAACTCACCACCCCTTTCCCACCCCTTGTGGAAATCAGCTTTGTCAGGAGCCCACGATGTCTCGCGCATCGCGCTCGGCTAAATAAACGCCTGATGGGCTCCTGACGCCTGTTATGCAGGCTACGAGTGCTTTGTAATACATTTCCCGATGTGCAATGAGGGTTCATTGGCTCATAGCCACTTTGATTTTTATAGCTACATGTATAATGAATGGCAGTGCACCAGTCATCGGGGATTTCAAATGACTGGTGCATAATATAATAATAATATAATAATAGCAATAATAATAATAATAATAATAATAATAACAACAATGTCGGATTTATTGATGACATTTCTACAGAGTAGCTCTACATTCATCATAAACTAACTAAAAATGAAAATACATAAGTAATTAACTTTGTGAAAACACTTACTCAAATTGAATAAAAATTGAATACAAATTGAAATCAATGTAATCTAAGCTCGGCCTTACTTTTCAAAAACTTAAACTGTCAAAAGCTTTCCTCGCAAATGTTTTAGCATTAGTCTCAAGTTTGATGTTATTTGGCAAACTGTTAAATAACTTAAAGGCTGAATCATGAGATGTTAAAATGTTATAATATGACCGGGTGGAGAGCAATTCGGTCTGTAACCATACCTGTAATTATCAAAATCGGACGACGCTTAGCAAGAATCCGATTTCATGTTTTATAGTACACTCAACAAAATAACTCAATTTCGATTGGTCGAGAGCAGTACAATTAATTCCAAATAGTACTCGGCAGGAGTACCTATTAAGTCTCCATGGCAAACAGTGCGTGAGAACCGCCCAAACGTTGCAAATTTGAACGTTTTGATGGCTGAAACTGGTTGAAAAGGCACATAAACTGAAGTTACCATTCTCTGGAATGATTTGTTGGACTAATTTATTAAAATACGCCATAATTTACATGTTGCGCGACTTCATACAATTCGCAGTTTTGTTAAACGAACTATAAATAAAAAATCGCACGACCTTCTCGCAAAATTCGTAATTAATAGATACTCGTGATTTTGAAAGTTCTCAAATTGCACTCGCCTAAAGGCTCGTGCAATTTTGAAAACTTTTAAAATCACTCGTACCTATTAATCACGAATTGTACTCAAGGTCGTGCGATTTCCTATACTAATCGTATGTACAACCAAGTCCTCGATTCTGAGGCCATGTCCACACTGATGCGTTTTTGTTTGAAAACGCATTGATATGTATGCGTTTTGGCCTCCCGTCCACACTGATACGCTCGAAAACGCTGAGCGTTTTCATCGAAAACGGATCCTTTTAAAAACGCTGTTGAAAGTGAATCGTATTGAAAGCGCTACGGCATCCGTATCAGTGTGGACGCAGATCAATCGATGCGTTTTTACACCTATCGAAAACGCATTCAAACAAAAACGCATCAGTGTGGACATGGCCTGATTGGTTCTGCGCGCGCCTACTTGTCGCATAATTGGTGCGCGATCACATGGAGCGCTTTCCTTTTGCATGGAAATACCGGTCGTTCCGGTGGGAAAACAAATGGAACAGTCCTTCCCACTGGAAATTTCTTGGAAAAAAAAGGAATACCTTCAGATGTATTCCTCTTTTCTCGTTTTTACCGAAATGACCAGGATATCGCTGAACCATTTGCCTCATCACCGTAGAACAATGCTCCTTCGTGAAAATGCGCGGTTTTTTGCTCCCAAAGCCGTAGAAACTTGTTCTGTTCCATTCCTCTGAAAATTGCCACCGGTTTTTCCACACCAATGAAAAGCGCTTTAGACGGTTGTACTGTTCCATTTGGCGGAAAATTCTCACCGGTTTTTCCATACAAATGGGAAAGCGCTCCTGTAATTGGGCGTCTACTCCATTCGTAGGTCAATTACGTGCACTTTAATGGCTTCCTTCATGATGTTTTTCTATTGTTTGTAAGACTCTTGGAACATGCCACAGACTTTTGCACTCAAAGGAGGTTCTCAAATTTTTTTATTTTTTTTATTTATTTACAAACTTCGCCAAAGACAATTTGGCAGGAGAGATCTCACATAATCTCATAATCTCGAAATTTGTAATTGGACCTCGTGTCGTACAATTCAGAGAGTAATCGTGTACGTAATTTCAAATCGGACTCGCGCTGTGCGCTCGTCCGATTTTGAAATTACTCGCTCGATTACTCCCTAAACTGTGCTCCACTCGATCCAATTACTATTACGAGTATGATTACAGTCACGGTTCACAAATGACAAAGAATCCATTCAAATGCAACTGACCTCAAGTGTTACAACACGTGATGGCACGTACTCGGCGTATACCGATGTCCAATAAATGAGAGTCTATTCACATGCAGGGAGGGTGCCCCGGCTAACCGGGCTACCCGGCTAGAAAGGTTAAAACATTGCCCGCCTTTACATGAAACTCACCCTAAGCGGGTCAGTCAGTGGGCTATTTTAGAGCGGTCGTGAGAACAGCAAAAAATAATATGGCGGACAAAGGAAACGTTTTCACTCACTCGTTCCACTAACGGCCGCTTTTCAGTATCTAAGACTGTTATTTTGCACTCTATTAAGTGAGCGTAGCCACTAGAGGCAGTTAACGCTAAAAGCTGCCTCGAAATTTAACGCGGAACGTAACGGTCTTCTCACCTCGGCTAGCCGTGTGCCCCGGCACGATCCGTTTCATGGCAAAAAGCTATCCCGGCTAGAAGGGTGCCCCGGGCAGGCAGACAGGGTGCCCCGGGAAGGCGCATGAGAAGTTGGCTCTCCCAGGGTAGCTCGGTTAGCCGGGTAACTCGGTTAGCTGGGGCACCCTCCCTCCATGTAAACAGGCCCTTACTCTTAAGAATTTTACAAGTAAACATGTAGAAACGCGTAAGTTAATTTGCCTTCTAACATGCATTATATGACATAAAAAGTGAATAGAATACTACAAAAACTATTTCTTCTTCACTCTGAAAGACTGAAAGATTTTGGCGATGAAAACAACTTTTACTGCGGCAAAACATCAATATATTTACTTCTGGGCTGTAGCATGAAGAACTCAGTCAGCGTTCACATCAGCAATTAATGGGAATTGCTTTTTATTTTCATCCAATCAGATCTATACACCGCTGAACCTTCAGATTAATTTTGGAAGTACTTTGCAACGGTGTTAGGTTCTTTGTTAAAGCATCAACCAACAAGATTTTTCAAGATCTGAATCTTCTTCGCCCTCCATGGCACCCAACTCCGCAACAAGTCGTCGAAAACAGCAAAAGTGAAAATAATGTGCCAAGCATTACAAAATACCTACGTCAGAGTTATACTTAACGGCATTCACAGAAAAGAGCAAAAACGGCTTGCGTTTGTAGGACACCAACCTCATCTGCCAAATAACATCAAACCATTAACTGAACTGCGTGCCAGGGTACGACTACCGGTAACCTTACCCGTACCCTTGACTGGAACCGGGGTATCTTAAGGTCTCTAATGCTCTAATCAGAGCTGCTGATAACCATTCAGGTTCGAGAATTTATTTTTTTTACAATTATGATTAAAACTATGATCAAACAAACAGCACTCCTACAATCGAAATCTGGGATTGTGATTAGACTGATGAACCTCTTCAGAGATTTGGATTATGCCAGTCTACCGTTCACCCTTCCTCTAGGTGAGGACACTTTTCGCTAAACTCATCGCGCGGTTTGAGAAAGAGAGAAAAGGGGAAATGAAGGCCACTGAGGGAAGTGTGGGTGACACAGAACACCTCTCGACCCATTTCCGCAACGAATTGCTGCATTAAAAGATGGGCGTACGGAATTTCATTGGCACTGAAGGAAGTGTGGGTGACACAAAACACCTCTCAACGCATTTCCGCAATGAATTGCTGCATTAAAAGACTGGCGTGCGAAATTTCATTGCGTTAAAAAAATGTAAAAAGAAAATTTTGTCCAGTGGTTACTCTATGCTGCATTGCATGTCGTATCCTTTCTGGTCTGTTTTGCGCATAATTATTGTCTAGCGTCACTAACGCGTGCTCACTGCACGCGCACAAACATTGCCAATTTTAATTACCCTTTTAATAGTGCTGAGTCTTTCAGCGGAAAATGCATGGCCTTACACGGGACACCTTTCAGACTGTTTAATGTTTCTAAAAATCTGAGAAACGCTCATAGAAAAACACCTCTAGCTCGTTTTCATTTAACTTTCGGCAACTTTTGCCGTGACGAGAAAACTGAATACGTGTCATACATATAGAGGGAGGTTTGACAGAAAAGCAGACCTACCTTTTGCCTTTTCTGGAGAACTCCGAAGCCATGCTGGGGATCTCTGAGGGCTTTACTTCAAATGGAACCGCTTGCTGTCATTTTGTCTTGGCGTACGAAGCAGACATAATTACCTCGATTTGATATTCCTCCCCTTTCTCAAGGAAGGATAAAATATGGAGTCAAAATAATAGCGATAGTTTTTTTTTTCCAAAGCAAATCAAGTCATTTGTTTCTGGGAGAGTAATTCGAATTACTAGATTTTACCATCTCCACAATTTATTAGCTCTCACTGGATGTCATTTGTTTTTTACTGATGAAACTTGCTCAAACAGGATTTTCTCGTTTGTGGCTCGTTGAAAAATTAAAGAGAAAGTTAGTATCTACCTGTTGCTTGTGGCCGTTTATCTACTTATTTGGTTTATTTTCCGCGATATTTTCAGCATAAATTTAGCTTGTTGGAGTCTAATTGAGTTTAACCCTTCGCGAAGATATCCAAACATTTGCTCACAAACCGTTCAGTGACTTGGTCCTCATTCAGGCTGGCAAAACAGGCTGGCCTAGACACCCATCGACGAATGGAATATACAGCTTATATTGGTATTAGGAAAAGGTAATATTTAGAAACTTGAGGGCTGCTAGATAAAACATCGATCTCCACCGTATCAACTAAGCTATTTTGACATATATACAAAAAGCTCTTCAGAGTTTTGGCTTCGTTTAACGTCTAATTTCGTCGAGACTCGCTGAGAGCGCACTGCCGGGAGTCGTCGACTATAAAGTGTGTAAATTCTCATAACACCTGTTGGATGTGAAATGCTGGTCTTGTCGCCAAAGAGATGGTAACATGGGAAACTCTTTGAATTGTATGACTTGTTTCGATCTTCCCGCTTTGATAATAACCGTCAAAACTGGAGACACAAAAGGTGGGGGATTACACAACGCTGCTTTCCTGACGCTTATCGATGAGAAAGGCAACCGATCAAAAGAATTATGCCTCCAAGGTTGTTGCGTCACAGTGTTCAAAAAAGGACATACGGACACTTTTAAGTTCTGCGAACCCATCAGTATCGGGCGCGTATGCAAGATTGAGTTTCTACGTCGCGACGCGACGAACCGAAGAAACTACGTAGAGTGGTTTATCGAGACAATTGAGGTGCGACGTTACAGCGGAGAAGACTTCGAGGATTATATTTTTCCTTGCCATCGCTGGATAAAAAACTTGCAGCCACTAATTCTTCGGGCGTACGACAGCACGTTGCCTCAGTTTGATGTCGAGACAGAGCAGAGAGAAACTGAACTTTTCTGGAAGAGAACTATGTATCGATATTACAGACGAAGACCAGGAATTCCACCACAGGTGAGTATTTAACTCACTTACATTGGTTCTGGAAATTTAATTTTTGTTTGCACATTGACAGAACAGAAAACTTTTGTAAATGAACACAATGCGCAAGGTCACACTTAAGTCGTCCAATAGCCTGCTGAGAAATAGTTCAGACGCCTATATCAGCATACTCAATCACCTTCTCCCCATGAGGAGCTTTTTAGGAAAATGAAATGTACTTATTAAACTTTGAAATGAGTCGTGAACGTCCATACGCTGGGTTTTCATCAGACTCCTGAGCCGAATGTAAAACCCATCCACACACTCGCAGAAAGAAAACCTCACAGAGGCCCTGCCCCAGTGTTTTTTTTATTGGAATGCTTCCTTTTTCGCGATCAGAGTCTAACAAAGATAAATTCCAACAAATCACCCCAGTTGCCGGATCAGTTTCAAACACATGCTAAAAGTTATTTTTCTTTATTATTATTATTTTT
>OX419337.1:10214573-10299573 GCA_948470475.1 Galaxea fascicularis
ACCTTCCAAAATCTCAAACATGTCAAAATGATGTAACTATTAGTTGACTGAGCGCAATTTTGACCGCTGTATTGTCTATTTGTCGCATAGTATCCCCTTGATTTCACCATTTTAGTACCTTCCGTAATAAAGATTAACTGCCAATCCAGTCTAGTCGATCGAGAAGCCTACATGTACATGTATCTATCATTCAAATCGTTTATAATGCTTCACCTTCGTCAGCTCTAGTTCCGATGCCGTAATTATACAGTTTTTCCGTGGATTGCATATTACATGGTTACCTCTTGTTTTTGAGGAGGTCTAATCAATTATAAGCTTTTTAGCTTCATTTAGACCTCACCACCATTCTTTTCGGGTTATTCTTTTTTCTCTCTATTATCTTAGTTGTATTTTAAGAATTTCAAAAAAATAGAGTATTTCTATAATGGATTTTGGAAAAAAATCCAAAACAAGACAGAAAGAACGAAATTCAGTTAAAGTAAAAAAAAAAAGAAGAAGAAGTCGGAAAGACAATATAAACGTCATTCATTGATGATACGAGCTATGCCGAGTGTCGTTCCGAGAATCTGCCTCAACGTTCGCGCCCATTGCTACTGCGCATTTTTTCGCTCATGTCACGCACACGGCATGTGTGCAAAACTCACTTCCGGCGTTTCTGCGTAAGCGCAAATTATAAATAGCACATTCAAAAGGCCGACACATTCTCTTCCCCAGAGCCCACGTTCCTTCTGGGCTGCGGCAGAGACCGAGAGCTCTGGGGAGCTCTGGCTGGTTCCAAACCACGAGGTCCGTGAATCACGGACTTCCGGCTCTTTTGCGCAAGCTCAGAAGTTTGAAACAATAGTGGTTGCCAACGGCTACAAAAATGCACCTTCACTACAACTGCGCATATTTCGGAACTGGCCAGAGCTCTCGTTTTCTGCCGCAGGCCAGAAGGATCGGGAGCTCTGGGGACGAGAATGAAGGCCGACACGGCTCCGAAAACTAATAAAGGCTAACCTTCTTTCTGTGATGTCGAAAGTGCCGAAAGGATAGGACACGTCCAATGTGTATACGTCCAAATGGTGTCATTTTCTACGTTCGCGAAACATACAGAGCCACTCACCGTTCGTGGTAGATCCATTATGAAAGATGGCGTAGTTAATTAATGGCCGTATATATGGTTCTAAAAGGGTCGTTCCGCTTAGTGAAAATAGCAAAGGAGTCAGATAATTTAGCGAGGGTCTTACTAGAATCAAACCAGAAATCAAGTGAGTTATGAGTGAACAGAAAATCTAGACAGTTTGTTACTACAGACGACAAAAGAACATGTACGTACTTTTTAGCTGCTGACTAAGACAAGATGCCTCGTGATCAAACGCACGGAAACGACAACAAAGATGCCATGTTGTTGCTCTCACCAGAGTGAAGATACACTACTTTGCCATTTTTATTTCTCTGGAATACATTAAAAATGAAATACCCTAGATTTTTTTTTTTTTTACAAAGGAATGGGGTCTACATTATTGGAAAAAAAAAGAACAGTTTTCTATCTATAAGTATTGAGATTGTTAAAGATCGGGTATTTAGAACTGATATCATCAAATAATTTTTATCTTGCGTGGTTGTGGAGACTACGATCCAAGATGAAGTGCAATTCGTCCTCAATATTAGTCGATGAACAGTGTCAACACGTTCTAGAGTTTTAGTTCAAATTAATACGAACAAGGTATTACACGTACTATTTTTAGAACCGCCTTCCTGCGCTAATGGTCGACACCCCTAGCCGCGCACGTCTACAACCCGACTGCTAATCTTGGATTGTCTTGTTTGTAAAAGTCCATGAAACATCAACAAAACATGCCCGCTAAAGGCGCAAACATTTTCTACAAGAAAGCGTGTGGCATCACAGGATAGCTGTGGACCCAGGCCGGTCTTCTCGTAAATGCCACGCAAGACGTGACGATGCGAATAGACAATCGCTTTAGAAATTCGCAGCCATTTTACTCTCTTGAATGCTCGGTGACCCACATTTTTCTTTCCGTAGATCACTTCCTTTCCTGATTTTGTCCATTTCAACAAAAAACAAAAAAATCTGTACGTGAGAAGTTATTTCGCCTTTTATGCTTTCGTGCGACCGCAGTTTTCTTTCTTAGACTAATATGTATCGTTTTTCAAGATCTATTTCACCTCAGAAAAAAGACATCCGCTGCAAAATTTTATTTAGTTATATTAGTTATGTTGAATTGAGTACGTTTACCTGATCTAAATTTCACTAATGTAGGTTTTTTTTATTGTTGACAGTTGTAAGCTAAGATCGTCTTAAAATAACGCAAGCTTCTAAAAAATGCACCTTATCTCGAGCACGGTGACCCCCCATTTTTTTTTTTTTTTGCCTTTTTGGCAAAAGTAGATTATTACCTTTCTGCGTGGCAAGTTTAAAAAAATCTGTACATGGGAACATTTTGGGTGCGAACGTCCTTATGCACTACACTTGATGGTATGGACATGCACCAGTACTCATCCCCAGACGCGACAACCTCTGTGGTGCAATGGACTTCTGATACAAAGGCTGTGGTTTTCAGAGCCACCAGGGATGTTTAATTCTTTTTCTCATTTCATTTTCGGTAATCCTAAGCTCGCAGATTTAGAGAAACAAGCTCTGTAGAAAGCTATTATCTCAGTGACCATGACTTATGCATATACCTCAGTTATCCCAATATATCTCAGCACATTCAACTGATAAAAGCTGCATAATGCATACTTCTACTTTATACTAAATGGATTTCTATTGGTTTACAGATCAGCTTTTGTCCAAAGGAGGAAGTTTTCAGCTACAATCACCAGGTAAGCTGAGCGACCTTTTTACTAGTCTACTCGAAGTCCTGCTCAAAAGTTTGTGAGAGAGACCCTAACATGAAGAGAACACCGAAGACTAGAAAAAACTATATGCTGTATATGCCTTCGGTTCCTGGAAGCAAATGGTTACTACATTTGAGGTTGAACGCCTTGTGGGGTTTACATAATCTAGGGAACCATGTTCAATCCACTGCTTAGCCCTAACCATAACCTTGCCCCAGAGGCCCGTTGAAAAAAATATCTCTGACAACCAAAATAGAGGGAGAGATACGGACCTCTGGTCGCAGGAGGCGAGAAATTCGTTTCCGTCTCATCAAATTTGGACAGAATTTGTCCTAGTTCGTTGGTTGGTTCTTTGAAATGAAACGACAACTGCTATTGGCATACGAAAAGCGTGGTTTCCCAGCAGACATGAAACAACAACTCTGACTGGCTTAGGAAAAGCGTGGTACGGAAATAAGCTTCAGCTTGATCGCCGACCGGTTGGCTCAGTTGGTAGAGTGCCGAACTACCTTGCGGGAGGTTGTGGATTCAAGCCCCGGCCGGACCAACACTCAGGGTCTTTAAATAACTGAGGAGAAAGTGCTTCCTTTGCAATGACAACTGCAAATGGTTTAACTTTCTAGTCTTCTCGGAGGGCCCGTCTCACAACAGTTCACAATTGACTCTGTGGGACGTTAAAGACCTACTAGGGAGGTAACGAACCCTGGCTGTGACCACCCCTAGTGTTCATACTACAGTTCTCAGCACGAGTGGTGGCTTGGCATAATCTACTGAATGGGTCACTGATCGATGAGACCACATACGAATAATGACCTTCATTTGTCAAATTGAAGGTGTCCAAGTGCTGAAAATGAAAAATGGTATATTCTTGCGATTTGAGGCTCCTGGCCGTGGCTTCGCCGCGTAATTCCCCTCCCTTCAAACGAAAAAAGCAACCTCTTGCACCAAGGGTACGCTAACCAGTAAAGATCAGTGCTAACCCCAAGCACTGTTCTTCTTTTAACTGGGGCTCAGTTCCTTCGGTGATCTTCCCTTTGGCTTCAGTTTCTTCACTAGGATGATCAACGGTCATCACCTTATGTAAACCTCGCGACACATCCATTCTCCTTCTGGGCTTCGGCATCTTGACAGTCCTGCTTCGAACAAATCGCCCCAGAAGATCAAGAAAAGTTCAAACTTAACGGCGTTAATTACCAAACAAAAGTATAAAAGAAACTCCACCCCCGGTGGGACTCGAACCCACAACCTTTGAATTAGAAGTCCAACACGCTAGTCCATTGCGCCACGGGGGCGATACATATCTTGCTTTGAATTTTAAAACACGATATTTGAACGTTTCTGATTTTGTTTTGTAAACCCATGATTCTTGCTTGCACAAAACATACTTTTACTTTACATCCTATCTCCTCCATTACTGGTTGCTCTACTGTCAACATTTCGGTACCTGTTCATTTCAAGGTTTAAACTTCTATTTTTCTTACCACTGGGTAAGGGGATCGAGTTTAGTCACATTAATGGCCAATCGATTAACTATTTTGTTTGAAAATTGAATGAAAGTACTATATTATTTGCTTTAGGACATATTATTCCATGATTTGATTGTTAAAAAGGGCACTTTCCATTTACAAAAGGCAACTGATGCTTGGAAATGTTTGGCATGAACTTTGGTTTGTCCCGTGGGAGATGTGCTGCATACAAAATACATACAATTCACCAAGTACCCCAGAATCAAATGGAGACCGCCAATTTAAAAAGAGTAGAAAAATGCGCATCAACGACCCACTATTTCTGAACTTTCCAATATCATTGCATAATTTATCCATCAAGAATCAGTTTGGGTTTTTCGAGCAAATGGCAAGAAATCAAAATTTCGCGTCAATATCACCTGTTCTAATTGTTTACTCCCACTTGATGTTCTTCACGTAATTATTTTTCGTATTAGATGAACACTCTCGCTTGTCTGCGTCTTTTATTATTCTTAGTTGAATGTTACGTCATTGCATTTTTTACAGTTTGGCGTCTGTTAAAATCAATTACTTTCGAATAGGCCGTCATAGATTATGCTAGTAAAAGTAGCATATTATGCATGTAGCATTGCTTTTTTTTGGAGAAATTATGCTAAAATTGTGCTCTTTTTTTCCAAATTATGCCTTTTTTTAAATTATGCTCTTTGAAAAAATTGCAAATAAGTCCAAAAAATACATTTTTTTAATTAGAAGCCGTTGGTCTACAAGAAAGAAACGCAACAAATCCACAATGAAATTGAAATAAACATGTGGTTTCAGACGCCGCTCAGTGATTCACAGTGAACTACAAATGCTACTACTTGAACTAAAACTTAAAACATCGAATAACGTCACCAAGTGCTTGGCACGTGGGAGTAGAGATGAACAATGATCAAATTGTAGCATCAAAAAATAATCATCAAAATATGCGAATTATGCTAGCATTGCTACTTGGCAGAAATTATGCTAGCATTATCTATAAAGGCCTACCTTCGAGTAGTCACCGCAGCTGGCGGTATTGTAGGAGCGCAGACCCCATTCTCCTTGTGGCTCTGCCGCCAAAACTTTACTACGCCCACTTACGATACCGCCAGCTACGCAGGCTAACCTTCAAGTGCCTTGATTTCCTCACAATCAAGACGCTCGTATTATATTCTCAACGGGGAAGCAGACCGTAGTCTCTATTTGGCTACGTAGGCACAGTGCAAAGGAAAAAATTGAAAACCGAGGGCCAATTTATCCAAGTTGTAATCCATTTCAATCTTCCAGTCAATGGTACTCGAATTGCTTGTTTTTGTCTTTGGTAAACTGGGAAAGTATTTTTTATACAAAACTGAACCACTAGTGGTTTTATTTCCGTGTAATTTTTCTTTCAGCTTTTAAAGTGAAATCAAAATTTGCGGCACACCTCCCCGAGGACGGCGGGTTTGAAATCTACAAAGTAAACTGAAAAATCGGCGAAGTACCGCCAACGATAACTTGTTTGTTTAGGTAGAAACTATACAGCGCAAATGATAATTGGAATATTTGGCCGGGTCGTTGTGTAATTTATATGTACTCGCATTCTGTTGGTGCCATTCAGTTAAGTCTGCTACACCGTATTGTGCTGCACCGTTCTGAGCCCTTAGAAGAGCGAAACAGCTGTTCATGATTGCAGTCATTCATTGGCGGCCAGTCTCGTTTTGGTGTTTCGTAGAGTCAAAGTATCAGCCTTGCTTTGTTGGAATGCCGAATATGCGGATACAATACCCGCACGTTACACCATGTAAGAAAGAATGTGTATGTCAGTCCGCCGATGAAATGAATGAAATAAAACGAAATACCGGAAAATTTGTGCTCTTTTCTTTAAGGTGCAATCGGAATTATAACATTTTGTGCCGACGCACCACCCGAATGCTTGATTCGACTTGGCTCGGCTACTACTTCCTTCAGAACCGTTTAATGGCAAAAATAAAGCATGTGAGTTGTCAAAATATATTCAATCTCGGATGAGATGGGATTTTATTAGTTCTGACTTTTTATTGCATCCGATACGACTGTAAAGTAAATATTATTCCGTTTGATCGTGATTTACGCGATGGGATTCCTCTGACACTCCTATATATAATAATGCTAGCGATGCGTGTAACACGGTAAATGAAATACTTCTTCTCTTAGTGGGATATCGTAGTCAGACGATCCACTTTGGTAAACAAATACAGCCTTCCAGACTATGGTTACGAACCCTGGACATCATTGCACGACTTTGATGAGATTTTTGACAGGAAGCTCGGCAAACCGGCGGTGAGTTGATACAGACAGTTGAAAAGGCGTATACGGAGAGCATCGGGATATCAAACACTACTATACTTCAGACATGGTTTGATGCTACTCTGGTTTGAAAATTGATGAATGTAACTTAAAAAGTTTCAATTCACAATTTTTTTAGTTACGTTCATCAATTTTCAAACCAGAGTAGCATCAAACCATGTCTGATTGTCCACCTGGTTGCAGTGTGAACCTGAACAGACTACTATACTTCTTCTAAAGAAAAAGAGCAATATGGCTTACCAAGCAAATCCATCATTAGGGTACACTAGGCCATTAAAGCGCAGCTTAAAATGGAAAAAATATACCTCAACTTCCATAGACGCAGAAAAGTATAACAAATCAAGAGTTGTAGGTTGTAATATCAACCAGCTCTTATCTACGACTGCTATCTAAGAGCGGTTGTCAGTAAATATCGCCAGCAGGTGTACAAAATGAAAACATAGATAATTCACAAACTTTGTCAGAATATAGGTTTAGATGAACTATTTCTGGAAAAAGTCATTTCACTTTGATTGAATTTTTATTTTGCGCGTACGGCGACAAAGTTTGTTCTGAGGCCTTCACATCAGTTTGCGCGGGGTCCACACAGCACATCGCTTGAACCGACACTAAAACAAAACAAAAAGATGAATGTTAACATACCCAATCTCACTGAAAAGAATATGTATTTAAAAACATTTTGATTTCCGATTTCCCGAATTCTACCGCGAATTAAATATTTGAGAGATTTTATAGTCTTCAAGCAGACTTTGTCGCCGTTCGTGCGAAATAAAAATCTAATCAAATTCAAAGAATTTTTTCCAGAAATAATTTGTGGTAGAATTCGGGAAATCGGACATAAAAATATTTGCAAATACATATTCTTTTCAGTGAGATTAGGTATGTTAATATTCATCTTTTTGTTTTGTTTTAGTGTCGGTTCAAGCGATGTGCTGTGTGGACCCCGCGAAAGTTCATGTGAAGGCCTCCGAACAAACTTTGTCGCCGTACGCGCAAAACAAAAATTCAATCAAACTGGAATTATTTTTTTCCCAGAAATGGTTACCTAAACCTATATTCTGGCAAAGTTGGGAATTGTCGATTTTTTTTTTTTGCATACCTGTAGGCGATATTTACGGACAGCCGCTCTTACGTCATGAAGAACATACATTACACACTGCCTCATTCATTCCCTTCTTGCGAAGGCCATTGATACCGAGTTTACTCTCATTTCTTCTCTTCCTTTCTCCAGGGATGGAATTTTTGGCGAGATGATGTACATTTCGCACGCCAGAGATTGTGCGGCTGCAATCCAACATTGATTCGCCTCTGTATCAAAATACCTGAAAAGTGAGTGACATATTATTCAATGTTTTGAATTTTGTCAGTGCTTGTTTAACGTACACCGCCTCTTGACTTTTGTTTTAATCCTTGACTCCATCTTACTAATATCTGTCGTTTGTGGCGCCTTTAGCCGCACATGAGAGAAAAAAAATCAGAAACGATCAGAGAGAACGAAATAGTGGTTAGGGACCGTTCGTTTTTTGCGGGATGAAGGGTGGGAGAGAAGGGGGGGGGGGATGCCATCCAAGGCTTTGGAGGGCAGGGAGCTGCAAAAAAATCAAAGAAAAAAAATGAGGTTAAAAAAGGTAACTTGTAAGGTACTTCTGTAACTTGCAGGGCACTTTTGTAGCTTGTAGGGCACTTTTGTAACTTGTAGGGCACTTTTGTAACTTGTAGGGTACTTTTGCAACTTGTAGGGTACTCTTGTAACCTGTAGGACACTTTTGCAACTTGTAGAACACTTTTGTAACTTGTAGGGCACTTTCCTACATTTTGGGTACCCGTGTAAATTCTAGGGCATTTTTGTAACCTGTATGGTACTTCAGTTGTAACTCGTTGGTCCCTTTTGTAATTCGAAGGCTTTTTTGTAACTTGCAAGGCATACTTTTGTAACGGTAGGACTCTTTTGTAACTTGAAAGGCGCTTTGGTAATTCGACAAGGCCCTTTCGTAAATTGTAGGGCACTTTGGTTACTCGTAGCACGTTGATGTACATATGTAGGAAACTTCAACCGGCCTTGATGCTCTTTGTTTTTTTTTGTCATGCCTGGTACAATACTAACACCTGACATTTACATGTAACAAGACGTATGGACCTTCTGGACCTTCAGTAACTTGACTTCAATTTGATTTAGTTTCCGGCTTAGAGTATATTTAAAGGGTACACAGTGAACACTAAATGTGAACTATCAAACAACGTCCCATCAGTAATGCAAACATGGCTTAAGATAAAACTAAGCATAATAAACAAACAATAAAAGGATACTCATATTTTGTAAATTTTAGTTTCGCGGTTACATCTGTGATGTTGGAGCCGTTCCTGGAGGGACAAACTCTAGACGAAGCCCTGGCGGCGAAGAGGATCTTCATTGTTGATTTAGAAATCCTCAGTCGGCTCAAACTGGATGAACCACGAAAGGTTGGTATCAGTGTTGCAAAACACCAATCAGTCAAGTTAACATTATTGTAATTATTACTGAAGTGAAGTAAGTTTGGTAATGGGAAACGTCATTTGTATGCATGCCTAGCGTCACTAATGCTCTTTTCACTTTTGTCACAATGGTTTCGACTCAAGTTTACAAGATGATTGCTGACGGTCGATGAATTCGAGTTTCGAGGCATAATGCATCAGCTCTCTGTATCTTTCCTCACAACACTGCTACGAGCTTATCGACCGTGAATCTAAAGACATACCCGGGACTGTTCTTTAAGCTCCTGGTGCAAAATCCGAGAGCTGCCTGATACGAACCACACAGAAACATATAAAGAGGGAATTTCTACTGTTTTCACTCTGGGCCACGTATCGCGATCGCTTTTTCTGTGTTTGTGGTTCTGATCACTGCACAAGTGAAGACCATTAAGATTCATTGTTGAGTTTTCTTTTACAGGTTACGTCTCCCATGGCGTTGTTCTTTTTGAGTCCAGAAAAAGGCTATCTTATTCCCATAGCCATCCAGTTATTCCAAGAAAAACGAGACGACAATCCGGTGAGAACAATTTTTTTTATCTATACAAAGTGAGGAAACGTACACAGAGGAAAAATGAACTTGTGACTCAAATTCGCCGACATAAAATTATTTACCCTCAGCAAGTTAAGTAAAGCATGGCAAGAGTAAAAAAAACTGTACAGAAATAAGTAATACAAATCAAACCTTATATAAGGTGAAAAATGCTTAGGGATGGACCATTAGAAAAGTGATGAGGGGGTGGGAGACAAGTCATTCAGTTCAAGCTAAAAATACACTTCTCCCTCGCTCGCCGCCCCCCCCCCCCATCACTTTCTAATGGTCCGCCCCCTTAACCCCGAGTTGAACCCTAAAAGTAACACCCAGAAAATTATCATTTATTGTAATTAAAACTGTTAAAACTCTATCTTTTCGCCCCCAGTTGACCAACCCTCTTGTATATGGTTGGTAAATGATAACCCTTGAGATGTTCGACAGTCGAGGCCTACACATTTCCTTAAATACTTCCTTAAATTGTTTTTTACACATTTTCTTAAATTGTCTCCCAGTTCTAGGAGTTGCGACAGTCGGCGAGCTCCTTGCGCATTGTGTCGCGTTTACTCGCGGAAAGCAATTTTAGGGCGTACTCGCGTGTTTCGCTGGATTTACAATCCTTAAAAAAGATAAAGGATAATTCGTAAACTTCTCTAAGTAATGCTTCCTGGCTAAAAATTGCGCCCTCAAAATTGCCTCCCGTGAAAACGCACGACGAGTGGAGCTCCTCGCGCGTTACGTCGCGTCTCCTCGCAAGAAGCAATTTTGGCACGTGCTCGAGTGTTCCGCTAGCCTGAGTATCAGGCGTTTCTAGGGTGGGGAAGGCAAAAAGAACGAAAAAGCGAAGGAAGAAACGCCTGACACAAACAGCTTCTCAGAAGCCTTCCACCCCCAGACAGCGCGTGTTATAATTAGCCAATCAAAATCACTTCCGGTAACTGTCATGTGTCATGAGAGTTAACTTCAATATGGCGTCTGTAACCCCTGCGCTGGAAGCTTGACTTCCGGTTGACTCACGTGACGTTTCTTATTGTCTTTTGACCAATTAGCGTAACATCCAGAATCTGGATGTTGGACACAAGCGAATCAATGGCTTTGTGTCAGGGCTTTCTCCTGTTTCTTCCCCTCGTCCCCGCTTCCCCGATAGGGCCTGATACTCAGGCTGGTGTTTCGCTCGATTTACGATCCCTAATAGGAAAAGGAAAGCTCGTAATCTCATTGACTGTTATTAAGTAAAGGGAAGAAAGATTAAACTTTCTTCAGGCAATCAACACCGATACTCCTTAGAAAGAGATATCTAGTTATTCAGTTGGACACTGACGGCTTATGATTGATATTTTTTTGTCAATTAAGACACAAAACATTTATTTAACAGTCATAAGAAAAAGAGTTCAGTAGCGAAACAAGACTGAACACAACTTTTTAAATAGCAAAATCATAAGGAACAATTTCCAAATTACTTAGATATTCACAGGTACCATGATGTTTATATCTAACAGCGAACGGTTGACAAAAAAAGTCCTCAAAAATGCTTGGAATTTACCAACAAATGCATTTTTTTAATGAAAGAATTCGCCTGAAATGTGTGTGCTGCCCCCGTGGCGCAATGGATTAGCGTGTTGGACTTCTAATTCAAAGGTTGTGGGTTCGAGTCCCACCGGGGGTGTTCTTTTATTTCATTCGCAGCAATGTTGTAGTTTTGCAACTTCAGTTACGTGACATTACAGTTTTATGCACAGCAAAGATGGCCAATAGGGACGATCGGTCAGTCTTTCTTACCCGTGAACATTGTCGTTGTAGGGGTTATTTTTTCTTAATTCTGTTATTAATATCAATGATGCTTTTCACTCTCTTAAAGTAATAAATTCTTAAGACAGAGTTCAAGAAATTACAAGCTGCAATGACAAAAGATACAAAAATACAAGCGCATAACTGCAGAAAATATGGTCATTTAGCTTCCTCCTTTACTACTGTTCAAACATTGAGCCTCGTTACTAAATAGCACGTCCGTAGCTATATCCTTTGTTGTCCCCAAAGCGAGATGATTACATCATAGGAAGTGTGAATTGGGTAGTAAGTTCTACAAGCCCGTCATCTTATTCCCTAATCTCGCACCCAGATCTCCCAAGGCCAGGAAAAAGGGAAATGTGGTAAAGTTCGAATTTCGAGCATGCTCAGTAGCAGTGAGGCCCGATATACGGGCCTTACTATAACTGCGCATGTTCGTCTTTAACCCTTTGACTCCTGTGTGTTTTGCGTGTATTTGCATATATCAGTTTTGGTTAAGATCAGCAAAAATAATTACAACGCGCAGTGGATAAGTATGTGTAATCAAATGGTGACGAGTGAAATTATTTCCTAATTGCACGAGCATACCATTCGATTACCTTTTGATATCATGAGTGACAAGTTATGCTCACAATCGTGGGTTTTTGACTTGTTTATTGTATCGAGAACTCCACGCATTGAAATGTTTAAAGCATACTTTTGGCTAAAGTTCCCAATTTTTTTTTAATTTTTTCGACAAAAAGCCCTTTGAAATCCTTCTTGCTATTTTCAAAATGTTTCAAAGTGGAGTCCACTGTCAAGTCTTCGTTACATGATTCTCTGTAATTCGTCATCAATGAACCAGAAACGGCGCCCGTGTAAAATGTGCCTAAAATTCGATCGCGGCCATTTGTGTATTTGTCTTCGTGTTAACACGTTTTGAAGTATAAACTATCACTAAAAGTTTACTATATGGCCAAAGCAAACTAGCCTAGATCAAATTCAAGCGAAAATGTACAAAGTTAAAACCTTAAGAGCTCTTAAGCACATCCGTAACATCTTTGAACTGGAGCGCCATCTTGGCACAAAACGTTGCCATGGCAATTTTGTAATTTCACATGTGAAATTATAAATTAACTCAAATTTCGCGCCAAAATTAAGGAGTACTTTGTCACCCATGATATTATAAGGAATAATTGTAGGCGTTTCAATTAAGTTCTTAAGGAGGCTCGAAAGGGTTTTTCGTTGATATATTGTGTGCGACACGATGAAAGATTACAAAGAAGGATATTTAATGGTGTAGGCAAACTATATATGTCTCCTTAGAAATTCTATCTGTAGGGATTCCAGTATGCTCAGTATAAAATGCAGACTGCATACTGGGTATAAGATGCAGTCTTGGTATAAAATGCAGACTGCCTTTTTCTGCTAAATACGCGATAAACTTACGCTGGTGTCACGCAACCGCCTGTCTGAGAATCCCAGAGCAAGAATGGACATTTGTCGATATTTTTCTTTTCGGAAAGTGCCAACCTTAAAATTAATGATGCGATTGAATTGGTTCTTCCGCTCTAAAACGGAATTTCAAGCCTTGATCTTGCCAACTTCTGCAGCCCGATCATAAACAACTCGGCTGTAACATGATATGTTGGATATCATGACGAAAGCAATGATCCGGCCGACGAGTGAGCTATTTTTGTCTAGTTTCCATATGGCATCGGTGATCGTGATACAGCATTCAACGTTTTTCTCATATGTAGGCCAGGTTATCTTGCAGGTGGAATTGCGCTGTTCTTTTCTGTCGGATACATGTAATTAGCGTTCTGAGTTTCACGGACTACGCGTTTTGCTTTTGTGTAACCACAGGCGGCCCAGACGTTGTTTGTGATTTGCATACGTCACAGTATTGCGTTAGGTTTTGAGCCATTTAAGAGAATGTATGAAAATGGTTCAAAAATCGCTCTAAATTCAACTTGCAAAAAGAATAAAAGAAGCTTACATTAGTCTGCATTTGTGTTATTTTGAAGTCTTTGTGGCAGCTGAGTCGTTCTAAAGTCGTTCTAAAGCCATTTTGACGATTTAAACTTTTCCAAGTTTGCTTTCCAGTAAAGAGAAACGAAAGGCTGGCGACATGGTTGGCCGACGGTTCGCACCCGAAGCTCCATAAATTCCACTAAAATGCTCGGAGCCCGCCAAAATTGCCTCACGGCAGCCGTCGATAATTCTTCTTTCTAGTTGCTTCGCCTCGGATTCCAAGGTTTATGTTATCCGCCCGAAAAACGCTCCTTTTCGAGCGCTGGCCGCCCATTTTTGCTTTGTCGAGATCCGTAACGAGTTATCTTGGCCACGGATTTCAAAATCGTTGGCTTAGCGACCCCTCCGTAACGACAAAGTCGCCCTCAACCGTAGGGAGGCACAGGTCAATTTGCTGTACAGTGCAAATTGCACCGTATTAGGGTCCCGGCGATGAAATACACCCAAGGGGCGATGAAGAGGGTGATTCCGAGTGCAAAAGTGCGAAAGCAATACGACTGCTCCATGAAGTGACTACTTTCAGTTACTAAGTGAGACAACAAAATCAGCCCAGCAAACATATGGCAACAGGACAGGTTGGGGCATCAGCTAGTAACGCTTTGCACAACTTTCGCACAATACTTGCTCCTTACGGTCAATCTAGTTTGTCGTTGTCATCATCGGTGCCAACCAAGAAGAATCCTGTAAAGCCTAAATTCTTTCAACCAAAGGAAACTTGGACTCACGACTTCTTGTGTTTAGCCTTTCGCGAGCCGAAAAATTCGACCTGCAACAGGTGGGACTAGGCCGGAAAAAATGTTTTTATTCAAAGGCAAAGTTCGCTTCTTGAATGAGGGCCATTGCAGCTTCTCCAGAGGGAATATTGTCACAATAATGCACAACAGCATTATACAACCAGTCGAGACGAAACTGTATAAAATCGCACTGACCAGTATTTCGTTCAATCAAACCGATTATATTATTTACATGCCTACCCAATTCGAAAGTGATCGACTCGTCCGCCATGTTTGATCTGAGCAGGACACAAGCGCTGGAAATAATTAGAATAAATCATGAATAGTGCGGGAAAATGTACTCGTCCCAGGACTGCCCGTACGTTTCTTCTCGCGAGGCTCCAGCCCACTTGCCAAACATAATTCCATAGAGCCGAACAAAATTTGATATGAATAATAAAAGCAAAAATCATAAATCAAGAAACCTACCGACGTAGTTATCAGCCAAACAAAATTTGGGTAGTCAGTCTAAACTTACGGTTCTTTTACTTTTGACGACTGCCAATCTCCATAAACAGGTTTATTTAATCCGCTTTATGTGGCTTCGCCCAACGAAAATTGTATTGTGACGTAGTTCGCGCATACTCGATGGAAAATCAAACGGTTGCTCGCAGTGGTTTCTTTCTCAGGAAGCGCAGGAGAAATCAACTGCTCGCAGGGCAGGCAATAAAACACCTTGAAGGCAAAATTGATAAAATTTTACGCACGTTCACCGAAACCGCTTGGTTATATTTCAACGCTAATATGCAAATTAGCCGATGTCAAATAACTTCGCTCTCTATTAAAGACAACTATGAATTACTGAAGAGAAAATAATCAACAAACAGTTCTTCCAGCCAAAAATTTTATTGGAATAATCAATAATTTTGTTCTTAGGAGCGAAAAACTTTCGATTTCCTTGCGAGCGTGGACACAAACATGCTGTCTTCACACATGCTTCGCCTCCGTTGAAAGCGCGATCACTCCATCGCAAATAGCGCGACAATCTAAGCTTAAATGGTCGGTCAAACAAGTCTCAAAAAGAAAATCGAATTTCAAAAACACTGTCTACCGTCCTGTAACATCTTCAGGTTGTGTATTTGGAAATCAAAGCAGCTCAAACACGAAATGATCTTTTGTCGGTTTACGACCTTCATGTCCTCATTCCTTCTGCGCCGATTTATCTTCAGGATTACATCTTTCCATTCTGAGTTCCACGAAGCCTATTCTAAAGTGAAGAAAAACAAGTCATGGAAATTTAGACCTGATGCCCGTGCGACGCTATTTTTGTCTTTTCCCCAATCTCATGCGGCCACAACGCGAAAATTAGAACCGTTAAAAGAGCCAATCATAGCTTATGTTTTATCACGGCACGAGTTTTAGCAGAGCCAATGAAAAATGGCCTTGTATCCACCTTTACCAGATCTCACTTTTCAGGGTAAGTGAGATCTGGGTACGAGATTACTTATACTCACACAATATTAGAATTCTCGATTTGTCGAGAACCTCACCCAAAAACTCTGTAATGGTGCATATTTATTAAATTTACGTCAGTTAATAAAGTCCCCTTTTCAGAGAAAAAAAGATTAAAATGTCATGCCACAATTCCGTTGCCATAGCAATAGAAACATCGCTTTCCAGGTTCAGCTGTTGTTGGAAAAAATTAGACAAAAATAAGTGATAAGGCTCATGGTGTTTGCTTTACTGTATAAAAGAGAGGTTTATAAAATGTTTGAAGCTTCTGCTATTTGTTCTCCCTTACCTGGAGTAAAGATTATTCCTAAGTTTGGAGGAAATAAATAACCGCAAGTTTTAACCAAGTTTTATATTTAAAGCTTCTCAACTACTTCTAATGGACCTTCGTCCTGTCAAAATAATCTACATGAAGTTAATCAAATAATTTTAAAGGTGAAATAAAAAAGGTGTTACCTAGGTAACCAATATCGCTATCTTTTCTTGGCAGATTTTCCTTCCCAGTGACCCTTGGTACACGTGGATGCTCGCAAAGATGTGGTTTAACAATGCGGATGCACAGTACCACAGAGCATGCGTGCTACTGGGTAACCGCACAGCACGGAACCTAGAAAAAATCTAAAGCTAAATTTTTTGTAGATTATTTTGCTAGTGTCATACTGTAATGGCTATTTATCATCTGTAGCCAAGCAAACCTAGTAAAGCTGGAATGAAGTTATTTTATACAGTCTGTAAAGATCGATCGAGGCGTGTGAAACAAAAACAATGAGTGGTTTGCTTCAACATTATTAGCGGAAAACCTACCGTATTTTCTGCTTGTAATAGATACTTGAGATTCAAAGGGCGTCTCCTGTGTTCGCCTTTCTAGTAAAGTTTGTATAGGAGTGAATGGTCCACACAACATTAAACCAGATTATGAATAATCTCAAGTCAAGGGCGTTTTTTAGTGGTCAATGGATCAAAACTTGTGTATAGGACAAAAGTATTGACGTTATTGGTCTTTTCCGGGTTTTTTTATGAAAAAAGAACGCGAATTCTGCGAAAGACTTGTGCTTGAACTGATCGTAAATATTTCTTTTAGGTGCTGTAAGTATGACTACAATGGTCAGTTGACAGCCCTAACCTTTTTACCTTTTACCCTGATAACTTTTAATTAGCCTTTAATTCAGGCCTATTATCAATGATAAAATTATTCACAATTTTTCAAAGGCTACACGCATCTATTCGTGGAAGCAGTTTCCATAGCAACCCACCGGCAGCTGTCTCCTTCGCATCCAGTCTTTAGACTGCTTGCGCCTTATTTACGTCACGTGATTCCTGTAAACTGGTACGTCCATCACATGATACCGGAAACATCTCCATATGCTTACTACGTCACAGTTAATTGTGAAATGACTTGTAGACGCGAACTTTATGTGCTTCATTAGGCCAAGAGACCCGTTTACATGTAGGAATAAGGAGCTCATGAAAAACATCATTGCAATCGATACATTTCCACTCCTGGCGACTAAGGCCCCGTACAGACTAGGTGCCTGTGCCCGGTTTTCTGGAACGGGCACTAGTCTGAACTTTGCTTTTCGTTGGTGCCCGCGCACAAATCTGAGCACCGTGCCCGGGCACGGGCACTACCTCCAAGGGTAGCACGGGAACTTGTCTGAACGCGTTTTCATGTGTTACCGCGTTTTTTCCCTTGTTTCCCTACGATGCAGTCACAAAAATGGCGACAATATTGCGGAGTACTCAAAAAGATAAACTGGGCACTAAGCCTTCTGCACGAGTATGAACATCCTCGGTCCAGGTCACTGAGGTGTCTGGACAGCGACCTTTTTAGTGCCCGGGAACGGTGCCGCGGAACGGGCACTTCAGTCTGAACGGGAAAAGTCGTAAAGGTTAGCCAATCACAAAAGCCCTTTAACCTAACAGCCAAATCCCAATTTTCCTGACCATTTACAAGTTGGACAATTGAAATTGGAAAGAGCTTAAGGTAAATAACGAAAACAGGTCTTACCTATTAAAGGAAGGAGTCAGTCTCCACTTTATTTCTATTTCTTTGACAGTTTTGAAGTAAACGAACTACTTGCACCTGGCTCTTGGATTGATAGCACAACTTCGCTTGGAGCTAAAAGCACCCTGGATCTTATAGCACTCGGGTAAGGAAGGCAGACCTTTAAAATCGTTACAGTTTATTACTAATTCACGAGATTAAGTCAGTAACGAGCAGTTGTGAAATAAAGCCATGGTTCTACTTGCTTCGAGTGCTTATAAAAAATAATACCTTGCAAAGGTTCTTCGGTAATAACGTCTTTTCACTGAAGTAAAAAAGAAGCATAAAGTGTGGAGTCAAAAAATGAACGGCTTTAGTAGTTACACGTAAAAAGGAAGATAAAAGACAAATTAAATGAAAACGAAGAAAAGCAATCGCAAGAAACTGGAAGGTCCATGACTCCTATTTTCATGCCAATTCCTGATAAATTCTCGGATTTTTCCAGGGGACACTAATCAGTCAAAAATATTCATATCTTTTCTTGACCAGTAGCTTGAAAACTTAGCCTAGAAGTGAATGTAAGAAAGATCTTTCTTAACGCTCCATAGGGTATTTAACAAATTAATTCGATTTGGAAGTGCGTGTGTCTCTAATAGGGAGTTTTAGCAACTGGGACGGCGACGGCAACGAGAACACGGCAAAACAATAGGCTAAATGAGCAAAAACAATCGCTTTGCAGGTGCGTTTTACAGTTTTGTTCATTTCTTTGCCGTCCCCTGCACAACTACAACGTGAAATGGCCAAATTTTATGTTTTCTGGAGAACGTGAGCTCGTGGAGGCAAAGTTTTCTTTCTTTTTCCTTACTTTAAGGCCGTTCTTGGACAGTTGCTGGACAGTTCACCAGCATTTTCCAAGTTAAACAAATTTTAATAATTTCGAAAGCGTCACAGAAACGAGAGAGTTATATTTTGAAATGACGGTTTCGTTGCTGTCGCCGTCGTCATAGTGTAAGTAAGAGCAATTAGTATGCTTCGAGCCGCATTCAAGTAGCGTAACTGATGGATTTATAACGTGTGGACGTTCTTCTCTTCGTTATCAGAATACAAACACATTGACAAATGGAATTTGTTTATACTTTGTTTTTTTACTTTCTTTGACTCATGACGCCATTTGTGCGTCTATGCTAATGGTAAAATCGTCTAAACCAACCAAAACGCAAGGTTTTACACCAACCATTGCATAATTGATAACAACACTATTTTTCGCTTTCTCACAGATGGCAGGACTGGAGAATGGACATTCAAGGAACTCTTCCAGTGGATCTTGAGCAAAGAGGGGTGAGTGCACGAAGAAAAATCTGAATGGATCGCCACTTTCTCTAAAAAAAAAAAAAGACTTATTTCTCATACCTCCAGCTCTCTATGCCAGGCTATCAAGTGTTTGATGTTGAGAACAGGTAGCACGAAGAAGCGCTCTTATTTACAAGTTTCTGGTTTAACCTCTTGTACCGGATGGTACTGGACACAGATGACGTAAAACAAGAAAATATTGTTTTCTGTCAATATCTTGGAGGTTGTTACGTATTGTTTCATGTTTTTGTTCTCTTGTTTTAAGTCCTCTTTATCCGGTACACCAAGTAAGAGCCAGTTGAACTTTGCTTTGTTAAAAGTTTTTCTGTTTAACAAATAGATTCCATGTCGCCGAGCGTCTGTTCAGTAATATATTACAAATGACGTCAAAATGTGGTGAGAACAAAAAAGTGCCACAAGCGGTGATGGCCGAGTGTGTCATTGTTGTTTTTATTCCATTTTGATGTCTTCTATTACTGATGAGACGGATGGCAAAATGGCATCTATTAATCTCGTACCCAGATCCCCTACATTTTCACACCTGCAGTGAGATCTGGGTACGAGATTAGGAATCTATTTGTTTCATATGATAACATTGAGGCTGTTCGAGTATTTTGTTTAAGTCGTTTTCTACAAAGAAATGTTTTTTTTTGGTTTGTTTGTTTTTGTTTTCCTTCTTCTTGCTTTTGGAATTTGTCCACAGCCTCGGCATGACTTTTTTCTACGTCTTCTTTCGCCCAATCTGGTAAAATGACCTCTAATATTTCAAAACTTTGCGCTATTTAAATAAACAGAGCGAAAAAACTTAAATAATGACGTCATCTGTGCGTCTGTCCTCTTATAGATCATAAGTAAGAACCAATCAAAATGCATACATAATGCAGCTTATTATATATATATATATATATATCTGAGCGATTTTGCAAAAAGGTAGCCCTAAAGTTTTGGCTTGAACACGGGCCCGGCCCGTGTTCAAGCCACTGTGGCCGGCCAAAATGGAGGGGGCTTGCCGTCAAGGCCTGCTTTGCCAAACAGCCTAGGGATAGTTCTAACAGTGGGTGGGTGAGTCTCAGTTTTCTGTCAAAAGCACAGGGCAGGGGGGGGTTCCTGCTTTGAGACTTTGACTGCAGTTAGAGTTTCTAGCTCCATTAAGTGGCTCTTTACAGTGTAGGATGCCTTGGCAGTTTTGCCTGGTCTAGTGTAGGCTTGAATGATAGTTTGCCTTTGATTACCAATTAGAGTGAACCCACAGTGTGCAGTGGGTGGGTGATTGGCAGTTGTTTGGTCAAAGGACAGGGGTGGGGGAAGGGTTGACTTTGTGCTTTGTGACGGCAGCGGAATTAGCTTGTTTTCACAATTTCTGCAGGCACGTTTTGACAAATCCAGTTAGATATATATATATATTTTTTTTAGGTATCTGATCCATCAGTTCTCCCTGACTATCCTTACAGAGATGACGGATTACTGTTGTACGACGCCATCAACAGATACGTGTCCTCAATTATCGAGGCACGATATGGTAGGTGGAGTGAGAAGGGTGATCAATGAAGATCTCACTGATTAAGCCCCACTGCGCACTCTTTATTACTAAGTGAGAGTGCCAATGAATGCCTTATGCTTTCTCGAGCTATATTTGTTGGCTTGGGACGTACGCTGGTGTTAACTCAATTACCCCAAAGCCGTAAATAAGTTGGCTGCCTGGTTTAATGCCACGAATGCTGCATGATGGTCAATCGCTTTTACTGCTTCTCAGTTGTAGAGGTTTTCTTTTAAAGTTGCTCTTGTGAATTTAGAGAGAAATCACAGGTATTATACAAGCTATTCTTGAAGTTATAAGAGAGAGGGAGAAAGAGAGACGAAGAATAAGCTGGTTTCAAGTATGAGCAGTGATTTGAAGTAGAGAAACTCAGGGATAGAGCTCAAGAGAATGAAAACCATCTCAACTCGGCTATCGCAAGCCCTGGGCTTCGACTCCCTTGCTTTTGTTATGGCTGCTGCTGTTTTTCTTCACAGATACAGATGACAAACTAAAGGACGATTACGAGCTTCAAGCTTGGGGTCTGGAACTAGTTGCAGATGGAAATCCTGGCTGTGGGGTTCAGGTGATCGATCATGCGTATATATATTTCATTTTCAGTTTGCACGAAAACACACAGCTGCAAAAGATGCTGCAGTTGTTTCCTGATTCTTACTCGCTGAATTTTATCAAGGTCCATCCATTGATTAGGAAAAAGAGTTACTTTAAAAGTTTACGAACAATACAGATGAGAGGGTGTGCAATCCTCCCAGCGATCATCATTTCCCTTTCATTTTTGATGTAATAGGACGACTCCACTCACTCCGAGAGCCAAATTCGTTGCCTTTACTTTCCTGGGTATTCTGCAGGCACAATATTGAGCATCATTTTAAGGAGAATATTGGTGGAATTGGCAGGAGGTAACTCAGTGCAGAAATTAGTACAAACAAAACCCTACCAAATTGGTGAGCTCTTTGGTAACGAAATACCTTCCTGATGAAGGGTAAACTCTCCATAACTAACCAAGCGTGCGTCAAGCCCCAGCAGAAAATCCCATTTGGAAAACACAGGTCTTTAAGCAAAATAAAATATGAAGACTGTAAGCATTGTCAGCTCCGCCATTTCTGGATAGTCGATAGGGTTCGCAGAAAATCTCTAAACATAAAAGAAACACAGCCCAAGCGTTCTGCGTTTCCTATCCTTCGCTCCGCGTTGTTGATAGCTTACACTCTTGACTATCCAGAAAGAAACTGCAAGCAGTCCACCATGCCAACTTATTCATCCTTCGCAAATAATCGGGGCTAAACTTACAAAGAAATACAACGTGATATCTTCTCACGATGACATTTATGTGAAATTGTAATTTAGGGAGTCCCTGGTAATGGAAATTTTGATACCACTGCACAGCTAAGCCAGGCAATATCGTCCATATTATTCGCCAGCACGGTGGGACATGCTGCTGTAAATGTATCTCAGTATGACGAGTATGCATTCCTCCCAAACTACCCTGCCATTTTGACAGGACTTCCGCCCAGAGACAAGGTAAATTGTAGTAGTAGTAGTAGTAATAAGAGGTGGAATCCTTAATTTCTGAAAAGTGCAGTCCCGATAAGGAGTACTGTATATTGACTCACGTTTCACCAAAGTAAGCTTTAGAGACCACTATAGTGTGTGAACGTTTTGATTACTATTCATATTCAGCCTTTATAGTAAATCCTCACTTCACAGCAGTTAGGGGTGTAGCTTCTTTTCCATTCAAATAATGGTGATACCCAGAGTTAGCTCCAAATTTGTGTCGACCAAGTTAAGGTATTCATATTTGTGCCAACTGAAGTAACCAAGTAAGTAAGATATAACGGGCCTCACTGGTTGGACAAAAATAGTTTAAAAGGATGTTCATCTCGCATAGAAGCACTCTAGACACTCTATCTTGTATAATCAACCACTAGTAGGAGGTTCACGTTACAGTTAACAATTATTCACCGAAGTGGAGGTGAATAGTGGTGGATATCTGATCCACCACTTTCACTTTATTTGATAAAAGCGTTACCGCGGAGGTTCCCGACATACAACTGTTCCCTTAATTTTGCTTACAGAAATGGCGTGATGAGAAGGATCTGATAGCGTGCCTCCCTCCCAAGAACATTTGTCTAGATATCATAGTTATAAACAAGCTCCTCTCACAGAGACATGCTAATGGCCTGGCAGACTTTCATGCTTGGTACCAATACGATCCTGTCGCTAGGAAGGCAATAACAAGGTAAAATAACAGCGAATTGATGGCACCAACGCCCTTTGTGAATAGCCCAGAATGATACCCCCCCCCCCCCTACGAACGACAGATAATTAAAAATGTGAAGACTACCTACATCAGGTTACCAATATTCGACACAGAATAGCTCTAACAAAACTGCGACTTAGCAACCACAAATTAGCCATAGAGACAGGTCGTTGTTCGAGACCGTTCAAGAAACCTGCAGGAAGAATTTGCCCAATTTGTAACTGAAATAGAAACGGAGGACGAATACCATTTCTAAATATATGTCCTGCTTACCAGGAAAAAAGATGTTCGTTACTAGATTATTTGGAAAAAGAATTTCGAATAAAAATAAGCAGAATATCACTTAACAAAATATTCATCTTTCTAATAAACCCCCCTAGCGGAAATGCTAAAATACAAGAACTAATAGCAAAACATATATTCGAATGCTTTGAAAAAAGGAAAGGGGAAGACGGCAAAAAGTAAATACTCGACTAGGCCTTAATCAATTAATAGCTTATTAGCCATATATATTTTTGTTGTCTGTAATTTTTAGTTATTTGTCTGTCTGTCTGTCTGTAGCGTTGTTCTTAGGAAGAACAGATCGAGACACACTGGAGTGAACTAAAAACAGTTCTTTTTAATCAATGTACATCATCGAGTACAAAACCGGAAAGCATGGCATGAAGATCGGTTGCCATGGTACGTAAGATGACGTAAATGTCACGTAATCGTCACATCTCCCCTTCTTCAGAAAAACAAAGAAAACTATAAAGATAACTGAATGTGACTGTCCTAGTTCCAAATGTATAGACTTCAAACAAAGAAAAAAAACAAAAAATACAAAAGTTTGTCATATCCTTTCTTTCCAACCAACTACTGGTAACGTGTTGGTGGTCGAACAATTCGTCCAGATCGAGTGGTAGTCACCGGTGGGGAAATCTCCTGCTTATCTGCTGCAGTCTGAACTGGATACTCTGGGTGTGGCTTTTCCGTCTTCTGCAATGGTACTGTGTCTGAATGATCCTTACTCACTGCAGTACTTGGTATGGAAGGTGCTACCAATGGCATTTCATCACCAGAATTTGCGGTAGCAGGAATTGGTGCTGCTTTTGGGGATAATCTCATCCCATCTTCACTGTGTGGCATAACTTCGCGTGTGTGCCTCAGGTGTCTCCTGTTCCTCCTATAAACTCTTCCATCTTCTGTTCTGACTTGATAGGACCTTATGTCGACTTTGCCTTCGACTCTTGCTTGGGTCCAATCCTTCTTCTTTCCAACGTGGGAGCTTTGTGGCTGCAATCGCACTATGTCTCCTGGGCGCAGTTCCTCTAGTTCCTTGGCGCCTTGGTTGTAGTACAGGGATTGTTTAGCCTTTTGTAGCTTCAACTTCTGATTAACCTCCTCTGGTAGCTTCGGCTTGAGTAACTGGTTCGATGTTGGGAGTGGGGTCTTGGTTCTTCTACCAAATAATCGCTGAACAGGTGACGAGTTGAGTGTTTCTGTAGGGGTGTTCCTCCAGTCCAGTAGGGCAAGATATGGGTCTTGTTCTGACTTGATGGCTTTCTCTAGCAGATGTTTTGCTGTCTTCACGGCGTTCTCAGCTTTGCCATTTGACTGGGCATATGTTGGAGAGCTTGTTACATGTTCAAAGCCATAAGTGTCCGCGAACTGTTGAAACTTTGCGGAAGAAAAGGGTTGTCCGTTGTCAGACACTAGCTGGTCGGGAATCCCATGACGTGCTAGATGGGCTTTCAACTTCTTCACAACTTCGTCTGCTGTCTTGCATGTCATTCTGTCGACTTCGAAGAAGCTCGAATAGTAGTCAACAGTCACCATGAACTCTGCACCATTCAGATCAAAAAGATCAACTGCAATTTTCTCCCATGGTCTACTAGGCAGTTCGTGACAAATCATTGGCTCTTTCCTTTGTTCTACTGGCTGGCTGTTGCACACGGCACACTTTGCTACGTAATCTTCGACATCCTTGTTCATGCCTGGCCAGTAAACTACTTCTCTGGCTCTTCGGAGGCAGCCTTGGATGCCGATGTGGCTCCGGTGGATCTTAGCCAACATGTCATCTTTCACGCTCACAGGGACAACTAGTCTTTCACCTTTGAAGACAAGTCCATTCTGCAATGACAACTCTTCCCGAAAAGGAAAATAATCTTTGATGTTTGCTGATACCTCTGCCTTGGTAGCTGGCCAACCTTGTCTGATTGTTGTCTTCAGCTCTCTCAGGGTAGCATCAGATTCTGTTGCTTGCTGGATGGCAATTAGCGTTGCTTCCGATACTGGCAAGTATTGTATCATATTGATGCACTCTAGCTCTCTTTCTGTATCTCCTCTCATCTCCTCGATGTACACAACATCTTCTGCTACATCTTCTCTTGTGCTCTTGTGCACTCTATATGCTCTGCTTAGTGTATCTGCCAGATACATTTCAGTCCCTTTTTTGTAAGACACTTGGAGGTCAAACTTCTGCAATCTCAGCAACATTCGCTGGAGACGTTTAGGGGCACTGAGTAGGCTTTTCCGGAAGATGCTCTCTAAGGGTTTATGGTCAGTTTGGATCTTGACAGGTCGACCATACACGCACTGCTCAAAACGTTCTACTCCGAAAAGTATTGCAAGCATTTCTTTCTCTATCTAGGCATAGTTCGCTTCTGTTTCCGTCATGGAACGAGATACATAAGCCACGGGCTGGCCTCCTTGCATAAGACATGCACCAAGTCCTCTGTCAGATGCATCACACTGCAATTCCACGTCTTCTTTGGGGTCGAAGTACTTGAGGACGGGGGCAGCTGAGAGTATCTCCTTAACTCGCTCGAAGCTGCGTCCTTGTACTTGCTCATCCTAACGGAACTGGTTCCCTTCTTTCAAAAGGTCTCTCATTGGGGCGGTAACTTCAGACAGGTTAGGAGCGAACTTTTGGAGGTAGTTTACCATGCCGAGAAGTCTCTTGAGATCTTGCTTGCTGGTTGGGGTGGGCATCTCTTTGATACCTTGTACCTTGTCTGGGTCAGGCTTAAGACCATCTTGACAAATCACATGTCCCATAAACTTTACTTCTTTGTGGCGGAGCCTGAGCTTCTCCTTGTTCAGCTTAATACCAGTAGCGCGGCAACGTTCTAACAATGCTGTCAGCTTTGCATCATGGTCTAACAGTGCTTCAGCTTCTGTCTCTCCGACACCAAAAACAAGAATATCATCAAATATTGGCTTAATTCCATCAAGACCTTCCAGGGCATATTCCAGTCTCCTCTGAAACTCTTCCGGAGCGGGTGATATCCCGAAGGGCATCCGAGTCCAGCGGAACCTTCCCCAGGGGGTGCCAAATGTGGTCAGGAGACTGCTTTCGTCGTCTAGCTGCACATGCCAAAACCCGTTCTTTGCGTCTACTACACTGAAGACTTTAGCATTTGTAAGTAGCGGTAGCAGATCATCGATCACTGGCAGTGGGTACTGGTTTCTCCTGAGTGCTTCGTTCAGAGGCTTTGGGTCGATACATAGCCTTATCTTCCCATTGCTCTTCTTAATAACTACCATTGAGGAAATCCAATCCGTTGGAACATCTACCGGTTGCAAGATGCCTATCTTAACTAAGCGTTCTAGTTCCTGTTTTAAAGGCTCTTTCACTGCAAAGGGAACTTTCCTCACTGGGAGTGCCACAGGGGATACAGTCTTATCAATCTCAAGGTGAAGCTTTCCTTTGAGCTTTCCTTCTCCTGAGAAGACATCTCCGAATTCGCTCACTATATCCGGCTGTGTGGGAGTCTCATTCGAGAGAGACATGATGTTATCAGTATTGATCACGATGAGACCAAACTGCTGCACCGATTCAGCACCAAGGAGTGCTGTGTGGCCTGTTGGTACGACGGTGTATTCCGTGAGGAAACACTGTTCATTCTTGGGGTTCAGGGTCTCAACCTTAATACATCCCAAAGGTTTCAGCTCTGATTTGTTAAACATAACCAGGGTAGTTTGAGTAGGCTGAAGGCGTTCCATCCGGGGATCATTAAATATCTGCTGATAAGTATCTGCTGGGAGGATATTGACTGTTGCTCCACAATCTAACTGGAATTTCACTGTTTCATCCCTCAAGCGCATGTTAGCATAAATCTTCTTAGGACTGTTTTTTGCATGAAGTGCACTCACTGATTCTACACTGAATAAGTAATCATCAGAATCTTCGTCATTAAAGTCCTGAGCTTCTTGTTCTACATTGTGAACTGACTTCTTAGTTTGCTGTTTGCTAGCTTTCTGACTTCTGCAAGCCACTGAGAAGTGGTTCATTTTACCACAATTATCGCACTTGTGCTGCCATGCTGGACAGAGTTCCTTTTTTAGAGGATGGGTTCTGTGGCAGAACTTGCATCTAACTGGTTCCGTTAATTTGTTATGCATGGGGCGCTGAACTTTGCTGGGATTTCGCACTTTACTATGGCGCACACCTATCTTCGATTTTGGGTGGCCTGTGGCAACGGCGCTAACCTCCTCCGTATGAGACATTTCCTTGAGTTGTTTGGATGTGGTTTCACTCGCGCGGCAAATATCAATACACTTGTTAAGAGTTAGTTTGTTCTCAGCTAGAAGCTTTTTTCGAGTGGCGTTATCTCTAATTCCTACCACAACTCTGTCTCTAATCATTCGATCTTGCATGGTACCAAAGTTGCACGTTTTAGCTAACGAACGCAAAGCGGTGAGAAAAACATCAAATGACTCACCAACCTCCTGCACTCTCTGATTAAACAAATAGGCTTCGTAGATTTCATTCGTCTCACCGATGAAATAGACGTCTAGGAGCTCTATCACTTTGTCAATGTCTGTTTTCTCCTCTTCATTTCCAAAAGGCAAACCATCGTAAATCTCCAGGATATCTGGGCCAATGCATGTCAACAATGTGGCTGTTCGAAGATTACTGCTTTGCGTACTGAGCCGCGAGGCGATCTCGTAGTTTGTCCAAAGCCGCTTAAATTTCTTCCAGTTCACAGCTAAGTTCCCCTTGAAGTCTAGCTTCGACGGTAAAGGAATAGAAGACTGGATGAACTGAGGAGTTGCTGGCTGTGTGCTTATTGACGTTGCACCGCTCGAGTCTGTTTCGGTCATCTGGAGCTAGATTCACTGTGTTTCGCTTGAAGATGCACTCAACTATTTCAGCGACGATTCTGTAGGAAGAATCCCAAATCACTGACACCATGTAGCGTTGTTCTTAGGAAGAACAGATCGAGACACACTGGAGTGAACTAAAAACAGTTCTTTTAATCAACACGATGCTCGAGTACAAAACCGGAAAGCATGGCATGAAGATCGGTTGCCATGGTACGTAAGATGACGTAAATGTCACGTAATCGTCACACTGTCAACCAGGAAGCAAACATGCAGGCGATAACAATGAACCGCATGATCACCAAACATGAAATATCTTGATAATTTACCACATTCTCTTAACTCCTACCATTAAAAGAACATGCAAGGCTGAACAACCTTTGTGAGACACCTATCGACTCATCCAAATACAATTATTAGTACCAGTATCTATTAATCAGTCTGTACAATCATGATACCGGTGTTTTTTAAGTCATCATCAGCACAGCATTAGCATCATCATTCATTAGCATTAGGATCATAGCAACCCAGGTTCACAACACGAGAAATCGAGATCTCTTATCAAAAACGGCACTGAGTTACACACGACCGTTGATATTGCAGCACCTTATCATCATCATCATCATCATCATCATCATTATTATTATCAGCATCAACGTTAGGATCATCCTCATCTTCATCATTAGCATCGGCATAATCAGCATCAGCATCATCACCAACATCATCGTCATCATCATTATCATTATCGGCATCAACATTTACAGCAGCACGTTATCAGCATTAAAATTAGCATCATTCTGATCATCACCATCAGCATCGGCATAATCAGCATCAGCATCATCACCAGCATCATCATCGTCATCACCAACAGCATCATCAGCATAAGCATAAGCATGAGCATGAGCATCAAAGCAATCCAAGCTCACATCACGAAAACTCGAGATCTTTTACGAAAAGCGGTACTGAGTTAGACTCGATCATCGATATTGCAGCGCCTTGTAAGACTTTGCATAGTGAATAGAATCCCGCAGATTTGGAGCGCTGAATTTTGTACCAAACTCACCTCTCGTGTAGCCTTTAATGTGGCGAGCTGGACTAAAAAAAACCGTGAAGTGGCAGCCGTCTGGCGACGAAGTCTTTTACCCTAAAAGTGTCACTTAATGCCACCTGCCCCCGTGGCGCAATGGATAAGCGTGTTGGACTTCTAATTCAAAGTTTGTGGTTTCGAATCCCACCGGGGGTGTATTTTTTTAGACTAAAGGCCCTAGCAAACGACTTCAACATTTGCTTCAACATCCATTCGATTTTGTTGAACGCTGTTGGAAGGTTGTTGAATAATGTTGAACGGTGGGATGAGCAAACGGTTTCAACATTTCATTCAACAAAACTTAGCGAGTGGCCTGGTAATTGGTGACCATGGTTACGTCTTCTTCATTGCGCATGCGCTTGCTCAACAATGTTGAAAGAGCGGGGGCAAACGACCTCAACTCCGTTTCAACATTCCGAATTCCAGAGAACAAAAGAAATGTTGAACGCATGTTGAAGCAATTTTAAAGGCTTTTAAACTCTTTCAACACCGATTCAACATCGTTTCAACACGTTTCAACAAGTTGGAAAGGGGGTGGCAAACGCTTTCAACATTGCCATTCAACAAAATCGAAAGGATGTTGAAGCAAATGTTGAAGCCGTTTGCTAGGGCCTGAATAAGAATTTTTAGAAGTCCTAATCCCAGGTTTCCATGTAAAATAAAGTTTTATGCTTGGGCATTTGTTCAGAGTTAATGTTTGATGCATTGCAACGGTTTATTTTGCAGATTCTTGGATGATCTTAAATACATTGCTCTAACCATTTTGGACAGGAACAAGAAGAGACAAGTGGTATATGAGTATTTGAATCCCACCAGAAGTGGGAAGTAAAGTGCAAAGATGAGTCCTCGTAAAGGTTTGCTCATCTCTCAATTTTATGTGAAGACCTTGGTCTTTTTGTTAGTGTATAAACTGATGCGATAGAGCGGTTTCAATTGAGTATGGCGGGAAGTAAGTTGTGTTTGCCTTGGTTTTGCGTTGCTTCGCACTATGATTTGCCAGCAAAAATTCGGCACAGTTTTTCAACCAATGAAAACCAATTGCTAGTATAGTTGCACGCGCGCATTTTCTCGCGCCTTGCGCCAGCTACGTGTAATTGCTTCGTATTCTGATTGGCTCATCGCCCTGTCTGCATCTGTTGTGATAGGTCAGAGTAGTTACTTTGGTGTTACTGCACTCAATTGAAAACCGCCCTATTAGTCTCCATTTCCATTGCTTTTTGTTTATCTCACTCGTACACCCCTTTTTATTATGATTAAAGTATCTTCTTAAATATTCCAGTTTAATATTGTAACATTGAAAGCGAAAGCCTTGTTCACACTTGTGAGATAAGAACTAGCCTAAGCGCATGCATAAGCACAAGAACGTTCACACTAGCGACATACACATGTGCAGTGCGAGTCACGGCCGACGTCGATCGGTGGAGAAACAAGGTCAATTCTTTTGCTTATGCCTGTGCGTATTTCAAGCAAGTTCCCATTTGTGAAATGAGTATAGCTCAAGAACAAGGACAATGAAAAATTTCTTTCTCTTTTGCTTATTTTTGTGCTTAGTATTTCACCTGGCTACACACCAGTGTTTTCTTGTGCTTATGAGTAAACGTACGCTTGTGCTTATCCCACAATGGTCATTGGCTACCACACGTGCTTTTTCAGGATTCAAGTTTTGATAAAATTTAGAACATGTCACTTATTTTCTCTCTAAAATAATGAAAGGGAACTGGAGCCTCAGAAACTATGTCCTTAGCGTTTTGTTTCTACCATCTATGCGTGTTCGTTGCTCATTACACAATCAAATACTATAATGAGAGAACATAAGAGCCGTTTTTTTTTTCAATCCGAGACATTACTCCTATTTAGCCATTGTAGCTTTTGCGGGAAAACTCTTTTGCACCTCTGCGTCTTTATATGCAGTTTTAAGTTAATTTGAGACTAAGTCATGTCATTTGTCATGAGTCCTCCTTATCATCATCGTCAGCACCACCATAAAGCATCATTATTGCACACATCATTATCGTCATTGTTTTGTATTACCAATGTTATTATTATTGACATTTTTCGTCTTGTTGTCCGTCTCCTTAGGTGGTTTTCAGCAGTTTTTTTTTCAGAGGTTTTATCATGTTCATCGCGGCCTCCTCGTGTTCGACGACGACGTGTTCAATTAATTTTTAAATACCAGTGTACAGTATCGACATCATAATGAACACTTTATTTATTTTGTTACATGCCCTTTGAGTCTTCTTTAGGGATGCCGGCGTTAAAAACTTGATAACCGGCTAAGAATCTTCTATAGAATTGTGTGGTGAATCTAGCTTTCATTTTATACAGGTTTCAGGTTAACAAGGGAAACAACTGAAGGGCCTGTTAATAAACTCCTATAGGAAAAAAGTTCTGCTTATAAAAATATTATCCTAGTAAATGTTGTTGAGATATATCCATATCAAAATATGATACCTCACTTATCCTTTGTTTGATAAAAACATTTCCTTAATTTGGAATTTCTGTTTTCTCTTTATACTTACCGAGGTCTTTTTCTGGAAGTTACGGAGTAAATTTAATTAGGTGACCTTAAATGTAATTTTAGTACAATTTGCTTTTTGTTCGATATAGTAACCGAAATATCATATAGTATGATCATGAGGCCGAACTATTTCTGAAATCTTATGGATCGTCGTCATTATATTAAGATGGTTGGGTGACGTTATTTTCTATGCTTTAAATGGTTAATTTTAAGGAAAACTAATAATTTAGCACTGCTGTACTATGGGGATATGTAATATAGATATTTATACCATGCTATAGAAAATACAGCCAATCAGAATGCAGGAATAGTTTCTTTGCATACACACTCTCCTAACTTCTCTTGTGCGTACGAAGAAAGTGTAAGCGACTCGTGGGACATTCCATGGTCCACCACTTGAAAGCATTACATAGCTAGTTTATTTAATTTACGAATTAGGAGCGCCCTAACTAGTTTCTACATGCCTCTAAAGCAGCAATAATTAATCGGTTTTGGTTTCGATTCGCTTGTATAAGATGATGATATATGTTCCAGGCGACAACATAATTATAAACAGGTAGGGCAACATTTCAGCTGTGAATAGTAATAATAGTGACCACAGACAGTGTAGACTTCTCAATCATTCAGCAATCAGCGAAATAATCAAAAACCGTCGACGACTTGTTTGTAAGGAGTAAATACAAAATATCGTAAGTTATCGATTGAATATTGTAAAATCAATATTTGTTTTTTGTACTTGTATTTCCAATGGTTTTGAATTATTGAATCAATGCCTGCTTTGAAATTAGCGTAGTTTTATTTGCAAGGCAAAAGTGTATGTACAAGTTTCTTTTCAGTTTTGAAAGCTTAAAAGCAACGAATCTAGAATTGTAATATGATTTGGGGTGGCTGTAAAAAGGTGACATAAAGTATATGAATTTAATAAATTTTGAATTATAGCTGTACACTTCCTGTGCGTTCTTTGTGAAGTATTTCAGTCAAGATCTGAATTTTCAAACACCCTTATGCCTTAATCTTTCAGGGATTTTTTTTTGCAACACATTTTATTGACTGACATTGAATTACACCACAAAAGGCTAGCGCTACGTTACTGTTTAATACAAAACATATGTAACTTTACATTGTTTAGTAACAGGTGCTATACTTTCTATTGCTAACAATTACAAAAGTTACTTACAATTACATTTATGTAACAATTATCTACTTACACTGGCTTACATTACTAATTTACTAACAGTTCCCGGTACTTACAATGACGACCGTGGGTGACTTATAGCAATGATCAATGGTCGATACTGTCATATTTTTTTTTTGGAATTTAAACTGATTCTGAGCTGGGATTGGCTACTTCTAGCGGGAAAGTATCTTACCCACTCGGGATTACGCGCTACCACATTGCTTTGAATCGAAACAAGACGCATTGCTGGGAATCCACTTTTGTGTGGATAATAGAGTGATTTTACCATGAGATAGAGCATAAACCGCGGAAAGTCACATTACATGCCAGTTTAATTTGTATAGAGCGTTTTCACTCACGTGACCAGCGGCCATATTGGTTTAACGAAACAAAAGAAAGTATTTGCATAAACAATTCCCAGAGGGTTAGCCTGGTACACCAATATGGCTGCCATTCCTTTGTTTTGGTACATCAATATGGCCGCCGTGACGTCATGTGAAAACGCTCTATAAGGCATTCTAATGACAAGTAAACCCCCGTGGCGCAATGGACTAGCGCGTTGGACTTCTAATTCAAAGGTTGTGGGTTCGAGTCCCATCGGGGGTGTACTTTCCTTTTCCAATCAGTTGTCACTTTGCTTTGCACCAAAATAAGGCGCTCTACGTATAATCCACTTTGTGTGGCCACTTAAGTGACTTTACCACCGTGAGACTGTTTGGCATAAAACTACGGGAAGTCACATTGAACACTACTTTGATTTGAATAAAGCAGTGCTTACCGGCCTAAGGAGCAGAGTCTCATTTTTTTTGTTCTTTACAAGCGGCAGAATCAAAGAAGACTCTGCCGAAATCCTGTTGATTCCTTATTGAGCACGCGTGACAGTTGATTGGAAGAACTTTTTAATTCCATGTCCACTGAGACAGAAATATGTCGACCAGACACTCACGTTTGTCCCAAGAAACTTGGAATGCTTCACAAGACTTTATTTCATCAGCCACCAAAGCCTGCAGTGGAGTTATTAGAAGCGGTCTTTCAGAAACAGTCTTTCTTGGTAACAACTTTCTTGATAACTTGATAACTGACTGCCAATTCCTTAGCTAAGGGAACGGCAAGTTAAAAAATTTAATAACGGTAAAAGTATTTATGTCCCGTAGGTAAATCTTCAGACGTATCCGTTCCAGAAATGATATGTTTTATCGTTTGAAGTTGGCGAGAAGTTATCTTAAATGATTTGAAAGTAAAAAGCTTTTGAAAAATGTTTAAAATAATTCCCGTCATACTGAATACTTTCGCCGCCAGCGTACGGTGGTCAATTTACAGTATCAACTCCGCAGATAAAACCAAATTCTTGTGTACAACTCCCTCATTGACGTAGCACCACAATTTCTTTAGAAACTACCCCTTTTATATATTTGTTGATTTCCTCTGGCTGGTAACTGTCTGCGCTTACAATATGGACTCCGTTGTTAGTAAAAACCAGCCTCATAGCATTACTTTCTTTTGTTTGTTTGTTTTAACAACAGAACAAAACAAGATCAGATCGGAGTTGTTGTGACCACAGGGCTAGCAACAACAAATGTCATAGGCACAGGTTTTTTTTTTTCTTTTTTTTTCTAAAACGTCCAAGTTCCAGGCTGAAACAATCTAGCGCCAGGCCACGTAAATTGATCAGTGTGAGGTCCAGCAGTGGACTTAAAGTGCCTATGAAGCGAAAGTTATTTTCGCTGATTCTTTTATCGTTTGTCTCATTAGAAGGAGGTTATAAAGAGTTCAGCTTGTAAAACTATCGTGACACTCACTTTATTGCGTTCAAAGTACGCGCTATTAATCTTCAAAATTGTCCACGCGATCGCGCAGCCAAATGATCACTTGATTTGTCGCTGTGACGTCGGTTGGTTTGCAACAGTACAAAATATGGCTGAAAAGCTGAGAAGCGTGAGGGTCGATATTGTGTCATTGAAGCGCCAAATAAGCAAAGCTGCAAAAACACCAGCTATTCGTGTCAACAAACTAACGTCACAGCTTGCAAAACTCGGCTCAGGCCTCTGACCATTTTTATTAAAGGCAAAAAGGCCAACTTTCAAAGCTTGTAAATTAACCAATTTTGACAATCTGTCGCTCAAACTGTGCAATCGTATATTTTTAAAGTTAAATCTTCTGCTGGCATAAAAAAGATCTTGTCTCAACCCACGCCCTCACCGACTTCCAAAATAAGTTGATACAGTAGTATGATTAGTGTTACATTACATTAGTGTTACATTAGTGTTAGTGAGGATACAATAGAGGTATTTAATGTTTTATGGGAACTAAAAATACACAAAGATATCCTTGATTATGTAAGTTGGCTTGCCGCATGAGGTTGCTGTGTAAACTCCCGCCATCTCTGTCGTTAGATTTCTTCGAAGAACAACAGTAGCGTAACGCACGCTCGGATTAGGGTTATCCCAAAAGTTTGTCGCTTCGTTGTTGCATTTGTTTGTTCTGCCATCAAACTCGTGAGCTGCAAGGAACAAGAAATTGAATATTCATCAATCAATCAATATTTATAAATATAGCTACTACCACTACTCAAGCGAGGTAATCGAGGAACACTCCTCGGAAGAAAAAAGTGAATTTATTTCGGTACACCAAACGCAACACCAAACTCAGAGGTTAATTACAAACCACTCGTGGTTATTGCTTTATTTCACCCACGTGACAAGGCGGCCATGTTGGAGGCCAAAACGATACAATTTTGTTTTGCTGTTGATTGATGATTTTTTTCTTTTGGCCGTTTTCGGAATCGTTCCTTTGATTGTAGTCTCATGGTTGGAATTTTAGTGTGCACTTGCTCAATATATAACAAGGTTTATGCAGTCGTCTGCGGTTTCACAAAAAAGAAGCAAAGAAGAGAAGGAGAAGTGAAATCAACGGCCCATCCACAACTTAGAAATAGCTGTGTGTGTGTGTGTGTGTGTGTGTGTGTTTTATACTTTGTCTTTGTAAACTGCACAATGGCTACATACACACACATCCACATCCACAACAGAACGGATCACAAGCCCAGAAAACATATTACGTTTTCTACGAAATTCTCATTCTTCATGGGGAGACCTGTGTTCGTTCGTCGATAATATTTCCATGCTGTACTGTTCAGTTTGCTTAAAGAGAATTTTAAATTGGTTGAACTTACAACTAAATGTACTTTAAATTCTCTTTTAAGCCTTCTTTTGTAATGAGCCCTTCTTTCCTCTTCATTTTTCACCCAACACTACCCTCTTTCTCCTCCACCCTTTTATACACTGATCAAACGAAACGTTTTATCTACGTGGTGAAGGTTCGCAACACATTCATTTCGACCTCCAAAGTTACTTTCTTCAATTTTTTATTGTCTATCGACAGTCTTTTTGTGGAGGACTTACTTTAAATAGACGCAGATTTAAATTCAATTTTACTCCAGTGGATAAAACCCGAAGCATTCCTAAAGGCAGAAACTACTGCGTGAAATAAGTCACAAGGAAACCCATTGGAAGCCTTTATCAGGTGGCAAAAGCTTCCAAGCGCTTGGCAAGGATCTTGAGCTAAGAACAATATGCAGCAGCAATATTCACAGCAAAAATCATTATTATGCTGCCCATAACTTACAGTTTCCTCCCATGTAATACTGATTTGTGATAGAATCTCCTGCATCTGGATTGAAGGGATGCAATCCTATTGTGTGGTCGGTTACAGAAGCAGCGACTATCCTGCAAAAAAAGTTTGGTAACAGTGAATGGAATTTACACATGTAATGTCGTAATGTTGACAACCCTCTAAAAAGGTTCAATTTCCTTCTCATCCTTTTCCTTAATCATCTGATTTTAACTTGAATAATAACAAAAGCAATTGTAATAATAATAACGATGACGACTACAATAACGATGACGATAACGGTGACGATGACGATGACGATGGCAAAGGGTTAACGCTCGAAACGTCAGCTTTTCAGTAGAATCCAGTTTACATTATCAACTCCGTTAATAAAACCAAACTTTTATGTACAACTCCCTCACCGACGCAAAACCACAGTTTCTTTAAAAAACTTTCCCCTTTATTCATTGTGATAATGTGGGTCTGTCCGTCTTTTATGATACGATGATTATACGCCTGGTAGGTAAGGGTTTGGTCATGCCCTGAAATAACAATTCCCTCTGGTTCTGTCTTAAGTATGGTGAATTTGAATTTGGGGATTTCTTTTTGAAGTTAATTAATAAAAGAGCAAGTGACCTTTTTTCTACCCCAATTGATCATCAAACTATTATTACTATTATTATTATGAATATTATTATTATTATTATTATTATCATTAAACCTTAAAGTGCACCTAACCCCAAAATACTTTTGACTTACGATTTACTACCAAATATGCTCCAACATGACACCACTCTTCTGAATTCTTGAGTGTACTTGATTTTGGTCCAGTATCCTTTGATTAAAGTTAAAGCACCAGCCATAGCGAGGAGCGTGTAATATTACTTCATATCTTTTAATTTCGATAAGAATATATCACTCTTCTTTCCCACAAAACTTACGCCCAACTGCAGACATGTCACAGTACCCTTGGAAGCTGCCAAGTGTGCCTGTAGCCCTGATCCAGTATGTGCCACTTGTATTGAAGTCACCGCTATCTTTAACATCTTTGCATGACTGGCCTGGCGATATGGCCGAGGAGTCTTTCTTGTCTTTATGGATTAAAACAAAGCGTCAATAAGGTCAGGCAAAGATCGGAGTGTAAACATCTTGAAAACAGCCATTTTTTTATTTCTTTCGATTTTGCTGCATAGCACACCAAGAAAGCAAATTAGTTTCAAAGGTATTGTAATTTCAGTTGTTAAGTGGACTCGAGTCGTTCTATATGATTCCTTGCCTTTCACTTAATGAGGAAGATTTAAACAAAACTTGAAACTTTGCATTTTAGAAATCACCCAGTTTAGAGCAAACACTCAAGAATCACAACAAAACGCGTCGGCGCAAACTGATTCACTTCACGGCAGCTGCCATTTTATCAGCGCATGATATCGACGGTGAACTGAGGCATCCACTGAAAAAGAAACTGGCCGGCATAAAAGCAACAGCCCAATAAACGAAAAGATGACATTTAAAACGGGTGTGTACAGACCTGTCTTGAAGCTCATAGAATCTATCCTTGAATTTAACGTTAACTCTGATTGTGTTGATCAAGCAGCTACGGCGGCTGTAGCAACCTTAAAATCGTTACATTTCTAACGCAAAAAATATAAAGGAATCTTAAATTTTAGTTTTTATCCATAACAGTCGTAACGAATGTCTGTTCATCATCCTTGATATCCAATATAGCCACTCACCTCGGTCTGGATTCTCAGCAAAGACATGAACTGGGCTTTCATCGAGACTTTCAGGTCGACTTTTACTGAATTCCGAATTAAATTCGCAACTTTTATTGGCGAGGTTAAAGTTAAGCCTCTGGCAAGCTGGACTGGTGTTACACGCACTGTAGCACAAAGCCAGCTTCTCTGCATCGAAAGATCGAAAAACATGTCCTTTGAGGGCGAGCCCATGGCGTGTACGCAAGGTGCCTTGATTGCAGCGCTGTGTGGCAACTTCAGGTGGCAAAACAACGAGGGAAAGCTGAAGAGTTAGCAGACGTAGAAAAGACATCTCTACCCTTAGACAGTGAAAATTGCTTATTGTTGTCCAAAAAATGGTAAGTGAGTTTATATTTTGAGAGATGGTATTGCCAATAATGCATTTAGAGACAACGGGTGAACGTTTTATCTCTTTGTGGCTCTTAATTGGCACCAGCATAAACTTACACTGTGGTTAACCAATAACTAAAGTAGAGAGACATCTGTTATTTTTTCTTTTAATTCATTAAGACAAAAGATTTAATCTTCGTGACACGTTTTTTTCTTAAGATTTAGGCCAACAGCAATATTATACACGAAAAAGTAAATCACGTTTTAGATATCCATTCTATTGGCGTTAACTAGTCCAAAGCAAATCAATTCATTTACTAAAATAATCGAGCTTTGTTATTTATGTAAATCACATACATTTAACATCTATTGAGTTACAGCTTAAACGAGCCTCACATCAGCAATGAATTGATTACTGTTTCCTTTTAGGGTGAATGAACTGAGTCGTCTCAAGCCTGTGTGTTTTTGTCGTAATTAACGTGGATTTCAGACCTTTCCGTGTCTGGTACAATGGCCTTTAATTAAACGCAGAGTGAATAGAATATACAAAACATCTCATGAAGCATACCAATCACAGTTAGACCGCTGACGGTAGTTGAGTTTAGTAATCAATATTTAAATATTTGCGTCGAAGAAGAATTTCCAAGGCGCTTTTACGGCTACATGGTAGTTTAAGCTTTAAATACTCCACGACATCTTCCCCTGTGTTCTTATTAAAATAGTGATTTGTCATGTAAGCCCTTCTTTCGCTTGCTTGAGCAGCGCGCCCCGCCGCGCGTTCGCTCAGGCTCGTCACGAATAGGCCCGGGAGACACTGAAACCTGAAACCTAAATAGAAGGGGAAATCACGGTCATCTGAATATTAATCACTTCACCAGCAAAACGAAGGATGAAGTGATGCACTCTACTGTGAAACTCTTGATATATCTATCGGACTTCGTCAGTAACTGAAACAATTGTCTGCTAAATATCGGTTTATTTTGCTTTGTAATTCACCAATCAGACATCCAGCAGAGTGCTTTTTAAAGGGAACCTCCACACGTACTCTTACGACAAATTGATTGGAAAGGGTTACTAGATTCCAAATTTTACTTGAAAATGTGAAAATATCTTTTCAATGCACAAAAAATTGGATATCGATCATTAACGCTTATTTCCACTGATTTCTTAAATTCCTGGGTGCCACCATTTTAGATTTCGTGAAGTGAATAGGTTGTAGCCATTGTCAGGATATCAGTGAAGCAGAAAATCTCTTGTTTTAAACAGTGGCTGCAACATTTTTAGGTCATAAATTCCAAAATGGCGGCGCCAGGGAAATTTGAAAATGAAATAGGCGTTAATATAATGTACCCAATTTTCTGTATACTGAAAAAATATTTCCACTTTTACAAGTAAATTGTGGAATCTAGTAATTCTTTTCAACAATTTAGCGACAATTTGTCGTAAGAGTATCTATCACGTTTCACATACTGATAATAAATGTTTCACTTGTTATCATTCAGTGAAGTTCATCACCAGTCGTGAAGATCAGACCTGTGTTTTTCGTTCTACCAGTTTGAAGCTAATTTTCGAAGAAACCGTACTGTGAACCACGCACAACAAGTGACAGGAAAATCCGTCCTGCTTATAATGTCTGGTGACAGGCCGCAAAGATCTTGAACCCGTTAAACCGTAACGGTGACCAAAGCCTAATCTCTCTTTACAGTATCGCCATTTAAGTTAACACACAGGTTACGAGAATAAAGGAAGTGATCATCAAACAGGAAATGTCTTGATGATTAAACAAATTATCTGAACTAGTTGTATACGAGATACGAGAAGATCACTAGTTAAGAGAATAATGATGAACTTTGTTGACAGGGCTTAAACGGTTAATTTAAATGGTTAATGTCTACGGTATGACCTCGGTGCTGTCTGGATGGGTTTTTACAGATATTACTGAATCAAATACCTGGAACACAGCTTAAAGTTCTATGTTTATCTCCGAGCGAAATTCGATGAGTAATTTCCGCAATTTAAATAATTTCGGGACTAGAATTGTGCAGTGTGTTATAAGAGCCATAAAAACCTGCCAAAGCTTTTCACGTCTGAAGAATCAAATCAGAATTCCGAGATTTCAAGAGAAAATCTGTAATCGACGTTGGCAAGATTTCAAACCAGGGTCTCGTTGATTAGATCCATCAGCGCTCTAATCTCTAGCCTTTCTTATTGGTCATATGTGTAAAATGCGGGATTTCTTCAATGTCTACCTTCACCTTAATAAAATTGACTTGATATACTTGGTAATGTAGGCATGCAATTCGGATGGAGAACATATTTTCTTATTAGTTGATAAGATGAAAAGACATCGTTCAAATCAAATCCTTGTTTAACGATGAACTAACTTTTCATTTCTTAGTTAGTTTGAAACGAAAATTCGGTATAGACACTCCCATCACCATATATTACGGTCTCACTAAAGCAATCTTATGCACCGACGCAACATGCGCTACCCCCAATATGGAGCCTATCTACCACAATTGCTTAATCAGCTGTACTTGAACTAACTTCTTCTGCACCTAGAGCTGAGAGACAGATTTTAAATTTTCGCTTCAAGGAAGAAAACACCCACTAAGATTATTTACCACCCTTTACAATTTTAGCCTAGTAAACTAAGTTAATGGCTTTCTAGTTCAACATAATTCAAAACATTCTATCTACACGAGTCTCCTTGTTTCGGGCTTCCTTAAAGGGGCTATGTCATAAGGTAAGACTGCGCTCTGAGCTCCTGCCATCATTCATCACATGTTGCACTGTGCATTTCGGCGTGAAATACGAGTTGGAGAGATTGCGGGAGCCAGACCTCCGGATCCAAAAGAAATAGTGTGAAATTCTAAAGGCTGCAAAGCGTCGTTTGAGGGCAACTGAAACAAGAGGAATTGGAGGAGCGATCGATCGAGCGAAAAACACAACACCATTAGGACGCTTCGAGGAGTTTCTTCAGCTGTTTTTGCTTTAGTGAGATCACGACTGGTGTGTGGGAAACTTGCTGATGAACTATCTGTCATTTTCCCCGCTCTTTTGACTGGTACCACTCCGACTCTATTTTTTAAAAAGAACTCCATCCTAATCCTTTATCACTTTGTGGTAAGAAGCATCGACAGATAACTGTAGAGCGGAGGCTCTTGCTTCCAATTTTTAATTCAAGAAACCTCTCAAAATGGAAACCGGTAATGGTAATGCCTTCAGCCAAACAAATCCAGTGGGTGATTCTTTACAATAATATTTTCATTAAATGTTTGACAATTACTCAAGTCGCTACTCTGAGATTTATTTATTTTGATTATTACTTGGTTTGCTCCCTGGCTTATTTTGACTTCCGTTTTTTAATGTCATCGTGTTTAGCAGCTAACAGGAAGTTTATGCGAAATCCAATTGGCCAGAGATCCCGATCCCTCACGCATGTCAAAAAGGATCGCGACCTCTGTTGACGAGATTGCGGCCCAACGTATTTGAAATTGTAGTATTTGATGCGTGTGACCGAGATTTGCAACATAGCCCCTTTAATTCAAAGCGATATTTGCCTTCTCTGTGATACTTAAAAAAAAACGTTGCCCACATGTTTTGCAAATGCAACCACGTTCCACCCTTTTCAGGTCGCTTTATCAGTTGGTGGCAGGGAATATTCCAACGAAAGCTAGATTAATTTATTTGAGAGTGTAATTCTGCACGGGTGGCATCAGAGAACAAGCAAAAGTGACTTTTTTTTTTCAAATTTCATTCTTCTTGTCGCCAAATATCCTATTTTGGCAACAAGCGTTTGAAGCGGAAAACTCGACTCCCACCATTTTCTTTAACTGAAGAAAAAGGTGTAAGTCTTGCATGACATAATCATCGGTATTCATTCATGCCGTGTTATCTAAAAATACACAAAGACATCCTTGATTTTGTAAGTTGGCGTGCCACATGAAGTACCAGTGTAGATTCCCGCTTTCTCTGCCGTCAGATTTCTTCTAAGGACTACAGTGGCATAACGCACGCTTGGATTGGAATTGTACCAAAAGTTGGTCGATTCGTGGTCACATCTCGCTGTTTTGCCATCAAAAGCGTGAGCTAAAAGACAAGCAAGGAGTACTTAGCAAGTACCTTTTTTTATAAGGACGTTGACTGGCTGAGATTAACTAAACCTTTAAGAACATGCTAAGGACATACCTAGCCTAACTCAGTTAAGAACGTCTTTATTTTGCTGATTTGTGTATTTTAAAGGAGGAAAACAAAGCCAAATTTACGAAGAGTTGGTTGGCGAGACATCTTTTTCGCAGCATTGGAATAAGCCGCACAAGCATGTGGAAAGTAACTTGATAACACATCGCAACAAACAATGCACTTTGATTAGTTTCCTTGTTAGGTCCGCATTGATTTATTGAAATACTATACCATGTAACGTAAGGACATCCTAAGAACGTTTTCAGGTTCAAATCGTAAAAAAAAGTAGAGAACGTTCAGCCTCAGCTCCAAAATTAGACGTTCTTGTAAGAAAAAATAGTGTGTAAACAAGAACTGTTACTAAGTAGTTTAGCCACTCTGAACGACTGTCCCAACATCCTCGCCTAGCCCCAGTCCGCGCGGCTATCTATAAATAGTTCGACCTTCGCGCGGGTTATGCTAATCGGTATTTCACTCGAGCTCGGAAGTTTCAATTATTACTGACTACGTTACGTTCTTTACTTCGTTCTTTCGATCGCTGTATTCCCAAATCGTCAGTTAATGTCTTCTTTCTCTTCGTTTATCTCGCATTTTCTGTGTAATCCGTATTTCCTATGTTATTTCCATTGCTGTAATTAGTTGTTCCGCTCTTAATGTGTTATGTATGTTACTTTATCCTGGAAATCACTGGCAACATCATGTGAAATAAGTTAAGAATTCAAGTCTCTCTTTACGTCTTAAATTTTGCTGGTGCGTTGGTTACAACAAGATTTCAGGTATATATAACGGTATTCTACGAGGGCGCGCTGGACATAAAATGATAAATTACCAACGATGCGCGTGAATCTGATCAAAAAAAGAAAAAAACGAAAGGAACGCAGAGGAAGACAGAAAACCGAAAAAGGAAACACTTGTTGATCACATGACTTCTAGAAGGCTGCGAAAACGTTTCAGTGGGCAAAGTTGAATGAATACAATGAAGCTACCCGAGAAGAACGTAATTTAAAAGAGCTCGTAGTTTACTTTGACTTAATTTGGGCGGGCCTCTAACATTTTGAAGAATAAGAGAAATCCAAGTCACAGTAATTAAAAAATGATGTCATCATGGTATCAGTTGGACTTCAAAGAAAGTTGTTTCGGACATTGTAAATATTATTGTTAATTCGAAAAATGGCTGTAGGTGTGAGGCTGATTTCACTCCTTTACTTCTTCGCTTCCTGTTAAACATTTGGCACATCCGCTGACCAGTCTGCATCACTCTTGAAGATATTCCATGTATTTAATTAAGAAACTACAATACCAACTACAAAACTGTACAACCAAAATTACGACCATGAAAATGGGACAAGTAAGGGGCGGACCATTAGTTTTCTGGAGGGGGGAAGGGGGGGGGGGTATGGAAAATATTAAAAACAATTGTTTGCAGGGCCTAAAAAGACAAAATGATTTGCCTGTAAACATAATATGTATAAAAATAGTTTGTATAGATGTCAGAGAAACTTGTGACCTATAAATGGAAAAAAAAAGATTAAAAACTGAATTTTAGACTAAAATTGTGTAGTTGTTCGTTGACAGGACTGGACATTTAAAATTCAAGCAACGGCCGTGTCGCTTTTCACTGCCGCCAATCATCATACTGTACGTCTCAGGAAACGAAAAAGATGAATTTAGAGGTGTCAAAGGGTAACGTTCGCGGGCAGTGATTGGTGGATATCGATCCGCTTTGTAGATTCCTCTTTTCCCAATTCGTTGGTGGCCGCCGTAAAATATTAAATTAAATAATGATTGACGGCAGCAACGTGTCAGAACGTGGTCTAAAAAGATCGGAAAAATTTGTTTCCAGGAAGATTTGTTCGAAAAAAATGTTTGCATAGATGCATAAATAAAATGTTTGAAGAGGAAAAATTTCGCATCTCCTTCTTCGGTCTTGGAAATTGACCTATTCGTGACTTAACGAAGGGCAACAGTTTACTTACAGTTTCCACCCATGTAAAACTGATTTGTGATCAAATCTCCTTCAGACACATTGAAAAGATGTAAACCTATTGGATGGCTGTCAACAGACGTATGACCCCTCCTGCAATGACAGAGATACAAAAGCGAAATATAAGGCTGACTTTCATGCAATGTAATAAAATTAAAATTTTGTTCAATATTTCATTTCCAGGTAACATAAAAATGTAAATGGTTTATGTCAATAACTTTGAAGAAGAACTGGTAATACTGATTGCATTTTTCTTCCTTATTTCTTCAATGACTTTTTTGTCTACATGATGGTCCTCTAAACAAGGAAACCAGCATGGGGTCCTTAAAACTATTTTCGCGATTATTGTGTTCTTAAAATCCCTACTGAGCCAGGTATCCTTTCGAAATTCCTCCTGTAACCTACTACTACACAATGGACGGTGTAAACCTAGCGTTTTGATTGGTCTAGAGAAGTTCGCAATTAAAATATAGATTTACGAATGACTTCATGAGTTAAAAAGTAAGAAAAACACTACGCACGGAGGACGCCAAAACGTGGTATGAACATCAGTCACGCGTACTTCTTTGTCCCTTTCACATTCTGACGTCATTCATGCGTTAGCAGAGTACGCACACACTGCCAAATGGACTATATTGCATTGTTGAGTTAAGTAGGCAAGGAGGAATGTTTTAACAACACGAGTAAAGTGCCTAGCGAAACAGGAGCCGTACGTGAGTGCTTCTCGCATCTCTCGGGTGTTCTTAAAAATGTTCAAGCTACAACGTACGAAAACAAAATGACCCTTAAATTTGAGCCAGATTTCATACGGGAAGGCTGTTGATCAAATTTGTGGGCATTCTAACCCCAAATTTTGCTCTTCTGTTCAAAACAATGTTATAGATGGATCAAATCACACTTCTTTTCCCAACGCTCGACGCTGCGGGTGTTATAACTCCACAATGCACACGTGTGACGAAGGGCAGGTGCTTTATCGCTGATAAAATGCATCCGGTTCGAAGCAAATCGCGCGCATTTTTTCAAACATTCCATGGATGTTAATCAGACTATTTTTTTTTCCTGGTTTCTCCACTTATGGCCAGAAATGCAGAAATGCGCTGATTCGTTGTGTTTGTTATTTTTGTTATTTTTGACATTTTTGTTAATGTCCTTATATTTGTGGAGCCTCGCTTTCACCTTCTCTGGTGAAAGATTTGTTACTTTTGCAATGATTTCTTATTTTCGTTATTTTTGCGATTCCCTGCATTTCTGGACATATCTCACACGCGTTACATCTCTCACTCTCTCAGTCAGCGGGCCTATCTAGGTACGTCATGTTACTGCAAAGGGTAATGACAGAAGAAACAAAACCTCACCTGCTGTCTCCAAATACGCTCCAGCATGAAGATTTGCCTCGGAATTCTTGTGTGTACTTGATTTTGGTCCAATATCCTTTGATCAAAGTAAGAGCACCTGGTTCTGTGGAATAACCACACCCATTTGACGTCACTTGCGCAGAGATGGTGAGCCCGTTGTTTCCACCGCTGTAAGTTAGTGAAACACCTCCTTTGAGAGTTTTACTTATCCAAGACTGAGGGACGTTTTTCCATTCTAAAAAGTAAAGAGACATTAGTTAAGACAAATGGTCAACTGATAATAAATGTGTTAGTGGGCTGAGGAGGCAAGCTGAAGTGGAGGTCAATTCCAGTGCCAACAACGTTATAAAACTACAATATTCGATATGTCTAAAGGTATGACGCAAATTTTCCGCCAGCGGAACCGTCAAAGGTTTAACAGCAAAAGACTAACTTCAGACAGTGCAAACGAAGTTAGACGGCAGAACCTTGCGAAAAAAAAAAAAAACGAGGTGAGGTACAACCTTGCGAACGAAAATGACCGTAGCCTTTGTTAACATCTTTATGGCCAAAATAGGGAAAGAAATAATCAGACAGAGCTGCAACAAACAGTATGGAAAAGTTTTAAAGTTGATGATGTATTCTCTCTGTGGAACACAAGCATAGACATAAAAGAAAAACATCTTTAGAAGGCGATCAGCTTTCATCAAACAATGAAGCTTATGGAAATGAAATGACATTCTTGGAGATGAAATTGCACAAAAGCGACTGATTTCAAGTCTAAAGAAGTCATGACAAACGTCGAAAGATGCTTGAAGAATAGAGGTTAGCACTGGGGAAAACACCTATCAGAAATCAAATTCACTGAAAAAAAAAAGTGTTACTAAAACATAGCCTTTTTTAACTTAGTAAGCATCAACCGCCTTTCCTAATGTCTAACCGTAAAGGAATCCCTCAAAGACTTTATAGTTAGAGCTAAGCTATGAACGCGAAGAATTGATTCACTGACGAACAACAGGAGTGTCGACGTAGAGCCGTCAACACTTTTTCTTAGTTGTGCTACCTTCAAGAAATGCTGGGAAGACTCAAGATATATCTATGACACAACTATGTTTAGAGAAAGAATAAAATGCTGCAAGATCCTTCACGATCACAAGCAAATAACAGACAAACTGCAGGCTGACACTGAATATGGCCAATATATAAATCACCGTGTTTCCAGTGTTTCACTGCAAGTGACAGACAAATTTAAGCTTTCTGCAAGCACGTGTGGAATTTACTATACTGAAATATACACTGACAAAGAATAACAATTATTTACCCAAAGTAGAACTTACGGCTTTGGATCCCCAAAACTGTTTCATCAAGGATTAGAAATGTTTCTGTCACGATATTCTACCTTTTAGTATCAAAACGTTTATTTTCCTTTTTATGTTAATTAAATATCTCAGAGCCTGCGTTGCAACCTTACTCCCCGGTCCCAGAAATGCTTTCTACACGGCATTTCAAAAGCAGGTTTTATTTCATGCCGCCGTACCCTCTTAAATGCTCGCGCCTCCAGCGCTCGTCGTATGCCTGTATTTCCGACTATAATCTCATGAAATACTTACGCCCAACAACGTTCATGTCACAGTATCCTTGGAAGGCGTCACGTGACCCTGCAGGCCTGATCCAGTAATTGCCATTTGTGTCAAAGTCACCGCTGTCTTTGATGTCTTTGCAAGACTGGCCTGGCGAAATTGCTGTAGATCCTTTCTTGGCTTTGTTATAAATGATAGATTAATGTAGCGTTTAGGGAAATGTAACAATTTAGGAAGTAGCATGCAACTGACCCAAATAAGTTCAAAAGCATACAGTTTGTATGTCACCAGATCATTATAAATATAATAAAGAAATATAATAAATAAATATAATAATAAATAAAATAATAATAACAAATAAATATATTTATAACTATAAATTTGTTTTTTTCTGGAGTTCGAGTTAAGAGGTGTGAACTGAACTGATGTGCAGGAATGTCAGGTGATGCCTAGTGATATTAAGAGATAGGAGATTACACGGAGTTAGGTCAGTTGGTTTGCCGGACTGTTAAACTCTGGAGTTCGAGTCACTGAAAAGGTTGGAAATAAATGTGTAGCAATGACAAGAGATGTACACTGATATTAAGTGATAGGAGATCGCGTAAATCGCAGACATCTTTGGTACCGAACGAGTTTTTAAAAACCTTTCTAAAATAGAATGAATTCATACAAGCCTCACGTCTTCTTTAAGCAAATGTTGCATAATCTTTGTGTGCCGAATCTAATACTCACTTGAGTCATCGTCTCGATGACTCACATGTCGACATGTGAAATGCAGCTTTTAAACCAACTGTCGAAATCAGTCGCATAATCGCCAGCCTGAGTCAAATCTTCGATATTTGGTTAAAATGCCAGATATGAGAATTATCCTTAAAGCAAAAGGAGTCAATGTCGTAACTAGATCTGGTGCAAGTAAAACCAGTCCTTAGCGTTTCACAATCTTGACTTTGGCGTGTTCTCCATGTTCTCACTTATACACACATGTGCCGTCTCATATCGTTTCCCCAAAACAATTTTAATTGGGCGACTGTGATTCAATACAAAAGATACGCGAATTAATGATTCTCACCTCGTTCAGGATTGTCAGCGTAAACATGTACACCACTTTCTTTAAAGCTGTCAGGTCGACTTCTGCTGAACTCCGAATTAAATTCACAAGTTTTGTCAACAAGGTTATAGTTTAGACTCTGGCAAGCTGGATTGGTGTTACACGCACTGTAGCACAAAGCCAGCTTCTCTGCAACGAAAGATCGAAAAACATGTCCTTTGAGCACGAACCCATGGCGTGTACGCAAGATGCCTTGATTGCAGCGCTGTGTGGCAACCGGTTCAGGTGGCAAAACAACGAGGAAAAGCTGAAGAGTTAGCACATGTAGAAAAGGCATCTCTACCCTTAGACAGTGAAAATTGCTTATTGTTGTCCTAAAAATGGTAAGTGAGTTTATATTTTGAGAGATGGTATTGCCAATAATGCATTTAGAGACAACAGGTGAACGTTTTATCTCTTTGTGGCTCTTAATTAACATCAGCATAAACTTACTGACTGTGGTTAACCAATAACTAAAGTAGAGAGACATCTGTTACTTTTTTTTCTTTTAATTCCGTCAAGACAAAAATTTATCTTCGTGACACATTTTTTTCTTCAGATTTAGGTCAACAGCAATATTATACATGAGAAAGTTAATCACGTTTTAGATATCCATTCTATTGGCGTTAACTAGTCCAAAGCAAATCAATTCATTTACTAAAATAATCGAGCTTTGTTATTTATGTAAATCACATAAATTTAACATCTAATGAATTAAAGCTAAAACGAGCTTCACACAGCAATGAATTGATTACTTTTTCCTTTTTAAGGGTAAATGAACTGAGTCGTCTCAAGCCTGTGTGTTTTTGCCGTACTGAACTAACGTGGATTTCAGGAAAACCGAAACTAAATGATAAGCCGAATAATAAAAGAAAGATTGAAAGACGAAATTAATGTTTACGTGTGACAAATTTGACCTTTGCGTGTTTGGTACAATGGCCTTTAATTAAACGCGGTGAGAATAGAATTTACAAAACTTATTGAATCACAGTTAGACCGCTTACGGTAGTTGAGTTTAGTAATCAATATTTAAATATTTGCGTCGAAGAAGAATTTCCAAGGCGCTTTTACGGCTACATGGCAGTTTAAGCTTTAACTCCTCCACGACATCTTCCCCCTGTGTTCTTATTAAAATAGTGATTTGTCATGTAAGCCCTTGTCATGGAAGTGTAATTTGTGTACTTGTAGTAGTAGTTTATTGGTATAGATGTGTAAGTAATGTTTCTAGTTACGTAAGTGTTGTAAGTAATTGTAAAAATAAAAATAAAAAAAAATGTAAGCCCTTCTTTCGCTTGCTTGAGCAACGCGCCCCGCCGCGCGTTCGCTCAGGCTCGTCACGAGTGGGCCCGGGAGACACTGAAACCTAAATTGAAGGGAAAATCACGGTCATCTGAATCACTCCAATGGTACAATGGCCTTTAATTAAACGCAGGGTGAATAGAATATACAAAACATCTCATGAAGCATACCAATCACAGTTAGACCGCTGACGGTAGTTGAGTTTAGTAATCAATATTTAAATATTTGCGTCGAAGAAGAATTTCCAAGGCGCTTTTACGGCTACATGGCAGTTTAAGCTTTAACTCCTCCACGACATCTTCCCCTGTGTTCTTATTAAAATAGTGATTTGTCATGTAAGCCCTTGTCATGGAAGTGTAATTTGTGTACTTGTAGTAGTAGTTTATTGGTATAGATGTGTAAGTAATGTTTCTAGTTACGTAAGTGTTGTAAGTAATTGTAAAATTAAAAATAAATAAATAAATAAATAAAAAAAATGTAAACCCTTCTTTCGCTTGCTTGAGCAGTGCGCCCCGCCGCGCGTTCGCTCAGGCTCGTCACGAGTGGGCCCGGGAGACACTGAAACCTAAATTGAAGGGAAAATCACGGTCACCTGAATCACTCCACCAACAAAACGAAAGATGAAGTGATGCACTTTACCGTAAAAATCTTGATATATCTATCGGACTTCGTCAGTGACTGAAACAATTGTCTGTTAAATATCGGTTTATTTTGCTTTGTAATTCACCAGTCAGACATCCAGCAAAGTGCTTTTTAAAGGGAACCTCCACACGTACTCTTTCGACAAAATTGAAGCTTAATATTTGGAAAGGATTACTAGATTCCAAATTTTACTTGAAAATATGAAAATATCTTTTTAGTGCACAAAAAACTGGATATCGATCATTAACGCTTATTTCCATTGATTTCTTTAATTCCCGGGTGCCGCCATTTTAGATTTCGTGAACAAAGAAGCAGAAAATCGTTTGTTTTAAACAGTGCCTGCAACAAGTTTAGGTCATAAATTCCAAAATGGCGGCGCCGCCCAGAAAAATTTGAAACTGAAACAGGCGTTAATATAATGTACCCAATTTTCTGTATACTGAAAAGATATTTCCACTTTTACAAGTAAATTGTGGAATCTAGTAATCCTTTTCAACAATTTAGCGACAATTTGTTTTAAGAGGGGACGTTCCCTTTAAGATCAAAAACAAAGTAGATCGATTATCTATCACGTGTCACATACTGATAATAAATGTTTCACTTGTTATCATTGAAGTTCAACACCAATCGTCAAGATCAGACCTCTGTTTTTCGTTCTCGGTTACCAGTTTGAAGCTAATTTTCTAAGAAACCGTACTGTGAACCACGCACAACCACAGCCTACTTTCGCCTTACAGTATCGCCATTTAAGTTAACACACAGGTTACGAGAATAAAGGAAGTGATCATCAAACAGGAAATGTCTTGATGATTAAACAAATTATCTGAACTAGTTGTATACGAGATACGAGAAGACCACCAGTTAAGAGAATATGAACTTTGTTGACACGATGGTTCATTTAAATGGTTAATGTCTACGGTATGACCTCGGTGCTGGCTGGATGGGTTTTACAGATATTACTGAATCAAAGACCTGGAACACAGCTTAACGTTCTATGTTTATCTCCGAGCGACATTCGATGGGTAATTTCTGCAATTTAAAAAATTTCGGGTCTAGAATTGTGCAGTGTGTTATGATAGCTATAAAAAGCTGACAAAGCTTTTCACGTCTGAAGAATCAAAATCGGAATTCCGGGATTTCAAGAGAAAATCTTTAATCGACGTTGGCAAGATTTCAAACCAGGGTCTCGTTGATTAAATCCACCAGTGCTCTAATCTCTAGCCTTTCTTATTGGTCATATGTGTAAAATGCGGGATTTCTTTAATGTCTACCTTCACCTTAATTTGACTTGATATACTTGGTAATGTACGCATGCAATTCTGATGGAAGACATATTTTCTTATTAGTTGATAAGATGAAAAGACATCGTTCAAATCAAATACTTGTTTAACGATGAACCAACTTTTCACTTGTTAGCTAGTTTGAAACGAATATTCGGTATAGACACTCCCATCACCATATATTACGGTCTCACTAAAGCAATCCAATGTGCCGACGCAACATACGCTTCCCCCAATATGGACCCTATCTACCACAATCGCTCAATCAGCTGTACTTGAACTGACTTATTCTGCACCTAGAGCTGAAAGAAAGATCTTAAATTTTCGCTTCAAGGAAGAAAACACACACAAAGATTACTTACCACCCTTTACAATTTAGCCTAGTAAACTAAGTTAATGGCTTTCTAGTTCAACATAATTCAAAACATTCTATCTACACGAGTCTCCTTGTTTCGGGCTTCCTTAAAGGGGCTATGTCATAAGGTGAGACTGTGCTCTGAGCTTCTGCCGTCATTCATCACATCCTGCACTGTGCATTTCGGCGTGAAATACGAGTTGGAAAGATTGCGGAAGCCAGACCTCCGGATCCAAAAGAAATAGTGTGAAATTCTAAAGGCTGCAAAGCGTCGTTTGAGGGCAACTGAAACAAGAGGAATTGGAGGAGCGATCGATCGAGCGAAAAACACAATACCATTAGGACGCTTCGAGGTGTTTCTTCAGCTGTTTTTGCTTTAGTGAGATCACGACTGGTGTGTGGGAAACTTGCTGATGAACTATCTGTCATTTTCCCCGCTCTTTTGACTGGTACCACTCCGACTCTATTTTTTAAAAAGAACTCCATCCTAATCCTTTATCACTTTGTGGTAAGAAGCATCGACAGATATCTGTAGAGCGGAGGCTCTTGCTTCCAATTTTTAATTCAAGAAACCTCTTAAAATGAAAGCCGGTAATGGTAATGCCTTCAGCCAAACAAATCCAGTGGGTGATTCTTTACAATAATATTTTCATTAAATGGTTGACAATTACTCGAGTCGCTACTCTGAGATTTATTTATTTTGATTATTACTTGGTTTGCTCACTGGCTTATTTTGACTTCCGTTTTTTAATGTCATCGTGTTTAGCAGCTAACAGGAAGTTTATGCGAAATCCAATTGGCCAGAGGTCCCGATCCCTCACGCATGTCAAAAAGGATCGCGACCTGTGTTGACGAGATTGCGGCCCAACTTATTTGAAATTGTAGTATTTGATGTGCGTGAGCGAGATTTGCGACATCCCCTTTAATTCAAAGCGATATTTGCCTTCTCTGTGATACTTAAAAACAAACATTGCCCACATGTTTTGCAAATGCAACCACGTTCCACCCTTTTCAGGTCGCTTTATCAGTTGGTGGCAGGGAATATTCCAACGAAAGCTAGATTAATTTATTTGAGAGTGTAATTCTGCACGGGTGGCATCAGAGAACAAGCAAAAGTGACTTTTTTTTCAAATTTCATTCTTCTTGTCGCCAAATATCCTATTTTGGCAACAAGCGTTTGAAGCGGAAAACTCGACTCCCACCATTTTCTTTAACTGAAGAAAAAGGTGTAAGTCTTGCATGACATAATCATCGGTATTCATTCATGCCGTGTTATCTAAAAATGCACAAAGACATCCTTGATTTTGTAAGTTGGCGTGCCACATGAAGTACCAGTGTAGATTCCCGCTTTCTCTGCCGTCAGATTTCTTCTAAGGACTACAGTGGCATAACGCACGCTTGGATTGGAATTGTACCAAAAGTTGGTCGATTCGTGGTCACATCTCGCTGTTTTGCCATCAAAATCGTGAGCTAAAAGACAAGCAAGGAGTACTTAGCAAGGACCTTTTTTATAAGGACGTTGACTGGCTGAGATTAACTAAACCTTTAAGAACATGCTAAGGACATACCTAGCCTAACTCAGTTAAGAACGTCTTTATTTTGCTGATTTGTGTATTTTAAAGGAGGAAAACAAAGCCAAATTTACGAAGAGTTGGTTGGCGAGACATCTTTTTCGCAGCATCAAAATAAGCCGCACAAGCATGTGGAAAGTAACTTGATAACACATCGCAACAAACAATGCACTTTGATTAGTTTCCTTGTTAGGTCCGCATTGATTTATTGAAATACTATACCATTTAACGTAAGGACATCCTAAGAACGTTTTCAGGTTCAAATCGTAAAAAAAAGTAAAGAACGTTCAGCCTCAGCTCCAAAATTAGTTCTTGTGAGAAAAAAATAGTGTGTAAAGAAGAACTGTTACTAAGCAGTTTAGCCACTCTGAACGACTGTCCCAACATCCTCTCCTAGCCCCAGTCCGCGCGGCTATCTATAAATAGATAGCATCATCTTAATCTCCCTAACCACTCCAAACAACACATGGCTATTTGCGGCCTTTCCCTACATCAAGGTACGACGGAAAGCCGCAAGAATCTGGAACAAAAATTCATCTTCCAAATCGGCACCCTTAATCCCCACGGTATTAACGAACGCTTTTCATTTAACTAATGTATTCCTATTTTTCACGTTGCCATGTTACCACCAATAGCGTAGCTCCTACTCCACTATAAAAACTACACACAACCCATAATTCCTCGATTCGCTCTGACGAAGGGCTAGCGCTCGAAACGTCAGCTTTTAGAATCCCTGTAAGGTGGTCAATTTACATTTATCAACTCTGTTGATAATACCAAAATCTTTGTGTATCTATAAATAGTTCGACCTTCGCGCGGGTTATGCTAATCGGTATTTCACTCGAGCTCGGAAGTTTCAATTATTACTGACTACGTTACGTTGTTTACTTCGTTCTTTCGATCGCTGTATTCCCAAATCGTCAGGTAATGTCTTTTTCCTCTTCGTTTATCTCGCATTTCCTATGTTATCCCGTATTTCCTATGTTATTTCCATTGCTGTAATTAGTTGTTCCGCTCTTAATGTGTTATGTATGTTACTTTATCCTGGAAATCACTGGCAACATCATGTGAAAGAAGTTAAGAATTCAAGTCTCTCTTTACGTCTTAAATTTTGCTGGTGCGTTGGTTACAACAAGATTTCAGATATATTTAACGGTATTCTACGAGGGCGCGCTGAACATAAAATGATAAATTACCAAAGATGCGCGTGAATCTGATCAAAAAAAAGAAAAAAACGAAAGGAACGCAGAGGAAGGCAGAAAACCGAAAAAGGAAACATTTGTTGATCACATGATTTCTAGAAGGGCGCGAAAACGTTTCAGTGGGCAAAGTTGAATGAATACAATGAAGCTACCCGAGAAGAACGTAATTTAAAAGAGCTCGTAGTTTACTTTGACTTAATTTGGGCGGGCCTCTAACATTTTGGAGAATAAGAGAAATCCAAGTCACAGTAATTAAAAAGTGATGTCATCATGGTATCAGTTGGACTTCAAAGAAAGTTGTTTCGGACATTGTAAATACTATTGTTAATTTGAAAAATGGCTGTAGGTGTGAGGCTGATTTCACTCCTTTACTTCTTCGCTTCTTGTTAAACATTTGGCACATCCGCTGACCAGTCTGCATCACTCTTGAAGATATTCCATGTATTTAATTAAGAAACTACAATACCAACTACAAAACTGTACAACCAAAATTACGACCATGAAAATGGGACAAGTAAGGGGCGGACCATTAGTTTTCTGGAGGGGGGAAGGGGGGTATGGAAAATATTAAAAACAATTGTTTGCAGGGCCTAAAAAGACAAAATGAATTGCTTGTAAACATAATATGTATAAAAAAAAAGTTTGTATAGATGTCAGAGAAACTTGTAACCTATAAATGGAAAAAAAGATTAAAAACTGAATTTTAGACTAAAATTGTGTAGTTCTTTGTTGACAGGACTGGACATTTAAAATTCAAGCAACGGCCGTGTCGCTTTTCATTGCCGCCAATCATCATACTGTACGTCTCAGGAAACGAAAAAGATGAATTTAGAGGTGTCAAAAGGTAACGTTCGCGGGCAGTGATTGGTGGGTATCGATCCGCTTTGTAGATTCCTCTTTTCCCAATTCGTTGGTGGCCGTAAAATATGAAATTAAATAATGATAGACGGCAGCAACGTGTTAGAACGTGGTCTAAAAAGATCGGAAAAATTTGTTTCCAGGAAGGTTTGTTCGAAAAAAATGTTTGCATAGATGCATAAATAAAATGTTTGAAGAGGAAAAATTTCGCATCTCCTTCTTCGGTCTTGGAAATTGACCTATTCGTGACTTAACGAAGGGCAACAGTTTACTTACAGTTTCCACCCATGTAAAACTGATTTGTGATCAAATCTCCTTCAGACACATTGAAAAGATGTAAACCTATTGGATGGCTGTCAACAGACGTATGACCCCTCCTGCAATGACAGAGATACAAAAGCGAAATATAAGGCTGACTTTCATGCAATGTAATAAAATTAAAATTCCGTTTAATATTTCATTTCCAGGTAACATAAAAATGTAAATGGTTTATGTCAATAATTTTGAAGAAGAACTGGTAATACTGATTGCATTTTTCTTCCTTATTTCTTCAATGACTTTTTTGTCTACATGATGGTCCTCTAAACAAGGAAACCAGCATGGGGTCCCTAAAACTATTTTCGCGATTATTGTGTTCTTAAAATCCCTACTGAGCCAGGTATCCTTTCGAAATGCCTCCTGTAACCTACTACTACACAAAGGACGGTGTAAACCTCGCGTTTTGATTGGTCTAGAGAAGTTCGCAATTAAAATATAGATTTACGAATGACTTCATGAGTTAAAAAGTAAGAAAAACACTACGCACGGAGGACGCCAAAACGTGGTATGAACATCAGTCACGCGTACCCCTTTGTCCCTTTCACATTCTGACGTCATCCATGCGTTAGCAGAGTACGCACACACTGCCAAATGGACTATATTGCATTGTTGAGTTATATAGGCAAGGAGGAATGTTTTAACAACACGAGTAAAGTGCCTAGAGAAACAGGAGCCGTACGTGAGTGCTTCTCGCATCTCTCGGGTGTTCTTAAAAATGTTCAAGCTACAACGTACGAAAACAAAATGACCCTTAAATTTGAGCCAGATTTCATACGGGAAGACTGTTGATCAAATTTGTGGGCTTCTAACCCCCAAATTTTGCTCTTATGTTCAAAACAATGTTATAGATAGATCAAATCACATTTCGTTTCCCAACGCTCGACGCTGCGGGTGTTATAACTCCACAATGCACACGTGTGACGAAGGGCAGGTGCTTTATCGGTGATAAAATGCACCCAGTTCGAAGCAAATCGCGCGCATTTTTTCAAAAATTCTATGGATGTTAATCAGACTTTTTTTTTCCTGGTTTCTCCACTTATGGCCACAAATGCAGAAATACGCTGATTCGTTGTGTTTGTTATTTTTGTTATTTTTGACATTTTTGTTGATGTCCTTATATTTGTGGAGCCTCGCTTTCACCTTCTCTGGTGAAAGATTTGTTACTTTTGCAATGATTTCTTATTTTCGTTATTTTTGCGATTCCCTGCATTTCTGGACATATCTCACACGCGTTACACCTCTCACTCTCTCAGTCAGCGGGCCTATCTAGGTACGTCATGTTACTGCAAAGGGTAATGACAGAAGAAACAAAACCTCACCTGCTGTCTCCAAATACGCTCCAGCATGAAGATTTGCCTCGGAATTCTTGTGTGTACTTGATTTTGGTCCAATATCCTTTGATCAAAGTAAGAGCACCTGGTTCTGTGGAATAACCACACCCATTTGACGTCACTTGCGCAGAGATGGTGAGCCCGTTGTTTCCACCGCTGTAAGTTAGTGAAACACCTCCTTTGAGAGTTTTACTTATCCAAGACTGAGGGACCTTTTTCCATTCTAAAAAGTAAAGAGACATTAGTTAAGACAAATGGTCAACTGATAATAAATGTGTTAGTGGGCTGAGGAGGCAAGCTGAAGTGGAGGTCAATTCCAGTGCCAACAACGTTATAAAACTACAGTATTCGATATGTCTAAAGGTATGAGGCAAATTTTCCGCCAGCGGAACCGTCAAAGGTTTAACAGCAAAAGACTAACTTCAGACAGTGCAAACGAAGTTGGACGGCAGAACCTTGCGAAAAAAAAAACGAGGTGAGGTACAACCTTTGGAACGAAAATGACCGTAGCCTTTGTTAACATCTTTATGGCCAAAATAGGGAAAGAAACAATCAGACAGAGCTGCAACAAACAGTATGGAAAAGTTTTAAAGTTGATGATGTGTTCTCTCTGTGGAACACAAGCATAGACATAATAGAAAAACATCTTTAGAAGGCGATCAGCTTTCATAAAATAGAATGAAGCTTATGGAAATGAAATGACATTCTTGGAGATGAAATTGCACAAACGCGACAGATTTCAAGTCTAAAGTTGTCATGACAAACGTCGAAAGATGCTTGAAGAATAGAGGTTAGCACTGTGGAAAACACCTATCAGAAATCAAATTCACTGACAAAAAAAAAAGTGTTACTAAAACATAGCCTTTTTTAACTTAGTAAGCATCAACCGCTATTACGTAACCCTAGAAAGATAGTGATGGAAAAATGACATCTTACACAAAAGAAGTCTTCAGGGAGCCTTTCCTAATATCTAACCGTAAAGGAATCCCTCAAAGACTTTATAGTTAGAGCTAAGCTATGAAGGCGAATAATTGATTCACTTACGGATGTGACACAGGAATTTATAACCACTTTTAATACACAAAAGTGGTTATAAATTCCTGTGTCACATCTGGCCTGATCGGAAGGATTTCATACAAAGACCAAGGCCCTGGCGGTGGGATGTTGACAGACCGTGTGTATTAATTGTTTATACAATGAGTGCTGAAGAATTAGCTGCCCTGAAGGGAGAGATCAAGGGATTGAAATTGGCACTTGCTAAAAAGGAGGAAGAAGTGCATAAGACTGCCGTAAGCGTGGAAGCAGTGGAGGGTGAACTAAAACAGTTGCTTAAGCAGACTAAGGATGCATGTGAACAGGGGAAGGGCCCAGGAGGGGAGAAAGAGCACCTAGTTTATGTCACCCCATCGTGAAAGCTAGAGAGGTTCAAGGGGAAGCCTGCGAGAGGGACTGACCTTTCAGTTGAAGGATGGATCGAGGATGCAAAGGCGATTTGTGAGAGTAAGGGATTGACAAAGGAGCAAACTGCCCTCTTTTTACTAGAGCACCTCGCGGGAGAGGCTAGGTGCGAGATCCTGGGAAGGGGAGATGAAGTCAAAGGTAACCCTGAGCACATATTCGCGGTACTTCTCAGAGTTTTCGGGGACGGGGATAGCTTGCCCCAGCTGCAGCAACAGTTTTTTTCTTACTGACAAAAGGAAGGAGAGGATCTTGTGTCATGCTCATTAAGCCAGGAAGGGAATCACAACTTAAGAACCGCCTGGCTGAAGCTGTGCATGAAGCAGGCCTAAGAACCGAGTTAAGGCGCTTGAATGCAAAACACCCAGAGCTTTCATATTTTGATGTGCGTGATCGGGTTATGAAGCTGATGAGTAAACCCAGTACGAAGCAAACTATAGTGGTTCAGGAGAATGCAACAGCTGAGGATGTTCACAGCATTTTGAAGAAGCAGAATGAGCAAATTGCAGCACAACAGAAGCAAATTGAGTCCCTAGTGTCCGTTCTAAGTAGTGGGAATGTCTCCCCCCGTGGTGGTGGGCAGCGCAGGTGTTGGGTGTGTAATTCCTTGGGTCACCTTAGGAGAAATTGTCCCGAGAGAGCTAGGAACACTGGGGCTGCAACCCCTGCCCCCCAGCTGGAAACTCAGGGGAAGAATTTAAACTAACTGGGCCCACTGCAGTGAGCCATGCAGTAGGTGAGCATTTAGCAGATGGAGGCTCAATTATTGAGAACGCTGTAGGAGACTGCCCAGAAGTTAAAGTTAGGCTGGGAGGTGTGGATGTTGGATGTATGATTGACACTGGTGCTGAAGTGTCGACTGTCACTGAAAGTTTCTACAAGGAGTTCTTGGCTCGAGGTAGTGAGGTGGTTGATGTGACATCCTACATCAAGATATCAGCTTCCCAGGGGCTGGAAATCCCCTACATGGGTTATGTGGAACTCCAGTTGACTGCTCTATCCCATACGTTTAACGGACTTGGATGCCTGATAGTTAAGGATCCAGTTTCTACCCCGATTAAAGAACGGAAGAAAAGAGTGTCAGGTGTTCTTGGATCCAATGTGTTAAGGGACATGCGTAAGTGTTTAGTTTCAAAGTATGGAGAGAACTTTGCAGAATCGAATTTGTCAAAGTTGGCTAAGGAAAGTGAGGTCACGCTCCTTTATGCATTGCAGATGTACCGGCCACTGGTACTCAGCCCGGAAGCTGTAGCAGAGACTGTTGAAAACGGGGGACAGGTACGCTTGGTAGGGTCTGGCCCAACCCTAGTCCCAGCCCGTAGCATCAGAGTATTGGAAGGATCTGTCAAACCAGCAACAAACCACGCGTACAATGCCCTGGTTGAGAGAATGGAAGCAAACCTAGCCGAACTTCCCTGTGGAGTAACAGTTGGGGTAGCAGTGGTTACCATTGGTGGAGAAGGACGGGTACCTGTCCAGCTGGCTAATTTCAGTGAGAAGGATGTCTGCTTGAACCCAAGGATACCACTTGCCACTGTATCCCCTTTTGACATGGAGCCATCCTTCAAGTTTGTATCTGTGGACGAGAGTCATGTGTGTGTACGTGAAGTGGGAGTTGGTGATACTGTGACGAAGGAGGGTGCGCTTGATGACCTTCTAAGCAGGATGGATGTAGGCGACCTGACAGAAACTCAACAGAAACAGCTGCAACAGGTCATTGGAAGATACCAGGGTACTTTCAGTAAAGACGAGGATGACTTGGGGTTCTGTGATCTGGTGAAGCACAAAATAGTCACCACGGATGACAAACCAGTTAAAGTTCCACACCAGCGAGTACCCCCGCATCAGTGGCAGGAGGTGAGGGACTACCTACAAAAGTCGCTAGAGCAAGGCATTATCAGGGAGTCCTCCAGTCCCTATGCATCCCCTGTAGTCCTCGTTAAGAAGAAAGACGGAAAGCTGAGACTGTGTGTTGACTACCGCCTCCTAAATGCCAAGACACATAAGGATGCCTACCCATTACCTCGTATTGACGAAGCCCTTGATGTACTTAAATGAGCCAAGTATTTCTGTAGCCTTGACCTCGCACATGGTTTCAACCAGATACCCATGGAATAGTCTGACATTGAGAAGACGGTCTTCAGAACAGGAACGGGTGGACTATACGAGTATACCAGGATGCCTTTTGGATTGTGTAATGCGCCCGGTACATTCATGCGTGTAATGGACAAGGCGTTTGGAGACCTCAATTTCCAAATCCTGTTGGTGTACCTTGATGATATCCTAGTGTTTGGTAGCACGTTCGAAGAGACGCTATGGAGATTGGAAACAGTGTTGTCCCGGTTGTCAAACCTCAACCTGAAAGTGAAGCCTGAGAAATGTCAGCTATTCCGTAAGAGGGTCCACTATCTGGGTCACGTGGTAACGCATGAGGGGACCTCTCCTGATCTTGAGAAGGTGCGTGCAGTACCTGAGTGGCCAAGACCACAGACACTACGAGAACTTCGTGGGTTCCTAGGTCTATCTGGCTACTATAGAAGATTCTTAAAGGGATATGCAGATATTGCTGGACCTCTTCAGCGCCTACTCCAGGGACAGGAATGTGGTAAGAGCAAGAAGAAGGGAAGAAGAGAACCATCTCCCAAGAGTGATGGAAGCGTCAGAGAGAAGTGGGATTCCTCCTGTGAAGTTGCGTTTGCGAAGTTGAAGCGGATGCCGACAGAGGCGCCAGTCTTGGGGTTCCCAGACTTCTCTCGTGGGTTCATTTTGGAAACCGATGCAAGCTTTAATAGCCTTGGAGCGGTCCTTTCCCAACAACAAGAAGGCGGCTTAGTGGTGTTGGGATATGCAAGTAGAGCCCTGAAGCCTAGTGAGCGTAACATGACGAATTACTCTAGTATGAAGCTGGAATTGCTTGCTCTGTACTGGGCTGTGACACAGAAGTATCGTGACTTGCTCTTAGGAACTGATTTCATTGTCTATACCGACAACAATCCACTCAGCTACTTGCAGTCTAGAGCAAAACTGGGAGCAACCGAGACACGTTGGGCTGCAGAGCTTGCACAGTTTACCTTCACAATCAAGTATCGCTCTGGACGAAGCAACAAGAACGTAGATGCTCTCAGCAGGAAAGTGTCACATGGGGTAGAATCGTCAGAGGCACGATTGGAGGAAATGACCAGCGACTCCCTTCCTTCGCCCGTAAAAAGTGCTGGCACTCTTGTGCCTCGATGTATCAGAGTATGTATTGAAGAAGCCATGGGAAGTGAGTTGCTTCACGAGTCGCGTACCAGGTCATCAGCCCTTGCGCCCAAGGCTACATCAACCTTCCCATCCATTTCCCGGGGAGATATGGCTATCATGCAGAAAGGCGATAAGACAGTTGGTGGGCTGTGGCACTATTGGGAAAAAAAGCACCCCCCCCCCCCAACTTTTCGTCAGCTGATGAAAGAAGACAAATCTGGACGCAAACTGCTGACAGAGTGGAAACGCATAAAAGAAGAGGATGGCGTCCTGTATCGTGTTGTTCAAGTTAATGGGCGAGATACCTGGCAGATGTTACTTCCCGATTCTCTGAAGTGTAAGGTGTTGAGATCGGTTCACGATGATATAGGTCATCAAGCTGTGGAGAAGACTACGTTGCTTGCGAGAAGTCGATGTTACTGGCCTGGACTAGCGAGTGATGTTGCTGACTACTGTCGGAAGTGCGAGCGGTGTACTCTGGCCAAAGCAGGGAAGAAGCTTCATCCAACCATGGGTTCCTTGACAGCTAGTAGACCCTTGGAGATCTTGGCGATTGATTTTACTGTACTTGAGAAGAGTAGCAGTGGCATAGAGAATGTCCTAGTCCTTACCGATGTTTTCACGAAATTCACGCAGGCTATTCCCACAAAGGACCAAAAGGCAACCACCGTAGCACGGGTGTTGGTGAAAGAATGGTTTGTGCGGTTTGGTGTACCTAAGAGGATCCACAGCGATCAAGGGCGGAATTTCGAGAGCAAGGTCATTCAGGAGCTCTGCAAGATCTATGACATCACAAAGAGTCAAACTGCTCCCTATCATCCAGAGGGCAATGGCCAGTGCGAACGATTCAACAGAACCATGCATGAACGTCTACGTACCTTCCCCCCGGAGAGGAAACGCAAGTGGCCAGAATTTCTCCCAGAACTTGTGTTTGCATACAATTGCACCCCACACTCAACCACCGGTGATTCGCCATACTATTTGTTCTTTGGCCGAGAGCCAACGCTTCCCGTGGATCATCTTTTGGGATCATCAGGTCCAGTTGAGGAGTGCACGGAATGGATTGTAGAGCACCAGGAGCGTCTAGATCAAGCTTTCAAACTTGCTTCAGCCAGAACAGAGAACGAGGCTTTGCGGCGCCAGACCAGGCACAACGTCAAGGCAACTGGTACGAGCATACCTGTAGGTGCCCGAGTCTTTCTCCGGAATCGTGCCCAGGGTCGTAACAAGATGCAGGACGTGTGGGATGCAACTCCATACAAGGTGACAAAGCGACTTTCCACTGGAAACACATATCTTGTGGTACCCCTGGAGGCATCGATAGAAGGGAAAGAGTCCAGGACCATCCACAGGAACGATATCCTTCTTGCAACACAGTTGGCCGAAGATGTAGAGTGCCAAGAAGGTCCCACAAGTTCCAGTAGTGTACGTGACAGTGGTGGAACCCCAACAAGCAGTAATGTGCCGCTAGTGGTTGAGACAAGCAGTGATGAAGAGGAGGACATGGAACTGATGATATCAAGACAACCAGGCGGTGCCCCTATTTCGGTACTGAATGCCAATGATCATGACTGTGATGATTTCCAGGAAGTGCTGCCCGAAGCCCTTGCACAGTCACAATCTGAGGTGTGTCAGGAGGATGCTGTTTCCACAGACCACGTGGTTGCTGAGCTGCCCATCAATTGCGGAGCTGATCCGGGGGAGCCTCAAGGTCTACAGTCTAGTGTCAGTGAAGGCGAATTTGGAGTTCCAGTGGTGAGACCAGCAGAAACCAACCCACCAGTTAGGCGCTCAACCCGAGCAGGTGCTGGACAACACTCTAATCCTTACCATTTGCCAAGACCAGTGCTCAGAGAGGACATGACCGCAGCAGCTGCCACACCAGTGACACACCCGGAGATACTGAACTCTTTAGCACAGTCGAACCTTCTTATAGCTCAGCTGTTAGCTAGCAATGCTCGGTTATAGGAGAATCTTGTTAGAGTAGTTGTTGTTGAACGATTAGGCGTATTTGTTTTACGTTTTGTTTGTGTCTCGTGTGGGAGGTTGTCGAGGACTCCAACCTTAAGCAGGGAAGCATGTGAGAGTGCGTTTCTTACGCATCGTGGGTACCCTGTGGGCCTTTGAGCCGCGCGTGCGCACTGGCGAAAAAGGAACGAGGTTGTAAATCGGAACACATGTGAGTTATTTTCTTAGTAGCTTTTCTCCTTGTTTTATTTTTCTAAGTGATCCATCATTTCATAATCGCCTTATAATCTTTCTGTTAAATTGTTTTTCTTTTCACTTATCTAGCTTTTCCCGTAGATATTTCTCGTTTTCTACCGTTTTATGCAGTTTTATTTGATTGTAAACTCGTGCCATGATTTTGTATATTTCTTTCCAACTAGTTGTCTGTCGTTTCTTTCGTCTCTATAAGTTATCTCTCGGCTTATACGCTTTTTATTTTCTTTAGTTCGTAGATTATCAGCCGCCGGGGTAAGCATATTTTGTTGTTTTGTCGCTTGCTATCATTTTGGTTTAGTTGTTTACTTTTCGTCTTCATGACAATGCTAGGTCCGTGTACGTCTGTTTGTTTAGTCTTCTACTTTGGAACCAGTGCAGCCTCCATGTCTCCTGTTCCTTGTTCTAGTCTTTAGCTTTTATTTTGTACACTAGCCTTGTATTTATTTGTATTTCTGTAATTTTCTTTAGGTCTTTTGTGTATTAAAAGTGATTATAAATTCCTGTGTCACACGAACAACAGGAGTGTCGACGTAGAGCCGTCAACACTTTTTTTTAGTTGTGCTACCTTCCAGAAATGCTGGGAAGACTCAAGATATGCCCATGAACAACCATGTTTGGAGAAAGAATAAGATGCTGCAAGATCCTTCACGATCACAAGCAAATAACAGACAAACTGCAGGCTGACACTGAACATGGCCAATATGTAAATCACCGTGTTTCCAGTGTTTCGCTGCAAGTGACAGACAAAAATCGCTTTGGAAAATTTTGATTTCAATTTAAGCTTTCTGTAAGCACGTGTGGAATTTACTATACTGAAATATACACTGACAAAGAATAACAATTATGTACCCAAAGTAGAACTTACGGCTTTGGATCCCCAAAACTGTTACATCAAGGATTAGAATGTTTCCGACTATAATCTCATGAAATACTTACGCCCAACAACGTTCATGTCACAGTATCCTTGGAAGGCGTCACGTGACCTTGCAGGCCTGATCCAGTAATTGCCATTTGTGTCAATGTCACCGCTGTCTTTGATGTCTTTGCAAGACTGGCCTGGCGAAATTGCTGTAGATCCTTTCTTGGCTTTGTTATAAATGATAGATTAATGTAGCGTTAAGGGAAATGTAACAATTTAGGAAGTAGCATGCAACTGACCCAAATAAGTTCAAAAGCATACAGTTTGTATGTCACCAGATCATTATAAATATAATAAATAAATAAAATAAATAAATATATTTATAAATATAAATTTGTCTGTTTCTGGAGTTCGAGTTAAGAGGTGTCAACTGAACTGATGTGCAGCAAAGTCAGGTGATGTCTAGTGATATTAAGAGATAGGAGATTACACGGAGTTAGGTCCGGTTGGTTTGCCGGACTGTTAAACTCTGGAGTTCGAGTCACTGAAAAGGTTGGAAATAAATGTGTAGCAATGACAAGAGATGTACACTGATATTTAATGATAGGAGATCGCGTAAATCGCAGACATTTTTGGTACCGAACGAGTTTAAACCCTTCTAAAATAGAATAAATTCATACAAGCCTCACGTCTTCTTTAAGCAAATGTTGCATAATCTACGTATGCCGAATCTAATAGTCACTTGAGTCATCGTCTCGATGACTCAAATGTCGACATGTAGTGAAATGCAGCTTTTAAACCAACTGTCGAAATCAGTGGCATAATCCCCAGCCTGAGTCAAATCTTCGATATTTGGTTAAAATGCCAGATATGAGAATTATCCTTAAAGCAAAAGCGGTGCCATTTGTGGGGCAGTCACCAAATGGTCAACGTCGTAATTAGATCTGGTGCAAGTAAAACGAGTCCTTAGCGTTTCACAATCTTGACTTTGGCGTGTTCTCATTTATACACACATGTACCGTCTCATATCGTTCCCCCAAAACAATTTTAATTGGGCGACTGTGATTCAATACAAAAGATACGCGAATTAATGATTCTCACCTCGTTCAGGATTGTCAGCGTAAACATGTACACCACTTTCTTTAAAGCTGTCAGGTCGACTTCTGCTGAACTCCGAATTAAATTCACAAGTTTTGTCAACAAGGTTATAGTTTAGACTCTGGCAAGCTGGATTGGTGTTACACGCACTGTAACACAAAGCCAGCTGCTCTGCCAAAAAAGAGTGAAAAACATGCCCTTTGAGCACAAATCCGTGGCGGGTACGCAATATGCTTTGATTGCAGCGTCGAGGAGAAACTTTAGGTGCGAAACCCACGAGAAACATCTGAAGTGTCATTGCGTGCAGCAAAGCCATTTCAAAAGTCTTCAATACCCTTGTCATACGAATAATTATATCTTCACAGAATGAAAAATCGTATTAATAATTCGATACATATTTAATGTAATGTGAGGAACTTTGGGCAGTAAAAAGAAACAAAAGCAAATAGATTTCGTTTAAAAAATATATCCCAATTGGTTTTCGTATTTTGTTGTTGGATAGTGAAATACTAAATACAAAATTCAGAGCAAAAACAATTTGTGGAAGAAAGTGTTAAAAAGAAAAATGCGTTGTGCCAACAGCTAATAAACAGCTGATTAGAAAATGCACGCCATGCAGTTTCCTACGGTTCCTCTTTGAAGACATATTCGCGAGGGCACTCATTTTGGTCAAGCTTTGTCTCCTTTGTCGCATTCTAGAAAACAAACAAGTTTTTCTTGGCTAGAGTTCATGATAATTACTTTCCCGTTAAGGACGGATTATCTTTGGCGCAAATTCTAATAGCAAACTGGACTGGACGGCATTAATATCTTATTGACAGTTGCTATGCCATTAACAATTTTCGTGGGCAAAAAAATCGGCTCTTGTTTGTATGAGAGTTCTTTGCTCTCAGTTAAACTTGGATGTAATAATAATAGCCTATAAAGACCTGAACTCTCTCGAAGCGGTGTCCATTTTTGCTGAACACGGCCTGAGTTTTTTTGGACATGTTCCAGCGTAAACGTGACAGAGAGTAAATGTCAATAAGGAAGGGTATCCCACCTTATAAACAACTACTGAATTTGGTAATATCAGTTTACGGTCATCTCCAGTGGCAAAAACTGAAGGTTTTGATGCTTGCCACTATTTTAAATTAGTTTTCTACATTTCAAAATTGTAGATACGAATTAATTATAAATTCATTCTTTTACCTTCTTTTATGTCTTTAATTATTGATTTCATGACAAGTTAATTTTCTTTTGCTTGCCCGGCAGGTACATACTACTCGAGCATACGAAATACTTAACACTGACTAGTGTTTGCGCAGAGCACAGCTTGTTAGGACTCTGCTAAACAAAATTTTGACCAAATGAGAATTCATTTAGTTTATCATCTTGGCAATCAAGCTTTTGTCTCTCAGTCATCAACTCTTCATTGGAGTCACCAGTCTGCAGAGTATGGCAGAACTCGACGAGACCTCACGCGTGCAGAGCCATGTTTTGCCGCGTGCACCGCGTAATACCACCAGGGCTAGGTTGTTCGAAAGCCGATTAACATAATCCAGGATTAGCGTAAACTTTGATTGCAGTTTTCAACTATTGGATGAAAGTTGTTTTCGCTACGTTTTGTTTTTCTGGCCCGGATTGACTTTTGCAGAATATCGACATTGAACAACATTTGGGGACAGAGAAATAAGCTCCTTGATTAATTTTTAATCCTGGATTAGCGTTAATCGGCTTGAACAACCGGGCCCAGAAGTCCAGAACTCGTGCGTACATGGTTGATGGTAAATGCCTCTTAGCCTCGTCACAGCTACCGCGTGCAGTGCTACGATTCTGGCGCGCGAAATAAGCTATTAGAAAAAGACTCGTGCGTGCACTTTCCATACTCTGCAGATTGGATTGGAGACATGTATACAACCAAGCGCGCGCAGCTCAGTTCTTCAATGACGCCATCAAACAAGCTTACGTGCAAATAAAGAGATTATTTGATGATTAGCTGGCGATGGTGCGACAGGTTACTTCAGCCAGAAACCGTCCATTTGCGGTAAAAATTGTTCTTCCTTTTGACGAGAAAATCCAAATCGGTGATGTAGTTACGTCAATGACAGTGTTAGCTTTAAAAGATCGGATAGAGTTGGCATTAGGAATTCCACGGTGAGTCTTTAACGTTACTGTGACTTGCGAGCTGGGAAACATTGTGCTAATTTACAAGCTGTCTTTCTCCTTTAAGGCCTAGGGTCAAGACAACAAGCCGAATTCGAAAGAAAGCTTGAAAATGATTGTAACAGGATCGAGTGAGGTCCAATTTGGCCTGTAATCATAAGACTGATTTTAAAAAATCAGAAGACCGCATAGCGGAAGTCCGATTTGTATCATCACGAGTATGATTATAGTATTGAACAACAAGAGCTTCTGTTATCATGGTTGCTTTAACAAAATTAGAGAGAAAAAAAGAGAAAAATTTTTCGTGAATTTTTTTTTTCACTGGGATATGAGTGTGATAGAACTTGGGTCCTTACTATTTACACGATCCATCCGGGGGAAATTTGAGGCGTAAATATTCAATGTTCGTATATACCACACAAGTGAATAGTGCTTTTCGTACGTTTTGGTAGGTTAACTCAGAGGTGATTAATTAGCAAAGTACTATTCACCTCCGAGCAGCCGAAGAGAAAGAAAACGACCTCCCGTTTCGGTTTCCGGAGAGGAATTTATTTCAATAAATGTTAGTTATTCAGCTTGTGAGGTATATACTAAAACAATTATTCACCTCCACTTCGGCGAATAATTGTTAATTACAGCTTGTCCAAACGCAAAATGGATAAATCATAGAATGTACTAGTATCAGTTGAAAAGCTCAAAAAGAACAGAAAAAGTGCATTGATTAAGCCGATGGCCTATATTAATTTCTGATACGTACGTTCCAAATGGATTGGTATGTAACATTTGATTTTCCAACCAGAATTTTCTGGTTTTCCGTGTAAATGGTAAGGACTCCTTGATTTCTGCCCTCTTGCAGCGCGCGATGGCGCATACTGTTCTACTTAGGTATGACGCCTACACTATTCAACTACACTGTCATATTAATGCTAAAACGTTATAACTGGTGACATGCAATCAGCTTCGATAATTTTGTTAGGGTTAATTATAAGTTAGCATTGAGAAGGGTTTTTGTTTCCCCTCACCTAAAAACACCATCCATAAATATTCGCCATTTGCTTCAACCTGGACTAGTTCACAAGATCAGAATAATTCAATTATCACAACAGTACAAAAACAAAAAACACTGCCTATTTAGCAATGGTTTCCTGCTGGAAATCTGTAAAGTGTTGACTAAACCAGTCCTAATTTGCACCAGTTAGTGTCCTCTCGCTGAGCCAATCAAAAGTCGCGCTACTTAGTATCTGTTCGCTAAACCAATCAAATTTTATATTGCTAGTGCCATTGCGTTTTTGATGCGACTCAGCATTTCAAGGTCAAGCGAAAATCGCGTTATAAAATGCACCCATTAATGCATCAATCCTTAGACGATTTTTTCCCTTATCCCTGACCTCTTGAGGATGGGCTAAGGGAGGATTGTCATTCATATTCAGCGAATAATACAGAGTTTTCGTCCTTAGATAAAAAAAAAAAACGTGCTTCGAAGCCTGAAAAAGTCAGGACTTCAATGGGGCCTGAACCCGTGACCTCGCGATGACGGTGCGATGCTTTAACCAACTGGCCCTGTCGTTGTGGGTTCATGTGGTCCCGTGAAAGAGATGAATGTTAGTGATGTATGCACAACTGGGAGGATCATTCTTCAATTAATTTCATTCCCGCAGTTCATATGATATGCATTATATTTTTCACACTAGTTTATGCAATTGCGTAAAGTAGCCTGGGAAAAATTCAGGATTTCAGCAGGGCTAAAACCAGTGACCTCGCGATGCTGATGCGATGTTCTAACCAACTGAGCTATCAAGCCACTAACGTTGGTAGAAGGTCAATTCTGGGTTCATGTCGTCCTGTGAAAGAGATGCATAAATCGCGTTCACAGTTCATTTCATTTCCGCAGTTCATGTGTGATTTATTTCTTATATACCATTCATACTCTAGGAATGCCACTAATCCACCCTTAAAGTTACACTTCAAGATGTCACCCATAGAAATGAAAGTTAAACACAACATGTATTGATCCAAAGCCCCAGTCCTTCGAAACTCTGGACAAACCCTTGCGAAAATTTAAAAAAAAAATTAATATTCGTTACCTCTGTGTTTATTACAGTTGTCGGGGACTGGGCCAAGTTTTTTGTTGATTGTGTGACAAGAAGTGATTGACGTCAGGAAATTGTGAAATCTTAATAAGCCTTGTATCTTAGAATAAGACGAGAATAACCTTTCTACCTGTGATCGCGAGAACCTTTGACTGAGAACAAATATAGTTTCTATAAACCAAGTGACCTTGTTTGGATACTGTCTCTACAACCGGAGAATCCAGCAAACAGTACCTTTCGCTTTCCTTTTTGTGCCGTTGTCAAGTCCAGCCATCAACCCCAACCCTCCCCTGGCAATATTGAAACATTTCTGGTCTTTCGAATCTTCCTTTGTAAGAACATCACAACACAACATTACACTAGAAATATGAAAAGAAGGGAAAAAGTTACTATTCAAAGACTTGTGACTAACCTTCTTAGTCACTCTCTTTTGGCAAAAGAAAGGGTTTTATGCATTATGTTCACTTTGCGTGAGTAACTATTTATGCGTTTTGTCTTTAAAAGCCAACTGCAGCGCTTGACGTATCTCGATGACCTGGATATGGACGACAATAAGAAGTTATCGTTTTTCCACGTGGTTCCTAATTCAATATTGAGAATAAAGTTTTGGCCGCAGTGGGTCTCACTCATAGAGGCTGCATATTATGGTGACGTCAAAGGTAGGTTTTCGGGGTAACCAATAGCAAGTTACACCGGTAAGGATAATACCCATAACATAACATGCCAACAGAGGAACATGTTCAATCTCAAAAGAAAACAGATATTTTTTCGATGGATTAAGGACTATGAAAATCGTAGATATTTGTAAAGCGCTTGTGGATTTTAATGACAAAATGATTGGAGCATCTTAACTGAGAAACATTCATTTATTAGTAAATTCGACTTTGTATATAAGAAAATCACTTTTGTAACTTATAGGTTTTCATCAGTGGTTTCAGGACAAACCTCACAAAGACACTTTCGCAAATCCCATTCGAGGTTTTTCCCCTGTGCCGTTTATTTTAATCTTTAAAAAATTCAGCCGTAATTGCTCTGAAGCGTGACGACCTAGGAGAAGAGGTAGGGGATGGGAGCTGCATAAGAGGTTATAGTTTTAAGTTCCTTTATTCATAATTTTCCCATACTCTGTTTATTTAATAATCAATTCGAATTGACAATCGTAAAAAATACAAGTGCAGCAAAGTAATTACAGTTAAGTACTTATAATAATGATTTATTTCTTATTAGGCGCAAATTAGCATGTGAATATGATCAAATGCGCTTACAATTCTAAACCTTTGCAAATATAAATTCTTTACAATTCTCAAATCAAACTAAATCAAATGAAATGTTGGTTCTTGGAGAGAGGGGTAAATCGGAGTACCCGGAGATAAACCTCTCGGAGCAGAGTAGAGAACCAACAAACTCAGCCCACTTATGACGTCGAGTCCGAGAATCGAGCGCTCTCACCACTGCACCAACTCTGCTCCCCTAAATGTGCTTCGATTCTGTTCATTATGATAATGATTATGGTAATTTATTGACAACCAGCAATGATTAAGTTGATTACCATCAAGGGGAGAGAAGCGGTTGAAGGAAGGGAGGGCCAAACGGAACTGAAACCTTCGAGTTTTAGCTTTAGTAATAATGATGAGATTAATAATGACAAAAGCTGGACGTTTTGCAGACGGATGGATGCTTTAAAAACTTAGGTAATGGCCATGAGTATCACTGCGGTCAGCAATGTCATTATTGAATTGTCTTGTGATGTCGTAGCATACTTTCCTCAGAGCGTTGCTTCTCTCACACATAACCTTAATTTGTAAAAGTGGGTTTAACCTTCGATCGGATTTTACCTGAAACAGATACTCTTCAATACCTCTTTTTTCGTTCCCGTCGTGCCTTGTTACATGACCGAAAAACTCTAGTTTTCCTTTAGTCTAATGTCTTCATTTTGTTCGACGTCTTACCCAAGGGATTCTCAATACTCTGCAATAGCATTTATTCTCAAATGAAGTGGTTGTTTGCTCGTCCGTCGTCTTTCTAATACCCAAGTTCCATATGCATGTGTTGCTATTGAAAAGATACACGCTCTAAGGACACATAGCTTGGTCCGTTTATCTTGCCTCTTGCCCTTTCCATAACTTCCTAGTCCGATTCAAGGCTTTCACATCCATAGCCAGTCTTCTTTGCCTCATTCATCAGACAAATAGTGGCAGGCGGAGGTTGGTTCAGAAGTGCGACATACAATGAACGTGGCTATGTAACCCTGTTCATAGCATACTTTATTAATTTATCTTATCGAAACAGGTGTAACGGCCTCACGCATCAGAGAAAGAGTCGCAGGCCAAGGTTGGTTCAGAAAAATAGCCTTCAATGAACGCGGCTATGTAGCCCTGTTCATAGCATCCCATCGAGGACATGACAAAGTGGTATCTAGGCTGATGGGTCTTGGCATTAATGCTTGCCGTAAAATGCCCTCGGGAAGATCAGCTATCCATGTAGCTGTTTACAAGAGGAGGATCACGTGCGTTACTCTTTTAGTAGGTAAGGTAAACTAGGTCACGTTATTCAGTTCAATTCAAGTTCACTCAAACTCGTACGAATATTACACAATAGGTTGGCCGACCTTACGAACGCCATAAATAACGCACTTTTGGAACCGCTTGAGGATTATCGGTTAGCTAATCCTCTCGCCCCACTCCCCTTGGAGGATGACTCTCCTGAGTTCCTGGAGGTCACCGAGCATCGTGTTTGCAAAATGTTGGGCAAGCTAAATCCTGCAAAGGCTTGTGGGCCCGACGCTATCCCAAATTGGTTGCTGAAAGAATACGCAGAGCTTCTTGCATATCCTATAACTATAATCCTGAACTCCTCCTTTAAAGAGCAGTTGCTAGTTGCTGCCTAGTGTTTGGAAGTTCGCCGATGTGACATCAATCCCCAAAAAGAAACCCGTGAAGGACTTGAAGAAAGATCTGCGTCCAATCTCCTTGACATCTTGCGTATCTAAGATTGCGGAGGACCTTATCGTCTGCGATTATGTCAAGCCAGCTTTTCCACATGTACTAGATAGCAACCAATTTGGTTCTGTTCCGAGGTCCTCCACCACATTTGCTATACTCGAGTTGCTTCACTTTTGGTCTGAGGCCACTGACAGAAATGGGTCCACCATTAGAACTATTCTTTTTTACTATAATTAAGCAATAGAAAACGTTTTCCGTGTTTGCACAGCCTGATATAAACACGAGAGGGCCGGGTTGGGAGAATTCGAGACAGTTATGCAAACCCGAGACGAAGTCGAGGGTTTGCATAACTGTCGAGAATTCTCCCAACCCCTCGAGTGTTTATATCAGGCTATGCAAACACAGGAAAAAAGTTTTCTATTGTTTTTATAAAATAACTTCCTCTAAAAACTACAACGTGTTACACAGCCATGTTTACATACTCTAATGCAAACACGCCTCTCGACCAATCAGAGCGCGCGTACTCTCTTAGTTATTTTATAATAAGGCTTTCGACCTGATTGATCATAGTATTTTAGTCAGTAAGTTACGATTTGTTGACCTACCAGTAGCTATTATCAACTGGATGACCGATTTTCTATATGATCGGTTTCAGAGAGTCAAATTCGTTGATGATTGTGTCTCTGAATGGGGATTGGTCCCCTCCAGGGTCCCTCAGGGCATTAAATTTAGGGTCACAACGGTAGATAACACAACGGTAACTGAGATAGTCCCGAAAGAGCAAACAAGTAATGTCCAGGAAATAGCGAACCGCTTAGAGGACTGGTCTAGGGCGAATAAGTTCCAGCTGAACTGAGACAAATGTAAAGAAGTACGTATATCTTTTGCTGAGAACAAAGTTGATCTAGGGACATAACCTTGAAGTTGTGGACCACGTTAAGTTTTGGAGTCACTATTACTAACAATCTCTCTTGGAACATACATGTGTCCGAGGTGGTAAAGAAAGCATCTAAACGCCTGTATTTCCTTAGGCAATTAAAGCGCGCTAATGTCCAGAAGGCTGATTTGCTTAGGTTTTACATCAGCTGTATTCGGTCCTGCGTTTGCGATTACGCTGCCCCTGTTTTTCACGCTTCTCTGCCGCAATACCTAACTGACGATTTGGAGCGTGTACAAAAGGGGGCTCTTTCTATCAAACGTCCCGCCTCATCCTATGCAAACGCTCTAGCTGTCTTAGACCTAGAGCCACTAGTAGTTCACCATCAGCGCCTAAGTGAATCCCTCTTCGATAATATCTTAGAAGACAAGGGCCACCATCTTCATCACTTACTGCCTGCTTTACACAGGCCACGGTATTCTCTCAGGCATACCAGGACTTTTGATGTAAAACCTCCAGGGCCAGGAACAGTTTTATTAATTTTCACTGTCTCCGGGTTAACTCTTTAGGACTGCCATCAGATTTTTAATTAGACTGTTAAAATTTCATGCCTTTCATGTATGTATGTATTTTTATAGTTAACTTTGTTTTTTTTTTTTCTTTTTTTGTCACTTCATGTGTACATACGTAATTCAGCCTCTGGCTGCGATGTGTAGGTAATAGAGTATTTATCTATCTATATACACTATGAAGAGTATAGTACATATACAAAGAAAATCTAATAATTTACAATTCAATGCTATAAAAGATAGAAAGAAAGAAAAAGCAAAAAAGCAAAAATTCTAAAATGCTAGGTTAGTTGCCGTGTAGAGTTTGGGGCACCTAAGTAGGTCATCAACCTAATCGGACAGGTGCCCCAAGATAACTATGTGCACACAAAGAAATACGGTGTAAACAAAGTAGATAAAAGGTATTACTTCGTTTACTAACTACTAAGAATTGACTATATTTACATAGACTACTTATGATCAATAACACCATCATAACCGCAAATCATAGATTTCTTTATACCATGACGAAATCTAGCTAAAGAAAGGAGTAGTTTGCTTAATTATTAGCTGGCAATGAATTCCTGAGATTGATGCCGGTGTAGCGAACAGGGCGAATGTCATATTGAGTAGTCTGGTCCGAGTTTACTTAGGGACTGACAAATCAAAATCAAGTCAAATCAATTTATCTGAGCTCGATAACGGGAGGAGTGGTAGCCCCATCTCCCGAGCCCGGCGAGGGCTCATGTATTAAATGTCCGAGCATTCCAGATCGAATTGGAATTTAGAGGTGTTTTTTTGAGGAGAGGGGGTAACCGGAGTTCCCGGAGAAAAACCTCTCAGAACAGAGAAGACAACTGAACAACAAACTCAAGCCACGTCGAGTCCAGGAATTAAACCCGGGCCATATTGGTGGAACGCGAGTGTTCTCACCACTGCGTCATCCCTGCTACCCGTGCATTAATTATATGAATGAACTGAAGAAATTAGCTTGAAATAATCAGAACTGAAGCGAGAACTAATTATTTTATGAGACCATTGATAGACATAAGAGAGAATTTGAAGGTGAATTGTATCGCAAGATTTTAAAAGATTAAGAGATTCCAACAACGGTTCTGAATGTGATACAGGCTCGGAACTTGTCATAATTCTGAGTACTCGCTTTTGGAAAGTGCTCACTGGCTTTAGGTAGGTTGGGGATGTTAGCCCCATATACTTAAACACCATAAGTAATAAAGCGGTAGATAAGTGAATAATAAAGTACAACAATGGTAACATAGTACCTCTGTTTTGAGAAGGCTGCTGCAGTTTTAGAAGTTAGGTTTGAGTCAAAGATAACACCTAGATATTTAACCGTGGAAGCTTGTTTAATATTTACACCATCGATATTCATTTTTTTTTTAATTAAGTGACTTAGCTGGTTTCAATTTCTTGGAATAAAAGAGAACAAACTTTGCTTATTTATTCGGCCAGTTGTAGCTAGCACTAGCGCTAAAGGCACAACTTGTGAGGTGCTCTATTTTGGACCATGTTTAACTGAGGTAAATTGCATTGTTCGCAAGCAAAAAGCTAGGCAGCAAGATGCAAGGTGAGATTGGTTTAGTGCTTCTTAGCATTTGCACCAGTTTCGTCATGATAACCTCTGTTTTAAGGTAGGGTGAGTAACACTGTAAAAATAGTCGTATTCCTGATCATTTTCATAAAAAGATGCTATTCGACAGTTCACAACACACGTAAGGATCGAGTGTCTTATTTGGCTCTGTAGGTAAGTCAAAAGGAATAAAAGAAGAAGAAAAATACCGCGAGAACTGTGTTAGAAGAAACACGTTTTTGAATGTGGCTTCTCAGCTAGAGAGGAAGGACGGATGGAGACTGTTGACGATGCAACTCAAGGAACGCATGGCAAAGCGGGATTCTAACGACGCAGAGAAAGGGGCAGTACCTTTGAGAGAATTTCAAAAGTACGACTCGGCGTTCGCAACATATCTGACAGGTACATGAAACTCTTTTTGTGTGTGATACGATAGAGCAATTACGCTATGAGGGGGCAAAAAATACAATCTTTGAAATTATGGGCTCAGGTATGTGAGTTTTGTATCAATTGTTTCCATACTTCATTTATTTATCTTACACAGGAGTGTGCTTCTCAAGACAAGCAATACTTTTCAAGGCTCGCAGACAGCATTTTATCCGTTTTTCCTTTATATTACAACGTTATCTGTTTGGTACACTTTTAATGGTGACACCACGCAGCAAGCAGAGTTGGGGGAAGGAGGGGTGCAGTGGCGAGTTCTATGCAAAGTCCTCTAGGATGGACGCTAACAACTAGTTGACTGACCCACTCCTTCCCTCAGACCTACTGGAGATCCCAACCATATCCCAGCTGTACAGTCCAGTCAGCCGGGTCTCATTGTTTGTTATTTATCATTTGCAGGACCTCTTGGAAGGCTTTATTTGTGTACTGTGCTTCAAATGGACCCGCGTCAGAGACGGTCGTTTACTAAGCCTTGGAAATGAGGCCTGCCTAGAAAAAGGATTCATGTTATTGGCACAGCTACTGGGACAGCTATTTATTCATTTTTAGCAGAAAGACTGGGACCATGTCACTCCGTATACTTTTTTGTATTGGATTGCATTGTTAATGCGTTGTTAATTTTGATTATTTAATAAAATGTTGGACTCGAATCCTCTCAACACGAACAATTTGCCGTTATTTGAGAGAAGATGGGATTTATAGCTGACTAGCACTTGCAAAAATTTGTCCGGTCTTATGCGTAATGTTGCCGCAATCTTCTTCCAGGAGATTTGAAGAAGGGAGACCCTGGGGTCAAGGCTGGGGCCCTGTTCCCGAATTATTAAGAACAATGCAATTAAAAGAACTTACTAGCACGTTCAGGGCGATAAATTCAAGATTGCACATATGTTTGTTTTGTTTTGCTCCTCGGCTATAGAGCAAGGTTTGATCGCTATTATAAAACTCTCATTCACGAAGCTCAGCTAGAGTAGCGCTCTCGACAATAATGTGTTTTAAATGCAAACTCACAGAAACGAGAAACATCAAAGCATTCGATTCTTGCGTCCCCAAAGATGATTTATTCTATTTAATTAATCAACTTTACGATGTGACGAGTATAGAAGTAGTCTTTACCCACTCTTAGTCTATTTATTACGCCGGGATAAATTTTTTGTTAAGCTTATAAGGAGAGCTTTCTTCTTTGCGGAGTGCCTGGCATTTTTTCTTTGGAACTGTAAAAAAACAAACTCGCCTTTTTCTGGTGCCAGATGCAACATCTCAGGATATACATGGACGTTATCTAAACTATACTTGTCGGCGCTAAAAGTCAAAAAAATATTCTCATAAATCCATCTCTTCGCTACCCAAGTGAAGTGTAGGCAGGAGCGTAAGTCAGATAATGTTTTGTGGCTTAGTGAAGGGATTCATAATAGTGCATTGCACTGGTCGATGAAAACAAACGGCTCTGTGAAGTATAAGCCGGCGGGGTGCTGTTAATATCTAGGCTTTAATCCCAGGAAGACATTTTTGTGATGCCAGCAGGACTGGGTAATTGCTTCAGAAACACACGATGACGACGATGATGATGATGGAGATGGAGATGGTCATGGTCATGGTCACGGTCACGGTGATGATGCTGATGATTATGATGATGATGGTGCATGTTTCATGCCTTACTATGAAGCATCGCTTTCACTCAAAGCCTTACACGTTAGCGATTTGCTTTCAGCATTAAGGGTAATCGAAGGTATAACAAGCTTTTGCACAAAGTAGCTCAGTTCTGGTGATTGTAGTGGAAAGGAAAGATTGTGACGCTACAAGGTGGTTATACAATGCATGACATAATTCCTTGGGACACATCTGAAAGTCTTGAACAAGTTATTTGATCCGTCAGCTCTTTTTGTCCATTTGGTGCCCTTCTCTCCTAATTTCCCTTCTTCTCACGACGCAAAATTGTACCAATGTGGAACGTAACTTAAATGGGCTATTCTGGCCAAGGAGGAGAGAGAAATAAAGGAGGCAGAAGTTCCAAGATTTATGACCTACACATGCACTGCAAATTACAAGGTCACATGCTATCTTCGTTTGATCACAAGGCACAGACGGATTATACAACTTGCTTAGGCCACAATAGAAAACTGGCAGAATAGCATCTTGCACAACAGACCAATATTGGCTAATAATTAAATAATATATATATTTAGGCAAGTCTAAAAGCGGAGCTCCACAACTATTTCCTCAATATTAGCATTTACAGATAAACTAATATGGCAATGCCACAGGACTTGAGCCATGACTCCAGTAAGGACTTCTCTTTATTGTGATTATATACATATATAATCACAATTATAGGGCGAATTTTCTTTCAAACGTTTATTCAGTTCAATATGATTATTTGGGGTGCACAAGGTTAGGGGCCCTTCCATATACAGTATATATTAATTGAAAATAGCCTGTATCCCTTGTGGATCCTCCATTGTCATCCGCTAAGTTGACTTCGGTCGTGCATCATGAATTTGATCCTTAGTTGGATTTCAAAACGGAGTTATAGGCTTCCCCTACCTTGTCACCTTGAAAGAAAAATTCCCCGGGATCCCACGTTCCTTACCACGTAAATCACATCTTCGATTGCCGTGTTGCCAGCATGGTTGTCCTGATGGTGTAGTGGTTATCACACCCGACTAGTAACGGGGGGACGTGGGTTCAAATCCCACTCAGGGCGAATTTTCTTTCAAACATTTATTCAGTTCTATATATATATATATATAGATATATATATTTACTGTTTTGCTGCAGAACCAAAGCCACCATTCAATCAAGTGCAAACGTAGATTTTCGAAATATCATCGGGCTTTGTTTCACAGGAACTATATGATTATGATGAGCAAAAACGATTAACAAACTTTTCTTCATCACAATTTAATTACTGTACATCTGATTACATTTCGATACAAATAGTAAAAATCACTTCACTAGGTTAACAGTTCTAGTGTCCCACTATTAAACCAACTTGACAACCGACATCGGTGACATTTTAATCTATTAAAACAAAATATTTTACAGCAAAAGTGCCATAAAACCTCAAAGTGAGCTCTCTTCAACACCGCCCATAAAAGAACAAAAGTACTTTGCTCGCCTTGTTTTGAACATTTTATGGTGTTATTCTTGTGATCTATTACAGTAAAGACGATAGAAAGTGCCGTAGATGTCCTTTTTACAATAACATCGAAAAACGTTGAGCGAAATCGACTTTACTTTTCCTTGAGAAAAGTGACTGTGATAGACTGATCGAGCATAGTATTTTAGCGATGAATCAACTCAGGTGATCAACTGCAATTATCTAGTGATGTTGAGAATGGTTTTATTCTTGACTTCGATCAATTACAAATGTTGCAAACAACAAACCTTGACTACAAGTCGTGGGTGGTATTATTTTTGACATCACTGTTAATGATAAACATCTGACTCAGGATTTCTGAAAAACATTTTTCAGCCGTAAACATTGAAGAAAGGAGTTTTTACTGCAATAGTCTTGAAAATATGCGATTTTTTAATTAACTAACAAAGAGAATTGCTTTTGAGGGACAACATATCGCTGGCATTTCCAATGCTGCAGCTGTTAAAAATTGCGTTTACGTTTGGCAATGAGTTGTGGATTACTCTTTTGCGAGTTTCCCTGCAATTATGTCAACAAAGCGAAGCCGAGGATATAAACCGTCCGGACTTCGCTTGGCTTTTCTTCAACCAATTCTTTGCATAAAAAAATAAGCGACAGCAGGGAAAACGAAGAGTTTTAGGATCCAAAATAAAATAGTGGATAGAAAGTATGCATTTAGAAAACAGACGAGCATTTTGTAGTCCAAACAGCATGAAAACAACAAAAGGTAAGAAACCAAAGAACGATGCCAGCGAATGTTTCTTCGGCGTTCCTTGTAGAAATTGGAAAACTAAGACAAGTAACAAACATAACTCGTGGTCACAGAGACAAATCACCATATGTCATATAAAAGACACAACAGGAGTACTAACCTGCGGACAGTTTAGGTCAGTCAACAATCACTCCGAACGCAGAGCTAAAGCAGAAGCCGTCAGTGCACACAAAAGTATACGTATTCATTTGCTAAGCAGATACAAATGCTTATCGGGCCTTGAAGTTTTTCACCGTCACTTTGTTTTACTTCCCATGTCTACCAAGGAAGCTTCTTCAATTAAGGATCTTTAGCGGCAAAACAGTCCAGTTTAATCCACAGCAAAAGTGAGCAATCGAAGACAGCGCCTGCTTGATTAAAACCCTGCCAAACCACACGATCTTTTCTCTCGCAGATCCGTAAACTATAAAAGAGCAAAGCCAGGCAATCCAATTTGCTGCTCTTAACATCCAAAGGCTGATTGTCATCGGTTTAAACAAAAAACGAACTGAGAAGTAGTCAAGGTAGGCGGCGAATTGTTTACAGGACGGAGATCTGTTGATCCTGACGAAAAATTACGCCTCGTTTTGGCCTGGCTTGAGCCTGCGATCGAATTGAAAACCAGTACCTGATCAGCGGTCAACTTAAAAAAAACAGCTGACCCCGACAGCTCAAAACTTGAGCCCGCAATATGGTCACGTGATACTGGTCAGCGGATACGTTGTTTTGACAGGTGTCAATTGACATTGACATGGATGTCTAATATCAAAGATGTCCGCTGTAAACTAGGTGGTCAGCTGGAGTATGGCCACCATGTTGGATTGTTATTATTATTATTATTATTATTATTATTATTATTATTATTGTTGTTGTTGTTGTTATTAGGGTATTATTAATTATTGTGCGAGGTCGTCGTCGTCGTCGTCGTCGTCGCCGTCGTCGTCGTCGTCGTCGGTCGCGCCCACGAGCAATACCGCTAGCCAAGATTACCATGAGAAAAGCAGTTGACAGGTTTCTATAGGTATGGGGCTCCGCTTTGCGGCCCTTCGGGCCGCTGGAGCTCCGCTAAAAATCAACACACACGCAGGTCAGTACGCGAAACGGTTTTTTGTTATTCAACTTACAAACGTATGTTTCTGTCAAAAGAGTATGACATACTGTATTTATTGTTCGTAAAAGGAGATTAACATTTCAATTTCCTGGCCTGGTCTAGAAAAAGCTGATTAATACCAATAAACAAAGGTCAACCAAGCATTTCATCGTGCTGTTAGGTGACGTAAGAACAGCTATAGCCAAGAAATCGTTACGAACTCGAATGTGAAATGGAATTTTACTCTTGCCCTAGCGAGTTCCTTATTTGAAAATCAGCCCTTTTTAAATAACTACTCATTTTTAATGATGATTTCAATGCTCAGCTACTCGCTAACGACTGCATAATGTCCTAATGCTATGGCCGACTGATTAAATTCGCACTCCTAAAACCGTGTGGAGACTGGTAAAAGTGACGGATTGTTTGTATAGACACGGAACCCACTGAAAATGCAGTTTCCCATCTTCTCTTGAACCAGGTTATTCCAAAATCCTTCACTCATATCAATAATTATCCCCATGGTTTCTGCTAAATAGAATTGAAATAACCCATGAAAAGCAGACCATATACTATAGTTTGAAACAATTAGCTCTTGACCCCTGTGGCTAACTAACTTCCACTTCTTTGAACCTTTTAGCCACAACGACAAAACAAACAAAGATAGAAAAACATAACAATAGCAATAATGACAGCAATAAAAATGACAATGGAAATCATTACAATGATGATGATGAGGGATTGTGATGATGGTAAAGATAGTGCTGCTGCTGCTGCTGCTGCTGATAATGATGATGATGATGATGGTGATGATGATGATGATGATGATGATGATGATGATGATGAGGGATGGTGATGATGGTAAAGATGGTGCTGCTGCTGCTGCTGATAATGATGATGATGATGATGATGAGGGATGGTGATGATGGTACTGCTGCTGATGATGATGATGATGATGATGATGATGATGATGGGTGCTTGTGATAAAGTTTTGCTTTCTGATTTGACAACCCTCAAATAGGTCCCCTTGAGACTTTAAGATTAGGGTCATAATATCATAAGAAGTTGGCTAGTCTACCATTGCGTTAATGCTAATGTCTTCCCAATTTCCGGTTCGTAAAACTAAACAGAAACGTAGAGCAGCAAAATGAAGGATTGCCGAAAACAAGTGAGAAACTAATGACAAGCTGCATGCGATCGATAACTAACAGTGCCACATACATAACACTAATGTATAGATCTGCTAGTAAATTATATTTTACAAGTAGATGGGCAGATAACTTTCACATCACCATGTCGCGAGACCTGAAAATCAGACCATTTCAACACATCTCCACTTCCCAGGTTGCAAGCCTTGGCCATGCCCAAAATCTCCTGATCACTGAGCACTTTGCTCCACACATTCATTCCACTGATGCTTCCCATAAAACTTTGCTTCAACTCGAAACTGCCTTGGAAACTGTCTTGGTCTTGGCCAATTACCAGGTGCCCTGCACCAGGAATGACGTGCCCAACCTCCAGTCCTCTGCCAAAGTTGATGACTGTCCCGTTTACTGTCACGTTCCAGGATCCCTCCTGATTCTCCCATCTCACGCAGACATGATGCCTTTTTCCGTTGTAATACCTCTCCAGATCTATGGCTCTTGATAAAACACAGAGTATTACCCACACGTCGTCATTTTAAGCATGAATAGACAAACTAATATTACTAACTTTTTTGTTCTTGTTAGGCATAAGGTGAGATGGGGCGTACATATCAGTGTTGGGTGTGAGAGTCCTTGCATCGAAATTAATCAGAATTCTCTAATTTCAAAATTCCTGGTTCACATAATGTGAATATTTTTTTTCCAATTTTTAATTTGTTCAGCCGCAGTTCACATACAAGAAATTTCATACCGGGGCATTGTTCTCCATTTTAGAAATTGTGCTTACCTTTCTGCGTCGTTTATTACTAACGAAATGTAACCTGCGATCAGGCTCTTTTTTTCGTTTCCTTGGTAGACCTTTCCCGCGGGAAGGACGAAACGAAAAATAGAGCCTGATACAAGTCTTCAACGGTGCGTCTACCGCCCACTTTTTTGATTGATTGACATTTTCCAAAATCAGCCAATTAAAATTACTTCCGTTACGTGCTACTCGCGAGTTCTCGCGCGTGAATTGCAGAGGAATGAACAAGACGCTATTTTTGTTTTGTGAACGCCGTGTTCCGCATGATTCGTTGTTGTCGGGGAATAATAGTGGTTTTCGTTCCAAAGGATGCGCTTTTAACAAATTTTATGAACACTGGGAAAGGTGATATGTGATTCGAAAGCTTATGTGATGATGATATCTTTGTTTTGGTTATGAAACACAACTGATGATTCGGCTAATCGAAGGAAGGTGATTTAAGCTTACAGTTGTCGATGTATTTACTTTATATTCTTGCGTACATGTATCTCTTCAGATAACCCTACTTCATGTCTTCCCCTCGAAATACAATGGTAAAGAAACTTTGCAAAGAGTCGAGAGTGTGAGTTGTGGACATACAGGATTTTAAGCTTTCGTAGTATTCGTACTTTATTTTTAGTTTGAATGCATTACTATCATCAAAACACTTGGCAGTTTTATGCTGCCCTCACGAAATATTGAGTTATTGCCCGGGTGTAAAAATAATTAAGCGAATTAAGCTTAACTTAAGTCTTAAACTTAAATTTAATTTAGAGATCGAGAAGCCTGTACTGTGAATTAGCCAACAGTGTTTTGTTGTTGTTCCAGAGGCGAATGCACATACAAACAATAATACATAGCTTTACGGCCGCAATTTAAAACATTGCCAGTGTTGCGATAACAAAAATGGTACAATTGGTACAATACAAATTAAAAAGAATTTACGCTTACACCACCCGAGCTTTACATGAACCTTTCAAAATGTCTGTCCATTGAATACGAGTATTTTCTCTTGCATCCTGACATTAAAACCAATGTGTCCTTGATCTTGTATTTATCAAAGCTTGGATATGTCTTGCTTCTCGTTGAATTGATATTGAATACAAACCGGTCAGCTTCCAAGTCTTTATACCGTTGTCA
>OX419337.1:10304573-10307073 GCA_948470475.1 Galaxea fascicularis
GGTCCATAAATAGTAACATTTTAACAGTGCCTAAAGTGTCACCAGTCATTTTGGAAACAGAGTACTCTTTCACATTTCAGACTGCATTCATTAGTCAACAGGAGCTGATTCTGCTCCTCACTTTAGTTACGTCTGTATGAACAGAGCACCATATCCTGTTATAAGTCCCATCCATCCGTCAAGAACAGCACTCTTACTTGCAGCGATAAGTTATGACCAGTCGATTAACCTACACCTGAAGTGCTGTTATAACCAGGTATAATTTTTTTCGAGTTTTTGTAGACAGGTTCGCATAGATAACAATTAATTAAGAAAACTAAAGGCTCAAAAAGCTGTTGAACTAAGGGAGCTTTTAATTGACCCTATTCCTTTTCGGAAAAAGAATATACATGCAGTGAAGACAAGAAATCCCTCCTGAGAGCTCCAGGCTTTAGGAGTTGCTGGAGTAAAAAAGGCTTTTAAATTATCATGTGTCAACAAAAATTTTTAGAAATGTCTTCCCAAATTTACTTAAAAAGAAGACTGTTCCGCTTATTCTCAGATTCCGGAGTACGGTCAGTCGAACGCAACCTAAGAATAGTGCATAAGCCTTCAACCAATGGTAAATGCATACTATAGCGTTTAGCAAAGATGAAGCAGGCAAGTAAAGACTAAATTCCTTAAATAAACCGTTTTTCTTTTCTTTTCTTTTTTTTTTTTTTTTTTGTTTATTTCAGGCCACCCCCTCCCTCCTCCTTTTTTTTTGTTTTGTTTATTGTCGAATGCGTTTTCTGATTTTGTTTGGGACGGTCGGTCTGAAGGAAAAAAAATTGGAAAAGGAGTCTGGAGCTAGGAGGCCCGGTACCTCTGCATAATATCCGTGGAGCCTGGAAACAACAAGGTGTGGTTACAAAGTCAACGTGGTGGCAATTGAGAAAGGAAAAATCGATGTCGTTCTTAAAATCAAACGTGAATAGGAAAAAACTGTAGTTGAAGTATGAAGTAAAAACTAAAAATCTGTAAGGCAAAAACTGCTTATTGTTACGAGTTCGATTGTGTTGATGAGTGAGAAGTGGGTTGTTTGTAGACTAAACGGAACGCAGGGTTGTCGGAACAGCAACAAGGTTAGTTATTCCAAATGAAAGTAGTAAACTCCGCACAAGACTTCACAATAAGCTCACACTAGGCTTATAAAATTATACTCGACCTCCGTCAAACTTCAAATACTCACAGCCTCCGCCAACTGTATAAACGACCTCTGTCAACTTCAATAAACACGGCCTCCGCCAACTACTCTCCGCTCTCAGCTCTCAAGTTACTTCTCTTTACTTTCTTCAACAAACACGGCCTCCGCCAACTGTATACACGACCTCCGTCAACGCTCTTAGCTCTGAGCTCTTCTCTCTAAGACTCTCAGACTTACTTCTTTACTTTTAGACTCTCAGACACTCTGCTTCTCTCTAAGACACACTAAGAAAAAATCTAAAGCTACACGATCGGCTTATATACTACACAACATAAAATTCTAGAACTTTCCGGCTCGACTAAATAAAGAAACGTTACAATGAAAAACTATTTACAGCTACTACGCAAACGGCTTAAAATAGAATTGCTGAATCACGATGATAAAACACTAATTAAATATGCAGAAGATTCTAGACACTTCCAGACAGTAACGCGAGTCACGCAATAATTTTTCGTAACACTTATGTTTCAGATTAAAGTGACAATTGTTTGAAATTGCCTTCATTACCTTTTGCGTAATTTTTTTTTTTTTTTGAAAACGCGAAAGTCTGGGTCGGTCGACGACGCTAAACGGAGGAAAAAAAGGGGATGGCCTTAGTATGTACTCTTTCAAGCATCTAAGCCCTAGCCCTCCCCTCTAAAATGCCCGTGACAGTATTGCGTGACGAACAAACGGCTGCCTGTAATGCAGTATAGACTGTAAACGCCGACATTTTTGCCATTCTAGCAGCGATCAGAGGTATTATTTTCGTGTACTATAAACCAAGCAATACTGAACAAATGACTAAGCCGCCAAGGAAGATGCAGTTGTGATGCAATGCGCCGAAAATTGATCAAAGGTTGGTATTCCACCATTGAATACGTTGACATGTTGCGCGGTGTACATCGGCCGTTACCAACAGCGGGCAGCAGGGATCAAAAAAAGAGCGACGAACGACCAAAGAATCGTGCTTCAGTAGCCCTTGGACCAGTCTTTTACAGAATATTATAAGGTTAGAACATTTCGAAATGTTTTTCTCAGTGCCTATTTTAACCTGATAAGGACACGGACCAAAATTTATGTTTGACCAGCAACGTCAAAGTTTACCGCCGAAGGTCAAATATTTGCATTTTTTTTACGAACTTTGAAACGCTCTCGCGTCGCTCTTAATCATTTGCCCAAAGAAATTTTCACGGGAATCTATAGATCATCCTTGTACAATTCAAGCACCAGAAGCTTAGTCGATTTGAAGGTTTTGCACATGCTGAAAATTAATTTTATCCACGAAGTACTTTT
>OX419337.1:10312073-10319573 GCA_948470475.1 Galaxea fascicularis
CATCGAATTTGCAAAAGATATTGAAAAATGGTTCCCACTTGTGCTTCTTAATTACAATTTTGATGGTGAGCCCAGGAGATTTAAGATCAAAAAGCATGGCAATCGAACCACGTCCAATATGCTTCATATCCGATCCAAAGAGAGCACCAAGCTTAAAGTTGCCGAGAAAGCTGTAGAATTTGGTCCAAAGAGGGCGCTGTTTTTAGCAAGAAAGGAGGCAGGTGGTATCTGTGATACTGATAGCATTAGTTCCCTCCCACGCAACACGAAGCAAGTTGAATACCTCACTCGAAAACCATCTGAAAGAGTGAGCAAGGATCCACTAGCATCAGTTCTAGAGCTGCAGAAGACCACACTTCCTGGCTTCATCCGTGAAGTAGTGTGCAACGATCTTCCTACAGTCATGTTATTTACTGATCGACAGATGAGCAACATTGTGAGGTTTTGCTGTCACGACAGAGTAAACCAGGTCTCTGAACTTGGAGTTGATGTTACATTTCAGCTTGGTCCATTCTATGTGCTTGTAACAAGTTTCAAGAACACAATTCTTCGAATAAAGGGAGCAAACAACCACCCCTCCTTTTTAGGCCCAGTCATGATCTGCATGACTAAAGAAGAATCCACATACCTATCCTTCATCCACTGTCTTAATCGTGAAATTCCTGGTCTCAGTGAATTCCTGTGTGCCACTGGAACAGATGATGAACGCGCCTTAACGAATGCCCTTGCTGCTGGTTTCAGGAATGCAGCACCTTTGCTTTGTTACATCCACAGCCGAAGAAATATCAAGGAGAAGTGTAGACGACTTGGCCTGTCTTCAGCACTTGTATCCCGCATTTGTGAAGATCTCTTCAAAGCAAAGAGTGGACTAATTTGGGCAGGTTCACTAGAAGAATTCAACAGGACTGCAACAACACTCTTGGAAGAGTGGGAGACCCTAGAAAGGTCAGAGAAAACTGGCCCACCAGCCTTCACACAATATTTTCGCACCCATAAGCTTGATGACATGCGTACAAAGATGGCTGCATTCATTCTGAAAGACCTTGGATTGGGAAACAAGCCATATGAGCAGAACATGCCAGAGTCAGTAAACGACATGATGAAAGACTGGACAAAGTTCCTTCCCCAGGACATGGACAGATTCATCATTAGCCTCTATGACTTTGTGCAGTCGTTTGACCAAGAAGAAGAATTAGCATGGTTTCAGTTGTCCGACAAATGGGAGGTATGCCATTATTTTCAGCAACACTTGCTGACAGAGAGTCATGCAGAGATGAGCCCAGAAGAGCGAAAGGCTTTCCTTAAAAAGGTTAGCAAAATTTGTCCCGATCCAGAGGCCTACAAGAGGTGCTTCAATTTTAAGATCACATCATTGTCCATTTCCTCAGCTCAACCGTGTGCAAGGCAGTCAGCTTGCGATCTCAGCGACATTTCTGCGCTGGGTGGCACCTTTTCCAGTGAGGAACAAGCAAGTCTCCTGGAAAAAGCTAAGACTGTGCTGAACAATGACCAGTTTCGCTCGGGTTTCAAAGACAGCGTATACTTTGTGGACAGTGGAAGGCCACTTCCTCATCGGGTTCAGTGCTTCAAGAGTGGAAAATGTACATGTGATTGCAATTTCTTTGGCCGAAATAACCTTTGTCACCATTGTCTGGCCATTGGAATCCATTTAAATTGTGTGGCAAACATTGTGAAGGCCTATGGAGGCCGAAATCTGAGCAACATTTCAGCAGCTACCGCTCCAAAGAACGCTGGAGGAAAAGCGCCATCCCGAAAGCGACCGTTGTCTGAAGCTGAAGTAGTGGTGCACCATTCATTGGATGCAGATACGACTGCAAAAGAAGCAAATTTTGAAGCTGAAGCTGTAAATCCAACAACTCTTGTCATAAGAAGAGCAGTCAGACCAGTGGATCCACCACCCTCTGCACCTTTGGTGGTAAAAAAGATTGCAGGAAATATCAGAAAGTGTGCTGGGTGCTCCAAGGCCATAAAATCCAATGTTGTGGGATTCGAGAGCCCAGATGATCAGCTGTATTGGTTTGCTAGATTTGAGCGCTATCATTTCTTCAACAAGGGAACAAATGCCTGGCAGTTAGTGACATCAACGAGGCACTACCATCTCAATCCCGTCTGTACAAAGGTGTCATCAAGAATAACGACTGATAGCAGTCTCCTCGTCACTGGTAGCCTGCGTCAACTGGTTATGGAGAGATTCCAATATAATCTAGATTAAGGTTTGTACATGTAACTGCCAGTACGATTATCTCGAATAACAGTTGGCTATCATTGAGTTCATCTTGAGATTGCCCATGCTCAAGGTTGGCGAAACACTCAAAAAAGACATTCTTAAGGCTAGAGAGAACTTCAAAATGTTATGTTAATGCTATGTTCCTGTTCAACAGTTATTCTTGATTGTTAAAGTTTGAAATAATGTGTGACTGATTAACAAATAATTGTGATTCAGTTCAATTTAAATATATATTTCAAAGTTAAGTAATTAGGAAGTTACATATAAATATTAATACAACAGAGAAACTTTGCCACTTGGCTACTTCTTCACAGGAAATATGAAGTTGTGTTTTACATACAGTTTATATCTACTGCTTTATCCTATATATTGTTAAAGACAATCACTTCAGTTCTGTCAAGTAAAATCTGTTGAGTTCTATCAAAAGCTTACAATACTTTCAGGGGGAGTTTTACCAGTATTTTTAAGAACCTGGATAAGTGTTGAGCAAGGAATAAAGTTACCACCATCTATCAATTTAATAGATAATTTTGAATCTTAACCCTCAGTTTTCATCATTTAGTTCCAATCCACTTATCTCTCATTACTTCTTCTTCATAAAATTCCCCTAAGCATTATAATTTGAGGACATTTTTAGATTGCTTAACACTTTAAAGAGATAGTAAGAGAACTGCACTGGACCACATGGGAAAGTTAGCTTTTTCAGGTGAAACTCTCCCCCCTATGCCTGCCCATATGTAGCAATATTTAATCCTTGTTGATTTATATTTGATTTGATCTTATTTTCTTTTAAATTTAAACTTCATGTCCAAAATGTATTTAAATTTAAACTGAAATTCAATTTAAATTTAAACAAATTCAAATTTAAATTTAAACAATTTTTTTTATTTTATCTTGTTTTCCATTTAAATTTAAACATTTAAAATTATTTTAAACCTTACTGCAATATTTTTTAAAATTGCTTAAGTTTGATTTAATCCTTTTTATTCATTTAAATTTAAACTTTCCAAATTTTATTTAAACTTACGAATTTGTATTTGATTTAAACTTCGAAATTCTATTTAATCTTCCTGGGACGAGCTCGGCCAGGGTCACGCGTGTAGCCATTAGTTTTTCGATGTCTCGTCAGTAAATATAGACGACGAAGGCACCGGTAGAGTGTCCAAATTACTAAGCGAAGCATCCAGGCTTTTCCCTTCGTCCTACAGCCCTGCTGTGAATGCCAGTCGTTCAGCAGCGACGATCAATGAAACTCTCGGGTTCGCTGAGAGACTGCTTCGGGAAAGTACATGCACCGGCCTCCGTGGGCGACTGAACTGACAATAACATTTGCGACTGAGAGCGACATGTAAAAAGGGTTAACAGGCCTGCTCAAAACATCTGCAGTTTGCAGATGCACCGGTTCGCTTTAAGTAGGATGCCTTTTTGGGATTTTCCCTTGCGATATGAGATAATGGGGGCTCCTAAATAGTAGACTACGAGTAGTCCCTACTTCGCTTTATAGTCCGACGTGCGTGACGCGAAAGAAAATTTTTTTTATTGCAGTTTTCTTTCGCGTCACGCACAATACTATTTAGGAGGCCTGTTAACACTTTTTACATGTCGCTCTCAGTCGCAAATGTTATTGTCAGTTCAGTCGCCCACGGAGGCCGGTGCATGTACTTTCCCGAAGCAGTCTCTCAGCGAACCCGAGAGTTTCATTGATCGTCGCTGCTGAACGACTGGCATTCACAGCAGGGCTGTAGGACGAAGGGAAAAGCCTGGATGCTTCGCTTAGTAATTTGGACACTCTACCGGTGCCTTCGTCGTCTATATTTACTGACGAGACATCGAAAAACTAATGGCTACACGCGTGACCCTGGCCGAGCTCGTCCCAGGAAGATTAAATAGAATTTCGAAGTTTAAATCAAATACAAATTCGTAAGTTTAAATAAAATTTGGAAAGTTTAAATTTAAATGAATAAAAAGGATTAAATCAAACTTAAGCAATTTTAAAAAATATTGCAGTAAGGTTTAAAATAATTTTAAATGTTTAAATTTAAATGGAAAACAAGATAAAATAAAAAAAATTGTTTAAATTTAAATTTGAATTTGTTTAAATTTAAATTGAATTTCAGTTTAAATTTAAATACATTTTGGACATGAAGTTTAAATTTAAAAGAAAATAAGATCAAATCAAATATAAATCAACAAGGATTAAATATTGCTACATATGGGCAGGCATACCCCCCCCCCCCCCCCCCACCAAAGGAGTAGGCTAATTTTTATCGATGGGACTTTTGAAAAATAAATTCCATATTGAAACTGTACAAAAATGTCTCCTTTCTGTGTATTACTAAAACTCTTCTTTCACAGCTGTCTAAATGTTATGTAGGATTGACAACGATTCTGTATTTCACGAGGAAATATTCACATGACTAAACTGAATGTAGTGGCATCTACATAACTAAATGGAGTAGCATAGATCTTTTACATTTCGTCATGACACTTTACATTTCTCTATATTATAATGTCTAAAAGCTTTTTTCGGGGAGAAAAGATGCCAATGACACAAAGAAGGAAAGTTCTTACCTTCTGCTTGTGGCTTAATTAATCGGGCTGCAAAAGTTGTGTTGTTGAGAATGTTGTTGAGTGGTCGTAGCTTATTGTGAAGCCTGGGACGAGCTCTCGAACCCGCGGGAGAATGGGCCGAACAAAATGGCGAAGGAAATGCACTCAAAGCAGCACGAAGTTCGAGGCTTCCCGGAGATTTCCCGCTCTTTCGTTTATACTTATAGCCACAGCAAAGGAAATGGCAATGTGCAATGATTTAGCTTGCGCTCGAGACTGAACGGAGCCCAGGTTTGTTACATTTTCCCGGCATAACGCTTGAAATTTCGCCAACACGAGTGCTCTATTGGAGAAGCAGTAAGTGAAATCTTGTTTTTTTGTTCTTTATTCTATTTTGGGAGTGGTCCGTAGAGGGGTCCGTAAGGTAGTCCGTGGACCGGTCCGTAGGTAGTCCGCGGACCCGGTCCGTGGTGAGGGTCCGTGGACCGGGGGTCAGTGTTTTCGGGTTACCCTTGACATGTTGCGCGGTGAACATCGGCTGTTAGCGGGCAGCAGGGATAAAAAAAAGAGCGACGAACGACCAAAGAATCGTGCTTCAATAGCCCTTGGACCAGTCTTTTATAGAATATTGTAAGGTTAGAACATTTCGAAATGTTTTTCTCAGTGCTTATTTTAACCTGATATGGACACGGACCAAAATTTATGTTTGACCAGCAACGTCAAGTTTTACCACCGAAGGTCAAATATTTGCATTTTTTTACGAACTTTGAAACGCTCTCGCGTCGCTCTTAATCATTTGCCCAAAGAAATTTTTACCGGAGTCTATAGATCATCCTTCTACAATTCAACCACCAGAAGCTTAGTCGATTTGAAGGTTTCGCACATGCTGAAAATTAATTTTATCCACGAAGTACTTTTACTGTAGTGAATTGTATGCCTTTGAAATTAAATTATTTCGTATGCAAAGAACAACGCCACATGCTCTAAAATCATTCCAACATATATTTAGAGATTGTAAAAAAAAAAGATTTGAGTGTTTTAAAGGCGGTAGAATGATTTGTTTTCGCACGCTAGGCTCTCAAACCCGTGCAATAAGTTAGAGCTTCAAACAACGATTTTAACGAATTTTCGTTATTTGCATTTTTCTTTTAAACTAAAGGATATTTCACCGAAAAAACTATACAGTGATTTTAGTTGTATCCTAGCCTATCGAACATTGAAATATGAAAGAAATCGAATTTTCCACCCTTGCCGCGATATGTTTGATGTTTACGGACAGTCGCTCTTAAATCGGAAATGCGGGTCATCTGCATTCAAACGAATAAATAAATGAAAAAAAGTAAAATAAAACTAGATATGTCATTTCTTCTCGTTTGTGGTTTCAAACTAGGATTTATTGTATTTAAAAAAAGGATAACACTAGGTAAAAGATGAGATGATCTTCATCAATAAGTTTTGTAAAATGTAGCACTCCCCGCCCTCCCTCCCCCCCCCCCCCACCACCACCACCACTACTGCCAACGCTCCTAACAACCCACCCCGCGCGCACAATCGAATTCGCGAATAAATACATTATTATTAGGATATTAGCAATGGAAAAAGAACGCAATTAAACTATCACTATCTTAATTCCTGCTGCTGTTGTTGGTGTTGCCTTGAGTATGTACTTGTTCAATCAAGCATTTTCGCATTCCCACCCTCCTCAACCCCGCTAAAATGTCCATGACGTTGCATTGCGTGACAAACAAACGGCTGATGTAATATTTTCGTGCCCTACCAACCGAGCAATACTTAGCAAATGACTAAGCCGTCGAAGAAGATGCAGTCGTGATGTTGATCAAAGATTGGTTTTCGACCATGGAATAACTTTGGCAGTTAACGGTCTTTGTGCGGTGTACATCGGACGTTACAAACCGAGCTCATACCGGCGTATGCGACGAACAACCAGAGAATCGTGCTTATATGTCGATTAAATGGCTTTTGGACCTGTCTTTTACAACATGTTATTGTTATAACCGCAAAGGAAAAAATGCTACTGGATTATCCAAGACTTATACCAAACTAGAACAAAAAAAACTCAACATGGCCGCTCCTCAAAGTTAGGGGTGTTCCCCTCAAACAGTCAGGGGCCCATGCGCCCGTGATCTGGTCAGTGATATTACAACAGTTATGAGGTTTGAACACTTAGAAATGTTTTTGTATGTGTTTATGTTTTGACCTGCTATCCGTTAAGACATGGGCACGGACTAAAATTAAAGTCTGACAACTTCAAAGTTTACCGCCGAAGGTCAAATATTTGCATTTTTTACCTACTTTGAAACGCTCTCGCGTCGCTCTTCATTTGCCCAAAAAATTTTCACCGGAATCTATAGACCATCCTTCTAACATTCTACAACCAGAGGCTTAATCGATTTGAAGGTTTCGCACATGGTGAAAATTAATTTTATTCATGAAATACTTTTACTGCATTGAATTTTATGCCTTCGAAATTAAATTATTTTGTATGCAAAGATCAACGCAATATTTCAGAAAATCATTCCAACAGATATTAAGAGATTGCAAAAAAAGATGTAAGTGTTTTAATGACGGTAGAATGATTTGTTTTTGCGCGCGAGGCTCTCAAACCTGAGTGATAATTAAGCGCCTCAAATGACGATTTTAAAGGAATTTCGTTATTTACATATTTCTTTGAAATGAAAAGA
>OX419337.1:10329573-10332073 GCA_948470475.1 Galaxea fascicularis
CTGTGAAACTCAGAAAACCATGAACACAACAAATACTTTTGGAATATCTATTGTCTTACAAAAGAAAAGCAGTCAGATAGATACACGATGGCTAAACCGCAAACTGCGATTACTTTCGGGGTTTAGTATATAGTGGGTTCTTCTTGCAATCTCATCACGTGTCTGAGTGGTTAAAGAACGAGAAACATTCCAGAAAGAATTTTGAAGAATGGTAAACATTCCAGAAATGATTTTTAGTGTTTGCAGTTTTTGTGAGTGTCACTGTACATGTAATAGAGGATACTCGGTAATAAAAACGAGAGTAATTGGCATAAATACTTACCATCTCCTCCAATGCAGCTGTTTACCTAAAATAAAAAACAGATCTCAAGCTGAAATTCCAACCATAAATCCCTAAATAAGGATAATTGTTTAATTGCTGGATCTTGCCGTCAAACGGCGGCTAATTAGTCATCGAATTCCGACCGCCGACCGGTTGGCTCAGTTGGTAGAGCACCGAACTGCTGTGCGGGAGGTCGGGGGTTCAAGCCCCGGCCGGACCAACACTCAGGGTCGTTAAATAACTGAGGAGAAAGTGTTACCTTTGTAATGACATCTGCAAATGGTTAGACTTTCTAGTCTTCACGGATTTTTTCCGATAAACCTGAAGTCCCGTCTCACAGTCTCACTGGTCGGAAAGAGTAGGGGGCGTAGTACCTGATGTGATGGTCTATAACTTATTCTATTCTAGGGTCACCGGTGTTGATCCTACTATTCATTATAAGAAGATTGTAAACTGCGTGGCTGCAATTTGCGCCTAAAAAAGCAGTCTGGGAAAGTCCCCCATAATAAAGTGTTGTAAAGCGCTTTGAGCCTTGGTATAAAGAGCTCTATAATTCCTCATTATTATTATTATTATTATTATTATTATTATTATTATTATTGAATTCCAAAGTTTTGACAAGAAAACGACATTTAGCCAGATTCGTCGTGACCATATATGCCAACTTATTGCTGCTTTTACAGCGTTTCTCCCATGAACCCAGTAACTGGGTATGACTTGTATTGAATAAAACTATTAAAGAAACAATTGCCAGCTCAATCATTGGGGAAAATTTACTTATGTTAGTAAACTGCTCAGCCCACAGCCTGGTCGGCCAAGTATCAGACGATGCTCCGCACGTTTTCGCAGGATAACTGTTTAACATTTTTATACCTCTGCGTCATCATGATAAGTAGTACCAGGCTCAGCTCGGTAACACTCAGGACAAAGGAGTCTGTTCACGTTATTCAGTTGGCACTCGTTGACGTCGTTGCCGAGTGGTTTGTAGTTAAACGACAAGCACCTCGGGTATCGTAAGCATTTGGTTCCACAGTCCAAGGCAGACGTCACTTGATGCGTTGCAACAACGTGGTTATCTAGAACATAACCTGCAAGCCAGATAAACAACAACGATTTCCAATACGATTCGACGGACTGTCATGGAAAGCTTGGTATTTAGGATTAAATTTGTTAAGGCGTAATATTATTCTTTGCTTACTTCCCATAGGATTCGCTTTTTAAATTGTATTTATTCCGGTAGCACCTATTACGTAACCTGTATTCTTTTATTCACGTAACCTGTTTTGTAATCAATCAGTTTATCCAGTAGTTTTCTTCCCCTTTCTCTCATTTTACATTTTGTGTTTGCTTATTTAGGGTTTTGGGTTGATATGTTTTGTGAGGTTTTTCTGTGTTTAGAAGAAGGTCACGTTTTTTGTTGTTTTTTTTTTTGTTTTTTGTTTTTGTAGTTGTGTAGTTGGTTAGAAAGCAGCAGGAACACGTCCGGATCGAAGCACATTTTCATTAGCCATTAGTAAGCCATTCCTAAGTACACAACAAAGAGCCATTTGCCGGGGAACGCAAGTGCTAAATAGCTGGTCGAAGCAATCAAAGGACAAGAGTAAAGTTCTGTCGAAGTAGGCCGTTGTAAACCGGACAGCTGGAGTAAACCGGAGAAGTCAAGTTGAAGAATACCGGACTGAGTGAAGACATAATCGGAAGAAGTAAGTTAAAAGTGGGAATGATAAACGGGAATTTGGTTCGTGGTGTGTGTCAAATGTTGGTGGAATGTTGTTGTGGTCAAGATCAAGGACAAGGACTTCAGACACAAGGTTGACTGAACTGAACTACTGAAACGCTGTTTTTTAGTAAGGAATATTCTTGTAAATAGTTTTAGTGCGCTGAAGGTTTTGGTTATATTCTTGTAATTAATTGAGGTTAATTATTAAGCTTACAGTACATGTATGTTAATAAAAAAATATATTTAGCTTACTGTATTATTATTAGTGATCTTATTTGAAGTATGTTTATTATAGTGTAATTGTTGTAATAAATACTTGTAGACTTATGTATAGTTGTTGCGTGTTTTCTTAGGTTTGTTTATGCCTGGTGTTCTTGTTTGTTAGAGAGCGTCCACTTTTGTGGCGCGGTTTCGTCACATGGACGAACGGACGGACGGAACGAAGCATGGATGGAGGA
>OX419337.1:10334573-10392073 GCA_948470475.1 Galaxea fascicularis
ATATTGCTGGCATTTCCAATGCTGCAGCTGTTAAAAATCGTGTTTACGTTTGGCAATGAGTTGTTGATTACTCTTTGCGAGTTTCCAATGATGTCAACAAAGCGAAGCCGAGGATATGAACCGTCCGGACTTCGCTGGGCTTTTCTTCAACCAATTCTTAGCCCAAAAAATGAGCGACAGCAGGGAAAACGAAGAGTTTTAGGATCCAAAATGAAATATTGGATAGAAAATATGCATTTGGAAAAAAGACCAAACAGTCCAAACAGCATGAAAACAACAAAAGGTAAGACGGTAAAGACGGAGATCTGTTGATCCTGCGATCCAATTGAAAACCGGTACCTGGTCAGCGGTCAACTTCAAAAAAACAGCTGACCTCGAATAGCTCATAACTTGAGCCCACAATATGGTCACGTGATATACGTCAGTGGATACGTTGTTTTGACAGGTGTGAATTGACCATAACATGGATGTCTAATATCAAAGATGTCCGCTGTAAACTAGGTGGTCAGCTGGAGTATGGCCGCCATGTTGGATAATAATAATAATAATTATTATTATTATTATTATTATTATTATTATTATTATTAGGACATTATTAATTATTGTGCGAGGTCGCCGTCGTCGTCGTCGGTCGCGCCCACGAGCAATACCGCTAGCCAAGATTACAATGGGAAAAGCAGTTGACGGGTTTGTATAGGTATGGGGCTCCGCTTGGCGGCCCTTCGGGCCGCCGGAGCACCGCTATGACACGACTCAGGCAGTCATAGGGCAGATAACAAAAACAAACCAATGAAGTCGCACTTTTCAATATGGGGTCCAATAAGTATCAGACCGGTTATTGTGCTGAATGACGTCTCGTTTCAGCTGCTTACAGTGACAAAAATATGCGATTTATTTTCCCTTGTAAAAAAGTCTACCGTATAGTCTGAAATGTCAGCCGTCTGTCCTCCCTAACCCACAGGGGGCGCGGGCGAGAGAGACGTCTGAATTCCGAGCGTTATAATGTCATCCGGTGACGTCACGTACTTGTGCAGATATGGTAGGTAGCTTTTAATTGGTTCTTACACATTTGAATTAGATGACTTCTTATCATTGGTTCAACACGCCAACGGTTACATTCGCAAGCAACGTTGGGGAACACAGAACTTCTTAGTATTGCGTTACAAAGTTTAGATTTATTTCATCGCGGGGAACACACACAGCGATTTCAACACAATATTGGAGGCACGTTTGCAGGGATTTATTGAGGTTTGGCTTGACAAAGTTGAAGGATGAACAGAGGACCGCTTTGCTTTATCTTCCTTCTGGATGTTTTTGTCAACCCTCACATCGGCTTTGACAAGTTTAGTTTATTGACAACTCGCACCTATGAATGATTCAGTCCACCGCTTTCGTAGGGATGCTAGGGGTGAAGTAAGGAATAAATCCCTTTGGTTCACTATTTTTTTCCAAAATTGCGCACGAACTCATCCGTTATTGACGTTATTGTAGGCAAATTTTCCCCGAAGGACTTTTGCGATGACCGGGAAAACACATACGCGCGCTGTTGTCAATTACAAGCTTTAGCGGCAGCTTCGTCAATTCTAGTTCGATTGGGAAAGAAGTACGATCCCGTAAATTTACTCCAGAGGCTTCATCGTCAAGCTTAATGGCACACAAAACCCAGACACCTTCATACATATGCATGCCATCGACACTCGTGGCCGTCGTCCTGGAAAGAAATTAAATTTATGCAACATTGCCTAAATTAAAACGTGACGTCACCGGATGACATTAGGGAGTTTACGCAACTACGACGACGACGGGAACGAAAACGTCATTTGAAAATGAAACTTCCCGTTTTTGTTACTTTTTCGTGATTATTCCAACTTGTTCAACTTAAAAAGAGCTGGCGAACTGTCCAGGGTTTGAATTAGTGTGAACGGTGTTAAAGTAAAGAAAAAGAAAGAAAAAGTTGCTGTCATGCGGTCACGTTCGGGTAAAAACCGAAAATTTAGTCATTTCACGTCGTCGTTTTGCAGATGGCAGGAAGGAAATGTACCAAAAGGTAAAACGCACGTGCAGAACTATTGTTTTTGCTCATTAAGCCCATTGTCGTGTGGCGTTCTTGTTGCCGTCGCGTCGTAGTTGCTTAAACTCCCTATTATAACGCTCGGAATTCAGACGTCTCGCTCGCCCGCGCCCCCTGTGGGTTAGGGGGAGGAGACGGCTCACATTTCAGACTATCTACCGTAACATGTACCCGTGATAGGCCTTCAGTCACGAACTGGTCTTTTATCCTGTACATTTCCCGCATAATCTTATATAGGGAATTGCGATTGAAAACCGTCCAAAGCTCTCTTCAGTCGTATAATAAATCTTTTCGTAACCAAGTTTCCTCGGAGCCGCACTGGGACTCATCGGCCCTCGCGAGCGGTCTCCTTTGTACGACCTCACGGCGCTCGGTCCACATTATTTACAAATTATGTTCTCTTCTCCCTTCCGAACCTCGTACGGCACCAAAATAGTAAGGTTTGAAAAATATCATAGGCTTTCTGTTAATTAATGACATCCTATGGTTTGCCTTGTAATTCAAATATAATATATTCTGCTTCATCTCGGTCTCTTAACACTGAAACCGTATATGAGTGTGTGAATCTTTCAGAAATCAACAAACTACATTCAGTTGGAAGTGGGTTTTGTCAACCCTCGCAAACTCCATACATGCATTAAGCTATTTATTTTCGTCCACTCAGTTCTCACCGGTATAATGACAATATGTTAACTTAAGATCGATATGTAGCTGAACTGAAAGTTTCTAGTAGCAATTGCGATCTGAAGTTCCCAGTACTTTTCTTAACCTGCCTTTGTTATAAATGATAGTTAAAGGGATTGTTGTAATTATGTTACTTATTGAATTACCTTCAAATGCTTGAAAATAGGCCGATGGTTGCGCTGAACCTCTATTTATCTTCGAATCGGCGACAATGAGGACTTCAGCAATGAAAAACAGTGCGGACCACAGGCATACCATGGAGAAACGTTGTCGGTTCATTCTGTAATCGTTCAGTAGATTGAACTAATGCCAATTTCGAAGCTATTGGTGTCCTTCGCGAATTTCTTAATTGCAAAAGAGCACGGAGATATTGAATTGTTGTTTAAAGGCAGCTAAATAAACTACGCGACTGTTTTGCGAAGCAGGGTTGAAAAGAAACTGTCAATTTTTTCAATTTAATTAGTTTACACCAAGAAAGTCCCTCCCCAAAGACGCAAAATTGGCATTAAATTGAATTAATTATGAGTGACTGTGGCCAGCTGGCGCAGTTGGCATTTGTGCAAAACAAATATGTCCAACCTGAGAATTTTTAGATAAAAATGGCGTTCTAAACTGTATATATTGTAAATTGAAATTGTTATCCACCCAAGGTGTTTTATTCAACTCGAGAAAACAAGATGTGCTGTTCTCTAGTTTAATATAGTATAATTTAGTATAAGTTAGTCTGTTAGTTGGATGCTAATCATACTTATAAAATAAATAAATTGCGCTCTCGAAATGGCGTCGTTTCCAAGTTCCTCCAAACAAGTTTCGATATGCCCCAATCTGATTTGCATTTTGTTTGGGTAAGTGGAGTTGGAAATTTAGCCGCTTATCTTGACCAGGCGCTTTGCAATAAAAATGAAAGTAAATAGAAATATCGCTATCGCAGAATATTTTTTTCGCAAGCCGTTTCGTGGGTTTGTTTGAGTCAGTGTAAACATGTGGACTATAAAATAAATGCATACCATGTACTCTAGTCAAATTTAGCTTTTAATGTGTTCCCTCTCTCTCGAAAGCTAAAGCATTTTTTCTGTAATCTTTGTGTTGGTTGAAGTAATAGACAACGAAGTGTTCCGTCGTCAGCGGTGACGTACAAATAAGCTATGAAAACCTTTATTCTAATAAGCCCTAGTAGGCAGAACCTTCACTCTTCCATATTGTCCGTATAAACATAATGAACACAGTATTCAAGAGAAATGTGCACCCTGATTACTCACTAGCATGGAATAAAAACAACAGTGATAAATAGAGGATAGGAATGAACGATAAACTGGGGAGACCAATAACAACAGATCAAAATATATTATTTGCCTCATGTGTTCCGTGGCATAAATATTACTTCAATCAACAACCAATCACAGTCGGTAAAGTTGAAGTTGAACAGATATAATAATGTAAGGCATCTCCGGCTAATCTCCAGTGTAATAACTTGAAAGGTTTACTTAGCTTTTTGGACTTTTGTTTTGTAGTAGATTTGTTGTTAACAATCTTTTGTTTTCTTTGTTTCACGACAGCTTTGAATTATTACACCGGAGAGGAGCCGCATCTCCCTTCCCTTTCCAAATAAAATTGGAGAAATACTTTTCAAAACTTTATTATGAACACCAAACTAACAGAAACGTGGCATTCAAACACAACCATTTGAACTTCCTATTATCTACTCTCCATTTGCACATTTCCCATAACCGTTTGCGCCTTGGGGGTAACAGCTGAGTTGCTGTGCAGTGTAAACAAACATGGCGGGTCGAGAGGGTTCGATTTGTCAAAGTTACGTACATATTCCGATGTTTCAAAGCTGGGAAAGGTGGATTTAAAACGGATAGCATCTTCATTGAATTGTTCTACAGCAGCTACTGGAAAGAAAGCTTTGGTAAACACAGGAGCCCATTACTAGGAGCGTACAACTCCCATACCAAGCCAATGTCACGGCATTTTTGAAAAAGGAAGTTTTGGTACACGTGATACCGCATCATCATCACCTTTCTTTTGTTCTAAAGTTTCTCAGCTTCGCAGATAAACTTTAGCCACAAAAGAAAATTCGAGGAAAAGTTTTGGGGATGATCGAGCATTGTGATTGGTCTTTGGGGCTTCTGCGGGAGTCCCATATTCGCGGCAAACTCAATCTAAAAATAAATCGGTCTGTGAAAACGCCGTGACAGTAATATAGGGCAGTTGTACGCTCCTAGTGATGGGCTCCTGGTAAACGTTATTTGCAACCAGCTCAATATCTCAACTTGTGGTAATAAGACGGCGGGAAAGAAGAGAAGTCATGATGAAATCGAAGTCAAAGAAACACACAAAGAGTGGCTTCCCTATCTGCAGAAGCTTCAAAACTGGGGGAAATCAATCTCTGCTCTTCCCGACAACATTGACATTCAACATGTGAAAATGATTTTGATTGGAAGTGGTCTGAGTAACGAGAAAGTCAAGAAATACAAGACCCTTCGCTCATGGGAGCACAAGCAAGGAGTTCACTCGCTAATGTTTGAATCAGCACTTCAGTGCATGAATAGATCTTTGCTCCTGGCATCCGCTCAATAGTACAATTAACAGAAATTTTGTAAATATATAATGCATGTTACAAGGTCAAGATTTGGAACCATGGTAATAAGTATAATTAATTTTTCGTCTCACTGGTGTTACAGAACTTAAGGACTACCATGTGATACCAGCTTGTGTGCATTTCGAGCCCTTTTAACCCCGTCATTCTCTACTGACCCGGATGAGTGCAAAAGTGTTCATATTGCTCTGCAGAGAAGTTCCGCCAAGCCCGTCTTTCCCATTGTAGTTGTACTGTTGGTCTTGGAAGGACTGCAGTCACATTGGTGCTGTTCTGTTTGTTCTATGTGACGTGCTTGCAGAGGGACATGAAGAGTTGCCTGCTGATTCAACGTGCACAGATATGAAATGCAAAGAGACTGATCTCAAAGGAACGCACTGCCAGCCAAAGATGGTGGAAAATACTCAAATTTACAAGGCTAAATTTGGAACTGAACCCTCTCCAAAGGCAATTACGCCCTCTGTCAGCTTGGCTGGTCAACTATTCAAGTTTCATATTTCAGAAGAAAAAAACTTGGAGAGAAACCTAAGGCTTAAAAAATAATATTTTAGCTGCAAATAACAGATAATCTCCCTCCAATTTTTCATGTTGTTGGTATTCCCAGTCAGAACCCTAAATCACAAACTTATGAAATGAACTTGGACATTCCAAGGGAAGGTGAGCTAGTAGCTGACATAGAAGTGCCTTATTGTATGGAAGTGGAGTTACAAGAAACTGAGTCAAATGTGCCAAAAAAGCATGCAGAAACCCCTTGCCGGGGTCTCCAATTCAAATGAGCTCGACTTTATTAGTCCCCCCACCAAAACGAAGCTTAATGTTTCGCCAGGAACACCATTGAATATTCGTCGCCTACCTTGACTACTTCTCAGTTCTTTCAGTTTTAATTTAAACCGGTGAAAATCAACGTTTGGATGTTAAGAGCAGCAAATTAGATTGCCTGGCTTTGCTATTTTATAGTTTACGGATCTGCGAGAAAAGATCGTATATTTTGGCCGGCAGGGTTTTAATCATGCAGGCGCTGTCTTCGATTACTGACTTTTGCTGTGTATTAAAGTGGACGGTTTTGCCGCTAAAAATCCTCAATTGAAGAAGCTTACTTGGTAGACATGGGAAGTAACACAAAGTGACGGTGAAAAACTTCAACGGCCGCTAAGGATTTGTATCTGCTTAGCAAAGTAATACTTTTGTGTGAAATGACGGCTTCTGCTTCAGCTCTGCGTTCGGAGTGATTGTTGACTGACTTAAACTGTCCGCAGGTTAGTACTGACTTATATGGACATGTGCAGATTTGTGTTTGTAACTACGAGTTCTGTTTGTCACTTGTCTTAGTTTTCCAATTTCTACCAGGAACGCCGATCGGAAGAAACATTCGCCGGCATCGTTCTTTGTTTTCTTACCTTATGTTGTTTTCAATGCTGTTTGGACGTCAAAAATAATACCACCCACGACTTGTAGTCAAGGGTTATTGTTTGCAATATTTGTAATTGATAAAACCATTCTCAACATCACTAGATAATTGCAGTTGATCACCTGAGTTGATTCATGGCTAAAATAATGATATGCTCGATCAGTTTGTCGCAGTCACTTTTCTCAAGGAGAAGTAAATTGATTTCGCTCAACGTTTTTCGATGTTCAGTTGTAAAAAGGACATCGACGGCACTTTCTATCGCCTTTAGTGTAATAGATCACAAGAATGACACCATACAATGTCCAAAACAAGGCCAGCAAAGTATTTTTGTACGTTCTTCTATGGACGGTGTCGAAGAGTGCTCACTTTAGGGCACTTTTGTTGTAAAATACACACGATCAGCCATGTTGCCAGCATGGTTGTCCTGATAGCGTCGTGGTCATCACACCCGACTAGTGATCAGGGGGACGTGGGTTCAAATCCCGCACAGGGCAATTACACCTTTTCAATTTCTCCATAAGTTGTCCAGTGTTTCCCTGTTGTATATATGTAATCACAATATAGAGAAGTCCTTACTGGGGTCATGGCTCGAGTCCTGTGGCATTGCCATATTAGTTTATCTGTAAATGCTAGTATTAAGGAAATAACTGTGGAGCTCCGCATTTAGGCTTGCCTAAATATATATATATATATTAGAATTTATGGTTTTTCCACTTGTCTTGTCAACGCTGTCTTTGTCAACCCCATCTTTGTTCTAACTGACTCCAACATCGATTCGCTTCGAATTAATTCCTGTAATTGTGGACATGATTTTCTGCTTTCTTTACAAAGCTGTTCAATGCTTTCTACCATTGAAAAGCCACCACGCTTTATCGTGATTTTGCGACACCGATCGATTATATTTTTGTGAACAATCTCAATAACTTGGGTTTGAGTGGAATACAGTATCACAGATTCGAGTGACCACGTTTCTCAGTTTTGTATCATGCACTCAACACCAACCAAAGGCCATCTCCATTGTCCTCAAGTTCGAGATTACTCCCGCTTTAATGAGGTTTTCAACAATGATATTTTGCAAATTGATCGGTTGGCCTTGCTTGCCCAAGCCGAAAATGATCCCATTAAACAGTTTTCCACTTTTTATAGTAAGCTAATAAACTGGTAAATAAGCATGCTCCCTTTAAGAGACTCCCTAAAAGGAAGAGTAAACAACAAGAACTTTATTCAACTAAGAACATACCTAATTATACATCTTTATTCATATACATACCTTTATTCAACTAAGAACAGACAAAGAAACATAATTTGGTTTAATCCGCCCTACAACATGAACGTATAAACAAGCATCGGCAGAGAGTTTCTGAACCTCGTCAGTAAACATTTCCCGAAAAATCACCGGTACAACACGATTTTCAACAAAAACAACATAAAAGTCAATTATAGCTGTACAGATAACTTGCAAACCATTATTAAGAAGCACAACAGAAAAGTCCTCGAAACAAGCAAGACACCCTCCACGGAAAACAACTGCAACTGCAGGAAAAAAAACGACTGCCCGCTGAAAAACAACTGCCTCACCCAAAGCGTCGTCTACAACACCAACGTAAGGACAGAAAGTGACACAACCGGAAAGGATTACATTGGACTAACGGAAGAAACTTTTAAACAACGTTACACGCAACACAAACTTTCTTTTCGGAACAGAAACTATTCAAACAGCACGGAACTATCAAAGCATATCTGGACACTCAAAGACAACAACACCCACTTTACAGTTAACTGGAGTATTTTAGCGACCGCCCCGGCCTACAGCAACAAAAGCAAGCGGTGCATTTTTCGGACTATCTAACCCCTCGAAACACTGGCTCTTTTGTGTTCCGACCTATTGAACCTGAGATCATGGCTGAGATCCTAATATTGCCATCCAACAAATCCTATGGTTTGTATTCGTGTCAAATCCGTCTTCTAAAATGCTCACAACAAATCTTATGCGTACCTTTAGCTTGTATCTTCAATGCCTCCATTGAATCAGGAACTTTTCCCATAAAGCTCAAAATTGCAAAAGTAATTTCTATCTTCAAAGCAGGTGATGAGACTGCCCCAAACAACCATAGACCTATATCTCTTCTGTGTATCTTTAATAACATATTTGAAAAGCTTATCTACAAAAGGCGCAATTTATACCTAATTTCTAAACAAATAATTTCCGGGTCACATCACGGTTTCCGCGAGAAGCATTCAACAGAACATGCAATTCTTGATATCAGCAGCAAAATTCAAGTGAATTTGGACAAACAGCTTTATTCTTGTGGAGTTTTTATTGACTTAAGCAAAGCTTTTGACACGGTTAATCATTATATATTACTTGGTAAATTACATCATTATGGGATCAGGGGGATAATTAACGAATGATTTGCCTCGTATCTTAAGGGAAGATTTCAAACCACTGAAATTAAGAATTGCATATCAGAAAAACACGAAACTATTATGTGGCGTGCCACAGGGAACCGTCCTAAGTCCTTTGCTTTTCCTAACCTACATAAATGACATATGCAACTCTTCAAATATTCTTAAGTTTTTCATCAGTATTTGCAGATGATACCAATTTACTCCATACAGACAACAATCTGAAAAACTTAGAGAAAACTTCTAACAAGGAAATAGCAAAAGTGTCTAGTTGGCTCATTGCAAATAAGCTAGCACTAAATATAAATAAATCTAACTTCGTCATCTTCCTCCTTATCAAAAAAAAATTACATACCAGCCCACCATAAAACTTTTCGACAATAATTCTCAACGTTTAGTAGCTCTAGAGTGCAAAGAATACGTTAAATATCTCGTAGGAGTTTTAATTGATTAACATCTCAGCTGGAAGCATCATATTGATCACATCGCTTTAAGAATATATTCAGTAAAACTATTGGAATTATTGCAAGACTCCGTCATCATTTCCCTTTTGTTATACTCTCTAATTTATATCGTTCATTAATTTTACCTTATTTGTCCTACGGAGTTGTTGCTTGGGGCCGTGCTGCAAAGTATCTTGCAAACAAATTACCTCTACTTCAAAAGCGTGCCTTACGTCTTAAGTATTTTACAGACAAACAACAACACGCCATTCCTCTTTTCCTCGAGTCCGACTTCCTCCCTATTCAGATGATTTACTTTGAAAAAACGGCAAGTCTATAATGTATGATATTTCTACTAATGTGGCTATTTCTTTAATTCACCAGCTTTTTACAAAAGCAGGAAATGTGCTTGGTTACGGCACAAGATCAGCCACCAGACTTGAAACCCGTGTTTGGAACAGTTTATCACGAAAATTACGTCACGCCAATAATATATATCTATTTATCCTAACTTAAACATTTTCCATTTTTTATCCACACGACGTTTCAAAAATTACCTTCATCGGATTGTTGGAATTAATGAATATATATTCGAGAGTGACTATTCCCGCGTCACGCTACTGTTTACACTCCAACGGCGGATTTTGGGCAAAATCTATGAGAAAAACAGGTCAAGGCGGGCGACTAAAACCATTTGCCCAGAGATAGTTTTTGATCTCCTAACAGGTGGATGTATATTTAACCAGTAGAAAGTGTTTTTATGATATTTAAAATTATCGCCATGTTTCAATGCAATAATTCACTTGCAACATATTGTAAATTTGGCCTGTCTGGTAGACCTCGTTTCGGGTTCAAAACTAACTTCGATTTATTTTATTTTTCCCTCAGTCATACCACCGAGACCTGAACTGAATATAAAATCCATTGAAAGATGCTCAAGTAGCTGTTCTGCGGAATGCGAAGCAATCAAATAGTCAGAAAACTCAGCAAAACCGGAAGTAGATTTTGAGCCCAATCGGGGCAAAGTCATTTTTGGCATATTTCTACCAAAGAAAACTGTTTCAGCAGAAACTAACTACGGTCCGTTTCCATTCTTACTAGGACCTATCTATGGGCATAGGTCGATTTTTATAGGCATTCACTCTGCATAATGCCGCAACAATATGGCCGACTGAATCAATTCCGCACTCCCAAAAGCGTGGGGAGACTGTGACTTGAGGCAGCAGAGCTTTATCAATACCGCCAGAAAATGGTAATAAATTTCAAGCGATCGATATCGGAGTAACATATGTAAATCTAATAAATAGCAAATTATATTTTACAAGTAGATGGGCAGATAACTTTCACGTCACCATGTCTCGAGACCTGAAAATCGGACCATTTCAGTACGTCTCCGCTTCCCAGGTTACACGTCTTGGACATGTGCACAATTTCCTGGTCACTGAGCACTTTACTCCACACATTCATTCCACTGATACTTCCTATAAAACTTTGTACCTCCGCGAAACCACCTTGGAGAGCGTCTTGCTCTTGGCCAATTGTCAGGTGCCCACCTCCAGGAATGATATGTCCAACCCTCATCCCAGTGCCATGGTTGATGACAGATCCGTCCACTGTCATGTTCCAGGATCCACCATGATTTTCCCACCTCGCGCAGACATGATGCCTTGTTCCGTCGTAATAGGTGTTCAAAGCCGTGTGCCTTGGAGAAATAAAGAGTATTAAGCGCTTCTTAATATGAGGCATGGGTAGCAGGAGGGGCATCTGTCGGATGTGAGGCTTGTTTTAAGTTAAATCAAGATTCTTTATTTAATTATCGCGGAAACCAGCTGTCCAGGAATTTTGAAGAAATTATATGAGGTTTACGCGCTTGCATATGGTTGTTTAACTTACTCGTTCGACTCGATTGATTTACCACCAGACGCACCAGGTATGAAAGCCTTTTTTTACGAGCTTTCTGCAAACCATCACAAAGAGCCTTTGAAGGCCAAAAGCAATTTGCATCAAAACCAGTTATTATTGCAAGGGAAGGCTAAAATGTAAAATAAAAAATGCTGATTTGGAACTGTAGAATTCAAATTGTCCAGAGTACTTAGCCCATAAAATCGATGTTAGTATAATAGTTGACAGTTATTCACCGAAGTGTGGGCGGCTAAAATCCACCACCGGCCACCAACACTGAGGTGAATAATTATTTTAATATATGCAGTGAGAGTTTAGTATAAACAGTGAGATAATAGAACTCCAAAATGATGATTTTGAACTCATTTATTTCTGTCAGCAGTTCCGATTTTAGCGCTAATTGTCCAGAGGTGAATAGAAATTGCTATCCCGAGTTGGAGTGGCGAATAACGCTATCCACTGCTTGAATATTATACTAACAACTGCTAATAATTCTCACGCATTAATTCTTTTCTAATCTTTTGCGTGTATTGCTGGTTTGCATGTGACGTCATGGCGGCCATCTTGGCTGGTAAGAACGATAGCCTTATTTTTATGCAAGTTCCGCGAAAAAAAATTGTTTTGTATTGTCATCCAACATGGCCGCCTAGTCACATGGATATAAACCAAGAATTATCCCATATTAATGTTGTCAAATAAAAATTGTTTCCGGGGCTAGTAGAACCTTTCTTCTGATTAGGCCTAGGATAATGCTATGGGATAGTAACACGCAGTCAAGAAAACACAAGGTTTTTTTCTTTCTTTTAAATGTAAATATGTTATCTCAACGAAAACAGTGGGCCTTTGCCCTTGCTAACCCTCAGTTGCATTTAAGCCTAGTTTACACGTGCCGAGCAAGCAGAAGCCGAGAACATTAAAGCAAAAACATGAGCACAACGATGTCTACACCTGCAATAAGCATAGTCATAACGCGACAAGCATGCACATGCTAACTTCATAAAATTGTCGAAAATGGCGGGAACCCTATGCATTGGCTATTTTGGAAGAAAAAAATTTGAAAGAGAGGCTTTCAACAGTTTTGGTTATCAAATTAGTTACATGGCAAATTTTTAATACATTACCAATATTTGCGGAAAAAAGCTTTTCTCAACCATTAAAGCTTAAAATACTAGTTGCTCCCTCATGCTGCCTTTCTAATAACGAAGATAATTGATAAAATAATGTGCTGAAATGGAAAAATGGGTCCCTAGCACTTTTAGCTTCTCACTTATTTCAGGGGGTCAGTAACTTTCCTATTCTTGTTAAGTTCCTTATTGCAAAAAAAATCGATTGAAGGTAAAATAAAGTGTTGTTGTTGTTGTTGTTATTGTTGCTCTTGGAAATAAGATCGACCTGAAATGGCTTATAGACTATTAGCCCGAGGAAGAGCTAGCTGTTAGCCTCTTGTTTGAAACTTAAATAGCGGGAATTCCTATGAGTTTTAATGATTTAACTTACCCATTCGTGTTGCCTATTGTAAAGTCATTGTAGAAAAGCGTTATCTCGTTATAGGCGTTGGTTGTGGCGTAACTAAACGGAGCTCCTTGCGAGGAGTCATTCGTCTGCATCCAGAAGCAAACTGTAAACATGCTCATGTCTAAGGTCCACGTCTGGTTAATGTAATTGGTCACGCCTTTACTTGGAAAGTAGAGATCATAATTTGACAGTTCGCCTGAAGAGGAATCAGAAGCAAACAAAGCAACGGATGACAAACAATTCCAGTAATTGCATAGATGGCATAAATCCTCAATTAGGCTCCCCTCTGAATTAAGCTTCCGTTTTTTAAAAAGTGCAATTGTTTCATCTTACGTCATTAGGCCCACTTTCTTTGAAGCTCAGCAGCTCTTCCTTTACAGTCAAATTACAATAAACGACTCTGTTAGCTAAACGCAGGTCATGGTATGGTTTACTTTCCGGCGTTTGTCATGTACGGAACACATTAATTTCTTCTTGGTCTTCGGAATCACAAAATTTAACTTTATGAGCTGAAACCTAGCCCCATTGCCCCTTTGTTTCTTTAATATGCATTCTCTTTCTTTGCTGTTGCTACTTCGGTGATCATCTCTCTATAAAACTCCCAGGATTGCCTCTTAAGCGTGTTAAAAGTAAAAAAAACTCTCCTGTGGTGCCTAAAGGGCCGGTCAACCGGGTCCAGTCTGTTGATGCAACATCGTTAAACATTGCGAATGAATCGAACATGTTGTACTCGTTTGGCCACCATATTGCACGATGTTGGATGATGTTAAACGAAGTTTGATTTCCATCAAACATCGTCTTCAACATCGTCCAACATTTCTTTCGTTCTCAAGTGTGAACAACAATTAATGTTGCAATCGCTTGGCCACCGCCGGTTGAACAATGTTGAACGCGCGCATGCCCTGTAAGCTGAGTTTGCGGGTAGTTTACACTCTATGTTTGCTTTGCGCGTTCCCGCGTGAGTTTTCAAGTTACAATAAGTTTTCAATCTATTGACGAAGAAAGCTTAAACACAAGCGATCTCTCTAGTAGATTTTATTCCCAAACCCTAGCTGGAGTTCAAGTGTTGCATCCAACAGTGTTGCATTAATTTGGCCACCACGTTCAACACTGTGCAAGATCGTCCAACAATACTGGATTCAACAATGTTGGATGATGTTGCAATCGTTTGGCCGGGCCTTAAACTTTTAAACCCTAAGATCAAGATTTGTTGTCCCTTCACATTTTACCTATCGAATTAGTAAGGAGAATTAGATAAATAGCAAGCAATTTTATTTTGTCTGTGTCCGGTGTGCCCTAATTCTCTTGACCACTCTGTTTTATAAAGCCTTGATATTACAAGGAGAAATCTGTTGCTGAACACTATCAGGGTTTAAAGAGTCAACAGAGACTATGCTGTAATTATAACAAAACAAAAACAGATAATATAATTGGTATGATAACGTACCATCCCATCCAGTGCAGTTGTTTACCTGCAAAAAAAAAGAGACTTACAATGTGGCCGCCGGTTTTTACACAAACCGTAGATTACATAAGAAGCGAACTCTTTTGTGTTCCCTGTTTACCAAAGCCGCAGCTTATACAGGCCCCGACTTATTTATTCAAGACGCGAAATCGCTCATATCAATGGCATCGCGGCTTGTTTGCGGCTAATTATTCACGGGAACTCGTACTGAGTAAACAAAAAGTGTCGAGTCACTTCTGGTATTAAAACTGGAAGCCGTCGAAACTCCAAGCTCAAACCCGCCTTCAACATCAAATTTCTGCAGAATACATCTTCGCCATTAAAATCATGTCTCCCTCGCACCACTCTGTGGATTTTACTCACGATCTACGGCCTGATCTTCTCGCCAATTCTCGGTCATCTAACTGATAACAGATTAGACAAGCTGATAATCTGCTTCCTTTTCAATAGTTTTAAACTCAGGGGCAGATTTAAACTCAAGATACCCTAATATCTGAGTCTTTTCTTTTTTCTCGGTGCCAGGCTTACACACGCCATTTTAATAACTACAGGCCACAGTCACCCCAAAAGCAAGACATTGGTCGAAAATGCGACGCCAATTATTTAGCAGGGACCATGAAGGAGAGGAGCCTAGGGCATCTAGGCTTTCCCCAAACAACTTTTTGTGGAAAAAATGAAAAAAATATTAAAATACATTTTCAAAAATAAAAAGTAATTTCACGGGATAATAGTGATCGGCAGAAGCTGGCGGACCTCGTGGAAACAAATCTAAGCTTAAAGGAATAATATCAGTTAAGTGAGGCAGATGCATGTGAACCCTCCACTTTAAAAATTGCTCCGCGGGCCCTGTGCATGTTTATAAGAGAATTTCGTGACTTACGTAAGATGCACTTGTGTATCGTAAACGGCTCAGTTTGCGTCTTAAGTAATCTTCGGCTTCTATAAGCCACGGATTATTTTTCTCGTATAAACGACCCCAATACAAAGTTGTCATCCTACCCGTACTAAAGGTAATTGTTAGGCTTTTGCCGTAAAACTGCGATCAAATAGATCCCTCACATTGATGGCTTTGTCTTGAGAATGACATTCAGCTAAAGGCGAAATGTGGTGTCTTTACAGTTTTTAACGTTGATTTAATGTATTTTAATGCAGATTTTTCATTAACTATCGATTTGACACACAGCTGACATAACTTCATACCTCCATTCGATTTGAAGATGCACAATCTTGGGAAAAAAAAATGTAAACTTCTAGGACAAGTTTAGGCCACAAACCACAAGTAGTCAATTTTTCCTGCCGCCCTCCCCCGAACCAATTTTGTGTATACATGTCATTGTCTGGAATGTTTTCCTTTTAACGGCAATACATCGTACATTAACATTGAAGACGGGCAAGAGGCAGGGCATCATTTTCGACTAACCAGCCGGCAAACTCATCCTTGCAGTTTTGACCTTTTCGACAAAAGTTTCCATAAGGCCATCTGCAGGATGAGTTTGCTAGTAGCTCGAAAATGAACAGTTGACATGTAGCTCTGAAAAGAACTGTTGGTACCTTGCCACAATGCTCACAAAAATATGGCTAAAATACTGTGAAGTCACACTGAAGACAGCACTAACCAATTTTGGGATCCAAATGGAGTGTTACTACAGCGGTACTGTTTAAGTCAAGGTCAGCTGTTGTCACCAATTTGCCGGGTGATCGCGTAACCACGAGGGTGGCCATGTTTTCGTCTCATCACAAGTGTGATGCGTACAGTACTGCTCGAAACTATCTCCCCATTAGCACGCGGTAAAACCTCGGCTACCGCCATTTTGTTTGCCGTGAATCCACCGCGGAATCACCGAAACCGACACCGCGGTGCTACCGAAAGCCGCGGTAAAGTTGCCGCGGTAATGCCTCGGTAAAAGACAATGGTAACTGATTACTGTTGTAAGCGTATTGTTAAAATTATCTCTCACATTTCTCTCCAAGGACCATCGGACAATACATTATGAAAACAAAAAGAGGCTTACAATTATTTAAAGTAAGCCAAATGAGTGCAGTCCCGTTGGAAGTTTTGAAACCTTAAAAGAGTACATTCTTGTTTAGTTTGAATCGCCTTTTCGACTACAGTTGGTTAATAAAGCAGAAGGTTTCGCAAAAGTTAACGACAATCCCTTCACCAGATGCGTGCTTGCAGAAATCTACAAGAGTTCAGGGTAGTGGTTCTGATTGATTCTGGATCTTACAGACAGCCGCTTGAACTTTTTAATTGCATACATGTATTTACAACACACGGCAGTTGTTGCAGTTGTCGGTATTTCCATCTCAAAAACCTTCTTCACGGGACAGTTCTAAAGCTGATTTAGATTGCTAATGTCGCTAGGCCTTGGCTCGTCGTCTTTGTGTCCTTTTCCCACTCACTTGCCGCTTGCGTTGCCGTCAGTTGATCAGCTATAATTTGTAAGATTGGCGGCCGACCGCTCCGAAGATTGTCGCCGCAAGGTAAGTTCTGTTTGAAGAGCTTGAAGTACCTTCTCACAGTTTTTCGATCGATTTTTATGCCATCAGTGTGAGATAACTCCCGAACAACATTAGAGATTTTGAGGTTTGCTCTAAAATAAGAGAAAAGCCTAAGGCCTGGTTTACACTTGCGACATAACGACATAACAACATAGTCATAATGACATAAAGAAAAGATCAGTTTTATCCTTATGTCGATATGTTCATGTTATTATGTTCCTACTATGTCGTTATGATGTGTTGTTCACACTAGAGACATAAGGCATCAACACGAGGTACTTTTTTCGTTTGCGTGACCTTCTCGTTATGTCGTTATGTCGCAAGTGTAAACCAGGCCTAACTGAAGATTAAAGTGTTGATCTTTTGAATAACAACGGTAGTATTTTTTGAATGATGCATATGAAAGAAATCATATGTGAACTGGGGATATGAAATCAAATGAAGAATGATCGTCGCAGTTTTGATCGGTAGTATTTTTTATCGTCGAAACTCCTTCAGACCTAGCAAGTGCAACGTTCGGGGGCAGCCACATGGAGTATTCGATAGCAAACATTTAAAACTGAAAATCAACACAAGTTAAGATTTTTTTTAGTCCAAACCAATTTCAGATGAAACTGATGAAAGGGCAAAAGAATTCACGACGGGTCGAAAACAAGAAAACGTTATATAAGCTTAACAAAACAAAGACGATGCAGGAGCCCATCACCCGGAGCGTGCAACTTACCTATTTTCGTGCAACGGCGTTTTCACAAGTAAGGTTATTTTTAGATACGCCTTTCCCGCGAATTAGTTCTCAAAAGCCAATCAGAAGCGGTGCATAATTAATAATAAACTGTTATTAATTATGCACCGCTTCTCATTGGCTTTTGAAAACTAATTCGGAAAGGCTACCTAAAAATAACCTTACTTGTGAAAACGCCGTTTCACAGACGCTGTATGGAAGTTGCACGCTCCGGGTGATGGGCTCCTGGACGATGCGAATGTTTCTTCGACATGGAACAAACATATGTAGTAGGAAGCTAGACACATTGCTGGGGTTGGCGCAGTAGTGAGAGCGCTCACCTTCCGCACCAATGTATCCCGCGTTCGATTCCCGGACTCGGCGTCATAATGGGTTGAGTTTGTTGGTTCTTTACTATGTTTTCTTGTTTTACGATTTGATTTGAGAATTATAAAGAAATTAGAATTGGAAGGCGCATTTGAAAACTTACGTTGAATTGACAACTTTGTGTCAGATTTTGAGACATGCACATGTACTTGATGGTGCACTTCGTTGCTCTTACTAGTAATTAACATCCAAACGTTGATTCTTACCGGTTGAAACAAACAAACCCTAAAGTAATCAGATCAGACAGCGACTCTTGTCTACAGTCTACCTCAAACTTTTTCAATGAGGTGTGGAATTATCCTGACAGCTTTTTGACAACTTTATGTCAGATTTTGAGACATGCACATACACTTGATGGGCTTTTTTTCCTTGACTTCAATAAATTTTTTAAAGGCTTTCAAAATATTGATGCATTCAACAACCTTTTGTGCGAATTCGATTGGAGCTCTCTAATTTATGCTGATGCTAACGCCGCTTACAATGGGTTCCTACAAAAATATACTGAATTTTATAACAAGAGTTTTCCGATAAAGTTTTGTCGAGGGAAAAACCGAAAAACTCTGCATAATCCGTGGCTTACAACTGGAATCTTGAAATCAATTAAAACTAAGTCTAGACTGTATAAATTATTCTTAAGGAAACCAAGTCATGAGCGTGAAGCCAACTATAAATCATTTAGAAATAAGCTAACTTGTCTTGTTCGTATCGCCAGGAAAAAATTTTATGACAACAAATTGGATAAGGCTAGATCAAACTTAAAGCAAACATGGAAAATTCTTAATGAGGTGACAACAGGCGGGTCGCTAAATCACCGTATCCTGCAAGCTTCACCAAAAATGAAATGGAAATTAGCAATCCTACTGACATTGCCAATAATTTCTGTGATTACTTCACCAATATAGGGCAAAATTTGGCGAGCAAAATTCCTGTCACAAATTCATCGCCCAAGGATTTCTTGAGCAGCTCTCTTTCTGAATCCATTTCATTGCAACCACTAACGGTCGATGAATTAAACAATATTGTTAAATCGTTCAACGCTAACAAAGCTCCTGGACATGACAATATATCCATGAAGATAATTCATCAGTCTTTCCAAAATATTGCGCAGCCTCTTGTAACCTTTATAAACACTTCGTTGTCTACTGGTGTGTTTCCTGAATCTCTCAAAATAGCCAAAGTGATTCCAGTTTTTAAGGCAGATGACCCAACACTTTTTAGTAATTACAGGCCAATATCAATTCTTCCAGCCTTTTCTAAACTCTTTGAAAAAGTCATGTACAACCGACTGATTAATTTCCTAAATTTGCAAAATATCTTATACTCGAAACAATTTGGATTCCGTAATAATCATTCGACTACATTAGCGCTAATTGACTTGATCAACAACATATCTTCAGCTATCGACAGAAATGAAGCAACTTTAGGCATCTTCTTAGATCTTTCTAAGGCATTTGATACTATTAATCATGAAATATTGTGTCAAAAACTGCAACACTATGGTATTCGGGATACTGCTTTGGCGTGGATCAAAAGTTATCTTGATGATCGGACTCAATTTGTCCAGTTTGGATCCCATCGATCTTATCCGCGGAAAATTTTATGTGGCGTCCCGCAGGGCTCAATTCTTGGACCTCTTTTGTTTATTATTTACATTAATGATCTTCCTTATGTCTCTAGTCTCACTCAATCTTTACTGTTTGCTGATGACACAAGTATCTTTTGTTCCCATAAAGATGCCAACCACCTCGTTTCTATTTTTAACAATGAACTTGCAAAAATAATTATTTGGCTTAAGGTGAATAAGTTATCTCTAAATTTGACTAAAACAAATTTTATGATTTTCCATCCAAGGCAAAAGAAAGTTAATGTTAATGTCCCTCTCATTCTGGAAAATACTGTGATCAAGCAAGTCACGGAGACAAAATTTTTAGGTGTTCTTATTGATCAGCATCTCTCTTGGAAACCACATATTGATTTCGTGTCAAAAAAAATTTCGAAAAGTGTAGGAATTATTGCGAAAGCCCGCTTTTACCTATCATCCCAAACTTTGATGACCTTGTATTACTCCCTTGTATATCCTTTCTTAACATACTGTAATGTCGCCTGGTCCTCCACCTACTGTTCCAACCTAAACTGTATTTACCTTTTGCAAAAGTGTCTTGTGCGGCTCATAACAAAATCTCACTATCTAGCAAATACCGCCCCTTTATTTAGCCAGCTTAAAGTCCTTGGCATATTTAGTATTAATTCATTTTCTGTCGCTACCTTTATGTATTCTTATCACCATCATCTTCTGCCCAGTAGCTTTCATGACTTGTTCTTAAGTAGTAATCAAGTCCATCAATACGAAACTCGACTAGCCTCTCAGTATAGACCTCATTTTTGTAGAACAAATATAAAGCAATTCAGTATCCTTTACCGAGGACCTAAAATCTGGAATTCGTTGCCTGTTTCACTAATTAGCTCTCCTTCTATGTTCGTTTTTAAAAAAAATTTAAAGAATTATCTCACTGACAACCGATCTGTTGCTTAATTTTCTAATCTTGTTCACTCTGCACTCAGCCATGAATTTAGTTCACTAGGTAGGTAGTTGAAGGAAGCCTATTAATATAAGCTCCAAGCTTCGTTAGGCTTCCTTGTCACATTAATTTTATAATTTAATTAACAACTTTTATTGATGTGAAATGCAGTTTTTCCTGCTTTTCTGCGATAAAATTAGTAAATTGAGATAAAATGAGGGGATTTTCCGCAAGATTTGGCAGATAATCGTCTGATGACTCAAAGTGTTCAAAGAAAAGCAACGTTTTCTGAATTTACTAGAAACTTAGCAAGGTGTTTTGCAAGATAACTACCCGTACGTATGACGAATATTGGCAATGCGTCAGAAATAACACGTAAAATTCGGCGCGATTTTAAAGGATAATTGTTAAACAAAAACCACAAACATTGTTTTGGTACCTCTGCGTCATCATAGTAAGTAGTACCAGGCTCAGCTCGGTAACAATCAGGACAAAGGAACCTGTTAACGTCATTCAGTTGGCACTCGCTGACTTCATTGCCGAGTGGTTTGTAGTTAAACGATAAACACCTCGGGTATCGTAAGCACTCGATTCCACAGTCCAAGGCAGATGTCACTTGATGCGTTCCAACAACGTGGTTATCTACAACATAACCTGTAAGCCAGATAAAAAGCTTCAGTTTACAATCCGAATGGATGGATGGATGGATGGATGGATGGATGGATGGATGGATGGATGGATGGATGGACCGACTGATAGAATCTTCTTTAATTTGCTAACGCATTTTATCAAATTAAAATATAAAATAAAACCCGCACAAGCTAATATCTACAACAATGACACAAAATTCTTGAAATAGCTCTTCTCCTTTAGTGATCCGTGCTGCCTGCTTTCGTAGCTTTTACAAATTAGCCAGCTGTATGTCACCTATAGTGTCCCAAACAATACAGCAATACGTCAAATAGGGTTAAATTATTGACCTGTACATTTTAAGCAGGATTTCTACTTTTAGCACAGGTTTGGCCGTCTTTAGGATACTTTCTGGCTTTCTTATTCTTGTCATTTGGTTATGCGACGTTAAGCTTTCTCTCAAAACTGGTGACACACCAGAGTTCACTCTTTCCAATTCAATGTCATGATCAAGAAAAGAGAGCATTATCTCACCCTCCCCAATAAGTAAGGCACTATGCCTGAGCTATATGGCATGAGACTTACGTAAAGGTCATCATCATCATCATCATCACCCTCGAGACTAACCACTGAACTTATATGTCTTGAGGCCATCACCACAAAATCCGTTTTTAACACCTTTAGGGTAAGCTTATTCGAAGAAAGCCAGGAGGCTGTACTACATATGAAGTAAAAAATTATGTTTTCTTATTTGAAAAGCCTTTAAAAGTAAGAATAGAATTTTCATTCTTGAAAGATCTTTCCTTTCAGAGATACTCATTGACAAGCTTTTGATTTAAAATTGATGCCGTCACCGATGGTTTAAGTAAAAATGCAAATCACGAAATTGCTAGAATATCTCTGGAAATATTGAAATAATGCCAATCAAACTTGGCACCGGTAAAAGGTGCAAAATGATGTCCACTCTGATGTTTTCAGAAAAATGCTATTTTTATCACTTTGAAAGGCCTTTCAACGAAGCAAACATAATTTTTTCTTCATGTGTACTATAAGATATTTAGTCATTTTTTGTTGTTGGCTAGTTGACTGCAGCCTGAAAACGCTACGTCCATGTGATCGACGCAATTTTTGAGACTCTTAAAAAAAATTTTCAACTAGTAGTGAAAGTCTTCCTTACTAAAAAATAGAATTGAAGAATTGAACCTGAAGCCTTCGCTTGCTATGCTCTTTCCCTAACCACTAGCTAGACTACCCCCTTGATCGGCCGCAGACCCCTAAAGCACAACAGAAAAATCCTCAAAACAAGCAAGACACCCTCCACGGAAAACAACTGTAACTGCAGGAAAAAAAAACGACTGCCTGCTGAAAAACAACTGCCTCACCCAAAGCGTCGTCTACAACGCCAACGTAACGACAGAACCGGAAAGAATTACATTGGACTAACGGAAGGAACCTTAACACAAACTTTCTTTTCGGAACAGAAACTATTCAGACAGCACAGATTTATCAAAGCATATCTGGACACTCAAAGACAACACCACCAATTTTACAATTAACTGGAGTATTTTAGCGTCCGCCCCGGCCTACAGCAACAAAAGCAAGCGGTACCTTCATCAGTGACTGATAAGTTATTTTACAAGACAGAATATATAACAAGTAAAGAACAATGGTCCTAGATAAAGTTCATTAAGTGTACTATTGTATGGTCAGGACGCGTCCAATACAACCATTCATGATGGTTTCAGTATTTTTCTACCTGATTTCGAGCGCTTCAATGATCTTGCGTGTCTGATGTTGTGGAATGTTGTTATGTAGAATGTTCCATGAGATGTACTTAAGCATTGGCGTATTGGTATGTTTAATGAGATGCTGATAAATAGTTTATGTTTCCATCCGTACGTGTTAAACATACCAATACGCCAATGCTAAAAGAGGCACTGCCATTACACTGGACATACTTCTTGTCTATTTGATAAATAAGATGTGAACCAACTGATTGATTTCATTTCCCCAATTCATATATGATTCATTTCATATGCATCAGTGACATTCTTCACTTTCACAGGAACATATGAACCTACAACTGACCTGCTCCCAACGTCAGTGGTTTCATAGCTCAGTTGGTTAGAGTGTGGCACCGTTATCCCGAGGTCACGGGTTCAAACCCCGTTTTTCGGGCTTCTTTACGCAATTGCATATAATTGCGTTAACGACTGCAAGGATCAGTCTTCATTTGACAACTGATGTTGTTGATTTTTTTCTTTTTCTTTTTTTTTTTTCTATAACTAAGGTTTTTTTTCAGTAGAATGACATGATCAGCCGTTATCTAAAGCTTTGCAAGTCCAGGAAAAGAACTCCGTTTACCATACCCTTATCAATGTTACGACACAATCATTAGTCATGTCAAGTAGGGCAGTGACGGTGGAACGAAGAGCCCTAAAACCGGACTTGCGCGTATAAAAACAACTTGTTATCACTGATCAAGATAATAATTTTTACCATAATTGCTGGTAATCTAGCAATCTTATTGGCTAATAGGCCATATTCGTATTCTCGATATTGAACTGGATCTAGCATGAAGTGGAGGCTCATGCGGGGGAATACATTTACATATGAAAAGATTCCCCCGCAAGAGCCTCCACTTCATGCTAGATCCAGTTCAATACCGAGAATACGAATATGGCCTATTTGCAGTTGTCGATAAGAGTCTAGACAACGCTGCTCGCGTCAACTTGTCACGAAATGCCTTTTTCAGCTCTAGTGCTCTGAAATAAACACTTCTTTGACGCCGATATTGTGGTGAAAAAACAAATGGAATGTGGTTTAGCGTTGTCTGTACTCTCGTGAGTTCATAACATTTTGACCACTGTGATGACGAATATCGTTGTCGATAAGAGTACAAACAACGCTAAACCACATTCGATTTGTTAAACAGCTGCTCAAAAGTAAGTCTTTCAAAACTCCGCGCGATTGAAGGGAGAACAGAAATCGGTCCGTTTTTATGTGCTTCCTTCTCATTTTCCAGATTTAAAGATCTGGGAGACTTTTGCTACCTTCCAGTCAGAAGGAAGCACATTCGAAGCGCTGGTAAAATTAATTACCTAGATTTGTTAAATGTCCGTAACCGTAAAAGGGGCAGCTATTTCGTTGCTTGCGTAATACTGCTGCCCTGTTGTTGAAAATGGAACGTTTTTTTGCTTCATCCTCTCCTAACATTAACTGCAACCATCAATTGATAACATCCAAACCATCAGCGCGCAAAAAATTTAACTAAATCTAAAAATGGTACCATTTGCTGAAAAAGTGGATTTGGCAAAAGTGTCGATTTCTTAGCGAAGATTTTGAGAGAGAAGCCCCCGTACTGTGTTTGTTAGGGCCTGATTACATGAGGCGGGCTGGCCCGGTTAGCCGGGCTGGGGTCAGTTTGCCGGGATCTCGGCACGTTTGTTAAACGCAACAAAAATCAACTCCGCGATTACATGACAACCGGGCCAGCCCGGTTAGCCAGGATCCCGGATACCGGGATCTCGGCTAACCGGGCCGGCCCTTAGGCTATATCTCGACATGTAGCAAATTAGAAATCGATTCCGTGAATCCTCGCAGTCCAAACTTCAGTGTGGGGGAGGAAATTCGATAACCTGTGGCAGAATATTAAGAGCGCCTGTCTGTAAAATTCAGACAAATTCCAAATTTCGCGTTAATGGCGGAAGATTCGGTTTCTTCCATATTTTAGTGTTTGATAGGCTGGGGTTTAACTAAAATCACTGTGTAGTCTTTTCGGTGAAATATCTTTTCATTTCAAAGAAAAATGTAAATAACGAAAATCCATTAAAATCGTCACTTAAGGCGCTTAATTATTACTCAGGTTTGAAAGCCTCGCGCGCAAAAACAAATCATTCAACCGTCATTAAAACACTTAAATCTTTTTTTGCAATCTCTTAATATGTGTTGGAATGATTTTAGGGAATATTGTGTTGATCTTTCCATATGAAATAATTTAATTTCGAAGGCATACAATTCAATGCAGTAAAAGTACTTCATGAATAATAAATTAATCTTCACCATGTGCAAAACCTTCAAATCGATTAAGCTTCTGGTTGTTGAATGTTAGAAGGATGGTCTATAGATTCCGGTGAAAATTTCTTTGGGCAAATGATTAAGAGCGACGCGAGAGCGTTTTAAAGTGCGTAAAAAATCGGCGCCGGCATGACTGCCACCGGGAGTTTTGGCTCTCTACTTCTTATTAATATTTTAGTTCTTATCAGTCGCTTTGCCTTACATAATGTTGACAGACATTTTCCTAATGATGGTCTAAATCGTTTGGCGGTTTTTACAAGCTCTCAAAATATTTTCCTACAACTACAACAATGGAAGAAACCGTTCAAAGTCGTCAAACAACAACTGGCTGATTTTAAGAGCTTTGAAGCCTACGAAGCTGAATCTGAGACTAGTTAATATTTATCGCCCTCCACCATCTACTGCAAATGGACTTAGTGTTGCCCTATTTTTCGAGGAATTTTCCACATATCTCTAGCACTTAAGGTGGCCAAACACAGTTTCAGGGTGGTCAGCGGTGCTGTGAGCCGGCGCGGCTTTTAAAAACCAAAACAAACATGGCGGCGATTGCGACAAAATTGTTTTCGTCGTGTTTCCGGTGGTTTGGCAAATGCCGTGCAAATTCACAGTCATTCAAACGACCTCACAATGTTTTACAACTGAAAACCCTACCCAAGGCATGCAGTGTTTTTTGTAGCGATTCTGTGCTAAAAAATGGTTCGCGTGATCGTGAATCAAAAAGTAATCAGCGGGAAAGCCACGAGTGTAATTATCAAGTTTTGCTGGGACTACCTGTTGCTGTTTTGGTGTCCATTTATCTTTCATCGACCCTTGCATTTTGCGGAAACGAAGATGCAACTGCTCCTACGAATACAAACTTCATTTTTTCCCGAACGCGCAAAGCTGAGAAACGAAAAGCTCGGACTGAAAAAGCACGAGTTTACAGATGTAAAGGTAGACTCATCTCTAACGAGGATTCAGATAACATCGCCTTACCTGTCCTGGCTGAGCCACACATCTTGAGGGAAAAAATCAAACCTCCGCAAAGACTTGCTGAAGACTTGGTAGGTGGAAATAAACCGGTTGGATATTCTTCCTTGAAGGTTATTTTGCCACAAATATTAAAACCATTTACAAGAACTCATGTTGTATTACTTGTGATTTCATTAGTCCTTCGTTAAAAGGGATGGCGAAAAAGAACAAGGCCATTCCACCAAATCGGGGCCATTTCCTTTGACTGGCTACAGAATTGTTGACCTTGGGCTGATGGCAAAGAGTTTGAAATCCTGTCAACAGTGTAACTCCACAGGCAGCCCAGACGTTCTTTGAGATTTACATACGTGACAGTATTGCGTTACGTTTGAGCCATTTAATAGGATGTATGAAAATGGTTCGAAAATCGCTCTAAATTCAACTTGTAGTAGAGGATTTAAATAAAAGAAGCTCGCCTTAGTCTGCGCTTGTGTTATTTTGAAGTCTTTGTGGCAACTGAGTCGTTCTAAAGTCGTTCTAAAGCCATTTTGATGATTTAAACTTTTCCAGGTTTGCTCTCCAGTAAAGAGAAACGAAAGGCTGGCGACCTGGTCGGCCGACGGTTCGCACTCGAGGCTCCATAAATTCCACTAAAATGCTCGGAGCTCGCCAAAATTGCCTCACGGCAGCCGTCGATAATTCTTCTTTCTAGTTGCTTCGCCTTGGATTCCAGGGTTTATCTTATTCGCCCGAGAAACGCTCCTTTTCGAGCGCTGGCTGCCCATTTCTGCTTCGTCTCGATCCGTAACGAGTTATCTTGACCACGGATTTCAAAATCGTTGGCTTAGCCGGACCGCTCCATCCCGACAAAGTCGCCCTCAACCGTAGGGAGGCACAGGTCAATTTGCTCTATGCAAATTGAACCGTATTAGGGTCCCTGGCGAAATTACACCGGAAACGGCGGGAAACTCACCAATTGCAGAGAAGTAATACGAGTAAAATATACTGGCCGTTTTAATTTATTTTTATGATTGTTTCGCGCTAATTTTTACCGTGCTAACAAGGCAGTTGCACGTTGTTGTTGTTCATTGGTCAGTTCTACTTGAGACTTTCTAGTGGAATTAATTTTCAGCATTTTGGCATTCCCATTTCTGCCCAGCAAAACAGTGCTTTTCAGCGCTTGCCTAAAATCGCTCAGAAGGTCTCAGTAAAACAGTGTTTTCAAGCGCTAAAATCGCTCAGTAAATCACCCGGGGTAAAACAGTGCTTTACAGCGCTGAAATTGCTTAGTAAAACAGTGCTTTTAAGCGCTAAAATCGCTCAGTAACAGTGCTTTTCTTTGGAGATAAAATTGCTCAATATAACATTTCCTCTGAGCGCTAAAATCGTTCAATGACCGACGAAGCAGAAATGCGCAGCCAGCGCTCGAAAAGGAGCGTTTCTCGGGCGAATAAGATAAACCCTGGAATCCGAGGTGAAGCAACTAGAAAGAAGTGAGGCTGCCGTGAGGCAATTTTGGCGAGCTCCGAGCATTTTAGTGGAATTTATGGAGCTTCGAGTGGGAACTGTCGGCCGACTATGGCAAGCCTTTTGTAGCAAAATTTAATCCTTGCAGTATATGTTTAATCCACCAAATATTGGTTTATTCTAAACTACTGAAAATGTATTCAATCCACAATCCACAAAATATTGGTTTAATTTAATCCAACATTAGCGACCAAGGCGCCAGCCTTTCGTTTCTCTTTTCTGGAAAGCAAACCTGGAAACGTTTAAATCGTCAAAATGGCTTTAGAACGACTTTAGAACGACATTAGAACGATTCAGTTGCCACAAAGACTTCAAAATAACACAAGCGCAGACTAAGGTGAGCTTTTTTTATTTAAATCCTTTACTACAAGTTGAATTTAGGGCCCGATGACATGGCGAATTTCAGCCCGGGCTGAAACAAATCCTGTTAAAATCAAATTGTCGATTACATGGAGAGTGATTCAGCCCGGGGCGCATTTCAGCCTGGACTGAAAATCCTAGCCCGGTTTGCTCAAACCGAGATGGGGGTGCTTATTTGCTTTCAAAATTAGATAAATGGATAGGAGTGCGTATAAAATTTGATGCTGAAACCATTGTTTCCAGTATGTGGCATGATGATTGGTTTATGAGTTAGGCAAGAAAAGAAAGATATAGCGGTAACTCCAAGCGAGATCAGACTTACGGGCTGGTTTTGCACCAATCTCCTCCCACGCGCGTCCCCACCCCACTCGTTCCCCGGTCCACAAGATGGTAACCTTTTTTTCCAGTGCCTAAAGTGTCACCCATCATGTTGGAAACAGAGTACTCTTTCACATTTCAGACTGCATTCATTAGTAATAGGAGCTGATTCTGCTTCTCCCTTTAGTTACGTCAGTGATGGGCTCCTGTTTACGTCTGTATGAACAGAGCACCTTACCCCGGTTAAGGTCGGCACACACGAAGGGACTAGTCCCTGAAACAAGTCGCGGGGACAAGTCCCATCGTGTGAACTAGTCATTTTTGACAAAAAATCTAGTCGCAGGGACCAAATTTTGGTCCCTGGTCAGTCGAACGCAACCTAAGAACAGTTAGGGGCACCCAACGAGCAATCTAAGCAACTAAACCTTTGAGGGATATTTCTAGGCTCGTTGTAATGTTTAAAGACTGTTCAAAGAGTTGTTTTAATCAGCTAGGAAAATTTGATCTGTTCGGATATCTTAGCTGAAAATGGAAGTGGCCGAAAATTTTAGGGAATGAAATCTTCATTTCAGAAATTGCTAGCTGAATGTTACCTTCGAGAAACTTCTCTGTGAACTATTTGCTCACCCGAAAATGCTAGGCGACCTTTTTAAGAGCCAAAAATTGCACAAATATCGCTTCCGAGAATCTAAGGGACCATTTTCTCCTGGATTTCCCTGGTTGCAAATCTTTTAGGTGATGTTTAAGTTAAGAAATCAGTAGCGTTTTGGCAATGCATTATCTTAAAGCCTTAGAACGAGTAGACTCTTCCGAACAGATATTTCATCGAAGTTTCTCGTTGGATGCCCCTGAACAGTGCTGGCCTTCAAGCAATGGTAAATGCATACTATATAGCGTTTAGCAACGATGAAGCAAGCAAGTAAAGGCGAAATTCCTTAAAGCGTCTATCACCCCTACCTACTGATAATGAATTCCGATAATTTTTTTTGTCTGCCAAAGATGCTCTGTGAAGAAATAAACCGGCCTTATTCTACCCTTTGACTTCTTTTTATCACAGGGCAAAAAACCCCGGAAAGCTCATTTTTCCGCCATTTTGAATTCAAAAAGGAGCAATCGAAAGCCTGGGAACTAACTAGCTTGTGACGTCAACCCGGTATCTTTACCTTCCCTCAACAAAAGGAAATATGCCGGGAAGGTGTGTGGCTGGGGGATGTTCTGCCTTTCCAGATGTGCAGAAAGGTATAATTCTTCACGCTATACCTTTCTTCGGTGATGCCCGTCCCGAGGCGAAAAAACGTAGAAAGAACTGGGTGGATATATTCAGGGATATAGTTGTATTCTGAATCAACAGAGTAATCGCTTATCTCGGAGTCGGGTTGACTTTCAGACATTTGTCAGCCAAAATCGTTCGCCTCGGGTGGATTTCTCACTGAATCGCTTATAGTTTTAGTTGTTCGTATGTTGTGGAGATATCGGGTTGACGTCCCGACTGGTACTGGTGCCAGACTTCTTTGTGCGCGGTTTTAGCTTCGAAAACCTTGATTTCGATTGCGTTTTAAAAATCACACAGCCCTTCTAATCCAGTTTTTTTCTTTGCTATTGCTTTTTTACCATGTCTACTTTTCAGAAAAAAAACAAACCGGCTAGGGGTGATAGGCACTTTAAATAAATACTAGCCCACCCCTCTAAAATGCCCGTGACAGTATTGCGTGACGAACAAACGGCTGCCTGTAATGCAATATAGCGATACTCATCGTTACGTCACCTATAGCTAGTGCCAACCAGAGGTTTATTGGCTCTCGAAACAAAGGATTCTTTTGTTCTGTGGTTGGCAAAATTTAAATATCAAAAGACTTGTTTGTAAACAGTGAGTATTGTTAAGTTTAAAACGCACGTTTTTTCGTTCTTATCTTGTTGCGAATTTTTTAGTCATTACAAAAGGTTTTTATTTCAGTAAAACGTGCTCCCGATACGTGCTCTTAAAACGTATTCCTGAAACGTGCTTATCGATAGTATTACGTTGGTCAGAAATTTTGCAGTTTCATGGTTAAAAGGCACGAACTAGCAAACGCCCTAAACATTTGCACGTGCACCAGTGTTATAAAGGCGACTTGCAAGAAATATACCGATTAGTTACCTCGCAAGTACCGTGCTACGATCATCAGGATCCGCTACCTGCAACTTCAGCTACTTCTTTTGGTGCGAGTCGTCAACCAAAGTAAGTTACTTTTTATGTTATTTTTGGCCAAAGGATTTACCCGTTTTACAAATTAGTTTCTTCTAGATTGTACTCTTATTATTTGATTCAATTGAATTTACTTTCTCTATTGTCGCCGAATTCATTATTTTAATAGCTTTACTATGTTATTGGGAGGTATATGACCTCAATATCTGTTGGCCTCAAGTATCAATTACTACGTTTCCATGTGTTAAATCAGTAGTTCCATTGTTGCCAAGGCTGTTATCTAAGTTAGATTGTATTTTTAACTATCACTTTTCAGTTCGAACCTACTCCAACGTACCTCAATCTACTCCAATCTACTCCAATCTACTCCAATCGACTCCAACTTGCCACTACTCCTATTTCTACTACCTTTACCACCGCTACGTTATCGTTACTTTCTACTGTCAACATTACTTGTAACCTCGTAACTAGAACTGTGATTAAATGGTTTTGATCATTCTATCTGAGTGGAGTTCGGATTGTCTACTGCCTCGCACCGCGCGATCCCTGTGATTGTTGAAGGTCGTGAGCATTGCGCAACTCTAGGATCTCAGCAATCACAAGTATCGCTATAGACTGTAAACGCCGACATTTTTGCCATTCTAGCAGCGATCAGATGTAATATTTTCGTGTACTATAAAGCCGCTGTTACACGTTGAAACTTTTAGCTGAAACTTGTGTGCAACGGCACCGCGAATAAGTTTCACAAAGGGGTGTTACACGGTGAAACTCTCGTTTTTGTCACCACTCCGATCGTTGCGACCGTTGCAGAAGTAGACAGCGGTTCTACTTTTCGTGAAACTTGTCTCGCAACGGAAGTTAAAAAGTTTCACGAAACCGACCATGTTACACGGTGCAATGCCTGCTGAAACATGTTTCGCAACGCCGTTACACACAAGTTTCAGCTAAAAGCTTCAACGTGTAACAGCGGCTTAAACGAAGCAATACTGAACAAATTACTAAGCCGTCAAGGAAGATGTAGGTGTGATGAAATGCGCCGAAAATTGATCAAAGGTCGGTATTCCACCATTGGATACGTTGACATGTTGCGCGGTGTACCTCGGACGTTACCAACAGCAGGCCGCAGAGATAAAAAAAAAAAAAAAAAAAGAGCGACGAACGAACAAAGAATCGTGCTTGAATGGCCTTTGGACCAGTCTTCTACAGAATATTATAAGGTTAGAACATTTCGAAATGTTTTTCTCAGTGCCTATTTTAACCTAATATGGACACGGACTAAAATTTATTTCTGACCGGCAACTGACCGGCAAAGGTCGGGACACACTAGGCGACAAGTCGCTGCGATAGGTCTCTGCGACAAGTCGCTCCGTGTGTACTGTCTGCAAAATGAGTCGCGACAACGCTGCTTTCGCTGGTTTTGTCTCTGCGATCAGTCGCGCGAATTCAAACTGGTTTGAATTAATGCAGCTGATCGCAGCGACAAAATTCTGCCGAAGCGACAATGATTTTCACAAAAATTCACCATGTCACACGAGGCGTTTTGTTGCAGCGACTTGTAGCCGCTACGTGTCGCAGCGACTTGTCGCCTAGTGTGTCCCGACCTTTTTTTATCGCCGAAGGTCAAATATTTGCATTTTTTACCCACTTTGAACCGCTCTCGCGTCGTTTGCCCAAAGAAATTTTCACAGGAATCTATAGATCACTTCTAAAATTCAACCACCAGAAGCTTAAGCGATTTGAAGGTTTTGCACATGGTCAAAATTTATTTTATCCACGAAGTACTTTTAAGGCCAGGTCGGCACACACGAGGTGACTAGTCCCTACGACTAGTCCCTGCAACAAGTCGCGGGGACAAGTCCCATCGTGTGAACTAGTCATTTTTTTTCAAAAAATCTAGTCGCAGGGACCAAAATTTGGTTCCTGCGACTTGTCCCACGAATTCAAACTGGTTTGAATTAGTGGGACAAGTCCCTGCGACTAGTCCCTCAAAACTCTTCGTCGGCACACACGATGTCGCGAATGGCTCCCTTGCCCAAGAAATCCACGACAATTCACTTTTTGGTTAACCACGTTCCTTTAATCTCTCGGTTCTCACAACTCACAAGTCCGCATTTTTTCCCTTCGAAAAACACGTGGTAATCTGATCTGGTTTTAACAAATGGAAAACTGATATTGCGAAATCTATCACGCGGTAACGTCCGTCACACATTCACTTAACAAATTTAACAAATGTAACAACACTGCAAGTACACTGATTTCCGACACGATGGGACTTGTCCCTGCGACCAGTTCCTTCGTGTAAACTCTTCAAGGGACAAGTCGCAGGGACTAGTCCATTCGTGTGTGCCGACCTTACTGTAGTGAATTGTATGCCTTCGAAATTAAATTATTTCGTATGGAGAGAACAACGCAACATTCCCTAAAATCGTTCCTACAGATATTCAGAGATTGTAAAAAAAGATTTAAGTATTTTAAAGGCGGTAGAATGATTTGTTTTCGCACGCTAGGCTCTCAAACCCGTGCAATAATTTAGCCTCAAATAACGATTTTAACGAATTTTCGTTATTTGCATTTTTCTTTTAAATAAAAGAGCATTTCACCGAAAAAAAACTATACAGTGATTTTAGTTGTATCCTAGCCTATCAAACATTAAAATATGAAAGAAATCGAGTTTTCCACTCTTGCCGCGATATGTTTGATTTTTACGGACAGGCGCTCTTAAAAATTGACTTCTTTTCCTTTTCCTTTCTTCTTTTCGTATCAATTCACTTTAATTTATTTACTTGATTTTGTTTAGTTTGTTTTTTTGTTTTTTTTCGATTTCAAGTAGTCTTAGTCGTATTAATATTAATTTTTATTCTCTAGCCTCTGGTTTGTAACTTCTGGGTTGTATTTGCACCAGTGTAGTAGCTAATGTTCTCATTTTTTCGCTGTTATATATATGCATCCACGACTGTACAAAAACGTAAACAACTTCTCCCGAACAGTAAGACGAATCTCTCGAAAATCATGAAGAGAAACAAAGAATATGGTCAACATGGTTAAAAGCATCTGAACACACATTTCGTCGTCTCTTGACGATGAGTTTTGACAATTCGTGAAAAATGCATAAACTTAGTTTTTCCGCTATTAATTTTCGTCCCCTCTTTCATCGCTGCTTTGTAGTGACAATCTATAAACTTAACTTCAATAAATGGCTGATCTAAAAGTTTTTCGTTGGGTGTAATCTGAATCGGCCATGCATGATAATTTGGCTGTGGTAACAAACGAACAGAATTTTCCAACATTTTTTTAACCTTACCGATAAAACGACAACTAACTCATAGTTAAACGTACAGATGGTAGTTGTTAAATTACCTTCAAAGGTTTGAAAGTTCGCCGATCGTTGTGTTGAACATCTATTAATCTTCGAGTAGACCACAATGAGGACTTGGGCAACGATGAAGACTGCAAACCACGCACACATAACGGAAGAACGGTGTCGGTTCATTCTGCGTCTCTGAGTTTAAACCAGAATTATTATTCTCACTCCAATAGTACAGCGACAAAATATTCCCGGCTTTGTTTAATACAATTTTAAATTGATGCCACTATCTAGTTTTATGTTTACTTTATTTTTCGTCACGTGGGTAGATTTAAACAAACTTTAATTAGTCTACACGAAGGAAAGTCTTACCAAAAGAAAATGTATTGATTAATCTAGAAACTACTGTGAGCAGCTGCCGGAGATAAACGTGCACACCAAATTGATAAGTCCACCCTGTAATAAGTTTGGAGAAAAAAATAGCGTTCTAACCAGGTCGGAAATTTAATTTGACATCGGACATGTCTAATTGAAAACGACAAAATTGTGTTTCCTTCTTGGGACTGAATTACATATGTCAATGCTGTGATCGACTGAGCCACGTCAACTGGGAAAACGATGTTAGGATGTCATTTTTAGTGGCTGCGTCCTGAACTAAAACTAAACTCAGTTCTAACCATGTTGCAACAGTCACGCAAAGTCTGTCCTAATCCCGGTTCAAGTGACTTTCTGCGGTGTCATTTTACAACGTCGGTTTCGTGACAGAAGTATCTGCGATCAAAAAATCTTTTTTTTTTTTTTGGTATTTTGGTACGTTTCCATGATTAGACCTGGGGTTATTCAATATGGTTCAGATGCTCGAGTCCGTAACGTTCACTAATTAAAACCGCGTGGACCAATGGCTAATCCCTGAATTAGCTATTTATCATCCTGTTGCAGGTGGTTCTAAAGTGTTGGTTTTAGCATAAGAAGTCTTGTATTGTATTGTGGCCAATTGTGCTTGGTTTCATACGTTTTTCTGATGTAAGACTATAGTTAAAATGAATTGTGGCAAATTGACAGTTTTCCTAATGTTCTTATCAGGTTGTAATTCTATGAAACCTACATCAACGTCTGTAACGATGCAGTAAGATATACAACCAGTTACTGGACGTTGTTGAATATCAATTGAGTTTTTTTCGAACTTTTTTCTGTTTTTAGGAGTTTGTTTACAGTTGTGTATTAATGTCAATTTTGAATTGATACAGGCGCGCGTTTTTCAAAACTCCCGGAAAAACATTTCGGAACCAGTAAACCACTTTTTTCTTATTAGTACTTAATTTCGCGAAAATTCATAGGGAGCCGGATTTCGCGACTATTAATTTTCGCGATGGCATGAAAAAATAGAGCAAAAGTTTACTCAGTTTCGGGATTTGTCAGTGTAAATTGAGAGGTTTTCACGTGTACCTAACAATTTGGAGACCGACTGTTGGAGAGATTTTACCTTGCAGCTACGAAAGAATGATATTCTTGATCAATTAATATGCCATAGCCACAAATAAACGCTTGCCTGGCCGTTTGGCTAATGTCACAGTTGGACACCTACCAAGGGCAATTTCTAGAGTTATACGCTTTCGGCCTTACGAAGTGGTGTCGTAAATGTTGAAGCTATTAAAATCGCTAACGATCCTCTCTTCTTCAAGGCGGGCTTAAAATTCCAATCAAGCTCATTGTTGAAATAAATCACTCGTCAGATAACAAGGGCTTACTGGAAAATGCAAAGGTCTGACTCATTATAAATTCAAGGACCCTATAAATGGAACTGACTTTAATAAATGAACTTGTCTAAGAGGTTTTTGCCGAATAGACATTGCAAGCTAAAGAAAACGGTGAACAGAGGAAGAGTGCTGGCCGAAATTGAGACCGAATAGAACTTTTCAAGGACAGACACTTAGCTAGAGTTTTAATTCAAAAGATTCGGCACAAAGAGAGCCAGATTGAAATTCTTATGGTGTGGTGTATATAATATGGTATTAAAGTTCGCGTCCTGAAATTTCGATATGTTGTTGGCGCTTATCAAATTTCGCGAATTTTAAAAATAGCGAAAATTAGTAAGAATAAGGTAGAGCTTGCATAATTTGAACGGAAAAAGTTACAAGATTAATAATTAAATTGGGCTACTTTACTCCAAAACGTACTATCAATCGATAAGAAATTCACCAGAAAAATAATTTTCGGGACCGAAAACTCCTCGGACGTTTTGAGACACGCACCCCAGGAGTCACAAATGAAACAAATAATAGAAACTTACCTTGACAACGAGATTGTAAGACGTTTAATTTTACCTGTAGGAGGAGACGTTTCCCTTGGGCCGATTAAACTGACAACTGAAATGATACTTAGCCGAGAAAAGCAAAAATTCAAAAAAATAAATCGTGTGATGACCATAAAGAAGAGATATCTGCCAACTGTAACGTAAAACATGAGTCGGTCTCGAATAACCTAACCTCCCAGACAGACCTTCTTATGACTTCGTCACCCGTAGACTGCGACAGTCTCTCTTTTGCTCGAGAATTTGTAGAACAAGCGTGAACATGATATGCGAGCGAGGAAACCGCGAGCCGCTAGTTTTGTGGGCGCCAGTACGAGCGAAAAGACAGACTGCAATGATTTCATACAGTATTTTTGAAGCCCGGTGACAGTTTGACAGTTCACGTCTTCCCCCACCCTACCCATTTTTGAATATGATACGCAGGGCTCAAACCATCGAGGCGATCACCGGCAAGTTTTTCAGCGCGAAGATCCAATGGCGCGGATTCCGCGCCAAAGAAGCCAGTAATAATGTAAAGTCGTCGGTGTCGGATTTATGACGTTTATGTAAGTTTTCGCATTAGAAAAAGCACCCCTGGTGAACTTCCAGAGGATCCGTGAACACCCCAAGACATCCAACATTGAATACATCAGTACAAGGAAATCTTGTCTCCTTTTGAAAGGGAGAAGAAAGGCATTCTCCGAATTCTATATTCGAGCGGCTTGGAGTTACAGTGACTTGCCGAGCCGTCGTCTGCAGCAAAAATCTAATTTCTGACTTGCTCCTCGGCAATGAGCACTTCAAAGCGGGACGAAAACAATCACGGCTGGCGTATTACAGCACAACAACATCGATCACACCTTTTGCAATTTACAAAATAGATTTGTTAAATAAGACTTTTACCGAAACTTGTCGGCAAAACAGCGAAAACATCTTCCTTTTCAAGAAGAGCGAGTACGGCTTGTTCCTGCTTCATTTTTAACTTCAGTCATAAATTATTGTCCTTGCATTGTTAAACGGCAGCCGTTTTTTAGTGAGTAAGCTCTCCAAGTGTTGTTGATTGGCGTCGATAAATGTTGATGACAGTTAGGCGTCATCACTTCAAAGACCGACCAATTAAAATACCCCGTCACCGGAGTACCGGGCTTCAGAAAAACTGTATGAAACCATTGCAGTATCTCTCTTTGCTCGCACTGGCGCCCACGAAACTAGTGGCCGCCGCTCCCATCTCACGTGCACGTTCGCGTTCATTCCACAGATTTTCGAGCAAAAGAGAGACTGCTCGTAGTCTGCGTCACCTGTTGCTCCCCACGAACGCCTGCTGTCACTTCCGTTGGCTGGCGTTTTTCGCTTGCCTCTATTTAAGGAATCCAGTCAGCATTGGCTCATTGTTTTGCACATAGCCAATCAGATGTTGCTAAATAATGTCCCGGGAACTATTCAACACGTGTATCCAAAACTAGAAAATGGTCCCTGGTTTGTCGGTCATCCGCATACGGAGGTGGCTGCTCCGTTCAGTAGACGTTCCTGGGGGAGGAACGTGTGACGAAACCCTAAAAAGGTCTGCGTGGGAGGTTATCAGAATAACTTGACTGACAGCCACAATGATGTATACGACGACAGTTGCTATGGTGATATAAAAAATAACGAAGACACATCTACCAACTGAAACTTGTTCTACAATGGTGGACAAAATTCCTTGGGACACTTGTGTAATTGCATTAATTTTTAAAAACGGAGTTTTACAAAAGCAGTGTTATCTATTTCAAAAAGCGTCCCACCCTCCCCCCCCCCCCCACCCCCATAACAATGTTGAAGCTCTGGAGAAATAGCGTGTACAAGAGTCCAAGATTGTAGGGGGGGGGGGAGGGGCTGAGCAAGTGTAAATGAATTCGCGCGTGACTGTTTGTTTGGCGCGTGTGAAAAAGCGCCACAAGTGTAAATTTGACCCAAGACGTTTATCCATGATTGTAGGTCAGGACGCTCTTTGTAGCAGAAGACTGACTGACTGATCCTAAATAAACTTTTCATATTTAAAGTCTCGCATGAGTGTTGTCAGAATGTCATCTCTAGGATGAGGTGCTGACATGCTTAGAAGACTCGACAGATTGAAACAGCTGTTTTATGTCTTATCGTATTATGTCGCGTGCCAGAAAACCCGTGCTAAAGAATTGCTGAGTAAACTGAAAGATGCAGTGACTGTTCTTCCAGTTTCACGAGAATGCAGTTTTAACACTTATTTGCCTAGTTTATAGTACAAAACAGCCATTTCACTGGTCAGTTATGGTTTGTAGAAAAGGAAGAGTTACGTTCTCACAAAACAAGTTATACATTCTAAGAATTCGATTCAAAGCAGATTTTGCACAGCTAAGAGAAGGGAAATCCATACCTATAGATATTTAACACGGAATGAAGGTAACGGTGATCTTTTGACTGTATTGCTTCTTTATTTGGGATGGGTTGGATTTCCCCGCAAACGTTCTAATAGTGGGAGCGGCTGTAACTGCAGCGAGTATCCCATCTTCGGTGCGGACCTTGTAGGATCGTATAGCCACCTAATCAATCAGACTTGGACCATTTAGATTGACCTGGTAATGGTAGGACCCACACCACATCTTCTTTCTCAGTAAAGGAGCTCCTCGGTCATAGTAAACAGCTTGCTTGTTTTTCCAATTTACAATTTCAGATTAGGAAGAGCCGGTTGGCCTTATGCCTTTTTCTGTTTTGAGGCGGTTATTTCATTACACTGGATATATCTAGATGAGTTTTGATGTGCTAAAACTGGATCCCCTAAGCGAACGTGTAAAATTCGGCGTAGTGAAAATTTTGCTTATTGTCCGTAGTGATCCAGTCTGGTGGCCCCAGGGGTGGATCCAGGATTTTGTATGAGTGATTTGCACCAACTAGGGGGGTTGGGGGCATGCTCCGCCAAGAAAATTTGAAATTTAGTTCTCTCAGAATGCAATTTTCCTGCATTCTGAGAGCACGACGTCAAGCCATTCAGACACAGAAAGGCATAATTCTGTACAAAAAATTATTTCTGTGTGTTAAACAGTATTTACACAGACAAACCATAATAACAGTAAACTAAGCAATAGAGTTATACTGTTTTTTTTTTTTTTTTAGTTTTTTGTCTACAAATTTGCCTTTCTGTGTCTAAGGAGTCTAGCATGTGAATTAAGATTTAGGGCTACCATTGAAGATGTAGTAGATGTGCTGCCTGGGTGGCTGTCTTGGAAGCTTGTGGGAGTGCAAATAACTCTCCAAATTGGAAATCATCTTAGTGAGAATGGTGGAGAAAAAAATAATATTTATTTGTAACTATTAAGAAACATCATTTCCGAATTACCCCAGACCTCTTTTTCGAGGCGAGTCTTAGCGCTCACTTCTTTCTTATGCAAATCAATTTTTATTTACATGAAAATGAGTTTAATTTGCGTGTGAATGAAAATTGATTTGCATGTGAAAGGATAAGCACTAAGACTCGCTTTGAAAAAGAGCCCTGAGGTAATTCAAAAATGACCTATTAATTGCTGTTAAACCAAATCCAAAGCAATCGACTCTGACCAATCACATAATATGAAGACAGCTCAGAGAACCAATCAGAATTTGAAATATTACATGCAACTGGCGCCAAGCGCGGGAAAATGAGCTCATACAACTCGCGATTGGTTTTGGTTTTGCTCCTTATTAGCTTACACAGTGTGAAGTAAAGTAAACCTAAGCAAACGCGAATTACGTACTTTCGACACATAATTGAAAACCTCTCTAGCAACACAGAATAGATCACAAAGCTGACTTAATGAAAGCAAACCAAAACGTCTCCTGTCGAGACCAGAAGCGAGTGATTAGTCATTACAGTCTCTCGTTACGCTGTAGTAAGATTCCTGTACCGTCGTGTCAAGTGTTTGTACTGGAGTTTCCTTTCTGTAATGCAACCTCTCTTGTATGTTTGTCGTTTGTCAGTGAAACAAAGTAAAAAAGAAACAGATCTACCATTCTCCGAAGCGAATACAGCTTTTATTTCAGTATAATAAACGCAACAGGAGCAAGGTCGTCAACCGGGATCTAAGGTCTATACTGAGGCCCTAAGGTCTCCTAACCAACAGCAGAGTTACAGAAGTTTCTTCAGAGCGGAGTGTTTTTCTGCATATAAGCAGTTTTGTTTGTATTGTTTTTAGTTTTTAATTTTTTTTGCTCCTTCCTTCCCCCCTACGAAAGCGGTGCGGGAACAATCATTCAGAAGTGCGCCGGAATTGTCGATAAATTACTTTAGCCAACGGCCGCTAGGAAAGTTGACAATAACATCCTTTCAGAATAAAGATAAAACAAAACTGTCTTCAACTTTGTTAAGCCAAACCGCGATAAAATTATTTGCAAACGTCACTCTAAGATATATTGCATTGATCGTCGCATTTGTTTGCGAGGTAATACATGTAAATCTAGAATAAACTGTGTAACGCAATAGTCCCAATTTTCCCACCATTCCTTGAAAATGTGGGCGGTGTAGCAGTTCTCGTAAGGTCTCACGAGATTGGCTTGCTACCCTTCTGATGAACAAAAGAACAAACAACACAAACAATGGACCCTATCCCTAAAACAATAGAGGTGCTACACTATGCCTGCCAATGAAATTTAGAGCCTTACGAGAGCTGCTACAGTACTGGAAAATGTGACTGTGTTCAACCAATGATAAAGGTCATCTAATTCAAATGTTTGAGAACCAATCAAACACAACCTACCATATCCACAATCAGTGGCACCCCGGCTCTACGTACTCGTCCAAATCAGTTACATTTACCAGCATATGGTTTGTTTCATAACAGCTAAGAAATGCAACAACAAAATTTAGCCTTGATTTCGATGGTGTCGTAAGTTTTGTAATAACATTAAAGTGCGCGTGCGTTGATTTTTTTCTACCAATAATCCTTCATCTGCATAAATGATTTGATATATGTAGTTCTAGCATCGATTTGTCAAAAGATGATTGAACGCTTAAAATTCATTCATCTCCTGTGTTTTCTCCTTTCTTAACCATAATTAGAGGCTGATGCCCTCTTCCCATAATTCTGTTTACAGATTAGCAGACCACAGTTTAACATGACAGTTTCAATTTCATACATGTCATATTTTCTAGATTTGCATCTACAAGTGTCAGTGGCGCTTAAATTTTACGAATTCGCTTTCTACTCTGTAAAAAATGTTTTTAAAATGAAATATTACTGTATTCTGCAATTGCCATGGTTAGAAGGCGCCAGCGCTTTAATTTTCGACAGGAGGAATATAACTTGAGAACGCAGAGAAAGAACTCTGACGTTAGCTCAGTTCCTTTTGCTGTTGTATGAATTTGGAAAAAAAGCTGAAAAGAAAACTTAACAAAACACAGCTGTCGGATACATTTCTAGTTGTCGTTTATCTTAACAGCCTGCTTCTCTCTGCAGTAAAACTACACTTCTCATAAAGAAAGGAAAAAAAAAGTCCATTCTGAAGAAATCCATTTTCTTGGTGTTGACTCAAAGAAAATATATTAATTATTTGTTATTCTACTTTATATGAAACAAGCAAAATGTGATTTATTGAGATGTTTTTCTCATCCCTGATAGGCTTTCGACGGTGGAAATAAATGAATAAGGTTCGGACAACACAGCTGTCATTTCTATTCCTGATGATCTGAAATATTGAATAGGATGTTTGCCTTTTTGAGCTAACAACTGATAAGGGAAATCGATACTAAAAGCAAGCAGCACTAAGCAAACTCTCTATTAATTTGCATGGTTGCTAAAGGTTTGTAAAAAAAAAAGTCTATTAATTAGAAATGCAAGATGACTTCTATGACCGCATGAATCGACCCTGGAAAGAAACAGACTTTGATTTAAAGTATTTATGGGCGGCAGTAGTGGCTATTACGGCGTTAGCCACAATAATTGCCAACGCTATGGTTGTGATTGCCGTGTGGAGAGACCCCAACAAAGATTTACGAAGAAGACCGTCCAATCTGTTGATGGCTAGTCAGTCCGTGGCTGACTTCGCTGTAGGCCTCATTCACGATCCATTATGCTGCTGGTGGATTTTGACGTTTTCGTCTACCGCAGTGCACGTGATAGAAGCAGTGAGTTCTCTTTTCCTGGTGGCGTCCGTTTTGCACGTGACTGCGTTGTCTTTCGACCGATACGTGGCGGTAGTCTGGCCACTTCGTCACAACGTGATCGTCACGAAGAGAAGAGTACTCATATGGAGTTTGATAATCTGGTCTTACAGTGCCGTGTATATGGCTTATCGCACGGTGTTGAGGGAACTTGACCGCTCGATTGTAGTCATAAATGTTATATCTGGTGTACATACAGTGTTACCCTCAACTATCAGCGTACTTTGTTACGTCAGACTACACTATGCACTGAGGAAATACCGAAAACGAGCGAGCAACCTCGACGAATCAGGGCAAGTAGTGATGAATGCTTACAGGAGAGAACGGAACATGACAAAAGCTATGATCGTGGCTTTGGCTTTGTTTCTTTTATGTTCCTCGCCCTGGTTTCTTCTTTACCAAATCATAGGTGCTTGCCCAACCTGTGAAGATCACAAGTCTGCGGAGATGTATCTGTTTGCAATTTTTTACTACGTTTTTCTGTTCAAGTCCTTGATCAACCCATTCCTTTACGCATGGAGGCTCCCCAAGTTCAGGGTTGTCTTGAAAAGCATGTTTAGAATTAGAAGAATTGTGCAGCGTCATAGGGTGCAAGGGATTGACCTTACTGAGACCTGAAGAGATGTAAAACAATGACAGATACTTTATTTTATGGTGCTGACCTGGCGTGCGTTTCTCGAAACCCCCGAAACTTTTAGGGCCTATTTCGGGTGCCATAATTTCATACTCATTATCTTACATAGGAAGATGTTTCCAGGCATAAAATTTTGCAACAAATTTGCCATTTCCTATTTTGAATTCATGTTAAAAGACTGGCTAGAATAAGCGGATCGAGTTTGACCAGTTCTAGAAATGGCTTTTCAGGCCCGAAACGTTTTCGGGACTTTCGGGAAACGGGCTGTTGATCAATTCTGAAGAGCAATTTTGCCAACAACGCTTATCTGACACTTACCTCATTACTCCAATTCGACGCAACTTTATATGTCCACCCAGACAGTTAATTTATAGGCAAACGGTAGAGTCACGATTAAGCACATGGAGACAGAGAAAGCGACATATCAAAGGATCGTCCAAATAGACGAAGAACCAGCTGCAGTGTAGGATTTATTACTCAAGACAACACATTGCCAGAAATTTAGGACAAGATGGCGGCGGCGCCTGCGCACCAAGGCCAGAATGGCGGCAAACTCATGTAAAGAAATGTATGGAGATATGAAATTATTTTCATATATACAGATAATTAGGTTGCGGTTCGTCATATCACGACTCGATACATGTTCAGTAGTGTATAAGCTTCGCATTTGACTTATCAACGGCTACTTAGATGGATGATTACTTACTTCCCGACGCCTCGACCAATCCATCACACATTGATGCTCCATTCTCCATACATTGCTTTAAAATCGTAGCGAAGTCATGCCACAAACTCGTCCACTGGCAAGCAAACCCTTTCACAATGTGAATCATCACGACTCGATATAACTTCTGCGATGTTTAAACGATCTAATTCTGCCGAAAAATGCATGAATTGCCCACGGCAAAATACTTCCAAGGACGTCCTTATCTTTCTCATTTTTCGTCTGTAGCACAGCAAGCGGACGCCATATTTATGTATGAAAGAAAGCTACAAACTCGAAGCTTTCCCTGCACGAGCCGCCATTTTCTTTGTTGATCAACACTGGTGTTTCATGGGATATAAACTGGGTTACAGTCCCCTAACAACCCTAGATTTGGTTTGAATGGAAGTAAATACGCGCGAAAATCGAACACAGCTTAATTTATAAAGGCTATCACACTAATATTTAAACCAAAAAAATGTCGGACATTGTCGAGAATTACTTTGCACCAAATAAAATATATACAGAGCTTAGATTGTGCAATATATCGTATGAAACAGCGTCTTTCCCACTCGTTTCAGCGTTTGCTGCCATATTGGATGTCTTTATCTGTCTTTATTCCTTTGCGTTATACAGTATACCGCTGGTAGTTGTTAGCGGGCTCGAAATGTCCGCGATTTCTGGCGATGAAATCACAGGCTCAACTTCGAACACTCACAAAACAGCATGAAATCGTTCGTAGATGTTCAAATGGAAGGATAACTTGAATCGCAGTGAAGCGACAAGAATCGAAGCTAATCGTAGGGATCGATAGATTGAGCATTTGAGCGTTTGAGCGTTTGAGTGGTTCAACTGGGAAATAAACAGAGGAAACTAGTTTACAAACGACTATATAAAGAATACACTGACAAGAAAAACTAAAAACCCGAAAACTGCACTTACAGATTTTATACCATGTCCGTAAGGAAGTGAAAATACCAAAACTAGAACGATAAATGTCTTGCAATCGACGAGTTACTCGCAGAGCAGTTCTAGCACATGGTCAAGCGAGACCAAGATGCCTATAGTAAGCTTGAAACAATGTCCGATATCCTCGGTTACCAAGCGTAGGTAACGTAACAAGTAACGTAATCAACGTTTTGACGGCAACAAATCAGGAGGACTGACCGACCGACCTACCAAAAAAACAATTTTGAAAAAACGGATATCTAAGGATATTACATATAACCTAACTAGAACTGAACCAAGTAATTATAACCATGTAAATCACTCTTAGGTGCGATAGGCGAGAAAAAGATCTGACTTTAAGACCTTTCAGGTATAACCTCACTGACTTGAATGCCACGATTGTTGCTGTGTGAAGTGTATTGACCACTGCTTTGTCTAAATACTTTTAAAAAGCGCAAGATTGTTCTTAGTGAAGGAATAAATACTTAATTCCAAATTGCAGCGGTATTCCATCGAAAGCCGACTCTTGTTTTTCCCTGGCTCGGTTTGTTTCTGTCAGTGATGTCAGAAAGTCTTTTTTTGCCAGCTGCTAAGAGGCTCATTGACTTTTACATCAGCCATTACATTAGCTCTTAACCAGGCTTGCGTCTTGTTAGTGCCGAGGAATTTCAACTTACAAGGTCCCGAACAAGAAAAACAAATACAATGGAGGTTTCTTCCATTATTCAAGCATTGGAGCAGTGACCATCCCACCGGGCAATAGACGGGGTATTCCTTGAGTTTTAATGGTGGGGGTAGTGAAACTGTACACTCTCGCTGCGGCAGAAAGAAATCGAAATAGGTTTACTATAGCTAGAGTTGAACTGTCGTTCAGATTTTGATTTCTGCTTAAGGGAGGTAAGCTGTCCGCAACAGGAGGTTTTGCTTAGTTTTTCTTGGGGGTTCCGGGGGGTGTTATTCAGCTTGGTTTCCCTTAGAGGCCGTGAACCAAAAGCCCATGCGGTTGGGTTCGTTTCAAGCTGGAACAGTTTCGGGAAAAACCTCGTAATAGAGTCCAATTTATCATTTATTCCCACTTTCCTTGTAATTATATTAGTCCATGGTAGCTTCCAACTATATGTTCATAACTACAAACGATTTATAAATCTAAGGTCAATGTAGTAGTAACAGTATTCATCTGAGTATATGTTTAATTATGAACGATGATTAAACAAAAACAAAACCAAACACCCCTCTGTGAAGGTTTCAATCTAACAGGTGTAATAGAATAGATGTCACTAATCACAACAGAGCGTGCGACAAACGCGCTCATCTGCTGGTTTGGTAGAAACGAACACGTCTGATTCACGTAAAAAAAACTATGTTCAGTTATGTCAAATATGACCTTAATGCCATTTCCGGACTCCACCAAGAAGAGGCATTCCTATTTTAATGTTTTGTTATTTGGGATTGCTTTCACAAAGAAAAAGTGCACATTTATTTCCCAATTATAGAGTGGTTACGGACACCAAAATTAACTATGATTACTTATGACATTACTGACCTGCCAACGGTGTTCCAGCTCAAGTTTTAGAAACATTTACGATCAAAAGTCACAGATATTTTACAAATTTAAAAATGCTCGACTTGGGAGTTGTAGAATTTAGTTCAGTGTAAATATCACTATATCAAGCCAAAGTTGAAAGACCACATAATTACACATACTCAATGTTCTTTGACAAGCAATATTACCGATGGCATAATACAGCGCAATAAATACCAGTATTTGTCGTTCATATTTAGTTGTACTAATGTAATATACTGTTTGTTTGGTTTCCTACTGGTTACTTTCACGTCACTCACAGAGGCAACAAGTCAGGACGACTCTTTAATCTGTGAAACAAGGCAACACAAAACAAATAAGATAACACGCTAGCTTATAGAGAATAGTTATAACACGTTGTACATTGAAAGTCGTTGCCCATTATGGCGATACCGTTATCCAAGAAATTGAGTGTGCATGCTGCATTTTTACCGACATAAGATTCTAAAGTCCGCCTGGCTAATGAAAGACGCCTAACAAAGGTAAATTTGACAAATAATGAATGAAATACTAGTTTTCTGTGGTATTTCCTTTTGAATAACAACTCAGTAGAATATAGGTGTAATGAAGTACTTCAGTTGGATAGTATATGTATATCAAAAAATCGATTATTGGTAAGCAAATAAATTTTAAACCACCTCCTAACCTAACAGGCTATTTTCAAATTCTAGTCCTATTTTGTTATTTTCATTGCAGAGACTTACTTAAGTAGATGGTACCCTGACATTGGCTTGATCTTCCCGGAATGACAAGTACATTGGTTGAAACAGCTACTTATTCCCGGTCTACAAACAACTCGTTCGCTTGTATCTTTACTGTCAAACAACTCTTTTGAAGGCCTAGTGAGTTACTAATTAGTAAAGGCAGCGACAGAATATGAGCAGCATCGTTCTTACGTTTGTAGATACTGTACTGTAATAGCTTTTCAATAAGGATCGAGGAAAAGAGGCGCTTTACCACCATTGCGCATGTGAAAGACCATTTGCCTACCCTCTCAGTTTTTTTCGTGGGGAAGGGGGAAGGGGGGAATGGCAAAACCAGTGGCTTCTATAACTTTTCCACGCCTTCCATAAATATTTGACAGCTTCACTTGTCCCCTTTCGTGAATCCGGCCAAACCTTTCTGTTCCGTGCTCTCTCAATTAGCAGCTAATACGGCTTAAGTGGCGGCGTTTTACAGTGTATGAAGTCTACGTCCGCGTCCACGAATAAACAAGTTTTACAACTACAGTTCGCAGAGTGCTGCTCACTTGTTTAGCATTTAAAAAATTGTCTTCACTTTATCATCGATGTAACGCAATAATGCAATGTTCAAATCACACCTCAGCGTTCTTTAACAGAGTGTATCACTTTTCCAAGATCTCCTCCGTGCGCCTCAAAATGAGGTGAGGTGTCTTATCAAGCTCTCCTCCCAGTTTTTTCTCTCAGTGAAGTCGTTGTAATCCAAAAAGGTTCGGTTACGCAGAGCCTTCGGCAGTTTGTTGCGATCAACACCATCAATTCGCATCACGATGACTGACGAGTCACCCATCGCCGTGCTTCGGCTAAGAGCCATTTCCAGCTCTCCGCGGCAAAACTTGCTAGACATGTAGTTGTGTGATATGACTGCCAGAACGTTACGACTTGTGTACACACTTTGCGCCATGTTGTCGACCACAGGTTTGCCAATCTCAAAGTCACTGTCGTGTATACAGTAGTTCAGTTTGTGCTTCTCCACCAGCGGGATGAGCTCTTTTTTGACCCAGTTCAAATCCTGACTGCTGAAGATCACGAATACATCATATCTGAACTGATGACTATTCAGTGGAGGCTCTGATTGCGAGAGATCATAACACAATTTTAACTACTCATTAACCGATAGTGAGGTCTCTTTCAACCTGACGTCCTGCCGCACTAACTTGCGAGGTCAACATAACAAGGCCGAGGACTGTTCTTCCTTTCCAGGAAAATAGAATTCATTCTATGAATGTTCCTCGTCATTCCTAATTTTAAAAGATCTAGATATTTTTGTTTCACTTTAATGTAGCAGTTATTGAGGGAAAAAGTTTCGCCATGAGTTTTCTCGCTGTGCTTACGAGAATCATGGCGTCAGCTTTGTATCAAAACAAGGTTAATTCTCGCCTAGCTTTCACGCGAAACCCCCATATGCAGTAAGCACACAACTGTAAAACGGCCTGTCCGGTCAATTTACGTTAATTATATGGCAACGGTACGACAAGCGATGTGATTGGCTGCTGAGCAGGCCGGATTTCCTTGTAACGCCCGCGGGCATTACAAAAATTTTCCTTCGAACAGCGATTCATCTTCAGCTCAGCCCAACACCATGTCTAACTCAACTGGCTTAAATCCTGAGCAAAACAAACAAACAAAAACTAAAGTCTAGTAAGACCGGGTAGAGTCTACACTCTGCCACAAAAACAACGGGGCTTACCGAAAAACGGTTCTTTAGTATTTCTCTTATTGCGGCATAGTCTGTACGCAACGAAAGCCACTACAAAGCCCAAGATGATACCACCCGAGGTAATAGAGGAGATAGCAATCAGCGAACTCTTCTCCGGCACAGTCCCACTACGCCTCCCGTGTGCATCAACCTCTGAAAACCAGGAAGACGGCGAAAATAAACAAAACTCATTAGCAGAGAGAAATGGAAAATAATCATGACCTTGATCTCAGCGAAGAGTTTCAAAAGGATGGACATCGAAACGCTCTTCTTGTTAATTTAGATCGACGTAAATGATACAAATTTAATATCGGTTCCAGACCAACTGTCAAAACGAAATCCACGTCGGCCTCAGTTTCGTAAGGCCTTAGTTAATCAAGTCATTGCTTAAGGTCTTAAAAACAAGTGCGCCAAGGGTAAAAAGTTAAGAGGGCCCTAACACAGTCAAAGACGTATTACCCGAAATCGCACTGAAGTACAGCGGCTACGACTGATTTGCCCTCCTGAATTGCGTTCAAGTCAGCCGTATTTTGGTAAAGAGCCCGGTTTACACGACAAGCGTCTTGGCACGTTATCCATTTGAATTTGGCACGGGTGTCTAAAATTTAATGCCGAGCACCCTCAAATTTTGTCGTCTGAGTGGAAATGTTCTGGGCAAGAGTGCTAAAAAATGCAGGCGGGCCGAGACTACCTATCCACGTGGGCTCGCTCCTCCTGTTTTTTTTTTTTAGCCAAAGGGTCAAAGTTTAAGAGGGAAAGTTTTTCTTTTGGTACAACACCACTATCTCTTTCAAAAACCAACAGGAAAAATAAGAACTAGTTCTTTTTTTTTAAGTAGACCGTATGGCAGTGTATAAACTTTTAGCCACGGGGCTCAAATTTCGACGAATGAGGGAAAGACTTCTCTTGCGGCAATTTGGAAAGCATTAATTTTCCAATAGGTCCCTGAAGGAGATCCAAAGACCACTAAGTTACAGCAGTCAAGGTAAGACGCGGAATGAACATAAATCGTTTCTTTTCGATGGATTTGGATTTACCCGATTTTTGATTTGCACATACCTTTTTTTGTTTTTAATTTTCATCACTTACCTTCAATTTTACCCAGTTCGAGTCTCGTGAAAAGGCTCACTGTTGTCTGACCAACTTTAAATTCCACCCCACATGAATACCAGCCATAGTCTACAACACCAACATTGGCAATGTGGAGCTCAAAAGTTTGACTTGTAGTTGAGTTTAGCCCCTTCTGGGGTTTAAAAACTTTCTGTTGGTAATTCTGGGAACCTTTCTTGATCCTCAAGCTTTCATTAAATACCCAAAACGTCCTTGGGCTTTCCAAAATAGAAGGATATCTAACGCTGCATTTTAACGACGCTGGAGAATGAAGATATGCATAAACCTTCTTCGCAGTTGCATGGACACGAGGGAAGGTATCTGAATCTGAAAATAATCTCTGTGTATTAGTTACTGTTCTTGGTTTACTGTGATATCGCTGCTTATGAAGCCGCCATTCCATTGCATTTCGAACAGGTGCAAAGATTTATTTTAGCGAAAAAAATATTTTGGGTTAGGTGCGCTTTAAAACGTAACGAATGTAATCAGTAAAGAACGTTGCTTTCTTCTGGCCTTAAAGAGTAATACTTACATTTCTCCTATTATGTACGGAAAAGCTTTCCATGAGATACATCAATCGAATAAACGATAAAAACATTGAGTACAGCGCATAACAGTAACTTCTACAAAATGAGAACATACCTTTCATCAAGACATGTAAACGTCTTGTTTCCTCACCAAACCCTAGAGATGTATTGATTCCACAACCATATTCACCGCTGTCATTTCGTGAGATATTGAGTATGGTGACGATGATCTTTACTCCACCGTTTGAAGTCACCTTGGATAACTTGATTCGATCTGATTGATCGATACTACGACCCTTGAATTTCCAATAGGTTGTAGCCGTCTTCTCTTTACACTCATTTCCCTTACAGGTACATTCCAGAGTAGTATTTGTTCCTTCCAAAGCCACAATTGGATCAGTCGCGCCACCCGATTCCCACTTCATTAAGTCAGATCCTAAACCGTAAGGAAGGGCAAACTATTAGGAGTAATTATTTCAACATTTTTCACCGTTATCGACAGATATATCTGATTCGATTTTGAGGTTGGAGGATTCCCATATGTTCCCGTGACAACAGATCAGAAGTCCACATGTACTACAAACGTCTGAAGAGGTTTCGGGTCCGGGATACTAACTTCCAATTCCTTTCTCTGGCTACTGTTGCTTAGCAACGGTAGTCACATCGCTAAGTTAGTTCAGTAGGAATAGGATAGTGTTCCGAAATTCGATCAATTAACGACTCCTGCTGGCAACTGGTTTTGGCTTCTGGAGGGTTTACCGTCAGGCACAATTCGATCAGTAATCGCGTGGAACAGCTGAAACGCACGTGCTTTTCATTTGCCTTTCGTTCAGAGAGCTAAGATACACAGGATGCACAGGATCGGCACCCGAATGGCTACGACTTTTGTACAATAATTTTGTACTCATTTGAACTCACTCAGCGTCCCAAGAACTTCATCGCCAAGTATTCTTGATATTTTATGGTGGTCTAGGGAGATTGTACCCGGGGATTTTATAGCAAAAATGTTGATTGCTTGTAAGTCGTGTTTGTTTGAACATTCCTAGCGGGACGCGCGTTGTCAATTATTTTTGTGTTGCGCGATTTATTTGATACACTTGATAAGCCATTTTCACCCACAAGTTTAGTTTGCAAGTAGGAAGAAGTTTTTGTTTGTAAAATGGTCATTTCTAGCCTCAAGCACGATTTCGAATGGGCTTTCTACGTTTAGTAGAAGACAAGATACTACGCTTCCCGATTGAGCGTGGCGCGAGGCAAGTTTGGCGCCCAAGTTTTACCGTTAAAACAGTGATGTTGTCATTGGTAACAGCGCTTGTTTCCGTTGGAAACATCTCGCGGTATTGACGTCACCAGTGTTCGGCTATCGCAAGTTCCCGCTAAAATGTATGAATATTTAGTCGCCGCTTTGTCGTTCGCGCGCTTAATGTATATGACGTCAATACGTTTTAATGGTAAAACTTGGGCGCCAAACTTGCCTCGCGCCACGCTCAATCGGGAAGCGTAGTAATAATTTTTGACCTTTTGAGCGGCAAATTTGCATGATCCCTTGTGATGATGACGAAACGTGACGTAAACATAAGTAGCACTCTCGAATGGCAATTCCAGCAAACTGCTTCAAGACCGACGAGAATTCGTTCCCCTGAACACTTTCAGGTCCAAGAATGTAATTTCTGTATTCGATATTTCAACTTAATCTTGGCTTTGAGTCCTACGGCTACTTTGTTTACGTGGGATGAGACCGAAAACAGCTTGCGTGATTAAGGCAGCATATCATTGCCCGCCTTGACTAAAATGATGTAAATGTAGGGTTTCACCCACTGCTTCCTTGCAACTGAGCAGACGTTTTACATTCCTTTAGCTTTCACATGTCTAAGGGCCTGTTCAAACGCACTCTACTTTGTATCTGATACCATACAACATTCGACTTGTATACTCTACAAAGTCGAGTGCGTTTGAACACCTTGTATAGTGCCCACTATACACGATTCGACAAGTCTAATCGTGTATAGCGATGTTTGAAACTGGTCAAACTTCTACTCGACAACCACTGGGCTTTTCCTTTGTTGCGCGATCACTGAAGCGATACTCTACAAAGTCGAGCTCGTTTGAACGCACCACTCGGCTTGTAGAGCATTATACTGCATGCGAGCATGCGCAGTCGAAGTCATTTCTATGGAAACGCGCGTGGAACTATGGGTAATCTTAACCCACAATTCTCTGTTTCGTCATACTTGTAGAGTGGTTGTATAGTCCGTGTATAGTACGTTTGAACACCTTACCCAACAACGCTATACAATGTCGATCATACAAAGTCGAGTGTTGTATAGTGCGTGTATAGTGCGTTTGAACAGGCCTTAAGAAAAAGCTTTCAATTAAGCAGTAGCCACATGCAGTCCTTGACTGCCTATTTTTTTTCATTTTCGAGCAAAGTGAACTAATGCCTAAATTGCTACAAAATGTAAATAACGAAACTCTTTTAAAATCGTCATTTGAGGCTCTTAATTATTACACAGGTTTGAAAGCCTCGCGCGCAAAAAAATCATTCTACCCTTTATTAAAACACTTAAATCTTCTTTCACAATTTTTTAACATCTGTTGGAATGATTTTTGGGAATATTACGTTAATCTTTGCAGAAGAAATAATTTAATTTCGAAGGCATACAATTCAATGCAGTAAAAGTACTGCATTTTCACCATGTGCGAAACCTTCAAATCGATTAAGCTTCAGGTTCTTTAATGTTAGACGGATGGTCTATAGATTCCTGTGAACATTTCTTTGGGCAAATGATTAAGAGCGACGCGAGGGCGTTTCAAAGTGCGGCGATAAACTTTGAACTAAGTTGTCAGACTTGAATTTTAATCCGTACCCATGCCTTAACGGATACTAGGTTAAAAAATAAACACATACAAAAACATTTTTTTTCTCGTAACAAGATGTAAAAGACAAGTCCAAAGGTCATTTAATCGACATTTAAGCACGGTTCTCTAGTCGTTCATCGCATAAGTTTGAGCTCGGTTTGTAACGTCCGATGTACACCACGCAAAGAACGCAAACGTGGTCAAAGTTATTCCATGGTCGAATACCAATCTTTGTTCAACAACACGACTGCATCTTCTTCGACGGCTTAGTCATTTGCTAAGTCTTGCTTGGTCTGTGGGGCACGCCGGAAAACACTACATTTCATCATTGCAGGCAGCCGTTTTTTTCTCACGCAATGCAATGTCATGGACATTTCAAGGGGTTGGGGGAGGGTGAAAATGCGATAATGTTTGATTGTACAAGTACATACTCAAAGCAACACCAACAGCAGCAGCAGTAGTGGCAAGAATTAAGATAGTAATAGCTTCAAGTGCGTTCTGTTTCCATTGCTAAAAACCAGATAATTTGCGAATCGATTGTGCGCGTGGGATGGGTTGTAAGGAGCGTTGGCAGTGGTAGTGGGGTGGGGGGGGGGGGAGTAGGCCTTGGCGGATTATGCTCCTAAAAGTGGCATATTATGCTACTGGCAGTGCTCGAAATTTTGCCGAATTATGCCAAAATTATGACAGAATTCCCAAATTATTCTCTTGATTTCCGACATTATGCTCACAAAATGACGTAGATTCTGTACATATAGGCGCTCAATAAAGACACCAAATTGTGTTTTTCAAATTTGTAAATTTATTTGCGTTTTATGGCAGTTTTTCTCGGCCCTCAGCTGTCCAAATTAGCTGCTCACATCTCTGAACCGTTTGTAAAATGCCTTCAGCGACTTAATGATCACACTTGTAAACACTGACTGAACCAGAAGAACATGGTACTCTTTTGATTTAAACTAACTCAAACTATAGCGAACTATAACGTTGAAAGTATCAAGCCACGAAGTAAATCAGCTTGTCTTCACAGTTCTGAGTTCTTTCAGCACCAATTATTGCTTGAATAAACATGGAAAAGAACACCATACACAAGTCAACATCAGCGCTTATTGTACAGCAACATTACGCTGGCCTGGAGATAGTCTGCAAGCATGCTGTCCTGCTGATCGCTAAATGCCGCTGAGAGTAGGAAGAAGGCTCGCTCAGCTACAGCAGAGGAAGGCTGCACAAATAGAGCCTGCTTCACTACTACTGACCAACGTGGAAGACGCTTCACATGTTGGCACCACCACGTCACTTTCTCCTCTTCAGTGTGGTAACCACCACGTCCTGCGCGGCAGCGACATAATCGGGCAGCTCTGCAATCAAACCATCTATGATCCTGTCGCTGTTCAAGAAGGGGAAGATGCGGAGAGCCGACACGGTGGCTGCCGTAGGTCGCATCCACTACATTGCCACGGGGCGCATGATCCGTGTAGCCTTGAATGCTGCGACCAGATCATACAACGGGCATTGAACTTTTGCAAAAACCGCTGAATTGCTTGATCAACGCATGCTCTTGCCCTCTATTCTAGTGCAGCGACATTCTGTGGTGGACTTTCTGTTGCCATCGCGGTAGAAACAGCGCGAACATTTGGGAAGTGGGGCACACGACATGCTTTAGCAACAGCTTGGAGTTTCTCATAGCATGAGAATACCAGTGGCCCACCTCCTTCTAAATAGTAGGTGGCGGTAACAAAATGGTCGCCAACGTCAACAATGGCCGGTAGTTGTAACTGGAGGTTGATTCTGCTTTCTTGGTCAGATAGCGTTTCCCAGATCTGTGGCACGATTTGTGGCGTGAGCTTTGCTGCTTTGGCCTCTCGAAGATATTGCTCTACATCACCAAACTGCACAAGTAACTGTTCAAACACCTCCCACTTTGACCATCATCTTGTTTCACTGTAGGACTTTGGGGTTCTACCAGTAAGCTCTTGCCAGATTAGCTTCGTCCTGTGACTGTGTTTGAAGAGACGGATCCACAAGCTTCCAAACTAAAGGAGATCTGGAACTTTGAAATGGTTTCCTACCTTATCTAGTCCACTTAGCATTTTAGGAAACGCAAATTTGATATGATTTAGGGCTGCTTCGTTAACACTTGCACCATCTTTCACTGTTGCAAGTAAAGAGTTACCACATACTTGATAGTCAACAGACAGACAGTCATTAAGTACATGGGGCAGGTCTTAAGCATTTCCAGACTTTGCACAGATATCTAGCTTAACAACTCTTTGAACAATAGACCATTTGTCGCTGGCAAAGCGCACGATAATGACGATGGCCTCACCCAGTCTAGTGCTCCCATCAAAGATTAGGCCGAGATCTCTGGTACTATTTCTTCTTTCAGTCGCTCTGTTTCTTGTTTCAAAATAAGGGGAATGCGCTGACGTAAGTGGGAGCCATCTGTCAACCTGTTTCCACCTCTTTCAAGAAGATCGCGAAGTTTATCAATCTTGTACAATGGAACTCCGGCCTTCAAGAAATCTACCACAACCTGTACACGAAATGCACGCACTTCTAAAGGCAAGGTGCTTGTTTGTAATCGCCAACTAGCATTATCAGCTTTCAAGGCCTCAGTGACGATAACATCTCTTTTCTTAGATTTCACAAGCTTTTCCTTTCCTTGAATATGTTTCTTGGATTTACAACGGTTTTGTAAAATGCTCTTCTTTAACAGTGGATAGTAACTCGTGGCAGGCATTGCAGAACAGCTTCCCTCCTCTTAGACATAAGTGTTCATTGACTCGCTTTGACGTGGTCACGGTGGAAGGCGGACGTGCCTTGTGGAGCTCCCAAGTTTTGGGCGCCATGTAGTTTTTCTTTATCCTTCTGGTGCTCTAAGGAGTTTTATTTAATCAAATGATTTGGTCTATGGTTAGTTAATTGAACGTCCTACGAATTTGTCGTTGTTTGTGATTTATCCCAAGACAAGTGACAAGGTGAAGGTTGAAGGAGGCAGCTGTCTCTTTTGCAAAGCAAATGGATCTTTACATCATGAATTCGATTACCACGCGCCATGATTGTCAAGGTCACTGATCATGGAATTAAAATGAAGATTATGAAGGCCCGTCGAATCCCAAATGGAAAAAAATATTTTTATAAATGAAGATCTAGCGAAAATCAATCACGAGCTTCTCTTGTACGCACTGAAAAACTGTATCGAAGGAGTTACTGTGTATTCGGTCGATGGTATAGTAATGGCCGGGAGTTCAAATACCCGTAGAACATATCGAATTTTGAAGAAAGAAGACCTCGTCAAATATGATCTATTCAAAGCTGCTCCAGAAGAAACCCAGAATACCGGAGTCGCTGAATGACCATTGGCAACTTTCTTTTGTTCTCACTAAGATTTGTCACAGGTTTTTCGTATTCTAGCACTAGTCTTCTGGTCGTGTTTATTTTTATTTTTATTTATGTGATGTATGTTTTTTCTGTGCAGCGGAAGGTAAGCTTTATTCTTTTTATTTCAATGATCGATGGGGGTTAGTTTAGACACGTACAGAGCAGCAATCGGGCTATTTAACTGTTTTATCTTCACTTCATGTAGGTATGTTCTATTTCCTCTCTTACCTGTTGCTATTCTGTCTGTGTTCTTAACGACCTTTGGTATGCTGTTATTAATTTCTTGTTCAGTTCATCCGAATCCGGGTCCAAATTATTCGAATTTTTCGCTCGCCCATTTGAATGTGAGAAGTCTTAAAGTAATTGATAAGTTGAGCGAAATTTCTGCTTTGACTTCTTTACACGGCTTTGATGTTTTTGCATTTTCTAAAACTTGGCTGAATTCAGATGTAACAAGTGATTCCATTTTAATTCCTGGTTACGGTCATCCCTTGTGAAAAGATCGAGTTGGCGGGAAACGTGGGGGCGGAGTTGCTATCTAGTCCTATTTATGTCAAGGATCACATTGCTGTTCTGAAAGACGCTGTGACTTTGAATTGCCTGACAGTTTGGAGCTCCTATGGGCCCAGTGAAATATTGATAATTTCGTCATTCTCTGTGGCGTTTTTTGACGTCCTCCTAATCAGTCAGCTGAAAATGAAAGGGTATTCTTCGAGTTCTTGCATTTGAGTTTTGACAAAATCAAATCGTGCAGTCATTGTTTTTCAGCTATTGTTTTTCCTGGGGACTTCAATGCCCATTACAATTTTGGTGACATTCCATCTCCAAATATTGATATTAGAATTAAATTGTTTAGGTTTTTAGAATGCAATAGTTTATACCAGCTTGTGGACGAGCCCACGCGAATA
>OX419337.1:10399573-10432073 GCA_948470475.1 Galaxea fascicularis
GTGACTGAAAACCAAGAATAGACCATTTCTTGATACGTAGCAAAGATGAAGCAAGCAAGTAAAGACGAAATACCTTAGACAAATCGTGTTTCCTTTCTTTTTTTTTTATTTCAGTATGTACTCTTTCAAGCATCTTAGCCCTAGCCCTCCCCTCTAAAATGCCCGTGACAGCATTGCGTGACGAACAAACGGCTGCCTGTAATGTTACCTGCGATCAGGCGTCCTTCCCTTGTTCCTTGTATGGCGTGGGGCAGGAAGAGCGCCTGATACATTTACTGAAACAATCACCTGCCCGTAGTCCAGAATCTAGACTTTTGTCTGATTGGTCGTTTCAACAAAATAGTCTTCAGGCCCTGTTCTGATTGGCCGTTCTGATTGGTTACGTGATCACATGTCGATCGGTGCAATTCTGGATACAAAGCCATCAACTGAGGAGACTGTAGAGGAAGATGCGGACAGCGAATTGTCTGTAGCTTTAACTTCGTCCATGCAAATTGTTTCTCAGAATGGAAAGATATAATCCTAAAGATTAATCGGCGGTGAAAAAATGAGACCGCGGAGGCCGTAAACCAACGAAAGATCGTTTCGCGTTTGAACTGCTTTGATTTCCAAAACACAACCTGAAGTCGGCTAAAAGATTGAAGCCGAATCGCGGACTTGAAATGGATTTTATGAGACCAGGAAATATGTTACAGGACGGTATATAGTGTTTTTGAATTTCGATTTTCTCGTTGAGACTTGTTTGACTGACCATTTGAGCTGAAATGGTGTAACGTTTGCTGTTTGGCTTGGAAAGTCGTGCAATTTCCGATGGAGTGATCGCTTTGAATAGAGGCGAGGCATGTATGAAGACAGCGTGTTTATGTCCATGCTCGCAAGGAATTCAAACGTTTTTCTCTCCTAATATAACAACAAAATAATTGGTTATTCCAAAAAAATGTTTGGCTGGAAAAACTGTTTGTTGATTATTTTGTCTTCGTTAATTCACATTGCCTTTAGGAAGCGAAGCGAGTTGACATAAAGTAATTTGCATATTAGCATTAAAATATGATATCCGAACTGTTTCGGTGAAAATGAGCAAAATTTTACTAATTTTTGCCTTCAAGATGTTTTTCCTATTTTTCTGCCATTCCTTGATGGGCACCAAAGCCTTTGACATTAGGAAATGTTTCCTTAAGAATTTTCGTTAAGGATCGCGAAGGACTTAATTCAAAAGAGCCCACAATTAATAATTATCTACTGCGCAGTGCAATTAATGAATTATTTTTTCTGATGTGTTGACCAAACTCTATTTATGCAAATACGCGCAAAACATGCAGGAGTCAAAGGGTTAATTTACGATGACTTCGCCACAAGTTGCCATAGAAGCGCCTTTTCTCTTTTCTTCAAGCCGCGTGAACGTCCGGTAAATTCTCATGGGCCAACAATTTTAGCATGACGCATCATGACATCGGTGTTGATAGGTAGCCATCCGAGGAGCGGCAGATGACTCGTAAAGTAAATGTATCAGGCATTCACTTTTTTTCGTTTCCCATTCGCGGAAAACAAAAAAAAACGCCTGATCGCAGGTTACCTGTAATGCAGTAAATCAGAGTGTAGACGCCGACAGTTTTGCCATTCTATAAACCAAGCAATACTGAACAAATGACTAAGCCGTCGAGGAAGATGCAGTGGAGATAAAATGCGCTGAGAATTGATCAATCAAAGATTGGTATTCCACCATTGTGAATACGTTGACATATTGCGCGGTGTACATCGGACGTTACCAACAGCGGGAAAAACAGAGATAAAAAAACGAGCGACGGACGACCAGAGAATTGTGCTTGAATGACCTTTGGACCAGTCTTTTTCAGGATATTATAAGGTTAGAACATTTCTAAATGTTTTTCACAGTACCTATTTTGACCTAGTATGGACACAGACTTAAATTTATGTCTGATCCGCAACTTCAAAGCTCACCGCCAAAGGTCAAATATTTGCATTTTTTACCCACTTCTTAATCATTTGCCCAAAGAAATTTTGACAGGAAACCAGAGATCATCCTTCTAAAATTCAACCACCACAAGCTTAGTCGATTTGAAGGTTTCGCACATGGTAAAAATTTATTTTGTTTTCTCCACGAAGTGATTTTATTGTAGTGAATTGTATGCCTTCGAAGTTAAATTATTTCGTATGTAAAGAACAACGCAACATTCCCTAAAATCAATCCAACAGATATTTAGAGATTGTAAAAAAAGGATTTGAGTGTTTTAAAAGCGGTAGAATGATTTGTTTTCGCACGCTAGGCTCTCAAACCCGTGAAATAATTTAGTGCCTCAAATAACGATTTTAACGAATTTTCGTTATTTGCATTTTTCTTTTAGTTAAAAGGATATTTTGCCAAAAAAAACTATACGGTAATTCCAGTTGTATCCTAGCCTATCAAACATTAAAATATGAAAAAAATCGAATTTTTCATCCTTGCCGCGATATGTTTGATTTTTACGGACAGGCGCTCTGAAAATGAACCCGTGTACACCACAGGCAGCCCAATCGTGGTGTGTGCCATCAAAAGTTGATAAATAAAAATTGACCGTTAAAAACCTAGAATTCCAACGAACCGAGTAGCGGTGGAAATATTTATATTCTAGTCAAATAAAGCTTCCTACCTTAACTCTACTGTTTCTTGTTCCTTTCTGGGCCGTCTAAATGCAATATCCTCGCTTTTTTTAAATCCCAGGTCACTGTCCATTCTAAATAAAGGGAAGGCAGGGGGCTCGAGATCGAACCAGTCACCGCTCGAAGGCCAATAAATTCCCAAAACAGCGGAGTATCCGCTTCAAATCGCCAGCAGCGGCCGCGTAGATAAATTTCCTTTCTTTTTTCGCCAACTTGCCCGAAAATTCGACCAACACGGACGGGGAATCGCTCGTTTCACCGCTCAAATTTGACCATTTCGGCGACTCCATGATGCGTGAAACACGGTGTCCCTACACGAGATTCAAATACTCTGGCTTAGTAACCGCGGCTGCTCGGCAAAAGGGGCACTTACTCGAGGGAGGGATGGTCCTTTTGTCCACATGCACTCCGCTGCCCTGGGGGAGTGCGATGCGTTAGATTTGACCGAAAATAAAAATATGTTTAATGGCCCGCGTGCTACGAAGCCCGCGAAAATATTCCACCCGCGATGCTGTGAAAGGTCGCAAAATAGCGAGTTTTTGAATTCAGCAGATTCAACGGATTTCGCTTTCTTTATAAAGTCCCCACGGCGTGTCTCCGAGCAGCCGCGGTTACTAAGCCAGAGTATTTGAATCTCGTGTAGGGAAACCGTGTTTCACGCATCATGGAGTCGCCGAATTGGTTAAATTTAAGCGGTGAAACGAGCGATTCCCCGTTCGTGTTGGTCGAATTTTCGGGCAAGTTGGCGAAAAAAGAAAGGAAATTTATCTACGCGGCTGCTGCTGGCGATTTGAAGCGGATACTCCGCTGTTTTGGGAATTTATTGGCCTTCGAGCGGTGACTGGTTCGATCTCGAGTCTCCGGCCTTCCCTTTATTCAGAATGGACAATGACCTGGGATTTAAAAAAAGCGAGGATATTGCATTTAGACGGCCTAGTAAGGGAAAAGAAACAGCAGTGAAGGTAGGAAGGCTTTATTTGACTAGAGTATAAATATTTCCACCGCTACTCGGTTCGTTGGAATTCTAGGTTTTTAACGGTCAATTTTTATTTATCAACTTTTGATGGCACACACCACGATTGGGCTGCCTGCATGTACACGAAGTTTCTTTACTACCGTTAATAACAATAGGCCATTTTACAGTTGTGTGTTCAGTGACCTGGCCTTTGAGGAGAAGCGAGGCTGAAGACATTGTTTTGAGACAAACCTCAAAGCATTTCTGACGTAAATCATGTTGTTTTGCTAACTAGTCCGCATTAACATGAGAAAGACAGAGAGGTTAGTATCAAAACAAGGTCACCTGACCTGGTCTTTGAGTAGAAGCGAGACTGTACTCGACACACAACTGTAAAATGGACTATTTGAAAACAATTATAAAGCGAATATATTTAACCAATAACAATACTCCTCTTGACAAAGTAAATCCTGGAGGTGTACTGTTTGAAACCCTGCAAAGTTACAGTTAAAAGGGAGTACTAAAAACCTTTAGTATTCAAAAAATATATATTTTCTACTTTTAGATTCAAAATTTTCTCATTATTTCACAAAATACAGAGAATCTGTACAGAAATAAATCACTGAGATAAAACTACGGACCACTGTGCATTTAAAAGAGTTAAATTAGCTCCAGCTATGGACCCTCGACGGCACCAAGTTTATTCACATTTTTTCCTCAGAGAGAGCTCTCTTTATTGCGTGACGTGACACACTTCGCTAAGTACGTTGCATGGGTAGTAAAGTAGACTGCTACCAGTTGCATTTCTGGATAGTCGAGTGGCTGCGCGAAAAGATACAAAACGTGAAGCAAATAAGCCGAGAGGGATTAGAGGAGAGGCATTTTCCCTTCCCTCCTCCCCAATCTCCCCACTCCTCGATGCTGGGGACAAGCGTTCTCGATTATCCAGAAAGGGACTGCTAGCACTCTATCAGTATGGATGAGCAGTAAGAATAAGCAATGGACGTCCTTTGGGGAGATAATTTTATTCAAAACTATTAGATGTTTACTTACGTTTTACCATGACGGTGATCTCCTGTTCAGAGGTGCCGAAGATGTTATCAGCGCGGCACGTGTATGTTCCATGTTGGTACCCATTAATACCTATTATTTTCAACAGGGACAACTTGGAAGAGTAGTTTTTAATAACAATCGAACAAAACTGATCACAATCATGAAGTTGCGAGCCATTTCTCCACCAGGAAATATCCGGTCGAGGCCATCCAGCATCCACTCTGCAATCTCCTATTTCCGAGGAATAATGCTGATTCACTATTTTAACGAGTGGAAGGTTCCTGAGCTTGGGCTTACCTGTTAATGTTGATTAATACATTCCCTTAAATCTTTCAACTTAAACAACATATTCGTGAAAATTGATGGGATGGGACAGGACGGGACGGGATAGGATAGGGTAGTATATGTTAGGACAAGACAGGATAGGAGAGGATAGGATAGGATATTAAGGGTAGGATAGGAAAGAACAGGGTAGGGTAGGATAGGATAGTATAGAACACCGTTTGAGCAGATCGCACTGTATATAGGGTAAAGCCGACATAATGCGGTTAAAAACTTAAAGCAATGTATAAGTGGATGGGTTGATCGATGGATGAATCAAAGAGCAAATAGGAGATACTCGCCTGGGCTGACGCTACAATTCTCCTCGCCCCGCTTCATTCCGCACTGATATTTCTCGTAATTGGTTATGTTTGTGAGAATCACTGCTGACCACTTCTTATTTTTTTGCAGATCCCGATATATTTTATTTTGTCCAATTGGCTGTTCATTGCGTGTCCACTGCACAGCATCAAAATTGGAGTCGGGAAATGAACAGTTCAGAACCAAAAACACTCTAGATGGATCGTCAGTGATATTCTTGTCTCCAGGAGAAATTTTGCAGGAACAGTCCGATAACTGACTCTTTAAACACACTGAAAATAAGCAAAGGGTAATGTAAGAGATATCGTTGTCTCAAATGGTGATGTATAAGATGGCATTTCTTCTCGGCTAACTGTTGAAGCCGTTGATTTGCCCTCAAATCCCCTTAAATCGGGAGATCAAGAATTGGAATGAGTACAACTTAAATCCTTTAACCAGGATCAACTGGAGGACAAGTTTGGTGCCAGCAGCGCGGTAATTCCAGCTCCAATGGCGTATATTAAAGTTGTTGCAGTTTAAAAGCTCGTAACTGGATTTCGGGATGGCTCGGCCGGACTGCCGCGAAGTATGTCACTGGGCGGGCTGTTCTTCCTCGCAAAAACCGGGTGTGCTCTTGACAGAGTGTGCTCAGGATCTACTACTACTCTTACTATGCTGTTTGAAGAGGAGGTCTAATTTAAGTCAGTAGCAGTGAATCAATCAATTAACCAATCTACATTTCTTAGAAAATAACACAAATCTAAAGGTCTGACCCGCAAATAGCTTAAGCTGGTCTTGTGGAGTCAGTAATATGTTGTAGACAAAACTACATGGGCGTTTTAAACTAAATGTTCTGTAGCACCCTTACACCCTCTTTTAGCAAAACGTAATGGTTACCATTTTGCGCTAAGTTTAACAAATCTTATTCAAGGAATTTTTCAGTGGTTACACGAAATAAACTTAGTGTGAAAACACAACAGGCATGTTTGTATTTTTCCTTAACCTCGTGCTACTCGTCTCGCGCGCGCTCATGGGAAAATTAAAAACCCAAAAACGTGGAGCGAGGCTGCAACCGCAAGTGGCCGCTCCAGTCAGTTATCCCTGCTAAACTGTTTCCCGAATGTCTGCTTATTAGTTTCGAATTTTTTGCTTGTTTTCTGTCTGACGGATTGACGACTCCATTCCGGATACCTGTTTGTTTGTCTCCACACCTTATTTTCCACCGGTTAGTCTTTCTTGAATTCCCCACACTCAAAAACTGACAGTCAGAATGAGGTGCAGGATAAGCAGACAATTCCCGGCCCATTAATTGAAAAAACCAGTCGCAAAAGAAAAAACAACTGTCACACTGCTTACACACCAAGAACAAACAAGACTGTATACGTCTTATTCGGTCAACGTAAGTGAATAAACAAAACCACTTAAACTAACTGTCAACCTTCAGGGAAATACAGTTGAAATCGTTACGAAGGAATATATATAAAAACAAGAAACAAAATTTAACAGTCCGCTCGAGTTTAAAAATCCATTATGAAAATTGTTAACTGTCCAGCGAATATATACTCGCTACTTTACATATCAGATGCTTTCTTCGTTCAATCTCACACCGGCATAGCCTGCCTAGCTTGGCGGTTTTGTTGGGCTAAAACGCGCGTAAACTCTAGCGGCGAAGCCGCGAGAGACCTAGGGAGGAAAAGTGCGAAAAACCGCCTGCCCGGATCGGCTGCTTTTTTGGGTAGTCCGTACACTGGCATACGGGCCGTTCTGATTGGATCGGAATGCTAGGCACGTCAATCAAATATCCCAAGGGAGCATGACGGGTGTGCTTGATTTTGACAAACTTTTTGCCGCGTAGATCGCAAGTGAACATGGCAGAAGAAGCGTTATCGAAGGCTTTTTCAACCTTGAATATTCGCCGCGAAGGTAAAGAAATTGTTTTAAAGGAAGAATAAGAAACGGCGTGATCAATTTGCTCCGCGGGCAAGATGTGATGGCCATTTTGCCAACAGGGTTTGGCAAAAGCATGATCTACACGGTGTTTGCCCTCGCCAAACAAGAATTGACCTCGACAAGAACATGTGTTCTCATTATTTCACCACTGAAAAGCATCGTTGACGATCAGATATCGGAAATGTTGTCGCTAAACCTCACAACGTGGGAATTGTCGGCTGAAATGATAGATTTGATGCGAGATGATCCACCGAAATTTCTTTATTGCTTTGCAAAGGCAGTGCTCGAGAAACCATTTCTGGCAGGTTTAAAGTCCCATACCGTTGAAGCTTGGACGGGGAAAAGGTAAAAAAACACAAGCAAACTCTTATGCCAAACAGGATGCTTCGCCATTCTCACAGAAATAGAAACTTATTGAATCTTTTTAGTTTTTACCATGGTAGTTGTGTTTTGTAAGTAATGTTATCCCTATTTTAATATAGTTTTATACTGTAATTATTTTCACACGACCCCACAAGCCATGTGCTTTAAACCCTATCGTGTTTAAATAAAGGATATGTATGTATGTATGTATGTATGTATGTATGTATGTATGTATGTATGTATGTATGTATGTATGTATGTATGTATATATGTACAGCGGACGATGACGTTGCCTAGAGAGCAACTCTATTACTCAAGCCATTCCCGGCAACTGATGAGATCCACAAGGGAGGGTCGAAACCATGGTCTTGCCTATCATTTAATGGCGTACCCAAACACAGCCAAAGTCACTGGCATAAACAAAAGGAGGAAAATTCTATAACCGCAGTTACAGAGCGGGGCGAAACGATGACAAAGACACAGCCGTAATTAGAGCGGACTTAAGCGCTCAATTTCACGTGTTGCATAGCTCTCTAGGAAGGTACAATACTAAAGAAAGGATAAAGAAACGAATAGTCGCAAAAGAAACACAATGTCTTGCTACAAAAACAAATAACCGGGCCCGGTAATGAACAAACACTGCAAGATAAAGATTATCATATGACGCGGCTTAAATCCCTATCCTTGATAACAAGAGAAAGGCTGTACTGTCACCGAACGCACTGAAACGAGCCAAACCAAGGCTAGACAAAATGCTTCAGATGGCATATAAAGGACCATAGTCGCTAAACAAAAACAACAAGGGTCAAAACAAACAGGCGATAAATGCAGAATTTAAACCCAGAAATTACTACATAACATGCGACATTTAAGCACATGGCTGTTTCAATTGCTATCATCATTCAGCAACAAGCTAAATCGATCAATAGAGCCGAGATAGAAGCGACAAACACGCGAACAGGAGTCGTGTAGGCCTTCCAACCCCATTTTACCTCATCGGCTATTCGTTTTGATTCCATGTTCTCAACGTAAGCCGTCACTTTTTTGCGTCAGGTATAAAATTTCATATTAAGATGTACCCTCTGCTTGGCTGGGTTATTCGAAACCAATGAAATACAAATCAGGGGGCGGAAGACAAAAAAGCAGCCGACCGGGCAGGCAATTTTTCGCCGCTTGTGTTTACGCGCGTTTTACCTCTAACAAAACCACCAAACTACCGGCACTTTAAACACACTGCCGACAAAAGCACCTGCGCTTGGGGATTCAAGAAACCATTTATCATTTGTTTAATTACGCTTCGCTGCATTCAGGCAAAGATAAATGAACAAGTTTGTTATTCTGTGTCCAGCTCCCTATCGATCTTTTTTTTCCTGAAAGACAACTTGTTTTACTTGTTTTGAAACATATTATTATCGGTATTTTTATTATTACCCTAAAAGCTTAGAAAAAATTAGCGAAACAAATGCTCAACTTAAGAAATAATACTCAACGCAAGCGGATTAAAAGCACATTTATGCAGATTGTCAGAAGCATGTCCGTAAATTTGATTTAAGAATCAAACGTAATGTTGGATGATTTCTTCAATGACCTGAAGCTATAAATCTGGATCAATGTTTCTTGAAGCAAAGATTGGATGCCAGCGTGTAAATGCATGTGAAAAGCAAATTAAATTAGTCCAGAAGATCGAGTCAACTAACGGGGCAAGCCCTTTTTCTTTTTTGTTTCGTTTTAGAAAAAATGCAGGCATATTGAATTCATAGAGTGATTGCTTCCCCGGCTGAAAAAATAAATAACATTGAATAAAATGATATCGAATCGTGCTGTCTTTCGTTGAAGCACATGCAAATTGTTACGGCGGCCCAATTACTCAAGCCAAGGCAGGTGTACCTCACACATTTAATCTACATTCGTAAGAATATTAAACAAACTTGACAACCTAGTATGTTTTATTCCTTATAAGTTGATGCCATGGAAAAAAGTGAAACTCTTAGAAGCATAAACCATTCTTCCTATTTCCTATTATGGACGACTTCTATTTCTGTTATGACCTGAGTAAAAGCCTCTTGATGTCTTTGCAGAGGCATACGTGTCTTAGACTAATTAAAACGATATTTTCGGCAAATATTTTTTAAAGATTCTAGAGCACTCCTCTTGGCAAATTCATATGCGAACAAACGCGCAAAGATGCAAAAAAAGGTTTTGTGTCAAAGCTTGACAGCGAAAGACATTTTATAGCGAATGTAATGTTTAAGGGATGTTTTCAGAGTACCGCTTTTTTTGGCTTTGTCGATCGCTCGAAAATCTCGCCGATAATGAAATTGCAGTTGGAGCCAAACGTGTCTGTTTGAGACGAAAGGGCAAGAAAATTTATATATTAAAATCATATTCGATTTCACTTTATCGTGCATTAAATACTTAGTAACTTACCAATGAAGATCAACCTGAGGGCTCGAGGGAAAAACATATTAATTCAGCTTTCAACCATTTGAAGCACGGACGTTCCAGCTATATTTTTGATCAACCAAAGATGGGGGATCAAGTGTGAAGAACAAAGAGAACGCAGAAACTCTAAAACGCTATTAAATAGATTTCATATGACGACATGACGTAAAACGGATATCGTAAGGCTTTAGCGGTAACCAGCTTGATCTTCAGACCATTTATGTCGACCTGTTTTTTGTATAAATCGTTTTTCTTCTTCGGCGCGCAAGGAACAACACAAACTGTAAATACCGAACTGTTCTGATTGGCTGTTGGTAAGTGGAGCACATTCGGTACCTGACATGTGACGTGATTTCAAGTTTCAAGTTCAAGTTTATTAAGACTTCCGTTGAGGAACTTTGCCTCAAATAACAGGAACACGCTGAAAACATCCTGTTCAAAAATGACGTGTTTTATTCAGAATAATTCTCATGAAAAACTGTCAAGAAATGGGATACATGTGTTGAGGGATTATGCAAACAGTTTTTATTTCCCGAGTTTTTTTCGCGAAATTTGTAATTCGATTTTTGATCATCTTTCGAGGAACATTTCACACCTTCGAAACAGCCACTAGTGTGTGACCGTATATAACGAGACTGAAAAAAGGACAAGTGAACAAAGGTCTCCCCAAGGAATGCCAGTTTAGGTATTCCATCTCATCAACCCTTTTCATCCCAATAGTGACCACAATCTAACGTCTCCTTATTACATCACTAATTTATGATCAAGCATACAGGTCATGAAAATACACGAAATGACTACCAGGGATCAGTTGAGTCAGGACACTCACACAACTTCTCCCTACATGCACCATACGAAATATCTGAGACCTGTAAGGAGAATACACGTACTGATACTGGGAATTAGCTATGCTTTTACTTATTTTTGATGTAGTATGATTGATATGATGTTTCCAGGTAAGGTTGCTGTCAATAAGTATACCTGAATATTTCACATAATGTTTGCGCTCCAAACAAATTTTTTTTTCTGCTATTATCATATATATTTTAGGTTTACTTTGTAATTAAGGTTACCGTGCACCTTCAGGGGTGTCTCGCGTACAAGCGATGTAGCGCGTCCGGTTTAAACTGTAGATATCTAAACCCCTATACCAAATTAAATCTTATAGGACTGGCAATCAAACTATACCCAAAATTTTGAAAAACAATGGATTGTCAAATTTTTCACGACTTCTAAATACGAGCTTCCGAATCACCTTTTGAACGTTACACGTCAAAGCGAATTTCGTTTTTCGCTTATTTATAAATGTGTTCCTCCGTTTCCGGGGCCAAAGCGCTAAAAAAACGTGTCTGCGATTTGTCATATTCAATTTCAGTGAAAAGTTACAGAACATTTTTGAAATAGGATTTAAAAAAATGCGGAGTGATCGTACAAAAATCGCTCTTGAAAAAAAATTATTTAGAAATAAAATTTCGGAGACACGCTTTCTTGTTGTTTATATGTAAAACTAGCTACTGTCAAAATTTGAGAGCAATCGAACAAATTCCCTTTGACATGTAGCTCTTTAAGGGTCCCCTTCTGGTGAAAAAATTGTTTCGAGAAAACAGTGCTGAAAACATTTTCCTGCTTTGCAAACAAACTCCGCTCACAAACACAGTCAACTGGGTTCTCAGATAACTGAGCCAATCAGCCCTTGGAAAGTTAACTTCCGTTCGCCACCTAGTGAAATTTACGCGCGCAATCTTCAATCAACCCTTACTCAGTTTCGAATTGCGCTCAAAGCGAAGAGAACCTTTTTGGCTGCTCGTTTTTGAATACCGTAATGGCAAAGATAAAAAAGGCGGCCAAGGCTCGGTCTGAAGGAGGCGGACGAGGTGGACGAAGGAAAACCGCGGCGGCTTTGAAAGAAGAAAGGAAGTTCAAACAAGAGATGCTTGCGGCGATGGCGACAATCGCGTACGTTTTAGCAAATCCTTCTTATAAAAATTATTTGCAACGTATTTCGGAGCGAAGATTGGTGACGTCCAAGTCCAAACATGCCCATTATCTTTTTAAACTAAAACCTACCAAAAATCTAAAGTTTATCAACGTAAAACTGTAACTAACCTGTGCCTGACCATGCTTGTGTGAAAGGCGAACAGTCTCTTATTTACAACAGATATGAAGGTAGTTTCTTCGCCGATATGCTTGAAAAAAGTACATCTGATAGGATCAAGAGAGGAAAACCACCAAGGAAAAACGGATACTACCATCACTGTTCCTGGCCTGGGCACATGGCTTGATGGTAAGTGAAGTACAGCCTACCACGTGAAAGTTGTTGCCATGCCGGCGACAAAGTCACGCGGTATATATTTGCGAGAACACAAAATTTCTGTGACGCAGTTTTAACTCTTTTGGGTTTAAAATGGAACTGGTAATTTTGACGATATCCTAGTGGCTGTGTAATTTCATTAATATGTGAGCTTGTAATTTGGTTTTCCAATATTTATTTCTAGTTCTAGCGAAATGAAGTGGGACCCGAGAACGCGGAATATGCCTTCCCCGAGGTGATGCTGAATTACATACATGTAAGGCATCTGGTACCCGGCGACATAAAGGGAGAGATTCTCGAGGTCAGTGATTTGTTGTTGTCAAAATCTGCCTGTTCAAGACTAGTTGCTTACATGAACCATGAAAAACGCGAGTTATAAAGTCTCAGGATATTGGTCAATAGATGACAATTGCAGTATTGTGTCTACATATATTCATACCAGAAACCTGTAGGGTTTTGGTTTTGGATGCCTTCCAAGTAACCTTAGAAGAAATTTGTAGAGTGATGGAAATGGAAGAAGTCTATGGCTGACAAAAAAAAATTTTTTTTTTTGAAAGGATGCATATAATTTATTATTTTTCGTGCATAATCTTGTCATCATAAAAGAAAAATTGTTGTCTGAATTGGAATAAAATTATAGGAATGTTCCTTTGACACCTTCTAGTGCAAATTGACAATGACACCAAATGCTGGCAAATATTTTTATTATAACACAGCACTATTTGCAAGAGGATCCAAAAAATAAAAAAAATATAAAAGGTATCAATAAACCTACTTACTGAAAGTTAATTGTAAATATTACTGTATCAAAGGGTTTGTTTTGCTTACGAAAAAATACGCCGTCTCTAATTAGATTAAATTGCCAAAGGCTCCAGTATTTTAGAGTGGAGCAATAAAAATCACCAACTGTATCTTTTCCAAATTTTCTAGGGGCAAATCAGATTGCCATAACAATTATTGTTGTAGTTGGAATATGAAAGTCCACACTTAATCCCAAGAAGGTAATAAAATCCTAATTTCTTGGGGGGTTTCAACATCCAAAACTAATTTAAAAGTAACATATGGTTCTTGAAAGGCAGAGGTTAAAAAGGCCTTTGTGGTGGGGGTGGAAATTTTCTGGAATAGAAAGATTGTGCCCTTTGTTTTCCACCTCACAGTCATAAATATTGGCACCAACAAAACCGATTTAGTCTTATAATCCGCGCGGGGCTACTCCCTTATAAGAGCTCAATGTGATGTGTGGCCACTCAAGGGGGGGGGGGGGGGGGGGGGATATGAAGAAATCCCCTCCCCCACCCTCCCTAGGGCTACAATAAATTTTGTCATGGCATTATTTTTTTAACTATGGCTCTTCAATTCACACTACACTAAAGCACTCTTTAGCTTAGAAAATTTGATTCCTCAAGTGTCATTCAGAGTAAAAGGCCTGGGAGCTGTTCATTGGCCCTCCCTCACGGTGAACAAAAGCATCCTGCTTTTTTGCCTTTTGCCTTTTTCTTTTCTTTCTTCTCTCTTTCACTTCTTGCTGTTCCTTGTAATCACTCCCACGTGTACGCTGTTGGTCGATTCTCCTTCATCCTTCACTGAACCATTTTGGGTCTAACGGTAATTCCTATGGCTGGACATAACCTCGAGTAAGTGGAATGGGCCCCAGCATTGAAAAGCAATACACTCAGGCATACTGCTAAGTGGGTCTCCTGTGGTGATACATACTGCTCCTTGGGTGCCATTGACCAAGTCACATGGTGCAGGGACCGCGCAGAGAGAGGGGCTGGGGGGGATTTAGCGCCCCCTCTTTTTTGCAAGAATAAAAATATACTAAACAAAAAATAATTCAACAAAAGTAACGGAGTGAATTCGAAAGTGACCAGAGCTACTATTCGTTAAAATTGTAAATATATTTCCGTTATAATAGCATTCTCCGCCACTTTAGAGAAATTGAATAGAAATCCACAAGCATGCCCCCCCGCCCGCCCAAAAAAAAAATTCATTCACGCATTCTTCTTTAGCCCCCCCCCCCCCCCCCCCCACTCAAAAACTTGCTGCCCGGTCCCTGTGGTGGAGACATTCATTTCTATTTTGACTTAGGCATCGTTCACAGCCGGCTAGAAATGACTGGCTGCCAAGTCTGTCAAACACCGGTTGTATGACTTCAACCACTGCAGGTGGAATTGGATCTTTAATTGGTTTGTATTCCATTGCCTGTTCAAATTACTTACGCCTGTCAAAGTTTCAGACAACAAAACGTTTTAGTTATTTGGTCAAATGTAATTTATGTTAATGATACGGCGTCTGTGGATCTTTAAAAACTGCGTAATTTTACGGAAAATATTACCGCGTAAAGGGTTGTTTTACCAAGAGATGTGCCTGAAAAGGACGTGCTCCCACAAAACACACACGAATGTACAGATTTCCTGCCCATAATTTTTTAGAAAATAAAGTTCTTGTAAACTCAAAGTATTGTAATGTGCCTCATCCATGAGCTGGCTCATACGAACCTTTGATTTACTTCTATAGCAACTCCTGACGCATTCACAAACTGATCTCCCTCAATAAACATCACATTCACAGTTGTTTGCTCTGCTGAAGAGGGTTCAGCGGCAGTTGGCTTTCTGGAAAGGAAATCTGCATACACATTTTCTTTACCAGGGAGGAATTCAATGGTGTAGTAAAAAGCAGCGAGAAGTAACGACCATCTTTTGATTCTGGCTGAGGCTAGCTGGGTCACTGGTTTATGCTCTCCAAGTAAAGTGATCAAAGGTCTGTGATCTGGAAGAAGTTTGAATGTCTTCTAAGCAAGTACTGGTGGAACTTGGTGACTCCAAAAACAATCGCTAAAGACTCGCGCTCAATTTCAGAGTAATTTTGTTCTGCACTGTTCAATATTCAGGATGCATAAGCAACAGGCTCCAAAGAACCATCAGGTCCAGGTTGAAGTAATGCAGCTTCCACGCCAACAGAAGATGCATGACATTGCAAAACCAGTTCAGCAGCAGAATCATAGTACAGCAGAATCGAGTCAGAACATAAAGCTACTTTGATGTTACCAAAAGCATCCTGTTCAGGTTTTCCCCATTCCCAGGGTGTCCCTTTCCGAAGTAATCTGTACAGGGGGTGAGGCAATTCTTGCAAAATCTGGCACAAATTTACAAAGGAAATTTGCACTTCCCAGGAAAGATTGTAGCTCATTTAGACTTGTTGGAGGCGCTGCGTACTGAATGGCATGTACATTCTCCTTGGTAGGGAAATTCCAGCAGCAGAAATTGTTGTGCCCAGGTACACAACTTCATCAAGCATGAAATGAAACTTGTCAGGGTTAAGTTTCAGTCCACATTCTTGTAATCTCTGTAAAACCCGATGTAGGTTCTCAAAGTGGGTTTGGGTCTAGAAGATCCTTTAAGACATTTTCCATGGTGCGTTGGAAGATAGATACTGCCCTACTAAGTCCGTACGTCAGGCGTTTGTACTGGTACCGGACCCACACGCGTATTAATGGTCGCGTACTTTCTACTTTCAGGGGTAAGTTCCAGACGATTGTAGGCCAGGGAAAGATGTATCTTAGTAAATCTCTTTCCCCCTGACAGTTGGCTCAACAGTTCCTCAAGAGTTGGCACTGGGCATTGCTCAAAGATTGAAAATTTGTTATTGGTAACAGAGTAATCACCAAAAATTTTTCAGATCACGACTTGGTTTCACAATAGGGACTGTTGGTGAGGCCCATTTCTCAATGATATTATCTTACACTAATTAGTTTAGAGTTTCCTCATACTTGGATCGAGTTGCGAAAGGTACAACTCCAGGTTTGGTGAACACAGGATTTACGTCTTTTACCGGTGATGACACCTGAATGGCTTTTTCGTTTTCGCACGGTGTTGTTGTCAAACAAATCAGGGTATTGACATACAACGTCCTCAGCTGTAGTTGAAACAGTACTGAAAATATTCTGCTAAGATAATGTAAACTTAGACATCATGTCACGACCAAAGAGTGATGGTCATGAACAACACGAATTAAAAGGGTGTCAACCTGATTTCCAATCTGAACTCTCATGTCCTTTTCCCTCAGACATTCAATGATATCCATGGTGTAGCTTTTCAGAATGACTGTGGAGGGTCTGAGTGTATCAATTTGACCTCTCAGTTTAGAAAAATCTGCATACCCTAACAAAGTTACTGAACTACCAGTGTCAACTTTCATAGGAACCTTTTTGTCCTCAATCAATAGTAACTGTAAGGTTGTAAAGGGGTGGAGAAGTTGTAGGACTACCAGAAGATTTCACACTTCTAAAGTATACTGTAAAACCTTTGTCATTGTCCTTTTCGTTCTCACTGGGAATTCCTTCTTGAGTTGGTGTGCCTGTAACTTGGTGTGTTATATTGCAACTACTTTCTCTTTTTTTCTTGAAACATACCTTAGCAAGGTGTACATTCTTTTTACAACAGCTACATGTAGACTTGACATGGCTGCACATGTCTGCCGTATGTTATGAAGACCCACACCTAAAGCACTATTTTCCATGACCTTGGGTTTTAACAGCGGTTTGTTTTTTGCTTTCCTGGCGAGGAGTAGGTTTCTTGTGGACAGCATACACAGCTTGAACTTTAGCACTCGAAGTGTCAGCACTAGCCTGAAGTTTTCTGGATTCTCTTTCTGCCAATTCATCTACTTTAGCCACCTTAAGAGCTTCGTAGGTCCTCTCTTCTGAGAGCAGCTTTTTCTTTGCAGTTTGACTTCTCACTCCTCCCACGAATTGATCTTTCAAAGTTCTTGTCAGGTAAGTACCAAAATTACAGTTCACAGCTACGCGTTTAAATTTGTTTGCGTACTCAGTTACAGTTTCATTCTCACTCTGGACGGTGTGGTGAAAGCCATAAGATTCTGCAACTTCGAGTACCTTAGGTTTTTAATAGCCCTTCAAAATGTCTGGTAGACAAAGCTCTTTAAGTGTTTTTTATGCCGTCTTACCGATCAAGGAGATGGTAACGGCAACTTTCTTCTTGTCTGCTTCTCGTTTAACCGCGGCTCTAGCATCTTCTGCGAATTGATCAATGCTGCTTGCAACGAAGTAGCGAAGGAGCTTAGCTTAATCTGTGAAGTCAACGACATCAAACGGTTGCAGAATTCCGAACTGCAGCCCTCATCGTTGATCGATTTCTTTATCCTCGTCGCCAGTTTGTTGTGGTTCGAATAACGGGGAGAAAACACATAAAGTATACTGTAGAACTCAACGATTTAATGCAAAATGTCGAACCACCGAAAAGAACATGGCAAAAAAAACCTTGAACTGAGCATGCGCTCACTTACATGTATATTCATGAGATATAACAATGACCCCTACTTTTCTTTCCAGGAACAGATTTTATTTACAGTTATCCCCACATTGTCCAAAAAGAAACAAAAAATCAATGTGGGAAGTTAAAAAAATCAAGATTTCTGTGCACGGGACATCGAATCCTGCCATCTTGTGGCTGCAAGGCGCGCGAAACTATAGTCGCTAAATGCGAACTTGATCTTTGAAGAATCTCGCCAGTTGACTAAATTCACTTAATAGGTCCACTTAAACAATATTTGGCATGGAACGTTTCACTTCAACGACTTAGTTGTAATATTTTTGGGCTTACAGAGTATTGAAGCCTTTTACGCTAACGGGCATGTTCTCCCCAAAATGAAGTCGGTGACCCCCCATTTTCTTTACATTTCTGACATAACTAACCCATCATCTTACAGTGGTAAAAGTCTCAGAAAAAAATCAATGTTGGAAATTTTTCACGTCCTGCACCTCCTTCGCATATGCCATAGAAAACAGCGAACTAATATCACGAAATATCTACTGAGAACATTTACGTTGAAAAGGACCTACATCAGGGTCTACTGCAACGGTCAAATATTTTTTCCTTGCAATTCCTTAGATAAAGCGATTTTTCATATATATATATATATACATAACTTGCACAAAAGAGGATGGTCTTCCAATAAAAAGCACTTTATTTTAAATATATATATATATATATATATATATATATATATATATATATATATATATATATATATATATATATATATATACCCGACCTTATGAAAACCAGGTCGACGAAAATTCGAGGCTTTTTAGAACTTCCTTTGCTATTACCTCCGTTGTTCAACAAGGACACTTAACTTTTTGCTTATTACCAGATTACAGTGTCGACGAAAGGAAAAAAAAAAGAACATGGCTAACGCTTTCCAAACTATTTTGTGTTTTTCCAAAATAGGTTTTTCCGCGATAAAAGGGGTTTTAAGAGGAAGAAACTGGCACATTTCGGCAAAATCACCCTCTTTTCTTTCACCTAGGAAAGTTTGCAACTCTAAATTCACGATATTTTACGTAATATTACGGATTCGGTGGGGTTTTTTGAAAGAGACTTTTTCCTAATATTTACGGATAAAGAAAATACTGGGTCCCGAAACACAAAAACATTTAAGGTTTTTGCGGAGTGTTCAATTCGTCCACATGTTATGATAAAAAATACCTCATTTTTTGCGACAGTAGAAATTAACCATGATCACTTTATGCATTTATTTCTGCAGACAACCTTGATACTAAGAAATTTAAGTTTCTTCCCGAATCAATTCTAATACCAAAGAAAGCGATGACTGGGATTGCAGAAATTCTGCTTCCCCCAATGACTGTGGTTACAGAAATTCTGCATCCCCGAATGACTGGGGTTGTAGAAATTCTGCATTCCCCAATGACTGGGGTTGTAGAAATTCTGCATCCCCCAATGACCAGGATTGCAGAAATTCTGCATCCCCCAATGACTGGGGTTACCGAAATTCTGCATCCCCGAATGACTGGGGTTGTAGAAATTCTGCATCCCCCAATGACTGCGGTTACAGAAATTCTGCATCCCCCAATGACTGGGGTTTTAGAAATCCTGCATTCCCCAATGACTGGGGTTACAGAAATTCTGCATCCCCGAATGACTGGGGTTGTAGGAAATTCTGCATTCCCGAATGACTGGGGTTACAGAAATTCTGCATCCCCCAATGACTGTTGCAGAAATTCTGCATTCCCCAGTGACTGGGGTTGTAGAAATTCTGCATTGCCCAATGACTGTGGTTACAGAAATTCTGCATCCCTGAATGACTGGGGTTGTAGAAATTCTGCATTCCCAAATGACTGGGGTTACAGAAATTCTGCATCCCCCAATGACCAGGATTGCAGAAATTCTGCATTCCCCAATGACTGGGGTTACAGAAATTCTGCATCCCCCAATGACTGTTGCAGAAATTCTGCATTCCCCAATGACCAGGGTTTCATTAACTTTGCATCCCACAATGACTGGTGTTCCCTGATGTGAGACAACTTTGCAACCCCAAATGAACCATTCTTAAGAAGCACAAGGTGACACATTTTACTGCTCCTGAAATAATAAATTATGATGATATGATGATAATAATAATAATAATTGTTATTATTATCATCATGCAGCACTTAACAGACCTAACGGTAAACATGTACATTCACCATAAGCTAACCTAGACCACAAATAAGTCACAAAATACTTATTTTTTTAATAACATACTTAACTTCCCTTCCTAAAATACATGAGCATTTTAATAGTTCAATAAAAAAAAGTCCCAAAACTCATACATCCAAGAGGAGTTCACATCATCTCATAAGACTCCTTTAAGCTTGGCTATTCCCTGATACCTAGATTGAATCAGAATTCTTTTATCTCCCAATCCTACATGTAACTATTGATCATACATCAAACCACATAATCACGAATTTGGAGAGGTAAAGGAAATTATGTTTTTACATGGAAATAGAAGAACTCTCCCACCCTTAGTATTACTGTGTGAATCCAAAAACTGTGAATACTTTGATTTAATTTTGACATTTCCCATTGTGCAGCAACCAATCAGAAATGACATGAAACCACAAACTAATTACCATTACTTTTTGTGGTTAAGTTTTCTCTCGTGTTATTGGCTTCTTACTTCAAACACAATAACATTCTTAATATTTCTAGTGTCCACGACTTTCAGATTTTCACAGTAAATAGGATGCCAAGTATAAGCAATTTATTTTTTCACAGTGCTTAACCTAGGATCAGTATGACCAACTTGATAAATTATGGTGACAATGTAAAGTTACCAAGGGAAAGGCTGAGTTAAATACATGATAGCATGTCACTAAGCAGAGCATCAATAATAACTTGCACAGTAGACCATTTTTGTGTGATCAGCAATGAACTGGAACCAGCTTGGAGTTGAGACTGAAGCAGGGGAAATACTGGTTTCATTAAAATATTTACATGAGAAAAGATTGACCTGCATGAGCCTCAACTTATAGCTACAATAGCTTAAGTTTAATTTCAAGAATATGAAAATGTTCTTTTCAAACTTACATGTACATGTAACTTCATGATACTGTGTCTTGACCATTGCAATGTAAACCTTACATGTACTGCTCCAAGTCAATTCAGTATTAGGAAATGTGAAATCAAGCACAGGTTTAGACAGTGTTTGGTGCAAGTAGGTATAATAATAATTATGGATTGTAAATGGCTGCATGGTTGGATTAGTGTATGTTGTACCAGAAAAATTATACAGTTACTTACTACAAACTTTAAAACATTTACTGGGGCCACAGAATTTCCAAACTGGGCTTCCACTTCTTCCCATGTAAAAAAGCTAACAATAAATGACCTCCTGGATAGGCTTTAATGATTTCATCTCCACTGTAGCAAATTTAAGTTCTTCCAAGCTAAAACAAATAACAGACATTTAAGTGTTTAGGATTGGATATGTAATCTAATATATAACATAGAACTTACTTTGCCATGCTTGAAGAGCCCTCTGTATTTGATCACAAACAAATACACTTTTTTTTGCTGGTTACCCCTTTCTACTAAGAACTTACTTAGTTCCAAAGAAGACCTTTGCCCTAAAATCTGTTCCGTGTTCCTAAATTAGTTAAACCAGTTCAATTTTAATTTGAAATCCTTTGTTTCAGATTATCATAATTAATATTTGACGAAGAAAAATCGAAGTTGAACTTGTTTGAAAAATCTAAAACAAAGAAAAAAAATTGAACCACAACTCGAACACACGTAGTAAACCACTTGCTACATGTACCCTTGCAAAATGAATTCTCAAGAATTCCTAATAATTGATCCTGGAAATGCAAATTAGGATAACTTCATAAACTTGGAATTTTTGAGAATATCTGGGAATGGTTAAACAAGTTACTGAGAATTAAGAATTCCTAGGAATTTCTGAGAATGTTTTAGAATGGTAAAAAGTTGGAATTACAAAGCCGGAAACTTTGGGAATCTTTGAGAATGAGTCCTCATTGCCTGACTCTGAGTTTCTGACACGGAGTTGCTGACACCAATGTCTAATAGCATATTTCATGGGTTAAGTAACGTCACTCCATGTTAAAAGAGATCAAAAGAAGCTTTAAACACAAGTTACAAATGTACTTGGTGTGAGACTTCATTGGTTGCAAAGATGATCGAGAAGAATGTTCTTATTGTTAAACATTTCTGTAAAAAGAATGTTGTATTTCATCATGTGTGTCTTGTCAGACAAACACCACGAAATTTTGTACACGGACAAGGAAACATTAATCACTTACTAGCCACAGAAACAAGTCAAGTCGTGCTCCGTCACCTTTGTCTTCTCCAAAATTCAAGCTACTGAAGGATCAAACTTCAGCAATTTGCAGTTCATTTCCACAATGAATAAGACATATGTGAAGTATATATGAAATAATTCATATTTGTACTGCGGTTGTAGATGCAAGTGAAGAGTGATCATCGCAGTAAATTTTCCAATTTAAGCAACTGGAAAGAAGAAGCCTGAAAAAATCAGGGCTTCAACAATCCCGTTGAAGCCCTGATTTTTTCAGGCTTCTTCTTTCCAGTTGCTTAAATTGGAAAATTTACTGCGATGATCACTCTTCACTTGCGAATAAGACATACTTTTCAAACTTCTTCAAGATTAAAATTGCAGCAAACCAGTGAAGATTCCTTTAAATGACTCCACGCCACTAATCAGGCACGACACAAAATAAGGAAGAAAATCATGTGATCGCTTCAACGGCGGGCAGTCATCTTGGGTTTCAAGCACTTCATTTTCACGGTGAAAATCCATACTTTTCAAACATATGCAAGATTCAAATTGTAACAAGTCCGTGTAGATTCCATCAGATGATTCCTGGTCCTTTTCGCACGATACAGTCTTTTAAAATGAGAAAGAAAAGCGAAGAACACAGCCACATGGCGTGCAGCCATCTTGGATTTCAAAAGACATTCAGTAGGGACTGGGAATGAGTGAGCCGCTTGGGTCAGCAGCCGTACAAGTGAAGCAAGCATCAAGGAGAAACGGTTATTTTTTGTTTCTGGCGAGATCGATAAATTCAGGCGGTTTCTCCCCTCTCTGCTGTTACTGATCTTCGCTTCTTTTTAGCTAAAATGTTGGATGAAAACAAGGGAATGTGGGTGGCCACTCGGGTGAAAGAGGTGAGTTTCATTTTAAAGAGCAAATGATACTAATTCTTCAATACATTTGATTACAGATGACACTGCTTTTCCATGGTGACTAGTTTTTCAGTGCCTGGATAATGATTGCTCTCGATCGTACGGCAATTTCTACTTCAGAAAAAGACAATCAGTGAAAATATTAATTTACAGGGGCCTCTCGCAAGAACGATCAGAGATAAAATTTTACCACACTTTGTTTTGTTTTGATGCAGGTTTGTAGGACATCAGATCGATAAGGACAGTCAGCTCTCCAGATTCTTCTTCAACGAGCTAAGCCTAAGTCCGGCAGGTTTCTTTCGCAGGTCACATTCCACAGGTCAAAGTACAGGTCACTGTGCTACAGATAAATAAACAAGCCCAAAAGTGTCTCCTAGCCCTAACAACTACCCAAAATTTATTTTTAGATTGTGATGAAAGATTGTGAATACATGTAGTTACCAATCGACAAAACAGTGACCTGTACCTGTGACCCGTGGAATGTGACCTGTAAAAGATACCTGCCTGCCTACGTCTTGTCCACATTTTATGAAGTGATATGACTTGTGAATTTCAATTATAATAAAATACTTTTGATCAGACAAGGAATGGTCAATTTCATTTCATGATTTTCCCAATTACTTTTTTCGTTGTTGGAGGCTATCCAAAAATTCAAAAGTACTGTGACTTTCTCCGAAGGATTTCCTCTGAAAGTATTATTAACATGACTTCACTGACAGGAGCCAAAGCCAGTGAGCTTTTGTCTTAATTTTGAGAGATAAACAGTTGTAAAATTATTATTATTTTGTTATGTAGTCATAGGGTCCGGACGCACTGGACTGACAAAATTTGTTTGGCCCTTCCAAAAATCTCGACAATTTGTCTCTGCCAAATTTTCAATTTGTCAAGCTTGGGTGCACTGAGACACAGCAAAATATTTGTTAACCACAAGTGTCAATCACACGGAAATAAACACCATCGCTTTGCCGCTTGTTTCTTTGTCTGCTCTTGAATCCTCAACTTGGCTGCTTTGAATTTGATAAGTCGTGATGCAACTTGTACATGTACTCGGCTGGCTCGGGTGGTTTGCATACGGATGTGTATTTGGTCAGTTTGCATAGGGATGTACAAATTGAACAGTCCTTGGCCCTGGAGACTGAGCTGGAATGTAGACTTGGAAACCATAATAGTTGTAGTCTGAGTAAGGATCGTTATAAATGCAACATACCGAGGTACAAATCTTCCATCTTCACCATTGATTGCCGCGATGAAATAATTTTGGTGGGCTTCGGACTGAAACACTCTGACTACAAATAGAGATCAAATTTTTTTGATTGACATTTTCCTTCAAATCATGGCGTGTAAATTAACAAATCTGTCAGATTTCACGCCTGACAAAAATTTGTCCTGCTCCAAGGCAGGACGATGGCATCTTTAAAGTTTGGTAAGCCTTGACAAAATTTGGTTGATCTAAAAATCACCGGGGGCACTTGTCTCAGCAAACTGGTGACAGATTTTTTCGCAAAATAAACAAAAATTTGCCCAGTGCGTCCGGGCCCATGTAGAGCTATAATTTTAAATAATGTATATGTAAAATAAAATAAAAAAACAGTAGGGTTTTTGTCATTGCATGTATGCATTACATCCTTGGTGCATATTACATGTATCTTCATCACATAAAAGTTTAGAAATACATTTGTTCATATGTTTTCAGCTCCAGGTAGCATCCTTTCTTATGAAAATAGAGGAGTTTGAAGGAAAACCAACATGGCGTCTCCATACATGTACTAAATTGTGCTCCAATCTGATTCGTTCATGCAATCAGGAACCATTGTTTTGTAGTTCTAGTTCCAAAATGTTTTCTGGGTTTTTTTTTGGTTAGAGTGAAACAATGTATTTGAATTCTTTCTGAGATAGTGTAACAACAGCGACAACAACAATAACACACACAAAGAACACCACTGTCTACTTGATGGTCTTCACAGCTGAGAAATTGAAACTTGCAAAATTAATGGCTTCTTCTCGAAACGTCTTCGACTCCACATTTCCAAGCTGACAAGCAGTATAAAAATAAGCTTATGTTGACAAGGCCATGCATTCTCATTTTCATTCTTTCCCCACAAGCAAATGTGGTTGGATTTGGAGAGGATAATGATACCTTACACAATGTGATCAGTGATAGAGAAAAAAGAAAAAGAGCCAAATGTTTGACAAGGTAGTCGTAATCTAAGGCTGTGTTTCTGATATTGTTGGCATATCGTTTGTAGGATATTTACAGACAAAATGTAGATATACATACAGGTGTATATGTATAAACAAAGAAACAATATGTATCTTCCTTCAACTAGTCATAGGAGTGCTTTACGCAAGTAGAGGAAAACACAATAGACCCATTCGGTTTACGCACTGTTATACCCAACTCAACCCTTTGGGAATAAAACGTTTTGTTCCAGGTAATTCCATATCGTTCAAATATGAATGCTACATTATAATGCAAATTTAATACACAAAGAATCTTAAGCCCAGGAGATCTGAATTGGGTACAATGTTGACCTAGCTGAATGGGTCTATTCTTAAAGATAGAAAAAAAAGTATGTAGGACAGTTACTCAAGCTTAGAGCTTGAAACTTTATTATGTAGAATAAATTATTGTAGAACTACTGTACATTGATATAAACAGGGAAGTAACATCTGATAACTATCTGAAAATAATTATTGATATCCCTTTGATATCACAGCTTTATGTGAAGATATTCATTCAAATCCAGATAGGAAACAAACAAAAAAGACAAACTGTAGAAAACTGTTTTCCAGTAAGAACAAGGATGGTTCCAAATGTTAATTACATTGCTTGAAAAAAAAACTGAAATTTGCCTGTAAATTATTTTCTAGTGTCCTTTAAAAGTTAGCAATTAGGATTATATCATGTGGCCGTTTATCTAATTAATATTAAATCTGAGCCAAAAGTTTTGTTACATGTAGTTACCTCTAGTGAACTTGTGGGTGGGACTGAGCAAAATTTGAGGGTTAGTAGGTCATTTCAGGATGTAGAATTTCAACAACCCTGGTCGTTGGGGGATACAGAATTTCTACAACCCCAGTCATTCGGGGATACATAACTTCTGCAACCCCAGTCATTGGGGGATGTAGACTTTTTGCAACCACGGTCATTGGGGAATGCAGAATTTCTGCAACCCCAGTCATTGGGGAATGCAGAATTTCTGTAACCTTAGTCATTGGGGGATGCAGACTTTTTGCAACCACGGTCATTGGGGAATGCAGAATTTCTGCAACCCCAGTCATTGGGGGATGCAGACTTTTTGCAACCACGGTCATTGGGGAATGCAGAATTTCTGCAACCCCAGTCATTGGGGAATGCAGAATTTCTGTAACCCCAGTCATTGGGGGATGCAGACTTTTTGCAACCACGGTCATTAGGGGACGCAGAATTTCTGCAAGCCCAGTCATGGGGGAATGCAGAATTTCTGAAACCTCACTCATTAAGGGATGCAGAATTTCTGCAACCCAAGTCATTGGGGAATGCAGAATTTCTGTAACCCCAGTCATTGGGGGATGCAGACTTTTTGCAACCACGGTCATTAGGGGATGCAGAATTTCTGCAAGCCCAGTCATGGGGGAATGCAGAATTTCTGAAACCTCACTCATTAAGGGATGCAGAATTTCTGCAACCCCAGTCATTGGGGGATGCAGATTTTTTGCAACCCTAGTCAATAAACCAAATCTGTTAAATCCATATTGTTGCCAAATAATGCGGAGAGGTTTAATATTGTTGTTATTTTGTTATATATTTGTCGGAATCAAAAATTAATCCGCAAAAATTTAGGAAATATCTGGAACATAAAAAACACACCGAGAAATTTGACATGAATTTGCTTTAAACAGCTATTTTGGAAAAACACAAAATACTTTGGAAAGCGTTGGCTATTTGCTATATCACTACACATGAAATCGACGTAACCTCTGACCTGAACTATCGTGTGGGCAGTAGTGGCAGTTTTGCCCAAATCTTGCTTTGAAACGTCGACCTTGCCGAGAGCAAAGTTGCCGTCGGAAAGAGGCATCGATTTCCACGAAATCAAGCAACGTTTTAAACCGAATTCCCTGGTGGCTAACACAAATAACAGCAAGCTCTTGGTAAATTACATCTACGTAAACATGTGGCAAATGTTACGACTAGATTTTAGGCCGGAAATCACACATTATGACACTTCAAATTATCACATCACTTATCAGATCACTAGCATAGAATCACTAAAGCCGCAAGGGCGGTAACAAGTCGGGAAACTGGAAAAACTTACGGTTTTCGCGCAGAAATACAGAGGCAAATCTTGTCCTCGCCTGATAGTTACTTGAAGTCCCGGATGTTGAAAAACGATTTCAAGCGAACTTCCGTCAAGCCCTTGTTTCTTGCTCAATTTTTACTAAGTCTTTAGCCTGGTCAAAAGTCAAGTCCAATTTCACCATGTGCGCTTACGAATCAACCCTGACACCTACGTTTTGAGGCTAAAGACTCCTTACCTCCGAAAGCAAAGCTCTACAATAACCTTCACTGCGCCTAACAGTCGACTTCATAGCCCCGACAAGATAAATACGCACGAAGGTTATTAGACGAGGCAGATACTGCATCTCGCTAGAATTTTTCCCTCACTGAGCTTCATGATGCTCTAAGGAAAACTTTGCTCTAGGAAGTGAACAGGAAAGCTAAATATACTGACTCCGTTTGAAACTACGCTAAGATTTCAAATTCATGCAAATTTTCTTAAGAAAGAGAGAGAGAGTGGGACCAAATAAAGAGTATTAAAAGGGAGGAGGGGGAGGGTAGGGGGGGGAGAAAGCTTATTTTAACTTTCAATGTTAACTTACTCTTACTAATCAGCTAATTGCCATCGTCGCTTCCCCCAGCACAAGCAAAGACGAAGAAGAATAGAAGGGGGAAACACACCTCAGTACTAAAATAAACAAGGCTTAGTATAACTTTCCTGCGACCCTGTTTTCAAAAATCCAGGTAGATATATATATATATATATATATATATATATATCTGTCTTGATTTACAAAACGGTACCTCCAGGAATTTTTAGCAACAGTCTCATTTGAGGCTTGTTCAGTACTTTTTGACCACTTTTTCTTTGTCTTTCTGTTTTTAGTACACACATAAACGTGTTTTTAATGCTATTTACATCTTTCCCCACCCCACCCCCCCTTACCTCCTTCCCCTCTCTCCCCTACATATTATTTCCCACAATTCTCCTAGTGTCATAAGTCACTAATTTGAAATCAGCGCGCGCGTTAGAAGTTGTTTTCAGTGGTCGGTTAATTTTCTACATTTGTTTTTGGCCGCCTACAGTGAAGTTTTCCGGAAGGCATCATTAAGCCTTATGAAGGAACAATTCTCACGATTGGCAAAGTCTGCCGTCGTCCAATATGTTACCGTATTCCGTCTCATTTTGGCTAAACGGGTGAAACACCGATCTCGGGCTTGAGACGGAAAGGCATCATATTGCGAGCTTTGCTGTGGGCGGTGACGAGTCTCTGGCCTGAAAAAGTAGTTTGTAGGAGTCAGATCTATTCGGCGAGAGCAAAATTAAAGCTGATTTGTGACCAGGCCAGAGACTTAGTTAAATTTTTTTGTCAATACCGCCCTGTATTTGTCCGTTTGAAAACGAATGGCTACATCCGGGATCTTGAATAAATCGACTGTGTCGGCAAAGTCTACATGTGATGATTTATGTGGGGAAAGGGAGAGTTATTGAGAGAGAGTAATTTGATGATATTTTCCCCTTATCAAGTGTGGAAACATTGTGCCTGGTTGGTTGTGGATAACTTTATCAGTGCCGCGAACATGGATAATTGTGTGATTTCCTCAACTTGTTTGACAGACGGATTTCAGGTATGTCGTGGTGCTCGTGTTATAAGAATAGTGTGTGCAAGCATAAAAACGCTTCGTGAGTGTTTAGCTGAAGTGATTTTGTCTTAGACAACCGATTCTGGGCTCAAGAACGGTAAATTCTGGATCTGTTTTAGTCGGGCATCTCGCTATGAGCCTCATAGTTTGCGAGACTGAAAGGTCATAATTTCTGTGCTTTTAGTAAATGTTTATTTCATTACAATTCTGTCGCTTTTGCCAAGATCGACTTTTCGTCTGTTTCCAGCGATTTATTTGTCGATTTTAAGCCCTACCTAGCGACATTCAACTGTTTTTTATTCACCTCAGGGGTCAAATTGTTACTACGCGCTTGAAATTTCTGTAGGTACGTTTTTGTAAATTCAGACAGATATATATATATATATATATATATATATATATATATATATATATATATATATATATAGTAATAGTAGATGAGCTACTCAATATGAGTACATACGGAGTTTAATACAAATTTGTTTCGTAGACCAACAGAGTTAGTCCACTCATCAGTTAATCCCCGTACACACTGAGCTATCGTTAACGGTTTACATCGCAACATGATCGCGCAACACTGCCAACAGACGCTAATTTGAAAATTTGAAAATGCACGTGCGCGCTGCTTAATGTAAATTAATCATACTTAAGAATGTACTTTCTTTGATGTCTGCAAGAAGATACAAGTTCACTGCGCTTGTTCAAAGACGCCATTTGCGGGTAACATATTATGAAAAACTTCTCGGTAATACATAAATTGCAACGTTTTGTGAGATTAGTGTACGCCCTTGCCCTTGCGAGTATTTTCCATGAAATGGTGAATGCCACTTTCTTCTCTTTCAGTTTCCAGAGGTACTTGCTGAGCTCGGTGTCATTGCGCTTATTTTCGTGTTTAAATGACATTTGGTGGTTACGCCATCTTGTCTTAAACTCTGTGGCTGTAAGACCCACGTAAGTCTCAGATTTCTCCGCGGTGACAACTGTGGCTTGGTAAATTACTTCCCTCTGCAAACATTCGCCTCTTAGCGGACATTCATCCTTCCTACGACAGTTGCACATCCTTGAGCTTTGACCTTGTTCGAGTGTGTTGGATTTCTTCAGGATGGCTTTGTTATGGCTGTCAATAACCTGCTTTATGTTGGGTGTGCAACTGTAGCTTAGTTTCACGGTGTTTCTATTAAATATTTTACTCAATTTGCCGCCAGCGCAGTGAACTTGTATCTTCTTGCAGACATCAAAGAAAGTACATTCTTAAGTATGATTAATTTACATTAAGCAGCGCGCACGTGCATTTTCAAATTTTCAAATTAGCGTCTGTTGGCAGTGTTGCGCGATCATGTTGCGATGTAAACCGTTAACGATAGCTCAGTGTGTACGGGGATTAACTGATGAGTGGACTAACTCTGTTGGTCTACGAAACAAATTTGTATTAAACTCCGTATGTACTCATATTGAGTAGCTCATCTACTATTACTGTCACAGCTCCTTTATTGTAGAGCACTATCCTGGATTCAGCGGTGAACATTAACTGCATTTATATATATATATATATATATATATATATATATATATATATATATATATATATATATATATATATATATATATCTGACTGGATTTGTCAAAAGCTGCCTACAGAAATTGTGAAAACAAGCAAATTCGGCTGCCGTCACAAAGCACAAAGTCAAACCTGTCCCCACCCCTGTGCTTTGCTCAAACAACTGCCACCCACCCACCCACTGCACAATGTGGCTTCACTCTAATTGGTAATCAAAAGCAAACTATCATTCAGGCCTACACTAGACCAGGCAAAATTGCCAAAGCATCCTACACTGTAAAGACTCACTTAATGGAGCTACAAACTCTAACTGCAGTCAAAGTCTCAAAGTAGGAACCCCCCCAACCCTGTGCTTTTGACAGAAAACTGAGACTCACCCACCCACTGTTAGAACTATCCCTAGGCTGTTTGGCAAAGCAGGCCTTGACGGCAAGCCCCTTCAATTTTGGCCAGCCACAATGGCTTGAACGCTGGCACAGCCCGCGTTCAAGCCAAAACTTTAGCGGCTACCTTTTTAAAAATTCGCTCAGATATATATATATATATATATAGGCGCCAGCAAGTAAAAGGTTAAATGATTTTACTTTTCGCTAGCCAAAACGACCCATGCGTACGCATTTGGAGTCTTGAATCCGCCAAATTCAGTTTAGACACTTTATGACGAATACATAACAAAGAAAGACCGTAAAAAATGCCAACATACCAGCACCGAACGCTTTGGTCTGACCAACGCCTCAATGTGCGCCAAGCCAGAGGCGTATGTAAAGTAAAGCACTATTTAATCCTAAGCACTTTTCTGAGTGTGGTAAGCTATTATTTAAAGGCGTGGGAGACAGTTAAGAAATCTGGTCAATTTCACTTGTTTTGCTAATGATGCATTTTTGTTTAGAGGGGATGCAAGGGTGGAGTTGGGGAGGGGTTGTCTAGAAGTTCTCCAAGGTGCGAGATTGCGGAAAACCACCTCGTATCTCATTTGCGCATCATGTAAGCCAAAAAAGACAATGCATTATGTCCTGTTTTAAAAAGTAAATTAACTTTTCTCGGTCCCGCACCTGACTGGCACAATAACGAATGTTTTACTTAAAAGTAGTGAAATAATATATATAGGTAATTTGCAGCCAATCTCTAGAGACACAGATATCAATGATGAAATGTAAAAATGCTGGTGGACGAACAAAACGAGCTAATATAAGAGATCTATTGTTTACCGTCCACCAGCATGGCGGAGATGACGTAACGTGAAAACCACCTTTATGAGAATTTCTGCACATTTTCCCTAACGTTTCACAGTAGTGTTTACAACAAAACCTTGTTTCCTAGTTTTGTACCTTTTCAATTGATGCTTCAAGATTGTGTGAATTTGAAATGTGTGTATAAAAATTACGACAGTGTAATCTGTTTATAAATAGGGAGTTTAAGAAACGAGGACGGCGATGGCAACGAGGGTTGTTTACCATTTACCCAAAAAATCCGGAAATTTCGGATGGAATGTAAATGGGAAGACTATTTTTTTCAGTCTTCCCGAATGGAAATTTCCACGGGAAAACGGAATTTCTTGAAAGGTAGTCCAAAATTTCCAACCGGAATTTCCGAACGGAAAATGTGTTTAACACTTGCGATTTTCACCAGTTCCAAGCCCTGCTACAATTTTGATACGTGTCACATGTTATTTAATATGGGTTGTGCAAATGGTACACGCCAATCCTGAACGGAATTTTTCATTGGGGATTTTGCTTACCATTTGTACAAACCGTCGACCAACCGGTTTTCTCATGTAAATGGTAAACAACCGAGAACACCACAAAACAATGGGCTTAATGAGTAAAAACAATCGCTCTGCACGTGCGTTTTACAGTTTTGTACATTTCTTTACCGTCCTCTGCAAAACAACAACATGAAATGACCAAATTTCAGGTTTACTCAAGAACGTAAGCATATGACAGCAAAAACGTCTTTGTTGTGAAAAATAAATTTATTATGCTTATTATTATTATTATTATTATTATTATTATTATTATTATTATTATTATTATTATTATTATTATTCAGAGATTGCAGAGAACCTAAGTGAAATTGTTCCACGGAAGACCAAGCGAGCTCTAAAACTAGCGCAAGAAAAAGGCTCCTCTGTATGGCTCACAGTTCTTCCCCTTCA
>OX419337.1:10439573-10447073 GCA_948470475.1 Galaxea fascicularis
ACTTGTTTAGTATTGCAGAGACTTGCTTAAGTAGATGGTACCCTGACATTTGATCTTCCCGGAATGACAAGTACATTGGTTGAAACAGCTACTTATTCCCGGCCTACAAACAACTCGTACGCTTGTATCTTTACTGTCAAACAACTCTTTTGAAGGCCTAGTGAATTACTAATTAGTAAAAGCGGGACAGAATATGAGCACCATCGTTCTTACGTTTGTAGATACCGTACTGTAATAGCTTTTCAATAAGGATCGAGGAAAAGAGGCGCTTTACCACCCTTGCGCATGTGAAAGATCATTTCCCTACCCTCTCAGTTTTTTTCGTGGGGAAGGGGGAAGGGGGGAACGGCAAAACCAGTGGCTTCTATAACTTTTCCACGCCTTTCATAAATATTTGACAGCTTCACTTGTCCCCTTTCGTAAATCCGGCTAAACCTTTCTGTTCCGTGCTCTCTCAATTAGCAGCTAATACGGCTTAAGTGGCGGCGTTTTACAGTGTATGAAGCCTACGTCCGCGTCGAAGAATAAACAAGTTTTACAACTACAGTTCGCAGAGTGCTGCTCACTTGTTTAGCATTTAAAAAATTGTCTTCACTTTTATCATCGATGTAACGCAACAACGCAACGTTCAAATCACACCTCGGCGTTCTTCAACAGAGTGTATGACTTCTCCGAGATCTCCTCCGTGCGCTTCGCAATAGGTGGTGGCTTGAGGTGTCTTATCAACCTCTCCTCCCAGTTTTTCCTCTCAGTGAAGTCGTTGTAATCCAAAAACGTTCGGTTACGCAGAGCCTTCGGCAATTTGTTGCGATCAACACCATCAATTCGCATCACGATGACCGACGAGTCACCCATCTCTGTGCTTCGGTAAAGGGCCATTTCCAGTTCTCCGCGGCAAAACTTGCTAGACATGTAGTTGTGTGACATGACTGCCAGAACTTTACGACTTGTGTACACACTTTGCGCCATGTTGTCAACCACAGGCTTACCAATCTCAAAGTCCCTGTAGTGTATACAGCAGTTGAGTTTGTGCTTCTCTGCCAGCGGGATGAGCTCTTTTTTGACCCAGTTCCAATCCTGGCTGCTGAAGGTCACGAAAACATCATATCTGAACTGATGACTATTCAGTGGAGACTCTGATTGCGAGAGAGCATAACACAATATTAACTACTTATTTACCGTGAGTGAGGTCTCTTTCAAACTGAGGCCTTGCTGCACTAACTTGCGAGGTCAACACGGCAAGACCGAGGATTGTTCTTCCTTTCCAGGAAAATAGAATGCATTCTATGAATGTTCCTCGTCATTCGTAATTTTAAAAGATCTAGATATTTTTGTTTCACTTTAATGCAGCAGTTATTGAGAGGAAAAGTTTCGCCATGAGTTTTCTCGCTGAGCTTACGAGAATCGCCGTGCAAAGAAAAATGTTTGTAATGCACTCGGGTGTTACAAGGAAATCCGGCCCGCTCAAAAGCTAATCAAAGCGCTCGTGCTATTCTTACCATATAATTAATGCATATAAACTGGACAGGCCCTTTTACAGTTGCCTGCTTACTGCATAGAGTTTCGCGTGAAAGCTACGCCAGAATTAACCTTGTTTTGATACAACGCTGGCGCCATCTTCAGCTCAGCGCAACACCATGTCTAAATCAACTAGCTGAAGTCCTAAACAAAACAAACAAACAAAAACTAAAGTCTAGTCAGACCAGGTAGAGTCTGCACTCTGACAAAAAAACAACTGGGCTTACCGGAAAACGGTTCTTCGGTATTTCTCTTATTGCGGCACAGTCTGTAGGCAACGAAAGCCACACCAAAACCCAAGATGATGCCACCCACGGTAATAGAGGAGATAGCAATCAGTGGACTCTCCTCCGGCACAGTCCAACTACGCTTCAAGTGTGCATCATCCTCTGAAAACCGGGAAGACGGCGAAAAAAAAACAAAAGTCACTGGCAGAGAGAAATGAAGAGTAATCATAACCTTGATCTTAGCGAAGAGTTTCAACAGGATGAACATCGAAACGCTCTTCTAATTAATTTAGATCCACGTAAATTAATTTTGTCGTGTGCCGGGCCTTAAATTTTAGACACACGCGCCAAATTCAAATGGGTACCGTGTTAAAACGCTTGTCGCGTAAACCGGGCTTTAGTTATCAAAATCAGCGCATTGCATTTTACAGACAAGTGTGGCCAAAGGGTCAAAGTTTAAGAGGGAAAGTTTTTCGTTTGGTGAAAAACCTCTCTCTTAAACCAACAGGAAATATAAGAACTGGTTCTTTTTTAGTAGACAGTATGCATCTGACAGTGTGGGCATGTATACTGTTAGCCACGGAGCTCAGATTTAGACGAATAAGGGAAAGACTTCTCTTGCGACAATAAGAAAACCCCTAGTCTTCTAAGAGGTCCCTGAAGGAGATCCAAAGACCACTAAGTTACAGCAGTCAAGGTAAGACGCGGAAAAGATGCCTTTTTTTTTATTTTAATTTTCATAACTTACCTCCAATTTTACGACCCAGTTCGAGTCTCGTGGAAAGACTCACTCTTGTCTGACCAACTTTAAACTTCACCCCACATGAATACCAGCCATAGTCTACTACGCTAACATTGGCAATGTGGAGCTGAAATCTTTGACTTGTAATCGAGTTTAGCCCTTCCTGGGGTTTAAAATCTGTCTGTTTGTAATTCTGGGAATCGTTCTTCAAATCCTCATTAAAAACCCAAAATGTCCTTGTGCTTTCCAAAATGGAAGGATATTTAGCGCTGCATATTAACAACGCTGGAGAATGAAGATCTGCATAAACCTTCTTCGCAATTGCATGGACACGAGGGAAGGTATCTGAATCTGAAAATAATCTTCATGTATTAGTTGCAGTTCTTGGTTTACTGTGATATCGCTGCTTATGAAGCCGCCATTCCACTGCGCTTCGAACAGGTGCAAAGATTTGTTTTAGCGACAAAAATTTTGGGGGGCTAGGTGCACTTTAAAACGTTACGAATGTAATCAGTAAAGAATGTTGCTTTCGTCTGTCCTTGAAGAGTAATACTTACAATTCTCCTAACATGTACGGAAAAGCTTTACATGAGATACATCAATCGAATAAACGATAAAAACATTGAGTACAGCGCATAACAGTAACTTCTACAAAATGAGAACATACCTTTCATCAAGACATGTAAACGTCTTGTTTCCTCACCAAACCCGAGAGTTGTGTTGATTCCACAACCATATTCACCGCTGTCATTCCCTGAGATATTTAGTATGGTGACGATGATCTTTACTACACCGTTTGTAGTCACCTTGGATAACTTGATTCGGTCTGATTGATCGATACTACGATCCTTGAATTTCCAATAGGCTGTAGCCGTCTTCTTTTTACACTCATTTTTCTTACAGGTACATTCCAGAGTAATGTTTGTACCCTCCAAAGCCACAATTGGATGATTCGCGTCACCCGATTCCCACTTTATTAAGTCAGATCCTAAACCGTAAGGAAAGGCAAACTATTAGGGGTAATTATTTAAACATTTTTTCGCCGTTACGGACCGATATATCTAATTCGATTTTGAGGTTGGAGGATTCCCATATATTTCCGTGACAACAGAAGAGAAGTCCACATATTCTACAAATGTCCGAAGAGTTTTCGGGTCCGGGATACTATCTTCCAATTCCTTTAATCATTTTCGAGCAAAGTGCACTAATGCTCTTAAAATCTTGTAATTTTCGTTTTCTTGTTCACCTCCAAAATTATTCAAAATCGAATGTCTTTTAGTAAAAATCGGAAATTTTCAGAAATGTTTCCGAGAATTTTGAGAAACCTAGAAAGGCATGGAATCTTGCAATGACTAACGATTAAAAAGTTTATTCAGGTTCCCACGAAAATCTTCTAACATTAGTAATTCTTTCAGCATATTTCTGCTGCAGTTAGATAAGTTAATTGTGTCATAAAACATAAAATTCGGGGTCGAATTCGTCCAGGAGATAAAGCACAAAGTTTGCTTGAATGCCGTTTTTACCGTGAAAATATTTAAAATGAACCCATGTAGACGAAGTTTCTTTACACCGTTAATAAACATTTTTAAAAAATTATAAAATTAATACATTTAACCAATAACAATGCTCCTCTTCACAAACTGAAGTAAATCCTGGAGGTGTACTGTTTGAAACCCTGCAAAGCCACAGTGAAGGCGGAATACGAAAAACCATTGGTATTCAAAGGAAATATTTTCTACTTTTCCATTGGAAATTTTCTCATTATTTCACAAAATGCAGAGAATCAGTATAGAAATAAATCGCTGAGAAAACAATTTGGATCACTGTGCATTTAAAAGAGTTAAATTAGCTCAAGCTATCGACCCTCGAAGGCACCAAGTTTATTCACATTTCTTCCTCAGAGAGCGTTCTCTGCATTGCGTGACGTGACACTGCGCTAAAGTACGTTGCGTGGGCAGTAAAGTAGACTGCTAACAGTTGCATTTCTGGATAGTCGAGTGGCTGCGCGAAAAGATACAAAACATGAAGCAAATAAGCCGAGAGTGATAAGAGGAGAGGCACCTCCCCCATACTCCTCCCCAACCTCTCCCCCTTGTTGGGGACAAACATTCTTGATTATCCAGAAAGGGACTGTTAGCACTCTATCAGTATGGATGAGCAGTAAGAATAAGCAACGAACGTCCTTTGGGGAGATAAAACTATTAGATGTTTACTTACGTTTTACCATGACCATGACCTTCCGTTCAGAGGTGCCGAAGATGTTGTCAGCGCGGCATGTGTATGTTCCATGTTGGTACTCCCTAATTGCTAGTATTTTCAACTGGGACGATTTGGAAGAGTAGTTATTAATAACAATCGAATAACTATCATGACCATCACGAAGTTGCAAGCCATTTCTCCACCAGGAAACATCCGGTCGAGGCCATCCAGCATCCACTCTGCAATCTCCTATTTCCGAGGAATAACGCTGATTCACTATTTTAACGAGTGGAAGGTTCCTGAGCTTGGGTTTACCTGTTAATGTTAATTATACATTCCCTCAAATCTTTCAACTTAAACAAGATATTCGTGAAAATTAAGAAGGTTTACTGAAATAAACAACCAGTGAGAAATTAATGAAGTTAAAGTAGGAACGAGGATACGATAGAATAGCATAGGGTACGTTAAGGTAGGATGGGATGGGACAGGACGAGACGGGATAGGGTAGGGTAGTATATCTTCGGACAGGACAGGATAGGATAGGATAGGATAGGATAGGGTAGGGTAGGGTAGAAACGGGACGGGACGGGACGGGGAGGGACGCGATAGGGTAGAGTATGATAGGGCACAATAGGATTGGACAGGCTAGATAAGGATAGGATAGTGTAGGGAAGGAAAGGGTAGGATAAGATAGGATAGAATAGGATGAGATATGATAGGATAGGATAGGAAAGGATAGAATGGGATAGGATAGAATAGGATAGAGTAGAGAAGGGTGGAAAAAGGTAGGGTAGGATAGGATGAGATGGCATGGGATAGGATAGGATAGGGTGGGGTATGTAACCGAAGTTACGCGTATTTGTGCTCAAACTGTTTTATTTTGAAAATATCCACACTCCTACGGTACTGTACAAGATAAAATGAAAAATACAAACAAGACAAAGTTAAGAAAATGCATTAACGAAAACGAAGAAACGATCAAATGTACAATAGAGTTAAAAAAAAATATATTTACCTTAACGGTGCATTGACTTAACGAAAAGAAACAGCTATGGTCCGTAAACTTCCATAAAAATTGTGACAAAAAACGTTGACAAACAAGACTGAATTTATATCCTAAAACTAGAGAAATTGCGTAACGTTACGTAACGACATGGTGACACTAAAGACAAAGTAAACAATAGAAGGAATACAAACTACAAAAAAAAAGGACAGCTAATAAACAAGTAGACGCGACAAACACGAAATAAACTAAAGAAAAATTTGAATTAGTTTCGCGGTAACAGGGTAGAGTAGGTTAGGATAGGATAGGACTTTAGGATAGCATAGGATAGGATAGGATAGGACTTTAGGATAGCATAGGATAGGATAGGATAGGACTTTAGGATAGGATAGGGAAGGGTAGGGTAGGATAGGATGACATGGGTTGGGATGGTATGGGATAGGATAGGATAGGATAGGATAGGATAGGATAGGATAGGATAGGATAGGAATACAATACATTAAAATACAATACAAATTTTACTCCCCATTACCCTATCGCACTGTATATGGTAAAGCCGACATAATGCAGTTAGAAATTAAAAGCAATGTATAAGTTGATGGGTTCATCGATGGATGAATGAAGGAGCGAATAGGAGAGACTTGCCTGGGCTGACGCTACAATTCTCCTCGCCACGCTTCATTCCGCACTGATATTTCTCGTGATTGGGTATTTTTGTGATAGCCACTGCTGACCACTTCGTATTTTTTTGCTGATCCCGATATATTTCATTTTGTCCAACTGGCTGTTCATTGAGTGTCCACAGAACAGCATCAAAATTGGAGCCGGGAAATGAACAGTTCAGAACCACAAACACTCTAGATGGGTCGTCAGTGTTATTCTTTTCTCCAGGAGAAATTTTGCAGGAACACTTCGATAGCTGTATCTTAAAACACACTGAAAATAAGCAAAGCGTAATGTAAAATATGTTGTTTTCTCAAAGCGTCATGTATAAGATGACATTTATTCTCGGCTAACTGTTGAAGCTGTTGATTTGCCCTCAAATCCCCCAAAATCAGGAGATCAAGAATGGGGCTCTACTCTATGCCGTCTGACAAGGCGGTCTAAGTTAAGTTAGTAGCAATCGATCAATCAATCTACATTTCTTAGAAAATAGCACAAATCTAAAGGTCTGATCCGCAACTAGTTTCAGCTGGTCTTGGCAAGTCAGTAAAAATAGTCTCGTCCAATATAATATGTTGTAGAAGACACACACCTAGTTATTCAGGTACTCGGATTTGTTTCTTTTTTCTTTTATGTTTTCTGCCCGTGTTATTGACTACAGATTTGCTTCTCCACGCGTGCTTTCATGTCGGAGACATGATGAACTCGATTCGACCAATCAGAGCGCCCGTAACTCTTCCAACATTTCTGATAATATGAACTAAGGGACAATTTTATTTAACGACTTAAAACAACTGCTTGTTAAGACAGTTCTAGAATGTGTAATATGAAGACAAAACTACATGGGCGTTTTAACCAAATGTTCTATTCGTATTTTACCTCTAGCACCCTTACACCCTCTTTAAGGAAAACGTACTGGTTACATTTTGCGTAAGGTTTAACAAATCTCATTCAAAGAATTTGTCAGTTCCCCTGCTAAACTGTTTCCCGCATGTCTGTTTATCCACAGGTGTCCCAAGCTCACGTTTAGAGAAAGCGAAGAATTAATTATCTATTTATTCATATAGGCGTCACGGCTGTGCAAGTTGGAACGTGACCTTTCATCTTACGCGGTGTTAGGCTACATGAGAACCGTTGAGAATTTGAGC
>OX419337.1:10467073-10469573 GCA_948470475.1 Galaxea fascicularis
TTTTAACTAGGCCCTTAACGGTTAAACTACAAAGGAAAGAAATGGATCCTTTGAAAGCAAAGGACGAAATTGCAGGTTTGAAGTCAGATCTAAGCCTAATGCAAGCTGACATTGATGCAAGACATCACCACCACTACACTGAAGCTGTCAATCTGGCAGGAAGTGTTTCAGTTGAACCCAGTATGCCAAGAATAGTTCAAAGACAAGTGTACAGAGCAAATGCTGCAGCCCCACACCTGAAGACTATTACAAAATAAATCTTACTAGAGTTTATGGGGCGCCGTTTGTAAAAAAAAATATTTAGCTTAATTTTGTCATTTTTTTCGTTATTTACTAAATAACGTTTTGTGATATGATATCATTCGTTAATGATTTGATATAATAAATCCTGATTTCAAATCATGCGTTTATGATTTGATAACATAAATTCTTATTTCAAATCATAAACGCATGATTTGATACAATAAATCCTGATTTCAAATCATATGTTTATGATTTGATATAATAAATCCTGATTTCAAATCATACTGTTTTTATTTCAAATCACGGACTTACTGATTTGAAATCATAGCTCAGTCACTGACTATTTGATGCTCGGCGGATGATGGTCAGTTCAATCGCTTATTTGAAACCACCAAAAGCCTTATTTCAAATAATAAATCTTTATTTGATATCAGTAAAACCATGATTTAATTTAATAAGTAATAAGTAACCGCAGCGCGTCCATGTGACTTGGTACGTGGGTTTACTATCGTGGGAGTAATCGCAAAGATGGAGACACAACCGGAGCAGCTATCGAGGTCAATCGCTTCTGCGGTGGCTAGAGCCGTCGAGAGGGCAGTTGACCAAGCCTTGTCATCTATTCCTAGCCTTCCTGGCAATTCAGGTTTTGCTCCTGCGACACAAGAGGTATGTACCATTGAACAGTGTACATTGCATATGCATCGCTAGGTGATGACCCGTGTGTCGATGTGTGATTGAAAAAAGACTCATTGTTGATCTCTTCCGAGCGCCCCTTCTATTTTTTGCATGTTGTACTGAATCATTAGCTAAGGGAGTTACATGTTAATCGGGAAGCTAGACAAAATATATGAGAGGGAGAGGAGAGAACAACCTACTTTTGGACCTTTCGCTTTTCTGGCCCATTGCGTGACACACGCGGCTCCGGCAGTGACCTTTTCAGTTGTAGATGTGTTGGCTCCCTTTTTTCATGTCCTTTTAGTAGCCATATTTTTATTCAAAAAGTAAAGGCGGGTAGAGGGCAGGTTGGTAGGTGGAGAAACTGATTTACCCGTCCGACCTGTACAGAAATTTATATCGCAGAAAAAATAATTGAATGAATTTTAATTCATCTGTCATTCAGCAAGAAGAACCAATAGGAACCTCGCAAGATGTGGAAATTGACGAGTTTAATGGTAAAAATATTCACAAATGCTTCTTTGTCAACCAATTTAAGGGTATCTGATATTCTGTCAGGTATATCTGCTTGCCTAGCTTGTTGATCTCTCCTCATCCTTTCCCATAAATGAAGTTCTGCATCAAGGTCAGCAGCATTAGGAATGTCTTGTCTGTAATAATCACAAAACTCTTGAACATTTTGCCTCCAATGCAAATAGTTTACCAGTAAAACAGATGGAATTATTGACAATCCTTTGTAGCAAAGATACACCTCATCTTGAAATCTGTCATTAAGTTGCTGTAGGGAGTGGTCAAGGAAAACTCTTATGGGGCGCCGTTTGTAAAAAAAAATATTTAGCTTAATTTTGTCATTTTTTTCGTTATTTACTAAATAACGTTTTGTGATATGATATGATCATTCGTTAATGATTTGATATAATAAATCCCGATTCCAAATCATGCGTTTTTGATTTGATATAATAAATTCTTATTTCAAATCATGCGGTTGTGATTTGATAACATAAATTCTTATTTCAAATCATAAACGCATGATTTGATACAATAAATCCTGATTTCAAATCATGCGGCTATGATTTGATATAATAAATTATTATTTCAAATCATGTGTTGGTGATTTGATATAATAAATCCTGATTTCAAATCATATGTTTATGATTTGATATAATAAATCCTGATTTCAAATCATACTGTTTTTATTTCAAATCACGGACTTACTGATTTGAAATCCTAGCTCAGTCATTGACTATTTGATGCTCGGCGGATGATGGTCAGTTCAATCGCTTATTTGAAACCACCAAAAGCCTTATTTAAAATAATAAATCTTTATTTGATATCAGTAAAACCATGATTTTAATTTAATTTAAATCAGAACTATTTAAGAAACACTATGGGCCAGGAAAGACTAAATGGACTGGCACTGATATACTCACACAGAGACATGAACTTTGATATGAATTCAATTGTTGACTTATTTGCCACTGAATTTACACCCAAGGAGAATGAGGATGGCAAACATTTTACAAGAAGACGAGAACAATGGATGAACACTAAATACATATTAATAATTAAAGTCAGCAGGTAA
>OX419337.1:10474573-10482073 GCA_948470475.1 Galaxea fascicularis
CATACAAACCCTTCTAATTTTGCCTCATTAAAAAAGGACGAATCGACCTCATTAAAAATGGCGGCTCATTAATATTCCACCAGAAGATAAGATGGCATCCAAATGGGGTGTCCCAAGGGACTAGGGTTAGGGAAATGAGGAGGGTGCATCTCATTAAATCTATTATTCTTGGGGAATCCTATTGTTTAATCCAAGATGGCGGCCAAAAAAAAAAGGAAGCATAGGAGGAGGTATCCCAGTTCCTAGGGTTAGAGGGTGGCATGTCCGAACATGCCCTATTGTTCCCTGTTAATTAATTCAAAATGGTGCCTAAAGGTGCTGTCGAATGACGCAGTACCTGCCATCAAGGAGAATGATGTCATCCCTATCAAGTGGGATGACGTCATGTTATTTTAGGTGTAAAATCAAGGGATGACGCAAGACTATGAAAATGGGGCTTGGCTCAGCAATCAAGGGTAGTAGGAAGCTTGATTGTATAAATAAAACTAGTGATTGTATAAATAAACTAGTGATTCAGAGAAAGCAAAAATCAATGTGCTTATTTTTAGCTCATTAACTTCAGCAGACATGCAGGTCACGCCGGGTTTGTCAATCAGTAGGAGAATCCGCATATTTTTTTTCTATTCTTTTCACGCCTTCTGCTTTTTTTTTTAATTATTTCACGTAATGTCATTAATGGTTAAGGTGTGAAGTAATATTACAGTTTAAAGGCATACAGTTTTAGTGCCAATGGGTTACCTTCAAACAATTAGCGCCATGTATCCGTTGTAAGACCAACAGACTTCTCTCTTTTCTTTTGCTTAGCACAAAATTAGGGACACACTATATTTTGGCCCGAGTTTAAGCTACTTGTAGCCTCTTGTTGTAGAAAAACCGAAAACTTGAATCAAAGGGCCAACGGAGAACAATCTTCGATTACAATGGAAAGATTGAAAGCTAGTGACAGTTCCAGTTTAGTTCAGTTTATTTATGAAATATTTAATGTTACAGAAATTACAGAGACACACAGCGAAATGTGAATATAAATGAATAGGCAGCGGCGCAGAGGGATCGATACATGAATAGTTCATTAGATCTTATTGTTGTCCCTCAATCCTTTACTTGCAAATTTCAGTCTCACACGGATTCACTTGCAAAACAGGTTATTGTGGTCGACATGTCACTGAGCCGAGAGTACGAACATCTTCTCTTAAAGTTACCGCAATCATTTTTACCGTAACAGTTTTACGAAGCTGTATTCGGTTCCCATGGGCATCTCGCTTCCTCAAGGTCTTAAAAGCACCCTTTGGGCTGCCTTAAATTAAAGTGGTTTGGTTCAACTCTCAATTATAGGTAACAAAGAGTCAGTTTAAGTTGTTTGTAACGATCAATTGAAGCGCACGACTGATGATGATGAATTACACGGACTTGAAAATGAAACACACAATACAGAGACTTAAAATGCAGTGAATTTGAAATGTCAACCGCATTACTTTCAAGCAATTTCCAACACTTCATTGCATTAGCAAGAGCTATAACAAATAGACGCATTTGCAAACAACTAAGGGCAGGGCGCACTTTAATAGTGAGAAGCAAACACAACCTTATTGAGGTCCTTTGTCAGCAATCTACCTCCACAACGTCGAGAGAAGTCGCCCTGATGTTTTAACATGGTCGAGAAAAGTCATCCTCATGTTTTAACATGGTCGAGAAAAGTCGCCCTGTTGTTTTAACAAGGTCGAGAAAAGTCGCCCTGGTGTTTTAACAAGGTCGAGAAAAGCCGCCCTGTTGTTTTAACATGATCGCATAAAGCCACCCTCCTGTTTTAACAAGGTCGAGAAAAGTCGCCTTGTTGTTTTAACAAGGTCGAGAAATGTCGCCCTCATGTTTTAACAAGATCGAGAAAAGCCACCCTGTTGTTTTAACATGATCGCATAAAGCCACCCTAAATTCTATGATCAAATTTTAATTTTTACGTCCATGCTAATTGTTCACGCATATCCCTACTACACATGAAATCCACGTCGAAAGGTCATTGACTGCGCATGCTGAGGAAGAAAGATAAGGAAGTAAAAGGATAGTAGCTGCTGCGTTTCCTTCCCCTTCAATTTACTACTGAAGGTGGGTTGGGCGACCAGCTCTTTCATTTAAGAGGGGTTAGTGACCAACTCTTCATTGACATGTTTACGAATGTCCTCCATGGTCTTACCAAAGACGTTGTTGTTCATCAGCTTGAAAAAATCTTTTTCAAAGGTGTTTCTGGCTTGAGCTCGTTTCTGGGTGTTGAGATCAATGTAGGGTTTTAACCATGGAGCCTGCTTGAACTGGAGGATGCGATGGATTTTGGTTAGCTTCATCCCCAATTCCAAGTACAACTTTAAATTTCTGAAGTGGAGAATGTACTTGCTCTTGTTATAGAGGTTGGGGACTAGTTTTCCCACTGCACTGGGGTGATAGCAGAGGTCTTCAGCCAGTTGGGAGTAGGGACTCAACATATCAGGGGTGATCTTCATAGCTTCTGGAGCAAGAGGGTAATCATTATGAAGGTCGTGAAGGTGCTCGGGATACTCCAAATCGACTTCCAAGATGTATCCAGTGGGATAATCGTCTGGCACCTCTTCCACCCTAAAGCCCTCCACCTTCTCCATCCATTGGAAATCACTCACTGGAAGGGGCTGAGACATGGCCCATCCATAGAGGTTGTTAGCATCCAGGTACAAGGGATAGGTCTTGGGTTTCTCGGGATCATAGTCCTCCAGCTGCGGATGGTTGGCTTTGGCATACCAGTGTGTAATCATGGCAATTCCTCCACGCATACCAATAATAATATAATAATGAGGGTTCAATAATGAGATTTTCATAGTGATCTACAAGCTGTTTGACACTATGTCTTGGTGCAGGAATAGGACTTGATATTGTTGGCTTCTTTGTCCTGGGTAATGGTATAGGACGAAGCATTTGTTTTTTTCAGTTGTGATAATTGCTGGAGCTGCTCAATGGATAATCCTTCAAGTAGCTCATTCATTAATTGTTGTTTGTTCATTATATTATAGTTTTTTTGAAATTTTTTCATTAGAGTGCGTTTGACCAATTGTTTGTTTAGGAATATTATCACCCTTGGTCTGAGATGATAATACACCATTTCTTGTGCCAAAATTTTTCATCTTACTTTTATAAAAGTGTTTTACTCTTAAGCCCTTTTCATTTTTAAAATAACTTTGGCTAATTGCTTGTTTAGAAATATTATCATCCTTAGCCCTAGATGAAAATATACCATTACTCATTCCAATATTTTGCATCTTACTTTTATAAAAGTATTATCCTCTTAAGCCCATTTGATTTTTTTTCAAATATTCATCAATAACAGTTTTTGCTTCTTCATAATTATTGGTCAATAAAAATTGGTGACAAAGTTTTTTTTATTTTCTCTTGTTCAGAAGAAAGCTGAGGTTTTTTTAAATTTAGGATTTTTTGAATTCTATGCATAAAAGAAATGTTTTGGAAGAACAAGTAAGAATTAAATCAAGGGAACCCACAATACAACAAGTTCTGAATTTTTTCTTGTTGAAAATACATTCCCCCATAAGACATTCATCTGTATAATTAGTTTTCAAATAATGGCAAACTGCTTTATGAAGTTCAATTTCTTTCCTCGTTTATATTTGGTTACATATTTAATCAGCTTCCATGTCAGATTGTGTTTCAGATTCATTTTTCATGGTAGTGTCTGATTCAGAATCAGTTTCAGTTGTTCTTTTAAATTTCTTGAAGTCTTGGTATTTTCTTTCATACGATAATTTTGTGTAGTCATTATATTGATGTGTTAAATATTTTCACCATAATAAATGAAAAGCCCAAAATTAGAAGTCAATGGATTATTATATGTTAAATTACCATCTTTATCTGTAATTTTTGAAGCTCTTTTTCTGTATCTGTCTCTTCTTTTTTATCTTTGTGAATTGTGAAATCTTCATATCTTTTATCACCAAAATTATTTTTTTTTATTATTTTGTAGAGTGACAACATATGTTTTATTTAAAAGTCTGCTATACTGTAAATCTTTAGCTCCTAATTCAACAACTCTGTTTCTTAAATTATCAAATTCTTTTCCTGTCAATAAATACATATATTAATTCTTCATATTATTACAATCATCAATGAAATAATGAGTTCCCATTCAAGGGCACTCAAAACCAAGTCAGTCATTTTGTAGAAATGTTTTTTCATATATTATTAGAATAGACAATAATCTTTGCAATTATTGGCTATCCCATACAAGAATAACAGGTATACAGGGTTTGATTGTTTGTTTACTCTCCTGTACAGTCGGTATACATATTGCGACGACTCCATTTGGGGTCAATAATCTTGGCCAAATCCGGCGATTAACGTAGTTGTTTATTTCTCTCCTGACCGGCTACAACAACTGCTCCTAGGGACTGTTAACGAGTTGAGATCATCTCCCAAAGGGAGAGGGGTGGGAAAGGTATTTCCGGCCTCGCTACAATATATAGGTTATATAATTTTAACATCCTTAAGAGGTATCCAACTATTGAAATCATCACTGTATCCCTCCCACTTTACCAAAGCTTGTTTCTTCTTATAATCTCTTTTTATGACTTTATCAATTCTGAATATATAAAATAAAAGAATTGATCTTGTTCAGCACTATCGACATATTCTTTGGTATACTTCAAAAGTGAAAACACATTTGCAATTTCATTAGCTCTTGTATTATTGTAAACCGTGATACCATTACATTCAACTTGTATTTCTCTTATGAAACTCTGACCATTTGTTGTGGTAGCTATCCGAGTGTTATCACAAGCATTATGAGCACCATTAACACCTGCACCAATACCTGCACCATCATGTGCTTGCGCTAATGTTAAAAGTTTAAAATTAATTTCAAAATAGGAGTTGTACCAATCTATTGGATTAACTTCACTACTGTTGTCTACTACAAAAAGGTAATTGTGTTTTGTTTGTCTGTTATTTGCACCAATATTTGATTTTAAAGGTGTTTGTAAACCATAATATGAATATTCATAACGTTTAAGTAATTGAGGACTTCTAAAATTTCCGTTCATTATATATTATAATTATATAAAAATGCTTATAAAAGCAAGTCATTATAAATATTTCTGATGTATTGATAATCATTTGTTTCTTGTTTAACAGGATTTTGTTGTTGCTGTAATTCTTTGACAATTGATCTCCTTTTACCTCATCTGTTATAATTGGTTCTTCTTTTTTTGGTTTTGATGAAAATTTATCACATATTTTTTCATCAATTAATTGACCTGTTTTATCACCAACTCTTTCCATGTCTTTTTCTACTAATTTTTCAGCACTTTTTTAAACTATTTTTTAGCTGTTTTGCTTGTTAGTTTACTGAATATATTTGAAGCGATATCTTTCTATCCTCCACCATAAATATATTCACCAGTATCGAAATCTCTTTCACGTCTTTTTTCTATTATATAATATTGATGTATATAATCAAATTGATTTCAATACAACTGTTAAAGATAAATTATATCTATATTATTCAAATCAACTTTTCTATCTTTATCATCTGTGATATAAATTCTAACATCAGTAATTAAATTCGTATTAATAATATTCCAGAGATGATTCATTGGTTGGATTTCAAACGGTACAGATCTTGTTTTAGTATTAGTACTGAAGGTATAAAGAGCAATTTATCTCTTTTCTTAAATTATAGATTGACTTAATAAAGAGGTTCTAATATATAAATTGTCAATACTATTACTTATATCAGGAAAGTTATCCCCATAGGCGCTCACTGTCAGTTTTTTTGTTTTATCGAAACCAATTAAGTCTCCAAAATTACCACTAGCACTAAAAACTTTGTAGGTTGTTAGGTCAAATAATATATTATTCCCATGAGTATCAGTATTTCCTATTTTTCCAATTTTAGTTTGAATATATTGATTTATGTCATCATAATCATAAATTCCATCAGGAAATGTTATTGTTTCCCATGTTGAACCTTTGTGTTTTGAATTTTTTAATTCATTTTTACCATATTCAGGTCTAATATTATGCCAACTGGCTCCCTTAGAAATATGATCAAGAGCTAAATAATGTTGTTTATTGCCATCCAAATGTAATTCAGGTATAGATCTTACTGTGAAATCTCCAGGTTTATTATTGGGGTTTTCTTTTCTTGCATCAATCGATTTAAAAACTAGAACTGTGTTCACGTTCATTTATAATATATATCTTTTATATGATTTTTCATGCATCGTTTTATCAATAGCTCCTATTCTTAACATTTCATCATTTATTTGGAATAGATCATTTTTCAAAACTGGAGACTTGTCACCAGCATTTATTGATCCTATAATAATTTTCATACAATCTGCTAATTGATTCGGGTCTTGAAAATACATTAGATCACATTAGATCCAGTCATCCTTGATTTACCAGAGGATTTGTGTTTTGGCATATTAGCAAGCATATTAAGATCATTGAAGATCGTCACAGCATTCATACTGTATTTTGTTTTAGGATTATACCTTATTGTTATAAGATCAATCAGGGATTTATCAGCTTGTGCTTCATATTCCAACTTTCCACCTCTGTAAGCATTCAATATTATATTATTCATTAATTTTGGTAAATCAATTAGAAGGCCACCATATTGATTTTTTTTAATTTTGTAAGCATTTCTTCTTGGTTGTTTATATTTCCTAACACCTTTACCTTCAATTAGAGTATCTAACCCTTTATTCATTGTAATACGTCTTTCTTTAAATTTTTGAAGGGGTTTAATGTGATAAGTTAAGTCAGCAATTTTTTCTCTATTCGTCTTTCTTTATGATTTGTTTGATGATAATTGTCCTTTTTTCAAGCCTAAATCTTTGATAGTTTGATTAACTTGTTCAGTATATTTATCTAAATCCAATTTTCCATCCATAACATCATCCAAAATCTGTGATGGAGCAGCAATCCCATAGTTTACCAAATTAATCATTTCGCCAGAGCTAAAATCGTTATCATGATCTACTTTTTCTCTTGTTTTTTTGGTAAGAGGTTTATCAATAGCTAGTGGTTTGTCTTCCAATAAATCCCAAGAACCCACTAACTCATTAAAACCACTTTTCAAATTTTGTTGGTTTTTTTTTAATTTGCTCAATTAATTTATCTTGTTTTTCATCTGTTTTCTTTTGTTGTTCAAGTAAAAGTTCTCTCAATGTTTTAAAATAATAACTCATAACAATATCTTGACCACTTTGTGTATCTTTAATCTGATTTTTTGTTTCTGTGACTGCTTTTTGTAGTTGGCAGCTATTAAATTGGGAATCAGCATATTCTTTAATTTTGTTAATATCCTCACATAATGATGTTATATAATTTTTCTGTTGAAAATACAATGAATAATTTAATTAACTGTTGAAACCATATTTAATTCCATTTATTTAATACATTCATATAATAAAAATCCACATTATGATAGACATAATAAGGTAGAAATGAATAGAAAATTATGTG
>OX419337.1:10487073-10499573 GCA_948470475.1 Galaxea fascicularis
AAAGAGTCGCGGAATAAAATGCCTGTACCACCGCCAGATCGATTTGATTGCCGTGGCAAACTCTTAAATAAATAGCCATAACGAGAGAGATCAGCAATGCAGACAGAATCCAGATCCTTTAACCAAGTTTCGGTAAAAATACAGAGACCGATGTCATTGCCAACAGCATGGTCAATGATTGTTTCAACTTTGTTCCTAACGGAGCGAGCATTACAAAGGGCGAAACGAAGATTGTTTGAAGGAAGACTCGATGGTTGTGATGATCTCAGAGGCTTCAAAACAGACGAGTTGACACCATTAGAGGTGACAAGTTGAATATTTAATGATCTATAATCCCGACGCGAAGAAGTAATTGGAAGAATATTATGAACAGCATGTTTCCTAGCTTGTTTAGCCTTTCCAGCGCGACATCCTCGGTACTTAAAAATACCAAGGGCTTTGAGTAGACATAATGAAGTTTGATCCCAATTGCTTCGACCAAAAGAGCGTAAGCGGAGAAGATCGGTTCGGGAGTAGAACTTCGTAACAATTTGAGTTTGACTTAATTGATTGTCGGCGGAGGAAATAGCGTAGGGAGGCGAGTAAGCGCGATCGGTAGAACGATGAGCGAGTGGGCCAGGATTTCTTTCCACGTCCTGAGAAATAGCAAGGTCAAGGGGCGGCAACAGGTAGCACACATAACCATGTTTCTGCCAGGAAGAAATCGATCGTCGATTGAGCCCAAATGAAGGTAGTCTTCGAAAATGAAAAGAAGGTCGATCCAATCCAATTGCTTGAAATGAAACAGGAACTGTGTTCAAAATACGATCTTCGTGTAACCAAAGTGACAGAAAAAGTAACTGAAATACGAGTAAAATTAAAATTTAAAATTAAAAATTAAAATGGTACAAATACAATGCTTGCAAATTTAGATCTTGATAATAATTTCATAGTCAATTGTCCAACTCCAGTAAATGATGATGATGTTGCAAATAAAGAATATGTTGATTAAAAAACAACAATTTCTCATTCTCATTCTGTAGAAAATCAATTTAAATATTTAATGAAAGATGTTGGAGAAACATCAAGTGAATATGGAGTTACCGTTGATAGATATATTGATTTAGTGTGGTCATTTCATCAAAATAAAACAGTACTAGCTTTTAAAGCGCAAAAAGATGGAGATGATTATAGATTCAGATTAGGTTTTTCATTGGGTCTAATTTCAGCAGATAAACCTTACACTCTTTGTATAGAATTATTTTTTTGATTCTGTTTCTGAAACATATTGGAATAAAGCAACCATTACAATTAATGGAACTGGTGTCTCAATTCCTTTTTATACCGAAAACTTTAGTTACCTTGCCAATTGAAATGAATATTACTACACCAAAACAATTATACAATTCAGTAAAATGGCAGCACCTTCAAATCATTTATATTTCACACGTCGTATTGATGGTGTTGTAGGATTGCCTAATTTAAGTTTATATTTAGCAGCATATGGTGTTGATTGTTATACTCATAGTATAGATAGTAATGTTTATTACGAAACACCTTTTTTATATAGAAGATTCCGCAATTAAATTAAAAATGGATCTGGATTTACAATCTAACAATTTGATTAATGGTGGAGTAAAAATTTTAAAATACAAAAATGAAGATGAATATTTATGCCTAACACCTAAGTTGAAAATTGGTAATCCTGTAAAATTCGTAATAAGTGATAGAGACTATTGTAGATCAGATTTTGATAATTTAGGAGCTTAATATTCAGGTGGTGTTAAATTATTTGACCAAAAATGTAATAAAATGTTCATTACTGCAAATTTGGATTTGGATAGATATAAGGTAGTTAGTGGTCAGGATAATATTTTTTCTGTTGAACATGGTTATATGGAAATGCATTCATATATTGACTTAAATGGTAATACATCAAAAAATGCAAAAATAACGCATCATATACGTGGTTATAGGAAGGAAGGCCAAGAAACATTTTTTTTGTTTGAAGGAGGTTGGAAACAAGCTATGACCAAGCCTGGAAAAATAAATGAGATAATACTTTTCTACAGAAATGTACGTCTTTCATATCCGAGAATTAGATTAAGGTTAACAAGCGGACCAGATCCTATAAAAAGAATCTACATCAACCCACCTGAAACTTCTCAAGGAAGAATTCAACGTTATACTCCTTTTAATTTCACTACTGATTATTTTTTGAGGTTGAGGGAACTTTTATTCAAAATCAGAATGATGATGATGTTATGTTGCTTATTGAATATGAAAGTTAATCCAATTTATTTTACTTTATGTAGGGTAACAATAATGAAGCGAAGAAAAATATCAGATTTTGATTTGAATCATATAGATAAATCCATCCTACATCAACAATTACATGAAATGAAAGCTTTATATAGATACTATCATAAAAAATATTGGTTATATCAACAAGCATTCAAATATTTCAAAAAAATGAATCTAAAACCCTGGTCAAAACATCATGGGACAGTTATGAAAATTAAGAGAGAAAATGCACCTCGTTAAATAAACTCTGAATCCACCACTTAAAGAAAAGGTTTGCAATGTTGTTTTAGCAGACTATTTCTTTTGTTCCCCCTTCCCCCAAGCAATGTTGAGTCTACCGAAAATGACTTTGAATGCCTGACGTCAACATTGCATCGGGGGAAGGGGAAGGGGGAAAATACGTCATTTTTACGGGTTATTGCCTTTGTGTCCCAAGAGTTCTGGCCAGGGTTGTAGCTCTTAAACTAATATCTGGAGCCCTTGTAGTTTCAGGAGTTTTAGTTGGTAGTATGACTTTGAACCCTATTGTGCATTCAAGCTTGATTGCATCAGAAGTACTTTAGAATATTTATTCTGAAAATGGAAATATGTCGGTTTGCTTGTACGAATTATGAGAAAACTTTAGTCAATTTAAGAGCTGGCATACGGGGACATGATTTTAATTTAGATATTTTTTTGAAGGAGATGAAAACTATTGATTCAATAGTAATCGATCTTTGTCCTAATGTTGAAAAATTCAAAAAAACAATATAATAAAAAATTTACAAAGAAAGAAAAAGTTGCTATCAAAACAACTGAAGTCATAACACTTTGTCCCCCATTGATTGTAAAATTACCAAGTTTTTTTTGTTGTTTCTAACTTTTTATTGAATCAAATGGTAGATTCAATAATTGTAGAATTTTCTGAGTAAATAACTGACACTAATTATTCATTTTCTATTGTTTTTTAAAGTCAAGTGGGCTTTACCAATTAATTGAAATACTTTATAAATCTTTTCTTTATCATTTAGACTGATTTGTACTTTGATATTTGTTTAGTATATTTTCAATTTGTAAAAAAAAGGGCATAAAATATGATCAATAGCGAATTCAGGGTGTGTTTCTTTAAAAAAATCCAAGATTGGATTTTTGATCCGAGATCCTGCAGATTCGTTGTTTTCAAAGAAACGAAAAATCCGAAAATGGATTTTTTTCCATTAGCCATGATGGCATAGCAGGAAAAGAACACATCAGCCCTAGACCTGTGTGCAATAGCTCTCGATTCGCCTTCGGTATCTTCGCTCGACTGGTTCGCTGTTTCTGGAGAAACTCTACTTGATTGTGCATTGGATGACAAGCCCGAAGGCTCAGGCTGAGGCGATTCATGGATGAACTGTGATGGTAAATACATGAACTGAGGAGGGCTTGAAATATTCACGTTCCCAACATACGGAAGATAAAGGTTCTACTGAAAAGCCCTCGCGGTTATCATTATTCCACTGATACTCCGATAAATGCGTCCAATATTGTTCTATGGATAGAAATAAGAGTGCAAAGACGCATCAAACATCCAGAAATATTATGAAAACACGAGCAGGTCCAATTTCACGAAAAACTCTCCTTAATCGTTCGCCATGACCCAGCTTACAAAATGGCAGAAATATGGCGGATTTCCACAAGACGACCGCTTGCCAAACGTACTAAATTTTGTATCCGTCCAATAAAAGAAATGCACGGATCATGAATCCTAAAATTCCGAATTTAGATTTGATCTAATGTATCCCCTCGGAGGGTGGGTTCTTTAGATTCAAAATCCTTTTTCGGAATTTAGTAAAGAAACGAAAAATCCGTTTTTAGATTCAAGAATCCGGATTTGGATTTTAATAAAAAAACGCAACCTCAGATTGCAATGGATTACAAATTTGTTTTTCACTCATCTTATACTATATATTAAAAATAAATTAATAAATCATTTCATAAATTTTAAGTAGTGAGAACCAGATTGTGGAACCCAAGTCAAGAATGCGCTGGTGAAAACAACAAATTTAAAATCAAAAACTTTTCTGTGTTGATACTCCTATGACTACTAATTTTGCGCTGATAGCTGTTGAAACTCATATTTGGTAAATGAGCTTCTACGCCTATTATATACACTACTTGAATTGGCTACGATTATCAGTTACAAGATGTGCAGGTAAACCGAAATAGCTGAAGACATGCCTCAGAGCAGCAGTGGTGTTAGCAGAAGTGGCATGTGACATTGGTACTACTTCCAAACATTTAGAGTAAGCATCGACTATCACTAGGAACGTTTTTCCTTGGTAGGGCCCGGCAAAGTCTAAGTGCAGGCGCTTCCATCGTCCACCTGGCCATGACCACAAAGCACGTTGGGATGATGTTGGTGATTTAACAGCTTCCTGGCAAGCAGTACACAGCTTGATAGTTTCCCCTATTCCTTTGTCCAGTCGAGGCCATCATAAATACTTTCGTGCTAGTTACTTCATTTTAATCATGTGAAGGTGTTCGACGATATTCTTCTTGGCCCAACGTTTGCAAGTTTCAGGGGCTAGTACAAAGGCGTAGATTTTTGCGCTGCAGATACTCTTTACGTGTTTAATGTTCATGGCGTCCATCGGTATAGATGGTAGATGGTTTTTCGTTCGATCCGTAAACAATATAGACCTTTGTAGAGTTGGAAAATGGAAAGTTAATAAGATAAAGACAGGCGCGGATCCAGGATTTTGAAATGGGGGGGGTGAATTTTTGTAATAATGTAATAGAATCAAACCCTGGTTGAGGTGTTTGAGGTCTGTGCATCAGCATGATTGACAAATTGTCAGAAAAAGGGGGGGGGGTGAAAATTCACCCATTTCACCTCCCCTGGATCCGCGCCTGAAAGATCACAAGCTGCGAGAATTGAACTTCGAAATATTCAGAGCAGCGAAAATGGACTTGGAGATCTCAAAAGCGACTATTATCACTGTGCGGTAGTAATCGAGAATTTCTTGTCACATGAAGGAATAAGGAAGAATGAAACGGCAAAAAAAGGAAACGGGGGAAAGGCTTTCTAGCCAAAAAAACGACGTTTTCAGGCAAGCAACGCATTTGGTTTAGGAGCAACATATGATCGATTTAATTACTGCTTAAACAGGTACGTAATGTAATGAAATGTTTTTGAAGACGCTTCGCGGCCGCATTCTTTTCAAGGTGAATGCTCGATTGCAAATTAATGGCCTTCGAATTCAAAACAATGATCTTGTCCAGAAAGTCTATGTCTGTTATATCCTTTGGCTTAAACGATCAGTATAACACTTATTTGTGAAAGCATATTCAACAGTTGACAAAAACACAAGCATGCAAATATTTTTCTCTGTGAGGATGTGATTTACCAGGCGAGGTCAAATTCCAGCAGCAGAAATTGTTGTGCCCAGGTACACAACTTCATCAAGCATGAAATGAAACTTATCAGGGTTAAGTTTCAGTCCACATTCTTGTAATCTCTGTAAAACCCGATGTAGGTTCTCAAAGTGGGTTTCATCAGACACCCCAGAAATGAGTATGTCATCAATGCGCAAACAGACATTTTCCGTGGTGCGTTGGAAGATAGATACTGCCCTACTAACTCTCTGTACGTCAGGCGTTTGTACTGGTACAGCCCCACCTCTTTGTCCTCAGTAACAACTGTAATGTTGTAAAGGGTAGAGTAGTTGTAGGACTACCAGAAGATTTCGCATTTCTCATGTATACTGTAAAACTTTTGTCAGTGTCCTTTTCGTTCCCACTGGGAATTCTTTCTTGAGTTAGTGTGGCTGTATTTTGGTGTGTTATATTGCAACTACTTTCTCTCTTTTTCTTGAAACATACCCTTAGCAAGGTGTCCATTCTTTTTACAACAGCTACATGTAGACTTGACATGACTGCACTTGTCTGCCGTATGTTGTGAAGACCCACACCTAAAGCACTGTTTTCCATCAACTTTGGTTTTAACGGCGGTTTGTTTTTTGTTTTTTGCTGGCGAGGAGAAGGTTTCTTGTGGACAGCATGCACAGGTTGAACTTTAGCACTGGGAGTGTCAGCACTAGCCTGAAGTTGTCTGGATTCTCTTTCTGCCAATTCGTCCGCTTGAGCTACCTTAAGAGCTTGGTCGAAGGTCCTCTCTTCTGAGAGCAGCTTTTTCCTTGCAGTTTGAATTCTCACTCCTCCCACGAATTGATCTCTCAAAGCTCTTGTCAGGTAAGTACCAAAATTACAGTTCACAGCTACGCGTTTGAATTTGCTTGCGTACTCAGTCACAGTTTCATTCTCACTCTCAATTCATTCTCAATCTGGTAGACAAAGCTCTGTATGCCCTCTTACCGATCAAGGAGATGGTAACGGCAACTTTCTTCTTGTCTGCTTCTCGTTTAACCACGGATGTAGCAACGTCTGCGAATTGACCAATGTTGTTTGCAACGAAGACACGAAGGAGCTTAGCTTAATCTGTGAAGTCAACGACATCAAACGGTTCCAGAATTCCGAACTGCGGCCCTCATCGTGGATCGATTTCTTTATCCTCGTCACCAGTTTGTTGTGGTTCGAATAACGGGGAGAAACACACATAAAGTATACTGTAGAACTCAACGATTTAATGCAAAATGTCGAACCACCGAAAAGCACATAGCAAAACAACCTTGAACTGAGCATGCGCTCATTCACATGAATATTCATGAGACATAACAGTGACCCCTACTTTTCTTTCCAGAAACAGATTTTATTTACAGTTATCCCCATATTGTCCAAAAAGGAACAAAAAATCAATGTGGGAAGTTAAAACAAATCAAGATTTCTGTGCACGTGACATCAAATCCTGCCATCTTGCAGCTGCAAGGTGCGTGAAACTATAGTCGAACTTGATCTTTGGTTTCCATATGATCGCAACGATCGCAACGATCACAGCGGTCGCTGCGATCCTTGCGAGCATATGGAAACATACACTCTTCGATCTTTGCGACTTTGATCGCAGAGATTGAAAAATTTCTATCTCTGCGATCGTTGCGATCCTTATGATCGCGGTGTTTCTATATGGAAACCACTTTTGCGATCCTTGCGACAGAAACTATCCTAGAAAGCAGTGCACGACAAACAGACGTATCCCACAACCCTCTTACGTTTAGTAAACATGGCGCCCGCACAAACAGTCGATACTGCTAGTTTTATAGAAGAAATACAGCAGTACGAATGTCTTTATAATAAGTTAAGCAAAAACTTTAAATTTTGCCTTCACTACACAACCGAACACACACTTAAAGGTTGAGGCATGGGGGCGTTGGTCAGCCAGGCCCAAGATATGTTTAATTGTGACAATAAGCTTACAACAAAGTTGATAAGAGATACATCAAGTAACGTCCTACATGCGCCAAAGCCGGACACGTAAACCCCGAAAAACCCTTGTAGAGAAAAAATAGGGACCGTGTACCCCCGACCAAATGCAGTGGCGCCACCTTTGGGGTTTTAAGGTTGATCTACAAAAAAACTGAATGAAAAAACGAAAACCAATACATTTGACGCTAATTACACAATAAAAATTAACCTTATTGAAAAGTGCTAGAGGCAAGGCTGACCGTAGAAGGACACAAGTTGCTCAACGGTCTCTTTTTACAAACATGCTACCCATGAGTCTTTGCGCGCTACGCTCGCACCCAGTTCTCTGTTCCGTGTCAGCAAAATATTAATTTATGTCAATACCGATTATCATAAATTACATATTTTGCCTTCACTACACAACCGAACACACTCAAAGGTTGAGGCATGGGGGCGTTGGTCAGCCAGGCCCAAGATAGAAAGCTAAAGGTAGGGCTTGAGCTCACAGAGACAGAGCCTTAGAAACTTCTAACCTACTGGCAAGGGAATCCTTCACGTATATGTTCTTCGCTGTGGTTGAGGCCCAGCGACCATGGCGCTGAAGATTCCTCTCTGAAACACTAGAGGTGGCAGCTAAAGTGGCTCCTCCTGCCCTAGCTGAATGAGTGCTAAACTTAGAATTGTCTGGCACAATATTCGCGAAAGACTTTTTAAAAGACTGCCTATAGGTAGAATAACTAATCGGCTTGTTTATAGAGATCAGGCGCTTCTGATTGCCTGAAGCTGAAATGGCTCTAAAAAGATACTCGTCTGAATTTTCAGGAATCTGAGCCTTAAGCATATACAGCTTAAGTGGAGAACACGGACACGTGATAGACGAGGATTCAGCGATAACTACCGATCTGCCCTCCCTCAGTTGGTCCGTCTTGCTCTTCTCTATGCTGATTTTAACGTAACCTTCGTTAAACTGGACCTCTCTGCTACGAATAACGCATAACTCAGAACTTCTAAGAAAACCGGAAAAAGCAAGAATAAACATAACTAAATTTCTTAATTGTAAAAGGTCTTCTAGGTTAGTCTCTGCAGCAAGAAGCTTGAGGTGGTGGGCTTCCAGGGGCTCCTTTCTATTGGCTGTTGGCTGACTGGCAAGGCGAACAGCTCCCTCTTTTACGGCAATAACAGTAGGGTGTAGTGTCGGTGAGTCAACGCCTGCAAGAAGGTGTATCCACTTGAACGCGTAGAAGGCACAGTTGATGGTAGCGACGGACTTTGACGACTCGAGGAGGTGTTGTGAGTAGAGGGCACAATCAATGGGTCTGACGGGAAACTCCGAGGTACCCAGCACGTCACTAGCAAAGGTTTTCCACTTGTTAAAAGCTCTCAAGTAATTTTCGGATGTCCCAGACGCTCTGGAAGCAAGGATGGTAGACTTAAGATTCTCCATTAGCTGATCCACTCTCGCGGAATTTTGGGCTGCTGAAGACCAAAAAGCGGAAGAGAAAATATCTATGAATAAGAGAGAGGAAAAATATCAAGAAAAATCTAAAAAACATATCAATGAGACAAGCAGGAATGCACACAATGCTACGTTTGTATTTAACTCGCTGATTTCAGTAAGGAAAACCACTTTGCCCTCCAGGCAATACACTCCTCGCGTTTCACAATACTATGCTATTGTAGTAGGCACACCCCTCAAGGGCATTCTCGCATTGGCAACATAATAAACCCCTCTAGGGTGCAAAAAAAATAATAATAATAGAAAAACATATGATAAAAAACGCCCCTCTAGGGCCTCTCCTGCATGCCTCTCTAAGGCATAACGCAGTTAACTAAAATTAAATAACAAGTAATAGGCACTACACGCGAATACGCGGCCTTAACAGCACATATTGAAAAAAACAGCTGCAATCCATAGATCGAATGAAATCAAACACAAGGAACTAGAAAGCCTTTACGAGATAGCTCGTAATCTAATCTGGGATTAATGCTAAAGTCAATACGTAGGGCTAAAGAAACGAATGCCAAAGGCTTGCTACCAAAAATAGAGTTCTTAGCTTTCCCTCTAATAAATAATTAGGAAAACTAGGCAGGATAACCCAGTCATGGATAAATGAACTCCAATGGAAACCGTCCGAACACAGGATGGGCCAAAAATGGGCTGACTTCCAAAGGGGAACGATCAGAGTTCCTTGAGCGCTGCAAAGCTCCATATGCTTGATAACTCTACACATTAAATACACAGGAGGGCACAGCCAGTTATTATGATGAGACCAATCCTGAGAGAACGCATTAACTCCACTCGAACCAGGCTAGTAAAACCTTGAATTAAAGCACTGGATTTTGGCATTGTAGGAACAAGCGAACCTATCGCAGGTATGTAGGCCCCATAAGTCATCCAGGGCATTGAAAACCGTATCGTTGATCATGTAGTCGTCATAATCAATAAATTTGCTTATATCGTCCGCCACACTATTTAGATCCCTTGGGATCCATTGCATATCGATATTAACAGCATTCAGTAAGCAACTTCGATGGATGTCCATTGCAAGCTCCTGTAATGATGGAGTCTTAGACCCGGAATTAACGATCCGGACAACGTTCTGATTATCCGTAAACCACGTGACTGTCTGGGCTTTCAGAGACTCCGCGAAAGCTTTCATTGATAAGGAAACGGCTAACAGCTCTCTGAATGTGGAACTTTGAGCTTTCTCAAAATCTGACCAGTTTTGATGAAACATCTTCCCCTCGAACTCGATGAAACTGCCGCAAGCTGAGCCAGAAGCATCGGAATAGACGATCTTCGAAGGCTTGTGCCTGACAGGCCAAATAGGTATGCCGTTAAGACTTGCAACGTTAGATTTCCAGAAAATCAATTCAGCCAAAGCTTCAGACGAAAGACGAACGTAAGAGTTCCAGGTTGGCGCAGTATTGATGACTGCGAATAAATTTCTAGACATGAACCTAGAGACATCACCAACACAGGAGCGAAGAGATATGATTTTTCCGCAAACAGAGGCAAGCTTACGAACTGGATGACAAGAGGAAGAAATGGCCAAAAGAGCAGTTAAATCTTCTTGTAAACTCGTAATCCGCTTGCAAGTGGCCAAAATTTCAGAAGTAGAAGTGTTGAGAACCGCTCCGAGCCAAGTAATAACCTGAGTTGGATCCCACACGCATTTGGCTTCATTGGGAAGGAAGCCCGATTTCAGTAGATCTGCATGTACTTGCAAACTAGCTATTTTTGCCTTGTTCATGTCCGCGGCCGCCCCGAGACCATCGTCCAAATAAACCACGATAGACTTTGCTTCAGATCTCCATTTCTTGACCAAAGGCTTGAGCAACTTAGTAAATAAATAGGGCGCGGAACTGAGGCCAAACGGAAGAACAGAAAACTGGAAAAATCTGGTACGTCCTGAGGAAAATGTCCACGCAAATGATAGATACTTCCTGTGCTCCGGGAATATTTCAACGTGATGGTAACCCGACTTTAAGTCAAGGTAAACATAAAATCGCCAGGACTCAAAATCTCTTTCGCAATAGACAAATCTTCACACCTGAATCTGCATTTATAAAGGAACTGATTAACGTGGCGAAGGTCCAATATTAGACGCTTTTTGCCAGATTTCTGAATAGATACAGACAAAGGATTGATGATAACCGGAGCTTCAAACACTTCAGTGAGGCAGCCGTTGATAATGAGATTGTTCATGGCACTTTCGACGAACGCTGGCTGCTCTAAGGCCGAACTATTGTTTTTAGCTGTGAAGGGCGGAGGAATTTGAAGAAGCGGTAATTTATAGCCGTATTCAATAACGTCCAGGATAAATTGAGGTGCGTGAATTTCGTTCCAGAAATTGAGGGCTCCACGTAACCGTCCTTTAACGGACGGATAGTCATCACCGGATTTAACCTCAAAAGAATTTCCGTTGACACGAAGATAAACTAATTCGTCGCTGTCCTCATGAACGAGATCTTCATCCAAATCGAAGTCCGAAGTGGGTCATTTAGAACTCTGACCGGTATTAGAAGGCACATTAAACCGCAAATTAGGACAGAAAGCCTTCCAATGCCCGGGTTTGCCACAAGCAAAGCACAAGCCAGATGCCGATCTCTGAGACAAAAACTGCGGGTTTATACGCGAAAACAAATTGGGTAATTGTGAGGCGGAAAGCTGCGCAGTCGTTGAAGTCGCCGGATCGGGCGAGATGTGAAACGCTTCGTGGACCTAGCTGCCCTGGATTCGGCCCTGTATATCTTTTTCTCGTCTTCCTCGTCGTCTGCTAGATCATGATGTTTGTATTCGAGGACCGTCTTCCACCCATACTGAGATTTATCGGCTAGTAGGATTAATTTTTGGCGCTCTTGAAGCAGTTCCATACCTTTATCTAAGGCTTGTTTGGTCTTCTCGACATCGTTCCTTTGGAGTGCAATCTGGGCGTCTTCAACAGCATCTTTAATAGCTTTGTTAGCTTTGTATTGCTCCTCGTTGCTCTTTTTGTTGAATTGAGGAGCGGAATCTCGCTTCAGCCTTTTGATTTCTGACATTTGTTCGGAAGCGATAGACTCGTTAGATCGTTTGAGGTCGGAAATCGAAGAATTAACTAGATCTTTGATCTCAACCAGAAGAGCTCTGTTGTTTTCCGCAATGACTTTCCTGGCGCCTGCTTCATCCATAACTAGCCAAGTAAAAGTGATGAAGAGAAGAAATTAACCTTATTGAAAAGTGCTAGTGGCAAGGCTGACCGTAGAAGGACACAAGTTGCTCAACGGTCTCTTTTTACAAACATGCTACCCATGAGTCTTTGCGCGCTACGCTCGCACCCAGTTCTCTGTTCCGTGTCGGCAAAATATTAATTTATGTCAATACCGATTATTACAAATTACATAAACAGAGACAT
>OX419337.1:10504573-10519573 GCA_948470475.1 Galaxea fascicularis
ATCAACAGTGTTGCTCCTTCGAGGCTTGTCTTCTTCAGACATTTGCTGATCAAATTGAAATGGGGGAAGGCGTAAGCATTCTCCTCCCTCCAAGGCGGAACTAGAGCATCGAACTGTTCTGCTAGAGGATCTGGCAGATAACTGTAAAATCTCCAGCTGAGGATTGTTCCTGTTGGCAAAAAGGTCTGCTGTAAAAGGATGGAAACTCTGATTCAGAACCTTGAACACTTCTGACTCGAGCTTCCAGTCTGCTGCATCTGGCTTTGCTCGAGACTCTGCATCTGCTATGACATTCAGTCGACCCGCAATGTGCTCTGTTCGAAGAGTGATTTTCTTGCTGAGACAGCATTCCCAGAGGGTACGAGCATGTTTGTCTAGCACACCCTGTTTGGCTCCCCCCATTTCGTTTAGATAAGCTATAGCTGATGTATTGTCCATTTGTATTAGTACATGAGCATTGTTCAGGGATTTGGTGAAGGCTTTGATTGCAGAGGTGGCTCCAAGCAGCTCCAGGCAATTTATGTGCCGTGAGGATTCGTGGAGGGACCAGGTTCCCCTTGTCTCTATCCTGTTGCCTACAGTCCCCCAGCCCGACCCTGAAGCATCATACTGGCCTGGTGTTAACTGTGGGTAGGTTGTTTGCCCACCATTCCAAGTCTAACAAGGCCTCTACATCTAGAATTACCTTCTGATGAAGGGGAACTCTCTGGATGTCTAAAGAGTTCTTGTGGTGTTGAAGTGCTCTGTAACGAAGTGGAGCCTGGAATACAGCTGCCTCTGCTGCTACCATTTTGCCAATTAAGAGGCAGTCTCTGTAAAAGCGGACCGGTCGGTTCCGGTTCGAAAAATAAAATCGTCTGACTTTCTGTGTGGTGAAAGGCCTTTATGCCAACGTAACAAAAACGCAATTATTTTGGTTCTTGCTTTTAATTTTTTAGCACTGCACGAAAAATATCATTTCGACCAGTAGGCACCCAGGAACGCCCGAAATTCAGCGTGATTGCATTCCCGACTGCAGGAATTCCTGCAGTCAGGTATGCAAATAATCTCCGGGAAATAATATGCTATAAATGGAAGTGATATCATGTCTATGCATCCTTATTCCTAAATGAAATTGAACTGTATTTATAAAGGAAACGTGTATCACTTACTGAATTGCTTCTTGTACAAATTCAAAGGGTAACTATATGAGCACAGCCATCTGACATCGTTCCAACGCGTGACCGCTAGTTTGTATCAAGTTTCATGTGGGAGATACATAACCTCCTTGATCTTTCGAGCATCACAAACGATTTCAAGAGTAAAAACAACTTTTGGACACTGCACTGTTATAAACACTCTTATTGCCTGATCTTTGGCTTACCTTTCTGGTATAAGCAAGAAGCGATTAAAATATTTAACTTCGTTAATGTAATTCTTCGACGGATGCTACAAACAAGAAATTTGTCGATGTCGCGCGTAAATGGTTAACGACCGCTTCTAAGACTCTTGGAATAGACAAAATTTTTTAGCATTTTTTAGCAGATTAAGGTTCGAACTTGACAAAAATCATGGTTTTGACCTTTAGTGTCATCAGCCAGCTGAGAAAAGACGTTTGCAAAATCACTAATTTTTAGCTTGCCCCGCGATTATGTTTATATAGCCGTATGTAGCGGTCTACTATTCAAATTATTTGACTTCAAACCACTTGAATCTCACACATCTCGTAAAAAAGGTTTGTCTAGCTTGCTGTGCATTTTTTTTTTGTAAAATATTACACTCTTGCTTTGCACTGATCGGTTAAAAAACTTAATCAATCACGCTGAATTTCGGGCATATGTGGATGCCTTTTGGTCAAAATGATATTTTTCTTGCGGTGTCAAGAAATTAAAAGAGAAAATCAAAATAATTGCGTTTTTGTCACGTTGGTATAAAGGCCTTTCACCACACAGAAAATTAAGCGATTTTATTTTTCGAACCGGAACCGATCGGTCCACTTTTACAGACTGCCTCTTAAGTGTGCTAGGTCTGACTGTGAGGCAGTCTTGGAACATAACAGTCTTCTGCATTTTTTCTGAAGGTTCACAACCTTGCTGTCTGGAAGGGAAAAACTCATGTGTATGGAGCTGCCTAGAACACCTAGGAATTCCATTTACTGTGAAGGGAAAAGAATAGATTTTTCCAAGTTCACAGGGAGTCCCAGATTTTCCAGGAGATGGATCATTAGAGAGGCATCTCTCAGAGCTCTCTCCCTCTGAGAATTCAGGATTAGCATGTCGTCTATGTAAATGCATATCCGTAGACCCAATCTCCTCACAAAAGCCACCAGGGGCTTCAGCACTTTTGTGAATACCCGGGGTGCTGATGTGAGACCGAAAGGTAGGCATTTGAACTGGTAGGTTACATTCTGGAACTGAAACCAAAGTAGATTCTGGTGCTCCGGGCGGATGGGAACAGCAAAGTAAGCGTCTTTGAGGTATATCTTGCACATAAAGTCTTGAGGACGAAGAATGTCTGCAACCACCTTCAAGTCCTCCTTCTTGAAATGATGATGGCGGACAAAAGAATTTAGTAAGGATAGGTTTATCACCGGGCGTTGCCCTCCCCTTTCTTTTCCACAAGGAAAAGGTTGTTGTAATAGAGTTGCCTGTGGTGAGGAATACTCACTATGGCTTTCGTGCCTAAGAAGCTGGTAATCTCGTCCTCTACTAGGGCAACCTAATTGCGATTCAACTGATGAGGGGAGGGCAGCCTGAACTGCCTGGGACTCCCTGTTAGCTCTAGTTTGTAACCCCTTACAGTGTTGAGAGTACACTGGTCTTACGTTAAGAATTTCCAATTGTGGAGAAAATTCTTTAGCCTCCCTGCCCTCGGAATGTTTTCTAAGTTAACGTAAGCAAAGGGAAGAGGGGAAGGTGGATGAATAGAAGGAAGGCTTAACTCTGTTTCTCTTGTGAGTAATTCCTGCTGGGAGCTTGTAAGGACTACTTGTTGGACTTCTGTCCGGGAGTGAGCCTTTCTTCTTCCCCTCCCCTCCCCCAGGTAAGGCTTTCCTTGGGAGGGGGCCCTCCGAAAAGGCCGGTTGTTATTGTAAGGCTTTCTTTTGTATAAACTTTGGCTGCCTTGATTTCCAGAAGGCGAACGGGGTGAGTGAGAGGAATGATCATTCTGCCCTTGAGTGTATGACGACCTGTTGCCTTTATCAGAATTCTTTCTGCTTGAGTTTTTCTTATTCTAAGGCTGGATGGCTTTGGAAACTTTTTCAGTCAGCTCACCAACAAAGTTAAGTTCCTTGGCTTTAGATTCACCAAATAGGAACTTCTGCATAATATCAGAATGTTTACTGAGCTCAATGATGTCCTGACATTTGTGTTTGTTAACAGTTGCTACAGCATAACCCAGCAAGCGGAGGCTCTTGAAAACCAGGTTAATTGCCTTACCGACCTGTACGGCCTGTGGGTCCTTCTTTAAGTGTTGGAGAAGGATGCAAAGTGGACCCGCTGCGTCCATATAGTTTCTCTCCGTCACTTACTTGGAGATCTTGTTCCCAACGAAGACTACCTAGAGACTGCTTACCTTAAATAAGGACAAGCCATTTATCAAGTTCCGGCACGTGGAGAGCGGGAACATCGGACTTTGGAAATTATTTGACGAGCTCGTTGTTTGCTTTGTCCTTCGTACATGAATGGAAATAAATAAATATCAATTATTTCCTAAAGGTCATTGTTGATATTCCACATACAATATCGAGTACTCGTAGAACCCGAAGGCGGAGCAATCTCATCAACCACCGTCACTTTCGAAGCGTGTTTCTTTGCTTCCTCTTTAGCCGCCAATAACGCCGAGGCAAAGGGATCGGTAGAAACACCTGAAACCTTAGCGACTCTGCTTAAAGGTTCCTTATCCCTGACAGAAAAGCAGCTTGGTGCTTCAACGCTAAGCTGACTTGCTGGGTAGGATCGCTTTCGGCCGGCTTGCTGTTGGGAGGAATTAGACGGGAAACCGTTCAAAGATAAACGGGTTTCTTGCAAGGCCGACTGATCCTGAGAAGCGACAGACAGTTCGCCATCTTCCAGCATAGAACCGCCATGAAACGATCCCCTTGAATTGGGGATGCGGGCGTTTCCTCATCAGGTTCCGAGCCCGTAAGCTCGTGATGAGAAATTTTCGTCATCCATGATCGTCAAAATTCTAAACACAAAAATCTGCAAACCAAACTTCTTCCCGCAAAGTGAAAATGGCCGCCGGTTCGTTACTGACGTTTAGGCTTATAAGATTGCCTGGACCATATATGATATGGTTGTCCCTTTGGGGAAAATTTCTTCGCGCCAAATGTTTTCGCTTTTAAGTAATGATTCGCATAAGAACTATAGCGCTAAACGGCAATGCACGATGGAATGCTGACTTTTTTCATTGTTTAATCTAGCAATCTCATAGGTCAAAACTCAAAAAATGTTTAAAAGTTAGGGTTAAAGGCACATTTACTAAGTATTAATTGAATATTCAGATAACCTGTGCTGCCGTTGCACCACATCGAATTTTTAAAAGAAATTGTGTGGGGGGAACTTCATCAAATCATCAAAATTAGTGGCTATTGTATTTACTCAGTTATGATTGGTTAGGCATAAAAATTTCCTAAATTTTATTTGAACCAAGTACATTTGGTCTAGTTCTACAAAGAAATTTAGGTAATAATCAAGAGTTCCAGCTTTCTTCCTAAAATCAACGATATCCTATGTGGGGGAATTGCCATTGCCGCAGAACAATAGGGTTTGCTATAGTTCTTGTGTGAATCGTTACTTAATGACTTTGGTATTTTCACATATTTAGGGCCAAGACCAATTAGTAAATTCGAGTGCAACATGCTATAGAAATCTGGTCAATTTCACTTGTTTGGCTCATGATTTATTTTTGTTTAGAGAGGATGCAAGGGTGGAGTAGGGGAGGGGTTGTCTAGAAGTTCTCCAAGGTGCAACATTGCAGAAAACCACCTCGTATCTCATTTGCGCATCATTTAAGCCAAAAAAAGACAATGCATTATGTCCTGTTTTAAAAAATTGATTGATTGATTGATTGATTGATTGATTGATTGATTGATTGATTGATTGATAAGGTTAAGAAGTACGTTTCTTCACCTTGCATATAATTCCGTCTAGGTCGTAACATGAGTCATTGGACTCTAAAACTTCAAATAACAATGATCGAATTTTCTTCTTAAACTGATGTTTAGGTAGAATACGAAGATTAGTTGGTATCTCATTCCACAATTTCGCGCCAATTCTCGAAAAAGCATATTTTTGAATTTCTAGATTTGATTTTTTTATATAAAAATTATTGGATGTTGAGGACCTAGTACTGTATGAATTAACTCGAGAGGTGGGAAGGAACAAGTCTTTAATATTAGAGGGTACAAGATGATTACTTACATCATGCATCGTTTCTGAAAGCAGTTGATAATAAAGAAAGTTAAGTGGTAAAATATTTGCATCGAGAAACAACGGAATTGCATGATCTCGAAAGTTAGCGAAGTATATGAATCTAAGGGCACGTTTTTGAAGAACGAGAAGTTTGTTTAACTGGGACTTGCTAGCTTGGCCAAACGCAATCAAGCCATAGCGGAGATAGGGTGCAACTAAAGAGTGATATATAGAAATGAGTGTGCGGGAAGGTACAGAATGCCGCAATTTTAATAATAATCCAATTGTTTTACTGATTTTTTATAGAATCGCATCAATTTGATTGTTCCAAGAAAATCTATGGTCAATTAGAACACCTAAGTACTTAACGTAATCTTTGCATTCTAATGGCACGAACGTCTTTGTTTGGTTATCAAAAATATTAATTTTAGGTGTGTAGGCGAGTTTCTTCTGATAGGGACGGAAGATAATGAAATTTGATTTTTTTTTTATATTAAGACTTAATTTGTTAGATATTAACCATTTACATACCTTACTGAGTTCATCATTCATTATCTTCTCTTAGCATTTAAGATTTTTATGGGAAAAGAGTATGTTAGTATCGTCAGCAAAAAGATAGAATTTAAATGTTAGTGACGAAGAGTAGATATCATTAACATATAAAAGGAACAACAGAGGACCTAATACGGAACCCTGGGGAACTCCACATACAATATTTGATATATCAGAAGTTAGAGAGTCAACAGCTGTAACTTGAGTCCTTTCTCCCAAATAAGAAGAGAACCAATTAATTATTATACCTCTAAATCCATAAAAATCCAATTTTTGAAGTAAGATAGTATGGTCAACGGTATCAAAAGCCTTTTGGAGGTCTATGAAAACGCCACAGGAGATAAGACCTTTATCCATATTTGACTGTATTTCGTTAACAATATCCAAAATAGCATGTTCTTTTGAGTGTCCCTGTCTGAAGCCATACTGCGATGTGCACAAGATGTTCTCTTTTTCTATAAATTTTTTCATCCTTTTATACATTAACTTTTCAAAAATTCGATTAAAGCATGATAATAATGAAATTGGTCGATAGTTATTAGGATCTGTATCATCATCATTTTTAAAGACTGGTATAACTTTTGCCATTTTTAATTTAGATGGGTATATCCCGAGTTCAACAGACTTATTAAAAATATGGGCTAAAATATCCTTAATAATATCACTTGCACACTTCAGTATGTGCGTTGGACAGGAATAAAACCCGTGTGATTTGTTATTGGGCATTGAGAGTATCTCTAACTTGATTTCGTTAGGCATTATTGGTTGAAAGAAAAATGACGATGCCGGTGAGTTACTTTTATCAAGAAAATCAGTGAAATGTTTATCTGAATTTAAAAGTTTTTTTTTGCTAGATTCGGTCCGACGCTCGTAATGTGTTTGTTTAGAATGTTTGAGACCGCAAATTTATCATTGGTGGTGGTATTACTCCCTCGCTGTTTTAGGTTATGAATTGTTATATTATTTTTCTTTTTGCGGTTTAGTAAATAATTTATCCCTTCCCATGTCTTTCTCATATTAGATACGTTGTGATTAAAATATTCGTAAAAATACTTTTTCATACTTGCACGAATTAAATTGGATATTGCATTTCGATAGTGTTAAAACTTGCTTTGGTCTCCACTCATATAAAGTTGATTTTTTATTTTAATTGATGCCCTGATTCCCTTAGTAATCCGAGGTTTCCAAAGCTGCTTTGCTTTCCTTTAAGATAATGTTTTCATCGGAGCATACTTGTTCAAAAGCTTGTTCAATTTAGTATAAAACATGGAAAATACATGATTGATATCTTCACCACCTCTAATGAACATCTCGCACCAATCCACTTGCGAAAGATCCGAGATAAAGGAATCCCGCGAAAAGTTGGAAAAATCGCGGACTTTTCGAGCTCTAGGTTTAGGTCGTTCTGCAGCAGAGTTTAAAATACAGAATTGCGAAAAGTGGTCACTAATATCTGAAACTATATTGCCACTAGCACAGACGTGATCAGGATTATTCACAAAAATATTATCAATTAGTGTTTACGTTGAGTTGGTTTGTCAATTGTTGGAATGAGATAACAACTTTGAAGACTCATTAAAAAATCATTACTATAACTTGAGCTCTCTATTTTTAGGGCATCGAGGTTGTAATCACCTAAAACACAAATCTGTTTACCTGAAGCCGAAAATTTCTCGATAGTCTCTTCGAAATATCGCAAGAACCGTTCTGGTTTATTGTGCTGCCTGTAGATGACTCCGCAAATGATGTTTTTCTTTTTAACAAATGACATTTCGATCCACAAAGCTTGAAAATATTCATTACCAGTTTTTTCAATAACTCTATAGTTGCGTCCTTCATCTATGAATAAGCCGACACCCCCAAAGGATAAAGGTGTCGAAACGAATTCAAAGTTATATCCAGGAATGTACGGTTGAAAGGCGCCTAAATTTGAATTGGTAATTTTGGTTTCGGAAATACCTATTATATCAAAATGAAGTTCAAGCTCCTCTAGAACATGTGTTTGAAAATTTTCCAAATTTTTGTTCAGGCTAACGACATTATTGTGAAGGATAGAAAAACAAGAGTCCGATTTTGGCCATTTCAATTTTGCCTGCTGAAAACTGTGCGGAGAGAAATATCTACTTTGTATTTGATTTTTAAATAAATTTTCACAAGGGCTAATATTTGCATCCAAGTCAACATTAAGATCAAATAAATTTAAATCGTAAAGACTAGGTAAGTTTTCGAGTTCATATTTTGTTGGTTGATGATTTACCGATAGGCTATTATTAAATTGACCATGGAGCATTACAAGGCTACCGGTATAATTGAAATATGGTAATTCCTTAAAGAGAGATCTACAGAGAGAAATCTCAGACTTGTTTACATTCTTATTTTTCCTCGGCATTTGCATCAAGAATCAGGGAAATATGAGTGAAGAACATAGAAGAACGTTGAATAGATAATAGCCTTATAACAATAAAGTACTTATCGTTCATTAGCGGATTTCAGTTGCGGTAGGACTAGTGGCGTTGCAACGAAGCTCTTCTAGGTCTTCTAAGCGGCTGAGCTTGAAAATTCTTGAGTTCTCGGTCTTGCGTAAGAAGACTGCTGCGTCTTCCGCCCAGCAGTACTTGAAGCTATTCTCTTCCTGAAAAGTTTGAGCGGAGTGTAGTAACTCTTGCAGCCTCGGAATTAGATGACAGTAGATTGAAATCCTCAAATCAGTACCAGTAGGAAGGCCAAAGATCTCTGGAGTAAGGCGTCTTATTTCCCTGCGTTTCGCTAGGACTCCATCTCGAGGTATTCGGCGCGTAAACTTGCAAATGATAGGTTGGTATGTGCTCTGGGTTGATGCCTGTCTCCGGCGGCTATTTCTTACTGGTACACGGTGGGCGGTGTCAAATTCTGCAACATTAGCACCTATGCCTGCAAAAATCTTCATGCAAAGCTTGGCCGTCTTCTCTGCAGTTTCAGTACCATCCTCTTGAGGGACTCCCACAATCTTAAGGTTGTATTGGTAGCTATATAGTTGGATATCATTAATCGCCTTAGAAATTTCCGAAACCTTGTCTGACACCAATTGAAGCCGAGACTCGATACTAGCCTATTTCTCCTCTGTATCGTTCCGTTTCGCGCCTCCAAACGTTTATCATAGCTGTCACTAAGATATTGAACATCATTCGCGTTCGGTGGTTCGCCAGATTTTGCCGTCGCCACAGACCCTTGGGAAGCAACGGCGCCATGTTGTTTCACTCGCCGCTTCACAGCAGCCCCGTGTTTCAAAGATTTCAAATCATTCATAATATCAGCTACTTGCTTTTTCAGCTCGTTATTTTCCTTTCGAAGAACTTCAACTTGATCTCCCAGTCAAAGTGGCTGAAAAGTGGTTCTCTGCAGCGGAGCAGAGATACACACGTCTGCACACGTCTGCGTCTGCAAAAATGAATTAACTTTCCGCGGTCCCGCACCTGACTGGCACAATAACGAATGTTTTACTTAAAAGTAGTGAAATAATCCATGTATGAGAATTTCAGCACATTCTCCCTAAAGGTTTCACAATAGTGTTTACAACAAAACCCTTGTCTCCTAGTTTTGTACCTTTTCAATTGATGCTTCAAGATTGTGTGAATGTGAAATGTGTGTATAAAAACTACGACAGTGTAATCTGTTTATAAATAGGAAGTTTAAGAAACGAGGACGACGATGGCAACGAGAACACCACAAAACAATGGGCTTAAGGAGCAAAAACAATCGCTCTGCACGTGCGTTTTACAGTTTTGTACATTTCTTTACCGTCCTCTGCAGAACAGCAACATACCCTCTTTCATAATGGCGGCCAAATAAAATATTCTTTTGTTTTAATGCTGATAAGCCTTTCTAACCTCGCTGCTATGTGCAAAATCCAAAAGAATATTTGCGCTAAAATTAGGCCAGTAAGTCTAATTAACATAGATACAAAAGAATAATATTATCGGCGGCCATTATGAAAGTGGTCTATGAAATGACCAAATTTTAGGTTTTCTCAAGAACGTGAGCATATGACGGCAAGAACGTCTCTCTTTTTCCTTACTTTGACGTCGTTCATAGTAACTTAGTTCCTGCAGAGCTCTCCAGCATTTTCAAAGTTAAACAAATTTTTTAATGATTGCGAAAACGTTACAAAACGAGAAGTTATATTTCTAACTGTCGTTCTCGTTGCCGTTGCCGTCTTCGTTTCTTAAACTCCCTTATATGTGCCTCTTTTGACCTTGGTTATCATTAGTTTTGTTGTGTAGTAACTAATCTGCTGGCAGCAGTGTGGACCTTTTTCTTTTAAATAAAACAAATAGGCCATTTCCGAGTTCATGTCTGCCTCCTCTTCAAAGCGAGTCTAAGTGCGAAGTTTTTGTGATGGTAATTAGTTCTACTTTACATATATACTAATTTTCATAACAAAAACTTCGCACTTAGACTCGCTTTGAAGAGGAGGCAGACATGAACTCGGAAATGGCCTATTCCCCTGTTTGTATGGACTTGGGAAGTGTATTCGACAGGCCCACTAATGGGGACCTCAGTAAAATCCCCGTTGGTGAGCTCCACATGCAAACAACCACCCTCAAAATGTTTTCAGTTAAACAGTCCACACGCACGTTAGTGGCTCCTCAGACTAGGGTTTACGGACCTATTTTTTAATTTATTGCTACTTTCAAGGCAATAATATACTCCATCGTAGCTTCCAACAATATGTCCATAAATAACATCGGTCCATGAAGCTAAGGTCAATCCAGTAGTATTTGTTAGTACATGTTTCATCATCAACGAGAGCTGCATTAATTAAACTAAAACAAAACCGAACACCCTTCTAACAGGTGTAATACGATTGATGTCACCAATCCCAAGAGAGCGTCCGAGAAACGCGCTCATCTAATGGCGTGGTAAAAACAAACATCTCGGATTTACATATGTTCGCTTACGTCAAAAATGACCCAAATGCCACGCTCTCCAAGAATAGTTGAGTTTGTTTCCTGGTTGGTATTCCTGTTTCAATGTTTTGTTATTTGAAATTGGTTTCACGGAAGAAAAAGTGCACATTTATTTCGTGTGTATAAGTGGTTAAGGGGGGCCACCAAAACTAACCAATTACTTTGATTGGTAAGATTTCCGCAGAGGTCCCTACATCATTTATGCATACAGTCTTTTGTTTTTCGGAAACAATAGAAGTAACAATAGACGCCCTTTGGGAGACTGTGCTTTGTTCTTTCATTTTTAGTGTTTTTTTACTAAGTCTACTTGGAGTTAGAAAAATTGAACAATTTCGCGGCCAAAATACGGAAATGCGAACAAATTTTAGGAAATTTACACGGATTTCCAAGGGTTTAACAGTCTGATCATTCGAAAAAAAGGTCAAACTAAGGCGCGTTTTATGTTTAGAAATGTAACTACAGTGTATTTTTATGAGATTAATAAACAAAAAATTTGGGCAAAGAGCGCTCACCTTCTTTCCCCGGTTTTTTTCGTTGATCTCGTTTTCTTTCTGAGGCCAAGTCCGGTAAATACTAAAAAGAGTATCCCTTCAGTTCCTTCCTCTTTAAACATGGGTATTTACGGATAAACGAACAGCGCATACAGAGGCCACAAATCTTAGTGTACATTGTACAGATCGGCGATATGCTCGATGATGTTTCCAAAACGATCATTTTTGTAAAGATGACGCCACAACCACTCTTGTAGGTAGCTTTCAAACAGATCCTTCGATGTTCCTGTCCGAGGCATGTTTCGCTTTACACCCCACCATGTATTTTCAATGCCCTGTGTGTGGGCACCTGTGTCTGGGTCAACGAAGTTTAGGCTGTGGTTTACTGTCAGATGTTGAAAGCCCTCGTCGTTAAGGCAGTCGTAAGCTTTCCACATGTCACTTATTACGCGCGTCCCTGGCAATATTTGAGCGCGGATTATGGGCAAGAGCGTATCTTTATCCCTGCGCTCTACCGGAACAAGGAAGCAGGCCTTGGTTTCACGGCAAATGCCACCAAATACCCACTGTCCTTCGATAAAGCGACCTTTGTGGTACTTCATCCTGCCAAACTTGGACTCGTCTATCTCGACAGTTGTACCAGATCCGCCTATTGGCCCCGTATGAAGCTTCATGATTCTGTCTGCACAAACCTCTCGGCAATAGTTATACCAATCTATCACCGTTTCAGTAGATGTTGTTTCATCGTCTAACGAAGTTTCGTGCACTGCCTGAGTTGCAGTAAATTTGTGTGCCCAAGCGTAAGTTAGGGCTAATATTTTTTCAATGGAAAGCTTACTGCCAGAAAACCACGAGTTCTGGCGGATTGTCGTTTGTCCATTGCAGTTTCTCTTCGAGCATCGCCATACAAATCCATCTCCCGATGCACTTCGTCTTTGCCATCTGAGTGTATTTCCACACTCAGGTTTGGGGCATTTTATCGACGACGAGAGCAGATTGTGATCTTTACACCACTGTATGCACTGTTCGTGATCCGCCAAGAGACGGGAAAGTTTCCATAAATTTATATTTTGTAAGGCCATCATACGCGTCGTCCTGATCAACTAAAGATTATTAGTAGAGGAAAATAACCTTTTATACTGTGACGTAAAACTTGGTGACGAGAATTCATGCATTTTAAAACTTTTGCCTTTCCAATCATGTTAGGACTTGGTGCATTGGTCCGTGCAGTGCTCTTACTAGGTGCGTGGGGCACATGTCCCAATAATTGTCTTCCCTTTAGTAATGTAACAGTTGCTTGTAAGGTATCTTCTCATTGGATATTCTATCAATAGATTTCAATCGTCACTATTGTTTTAGCATTGTCGAGGGGTTTAGGTAACGAACCAATTGCCTTAGGATCTTACGACGGCTGCTACATGACCCCATTGTTATGTAAAAACAACTAATCACGCTAGCACACTGATGAAAGACACAGACAGGTAATCCAGAGTTCTGCAGAGAGACAGAGTTCGAAGCCAGCTGGAGATAAAAAACGAAGAAAAAAGAAAAGAGGAAGAACGATAAAGGTCTGGGAGCGAACATAAGGTGCGGAGGAGCTGGGAAGAAAGACGCCTGGAAAGGAGAAAACGGATGCAAGATGAAAAAGAAGGGAGGAAAAGAAGAAAAAAAGGAAAGGGAGGCAAAATAAGATCCTTTTTTATTCGCGAAGTAAGTACAAATTACAGATGCATATATTCAATACGCTTGGGAGAACGCATTGTCTAAAAAAACAATAGCGTACATACATAATTAATTTACTTTGCATGCATAAATATGTAGGGACCTGTACGGAAATTATTCCCTTTGATTATTTCTGATATTATTGACCTGCTTTAGCTCAATTTTTAGCGACGTTTATTATAAAAGAGTCAGATATTTTACAAATTTAAAACTGCTCGACTTTTGGGAAATGTTGTAGGACTTAGTTCAGTGCAAATATCACTATATCAAGCCAAAGTTGAAAGACCATATAATTACACATGCTCAATATTGTTTGAGAAGCAAAATTACCAATGGCAAAATACAGCGTAATAAATACCAGTATGTATCATTCATATTACAGGTACTACTTTAACAAAATATTTGTTTGGTTTCCTACTGGTTACTTTCACGTCACTCACAGAGGCAATAAGTCACCACTACTCTTTCATACGTTAAACGCGGTAACACAAAACAAACAAGATAACACACTAGCTCTTAGTGAACTTTGAAATATAGAAAAGTTACAACACGTTCCACACTGATAGTCGTTGCCCATTATGGTGATACCGTTATCCAAGAAATTGATAGTGCGTGCTACATTATATTTCACAGACTCCGTTCGAAATATATGAGAATACAAATGGTAGGAATTTCCCTGTTAGTGCTTCAAACCACTTTTAAACGCTAATAAAAGGGGTGGACTCCCCTAACCAAAACAAAAGAAAGGGCCTGGGTACGCCCACAAGGCCTTGGGACCTAGATCTCGTGGTCCCGTGATGCTTCGGTGGCTTTTTTCCTTGTGCTTCAAACCATTCGGTAAGTATTTTGCTTTCGCATTGCCTTTTTTAACAAATTCTATCTTTTTTTAGGCTATACCTCTGTGTTTTTACACAGTAGGTTTCTTTTGGTGATTTTGTCGCTTTTCAGGACATTTGAAGTCGCTGAACATGTCCAATAGAAGACACAAGTCGCGAAAAAGGTCTCGCTCCCGGTCGCCATCTTCCCGCCAAAACTCTGTTTCGTCGCCTGACGTACATCATGAAGGGTCTCCGCCAAAACGGCGCAAAGATGAAAACGATTCCCTTCAGAAGATTCTTCAGTCGATTGAAAGTCTTTCCAGCCGAATAGACTCGTTAGAGTCCCGAGCAAATCATCCAGAAACTATTACAGATACTGATGATGATGCTTTATCGATTATGGCTGGCGAAACGTCAGGCTTGGAGATTAGCGAACCTTTGGCGACCGAAACGTCTTTCAAGACTGCCACTACGCCCGTGGGGGCACCCATAGAGCCTATTAAGGCACCAGTAGCGCCTATTAAGGCACCAACAGAGTCTAGTAAGACATCAGACGAAGCTGAAAACTCAGCGAAATCTAGTGATGATCATAGGCTATTCGACCCAGTTGCCAAGTCAACCTCCTGGAAACCATCAGCCTCTTTCTCCAAGTTTCTAGATACTAATTTTCGGAGAAAATTATCTTACCAGCAATCTCTGGCTATTATGGATGACTGGGCAACTCCTGAACTGGATGCACTCTCTGCTCCAAAACTCGATGAACAATTGTTGAATCAAGTACCTTTCAAAGTGAAAAAATTTGTAAGAGAAAGGGATAAGGAAATGTTTAATGTTCAGCGTGCTTTCTTAAATGCCACTGGCCCACTTTGTGGCCTTCATGATTGCAGGGAAAATGATTCAACTCCAACTTATGAGGAAATTAAAGTGGCTTTGGAGCAAGCTCTTTGCCTTTTAGGCTCAGCCAATGCTCAGCTGTCTATCCTGAGACGACAGAGAGTCCTTGCAGCCATAAACCGCTCGAGGACAAACCTCGCAGAACTACCTCTGCCTAATGCAAAATCATGGCTATTTGGAG
>OX419337.1:10522073-10539573 GCA_948470475.1 Galaxea fascicularis
CATTGTAATGTCCTTCCAGAAGGGGTGTCTTTCACTCTCACTGTCCCTAGAAAGACTGGCAGTGCGGATAAACCAGCAGAAGCATTTTTTGCCTACTTTGACAAAGACAAGAAGCTCTGTCCTGTGGAATGTTTTAGACAATATCTTAAATTATCCAGGAGCGTGCGCCCTGTTATCCCGTCTTCTCTTCCCGATAAGTTGTTTATTTCATTTAGACGCCCCCATAAACCGGTCACGTCTACAACGTTGGGGCGTTGGCTACGAACTTTTATGAGTGCAGCAGGAATAGACAGTCAAATTTTTAAAGCTCACTCCGTGCGTGGTGCGTCTACGACAGCAGCTGCCAATGCATTTGTTCCGCTGTCAACTATTATGTCAATGGCCGACTGGTCTTCTGCCTCAACTTTCAGAACATTTTACTACAAGCCCTTGTTTAACTCAGACTTTGCTACTGGGGTCTTATCCGCAAAGTAGATCTAAATGTGACCACCTCGGTTATTCTCCTGTTGAGTTTTGATTTATTTACATATAATTAAAGAGTCCTGTTGTGTGGAACCATGGCTGTTTTATTACTCTTAGTAGCAGCGTTAAAGACTACCATTTGTATTCTCATATATTTCGAACGGAGTCTGTGAAATATAATGAGAATTATACTAGGGCCGCGCAGCGGCCTGAAGTTATAATTCAAATTATATGAACAGATGAAGTGAGAAATATATGAGCTTCCCACCCTTCTTCCCTCCCTTGCATGGGTTCTCTCCTTTTTCTGTCTATTCCATGGCGTCAAAAAGCCACGAAGCATCACGGGACCACGAGATCTAGGTCCCAGGGCCTTGTGGGCGTACCCAGGCCCTTTCTTTTGTTTTGGTTAGGGGAGTCCACCCCTTTTATTAGCGTTTAAAAGTGGTTTGAAGCACTAACAGGGAAATTCCTACCATTTGTATTCTCATATATTTCTCACTTCATCTGTTCATATAATTTGAATTATAACTTCAGGCCGCTGCGCGGCCCTAGTATAATTCTCATTTTTAAATAATATTCAAAAGTACGCCTGGGCAATGAACGACGTCTAAGGTAAATTTGACAAATAATGGATGAAATACCTGTTTTCGATTCCCATGATTTCCATTCATATATCAACTCGGTAGAATATAGGTGTAATGACGTACTTTTGGGTAGTATAGGTATATCAAAAATTCTTATATTGGTAAGCAAGTAAAATGTGAAATCCACCTCGCAAACATGCAGGCTATTTCTTATCATTGCTGAGCCTTGCGTAAGTAGAAGGTACATTGACATTGGTTTGACCTGCCCGGATTAACAAGTACATTTTTCAATCAGCTAGTTAATTAGTATTTTTGGCTTCTAAAAAACTCAAACATTCGTATCTTAGGGCTTCTTCATATGAGCCTGGTTGACCTGGCTAACCCGGTTTCCGAGTTCTCGCCACACCGCTAAATTGTTTGTAAAAATTACGATGTGTTCATATGAGAGGGTGGGCTGGCTTGGTTGCCGAGATCTCGGTTTTTCCAACCGGGATCTCGGGAACCGGGCTGAACATTTTTGCCATATGAACACTTCAGCCCGGTTACCGGGAGGAAAGTAATACAATGCATTTTCGTGATAGAACTGATATTTTATGACATACCGAGATTTTACCTCCCTTTTCTTCGAAAATGAAACTCAGAATAGTTTCATTCGATAGTTAACGTAAAGTCAAATGAAATTTGAGGCTGCTTGAACAAAGAAAATCGAGAAATTCTCGCCAGGCATGTTCGTTAGATTTCATGCCTGAATGGTCGCGTTACCAATTTTTCAAATGTTTAAGTTCGGAAAGCGGGCTGAAAGTCGCCTTATGAACAGAAACCAATTTCATCTCGGTAACCGAGCAAGTCCGGTTAACCGGGTTCATATGAAGAGGTCCTTAGCCGTCAAACAATTCTGTTGATTGCGTGGTGAATTACTACAAATTTAGTAAAGGCAGCGAGAGAATATGAGCAGCATTGTTCGTACGTTCCTAGATATGGTAATAGCTTTTAAATGAAGATGATCGCGGATGAGAGGCGCTTCACCACCATTGCAGTGTGAGAGACCATTTGCTCAGTTATCTTTATTATTGGGAAGGGGGTGGGGGGCGCGGTTTTTGTACCTGGCCACACCTTCTTGATCCGTGCTCACTCAAATAGCAGTTAATACGACTTAAATGGCGGCGTTTTACAGTGCATGAAGTCTACGTCAGTTTGACAAACGCGACGGAGAATAAACAAGTTTTACAACTACAGTTCGCAGAGTTGTTTAGCTTGTTTAGTATTCAAAAATTTGTCTTCACTTTTATCATCGATGTAACGCAACAATGCAACGTTTAAATCACACCTCGGCGTTCTTCAACAGAGTGTATGACTTTTCCGAGATCTCCTCCGTGCACTTCGCAATAGGTGGTGGCTTGAGGTGTCTTATCAACCTATCCTCCCAGTTTTTTCTCTCAGTGAAGTCGTTGTAATCCAAAAAGGTTCGGTTACGCAGAGCCTTCGGCAGTTTGCTGCGATCAACACTATCAATTCGCATCACGATGACGGACGAATCACCCATCTCCGTGCTTCGGTAAAGGGCCATTTCCAGCTCTCCGCGGCAAAACTTGCTAGACATGTAGTTGTGTGACATGACTGCCAGAACTTTGCGGCTTGTGTACACACTTTGCGCCATGTTGTCGACTACAGGCTTGCCAATCTCAAAGTCCCTGTCGTGTATACAGTAGTTCAGTTTGTGCTTTTCCACCAGCGGGATGAGCTCTTTTTTGACCCAGTTCAAATCCTGACTGCTGAAGGTCACGAATACATCATATCTGAACTGATGACTATTCAGTGGAGACTCTGATTGCGAGAGAGCATAACACAATATTAACCACTTATTTACCGAGAGTGAGGTCTCTTTCAAACTGAGGCCTTGCCGCACTAACTTGCGAGGTCAACATAGCAAGGTCGAGGATTGTTCTTCCTTTCCAGGAAAATAGAATCATTCTATGAATGTTCCTCATCATTCGTAATTTTAAAAGATCTAGATATTTTTGTTTCACTTTAGCGTAGCAGTTATTGAGAGGAAAAGTTTCGCCATGAGTTTTCTCGTTGAGCTTACGAGAATCGCCGTTGGAAGAAAAATGTTTGTAATGCCCGCGGGCGTTACAAGGAAATCCCGCCCGCTCAGAAGCCAATCAAAGCGCTCGTACTATTGTTGCCATATAGTTAATGCATATTAACTGGACAGGCCCTTTTACAGTTGCCTGCTTACTGCATGGAGTTTCGCGTGAAAGCTAGGCCAGAATTAACCTTGTTTTGATACAAAGCTGGCGCCATCTTCAGCTCAGCGCAACACCATGTCAAACTCAACTAGTTGAAATCCTAAGCAAAACAAACAGACAAAAACTAAAGTCTAGTCAAACCAGGTAGAGTCTGCACTCTGACACAAAAGCAACGGGGCTTACCGAAAAACGGTTCTTCAGTCCTTCTCTTATTGCGGCATAGTCTGTAGGCAAGGAAAGCCACAACAAAGCCCAAGATGATGCCACCCGCGGTAATAGAGGAGATAGCAATCAGTGGACTCTCCTCCGGCACAGTCCCACTACGCTTCCCGTGTACATCATCCTCTGAAAACCAGGAAGACGGCGAAAGTAAACAAAACTAATTAGCAGAGAGAAATGAAGAGTAATCATAACCTTGATCTTAGAGAAGAGTTTCAAAAGGATGGACATCGAAACGCTCTTCTAATTAATTTAGATAGATGTGAATTAATGATATAAATTTAAGATCGGTTCCAGACTAACTGCCAATACGAAGTCCACGTCGGCCGCAGTTTGGTAAAGCCTTAGTTAATCAAATCATTGCTTAAGGTCTTAGAAACAATTGCGCCATGGGTAAAAAAAATAGGGGTCTCTAACACCGTCAACGACGTATTACCCGAAAGAAAATATCGCACTGAAGTACAGTGGCTACGACTGATTAACTTTTGCCTCTGAGTGTATGTCCCTCCTGAATTGCGTCCAAGTCAGCCGTATTTTGGTAAGGAGTCCGGTTTACACGACAAGCGTTTTGGCACGTTACCCGTTTGAATTTGGCACGGGTGTCTGAAATTTAAGGCCCGACACCCTAGAATTTTGTCGTGTGCTGGACCCTAAATTTTAGACACACGCGCCAAATTCAAATAGGTACGTGCTAAAATGCTTGTCGCGTAAACTGTGGGCTTTAGTTACCAAAATCAGCGCGTTGCATTTTCAAGACAAGTGTGGCCAAAGGGACAAAGTTTAAGTGGGAAAATTTTTCGTTTGGAGCAAAACCCCTCTCTTAAACCAACAGGAAAAATAAGAACTAGTTCTTTTTCAGTAGACAGTATGCATCTGACAGTGTATACTGTTAGCCACGGAACTCAGATTTAGACGAACGAGGAAAAGACTTCTCTTGCGGCAATAAGAAAAACCTTAGTCTTCTGAGAGGTCCCTGAATAAGATCTAAGTAGCAATAAGTTACAACAGTCAAGGTAAGACCCGGAAAACATCCATCGTTTCTTTTTGGTGGATTCGGATTTGCCCGATTTTTGATTTACACATACTTTTTTTTGTTTTGTTTTTAATTTTCATAACTTACCTCCAGTTTTACCCAGTTTGAGTCTTGTGGAAAGGCTCACTGTCGTCTGAACAACTCCAAAACTAAACTCCACCCCACATGAATACCAGCCATAGTCTACTACGCTAACATTGGCAATGTGGAGCTGAAATCTTTGACTTGTAGTCGAGTTTAGCCCTCTGCGGCGTTTAAAATCTTGCTGTTGGTAATTCTGCGAACCTTTCTTGATCCTCAAACTTTCATTAAATCCCCAAAATGTCCTTGGCCTTTCCAAAATGGAAGGATATTTAGCGCTGCATATTAACGACGCTGGAGAATGAAGATCTGCATAAACCTTCTTCGCAGTTGCATGGACACGAGGGAAGGTATCTGAATCTGAAAATAATCTTCATGTATTAGTTGCAGTTCTTGGTTTACTGTGATATCGCTGCTTATGAAGCCGCCATTCCACTGCGCTTCGGACAGGTGCAAAGATTTGTTTTAGCGACAAAAATTTTGGGGGGCTAGGTGCACTTTAAAACGTTACGAATGTAATCAGTAAAGAATGTTGCTTTCGTCTGGCCTTGAAGAGTAATACTTACAATTCTCCTAACATGTACGGGAAAGCTTTACATGAGATACATTAAGCGAATAAACGATGAAAACATTGAGATAGCGCATAACAGTAACTTCTACAAAATGAGAACATACCTTTCATCAAGACATGTAAACGTCTTGTTTCCTCACCAAACCCGAGAGATGTGTTGATTCCACAACCATATTCACCGCTGTCATTCCCTGAGATATTTAGTATGGTGACGATGATCTTTACTACACCGTTTGTAGTCGCCTTGGATAACTTGATTCGGTCTGATTGATCGATACTACGATCCTTGAATTTCCAATAGGCTGTAGCCGTCTTCTTTTTACACTCATTTTTCTTACAGGTACATTCCAGAGTAATGTTTGTACCCTCCAAAGCCACAATTGGATCAGTCACGCCACCCGATTCCCACTTTATTAAGTCAGATCCTAAACCGTAAGGAAAGGCAAACTATTAGGAGTGATTATTTAACATTTTTTCACCGTTACGGACCGATATATCTAATTCGATTTTGAGGTTGGAGGATTCCCATATATTTCCGTGACAACAGAAGAGAAGTCCACATATTCTACAAATGTCCGAAGAGTTTTCGGGTCCGGGATACTATCTTCCAATTCCTTTTATCATTTTCGAGCAAAGTGCACTAATGCTCTTAAAATCTTGTAATTTTCGTTTTCTTGTTCACCTCCAAAATTATTCAAAATCGAATGTCTTTTAGTAAAAATCGGAAATTTTCAGAAATGTTTCCGAGAATTTTGAGAAACCTAGAAAGGCATGGAATCTTACAATGACTAACGATTAAAAAGTTTATTCAGGACGTTCGCACGAAAATCTTCTAACATTGGTAATTCTTTCAGCATATTTCTGCTGCAGTTAGATAAGTTAATTGTGTCATAAAACATAAAATTCGGGGTCGAATTCGTCCAGGAGATAAAGCACAAAGTTTGCTTGAATGCCGTTTTTACCGTGAAAATATTTAAAATGAACCCATGTAGACGAAGTTTCGTTACACCGTTAATAAACATTTTTAAAAAATTATAAAATTAATACATTTAACCAATAACAATACTCCTCTTCACAAACTGAAGTAAATCCTGGAGGTGTACTGTTTGAAACCCTGCAAAGCCACAGTGAAGGCGGAATACGAATAACCATTGGTATTCAAAGGAAATATTTTCTACTTTTCCATTGGAAATTTTCTCATTATTTCACAAAATGCAGAGAATCAGTATAGAAATAAATCGCTGAGAAAACAATTTGGATCACTGTGTATTTAAAAGAGTTAAATTAGCTCAAGCTATTGACCCTCGAAGGCACCAAGTTTATTCACATTTCTTCCTCAGAGAGCGTTCTCTGCATTGCGTGACGTGACACTGCGCTAAAGTACGTTGCGTGGGCAGTAAAGTAGACTGCTAACAGTTGCATTTCTGGATAGTCGAGTGGCTGCGCGAAAAGATACAAAACATGAAGCAAATAAGCCGAGAGTGATAAGAGGAGAGGCACCTCCCCCATACTCCTCCCCAACCTCTCCCCCTTGTTGGGGACAAACATTCTTGATTATCCAGAAAGGGACTGTTAGCACTCTATCAGTATGGATGAGCAGTAAGAATAAGCAACGAACGTCCTTTGGGGAGATAAAACTATTAGATGTTTACTTACGTTTTACCATGACCATGACCTTCCGTTCAGAGGTGCCGAAGATGTTGTCAGCGCGGCATGTGTATGTTCCATGTTGGTACTCCCTAATTGCTAGTATTTTCAACTGGGACGATTTGGAAGAGTAGTTATTAATAACAATCGAATAACTATCATGACCATCACGAAGTTGCAAGCCATTTCTCCACCAGGAAACATCCGGTCGAGGCCATCCAGCATCCACTCTGCAATCTCCTATTTCCGAGGAATAATGCTGATCCACTATTTTAACGAGTGGAAGGTTCCTGAGCTTGGGTTTACCTGTTAATATTAACACATCCCCTTAAATCTTTCAACTTAAACAACATATTCGTGAAAATTGATGGGATGGGACAGAACAGGACGGGATAGGATAGGGTAGTATATGTTAGGACAGGACAGGACAGGACAGGACAGGTCAGGATAGGATAGGATAGGATAGGATAGGATAGGATAGGGTAGGGACGGGAAAGGACGGGATAGGGTAGAGTATGATAGGATAGGGCACGATAGGATTGGACAGGCTAGATAAGGATAGGATAGTGTAGGGAAGGAAAGGGTAGGATAAGATAGGATAGAATAGGATGGGATATGATAGGATAGGATAGAATAGGATGGGATAGGATAGAATAGGATGTGATATGAAAGGATAGGAAAGCATAGGATGGGATGGGATAGGATAGGATAGGATAGAGTAGAGAAGAGTGGAAAAGGGAGAGATAACATGGGATAAGATAGGATAGGGTAGGGTAGGGTAGGGTAGGATGGGATGACATGGGTTGGGATGATATGGGATAGGATACGATAGGATAGGAATACAATACATTAAAATATAATGCAATACAAATTCTATTGTCAACTCCCCATTATCCTAACGCACTGTATATGGTAAAGCCGACATAATGCAGTTAGAAATTAAAGCAATTTATAAGTGGATGGGTTGACAGATGGATGAATGAAAGAGCGAGTAGGAGAGACTTGCCTGGGCTGACGCTACAATTCTCTTCGCCCCGCTTCATTCCGCACTGATAATTCTCGTAATTGGGTATTTTTGTGATAGCCACTGCTGACCACTTCTTATTTCTTTGCAGATGCGGATATATTTCATTTTGTCCAACTGGTTGTTCGTTGCGTGTCCACAGAACAGCATCAAAATTGGAACCGGGAAATGAACAGTTCAGAACCACAAAAACTCTAGATGGGTCGTCGGTGATATTCTTTTCTCCAGGAGAAATTTTGCAGGAACACTTCGATAACTGTATCTTTAAACACACTGAAAATAAGCAAAGCGTAATGTAAAAGATATTGTTTTCTCAAAGGGTGATGTATAAGATGATATTTCTTCTCGGCTAACTGTTGAAGCTGTTGATTTGCCCTCAAATCCCCCTGTGTAAAATCATACACAAGTAGGACAACTTCAGAGGTATTTCTAGACTGTATTGACTGAATTCAGAGATAACTCGATAACAAGACTTCGCCTTTCTCACAAATCTCACAAGAACAACATTCTCAGAAAGCTACCAGAGTTCAACGTTCAGTTCGTGGGGGGTGTCACGTGGAAACTCACGTGACAGACGGATTCAGTTTTCGACACCCCCAAGAATGGGGTTCTACTCTATGCTGTATGACGAGGCGGTCAAAGTTAGTAGCAATCGATCAATCAGTCTATCTAAGACAGTTCTAGAATGTGGAATATGAAGACAAAACTACATGGGCGTTTTAACTAAATGTTCTATTCGTATTTTCCCTCTGGCACCCTAACACCCTCTTTTAGGAAAACGTAATGGTTACATTTTGCGTAAGGTTTAACAAATCTTATTCAAAGAATTTGTCAGTTTCCCCTGCTAAACTGTTTCCCGCATGTCTGTTTATCAGTTTAGAATTTTTGTCTGTTTTCTGTCCGACGGATTGACGACTCCTTTCCGGATGCCTGTTTGTTTGCTCTATGCCTCAATACCCACAAGTTAATCTGTTTCTTATTCTGTGTCTAGCTCCTAGCGACCCTTTTTCTTACAGACAACTTGTTTTCTTGATTTAAAAAGATGTTATTATGGATATTTTCATTATTACCCTAAAAGTTAGAAAAAATTAGCGAAACGAATGCTCAACTTTAAAAATAATACTTAACACTAGCGGACTAAAAGCACATTTATGCAGATTGTCAATGGCCTGAAGCAGAATTAAGATCAATGTTTCGTAATACAAAGATTGGGTGCCAGCGTCTTAATGCATATGAACAACAAGGTAGAGTTAATCCACGAAGATCGAGTCAACTAACGGGGCCTTTTTTATTTTCTTTTGTTTCGTTTTAGGAAAAATGGAGACATATTGAATACATAGAGGGATTGCTTCCCCGGCTGAAAAAATAAATTAATATCGAAGCGTGTTGTCTTTCGGTAAAGTATATGCAAATTGTTACCACGGCGCCTGTATTATTCAAGCCAAGGCAGGTGTAACTCACACATTTCATCCACATTCGCGTAAATATTAAACAAACTTGACAACCTAGTATGTTTTATTCCTTATGAGTTGATGCCATAAAAAAAAGTGAATCTCTTAAAAACGTAAAGCTTTCTTTCCTATTCTCTATTATGGCCGACTTCTATTTCTGTTATGACCTGAGCAAAAAGCCTGTGGATGTCTTTGCTGAAGCATACGTGTCTGAATGGCAATTTTTTAGGCGCACAAAATGTCTATGTTTATCGGAAAAAACCGTGCTCTGTTGTGAAAATTTGTCATCACTAAAATGTTATATTCCTATTTAGTCATTTGAAGCGAGAAAATTAGCTAGCTGTGACATTCCGTACGAGAGGCGCCCCAATACTGAGATGATTTGGATTCGATATCTGACTCTTTTTCAGATCTAAGACGTTTAGCGGGAATAAAAGCGAAATCCAGAGTTTAGACTGATTAAAACGGTATTTTCGGTAAATATTTTGTAAAGTTCCTAGTGCACTCCTCTTGGCAAATTTATATGTGAACAAACGAAAGTTATTAGGGATACCGCGCAAAAATAATTTTTGTGTCAAAGCTTGACGGCGAAAGACGTTTGATGGCGAACTAATGTAACGTTTTCAGGATACCTTTTCTTGGCTTTGTCGATCACTCGAATGATTTCTCGCTGATAATGAAATTGCAGTTGGAGAAAACTGGTTTGTTGGAGACGAAGGACAAGAAAATTTAAAATTTTATTCGATATTACTTTACCGTGCAATAAATACTTGGTTACTTACCAATGAAGATCAATCTGAGGGCTCGAAGGAAAAACATATTAATCCAGCTTTCAACTATTTGAAGCACGGACGTTCCAGCTATTTTTTAATCAAACAAAGATGCGGGATCAAGTGTGAAGAGCAAAGTGAACGCAGAAACTCTGAATATCGTCTTTTCCAGTTCTGACCACAGCAAAATAGCTTTCAAATGACGACATGACCTAAAACGGATGTTCCAAATCGTCTGTTCCAGTTCTCACCACTCCACTATTAAATAGCTTTCACATAATGCTAAAACGGATGTCGTAAGGCTTTAGCGGTAACCAGCTTGATCTTTAGACCATTTATTTCGACCCATTTTTTGTATAAATCATTTCCGTTCTTCGGCTGGTCGGTACGTGAGGAAGAACAAAAAAACTGAAAATACCGAACTGTTCTGATTGGCCGTTGGTAAGTGGAGCATATTCGGTAGCTGACATGTGACATGACTTCCTTTGAGGAACTTTGCTAGAAGTAACGAGAACACGCTGAAGACGTCCTGTTCAAAACTGACGTACATGTATTTCATTCAGAATAATTCTCATCAAGAATTCGACAGAAGATGGATAGAGCAAAAGGACATCTGCTGCTAAACTGCCAAGAAATGGGATACATGTGTTGAGCGATTATGCAAATAGCTTTTATTTCCCTAGTTGTTTCGCCAAATTTGCAATTCGATTTTCGATCATCTTTCGAGGAACATTTCACACCTGCACACCTTCGAAACAGCCACCTGGTGTGAAGCCGTATATAACGAGACTGAAAAAAGGACAAGAAAACAAAGGTTTCCTCACGGAATGCCAGTTTGGGTATTTCATCTCATCAACCTTTTTCATCCCAATAGTGACCACAATCTAATGTCTCCTTATTACATCACTAATTTATGATCAAGCATAAGCGTCATGGGAGTACATGAAATGACCACCAGGGATCAGTTGAGTTGACGCTCACACAGCTTCTATCTACATACACCATATGAAACAATTGAGACCTGTAAGGAGAATACACAAACTGATACTGGGAATTATAGGGTTAAAAAGAGTGACGCCGCTGTTTTTACTACCGTTCATGTCAAACACGTTTTTTTTTTTTTTTAGAATGGCGCTACTTCTTCTCTAAATGCCGCATACTTGAAGCTACAACACCGCTATCTAGAGAATGATTAGGAGAAATTCGTTCATGGTGTTCTTTCGATCGTTGAGTTTCTGATTGTTTTGGGATAATGAAGAAGTGTTTGATACAGCCAAATTAATTAGCATGAGACCAGTAAACAAGAATGACAAAAATAAGAGGAAGTCGTGTACATGAAAACGAGAGTATTCTGGCCGCATGTCTTAAAACAAAAACACTGGCAATTATATCCAGAGTGCTCAAGGAACATCTTTCATTTCCAGCAACCATAAGAATAGAGAACAAGAAAATAGCCAGCCTGGACCTCACATGCCTTACCTTTCCTACCCACCCACCTACCTACTTACCCACCCACTCCTAGTCGTCACTTGTGGGGTGGGGCAGGAGGTCCCTTTTATTTAAAAAATGATGGTCTTATTTTCTGCAATTACAGCTAGATCATGGGGTTTCAAGAAGTCACAATTTGAGCAAGAATGAAGTAATGAAAGAAGTATAAAAGGAAGGAAGTTAATTTTTTCATGTTTTTATATTTTTTGTCCAAGTAGTGCTTAAAAGTGAAGTGATTATCAATCGAGTGTTAAAAGCTTTGCACGACTGCTATATTTTTGCTTCCCTACCGCTATGACTGGGGTATGGGCTGAGACAACCTGTGCCCCCAAAGGATTGGCAACATACCTGGAAAAAAGGGGCGTATATTACGCTGTATGACTGGTTCGAAAAACTCCCCAACATCTTTAATCTCTCAGGAAGGGCTATCGTTCCTCAAAGCGTATAGCTTCTTTCCGTATCGAAATATGAACAAGTGTGGAAAACTCAGAGATTTATCAAACGAACGAACAACAACTAAGCCGTGCACAAGCTCGCTTACCATGCAACTCATGTGCATATTACGTGAAAATGAGGCCGACAAACATGACTGCAACACTATACACTACATTGCTTCCTACTGTATGAGTGGATAAAAATTGGTTCACAAAATCGTGATCCTACAGCAAATTAGTGCTATATCAAAGCGAAGAGTTGCGCAAAGTTAACACATAAGCAGGCGTCATTCAACATTGGCGTTTGTCGAACATCTCGTCAGTTTTCACAAACAAAGTAACGGACAGAAAACAAACAATTTCTCTTTCTTCATTCATTTAAAAGAGTAGCGCTGTAGTCACAAGTGTTCAAACACTTTCAAGAGATATGTGTCAAAATCTTATTTTCATCTTCAAGGGGTTAAATACTTACTGTAAAAACTGGCATGACGCGAGGAAAGCAATGTTCAGATCGAATAATTCAAGCCTTTTCGGCAAAGAGGTGCATCATGGGTAATCAGGGGATTGAACCAAAACGTGCTTGAGTGAAATACAGCAAGGAGAGGTGCCTGTCATAATATTGATCAAGTATTTACCTTTAAAGTCAAAGATTTCGAAATCTATTAAGGTGAGTGAAAACCTTTTCTTTTATATACGAACTGTCGATGTTTGGAAACGATGTGAATCCCGGGAGATCGGTTCCACAGCCACATAGAAACACCTGTTTCGGATTGAAGCAGATTTGAAACGTTTGTCTGCAACGAATTTGTACCGAAATTAGAAATTTCCAGAAAACACGGGAGATAAGAACGTCTATTTTGTATAACCACTCATCACACATATCTCCGTCGTTTCTTGGTCGATGAGTTGTGTATTTTTTTATCTCTATCGCATGTTCAAAAGACAAAAATATATATATTTACTTGAATAAACAGCTCATAACAGGAAGTTTTCTTCGAATTTCCGTTTTACAGAGTTCGTGAACGGAAGTCATCACTTAAAGATCCCAACGAGCTACGCTTACCAACAGCCAATCACAACGCTTCAGTGGACGGAACTTCAACAAATGCTCGAACTTCCCTTGATTTTCAGCTTGATATCAGCTGAACAAAAGAAAAACGATTTATAGAAAAAGTAGACCGACTTAAGAGACTGATGATTTTTTATGAGGTGAAGGTGGCTTATGGAATTTGGGGCGGTGTCTTTTAAAAATGCCGTAACCCCTGAGCTTGACGATTTTTCTTACATTTAGTATTCTATTAACCAGTGGAATAAAACAACTAACCTAACAGTGTTAGAAAGATTTTGTTTGAAGATAGCAGTGCATCTAGTCATACTTGGTCATTAGATTCTGAATGTTAGTCCCTTCGATTCTCATATCTTAGCTTTGCCTTTTTTTCTCGGTGACAGTCTTATTTTGAAATTTCGTCCAAATTTCTCTAAGATGACCAGGGCCGATGAGGCCTATCTTTAGTTTGGTAATAGCTACTGAGGAATTTTTCCGTACTTAATACTTCTACGATAGTATCGATGACTCGTTCATCTGTTCTTCCTTCCTATGCAAATGTAAAAAAATGTTGCTTTTATTGTGAACATGGAAAATTTGGCATCTTCTAAAGACCTTACAAAAGATGGTAATGGTACTTGGGGTTCTTCATCAAGTGTCCCCACACTTATCAAGTGTTTTCAATTCAATCTTCCTTTCACCACATACATACATGCTTACAATGGATAATAACAAAAGAAGAAAGAACTGAGTCATGATGACACCTCAGGAAACCCTAAGGCTTATGCTGAGGTCCCCTGGGAGAAGTGAGACTTATTACTTACTTCTGGGGAGGACTGCACAACTAGACCTTGTTTAGTCTTTGAAATGCTATTCATTAAGGAACTGAGCCCTGTGTTAATTACACAGAAAAACTCAATTCGTGCCAAACTTTTCACGTGACTCTTTGCGTGCATATAATTTATTGTAATATATATATTTAGCCAAGCCTAAAAGCGGAGCTCCACAATTATTTCTATATTGGCATTTACAGATAAACTAATATTAATGCCACGACTCGAACCAGGATTCCAGTAAGGACTTGTCTGTTGTGATGAATATTATAATTTTTGACTGTTTTGCTGCATAGCTACTATTCAATCAAATGCAAACGTACATATTCGAAATATCCTTTTTGGCTCAAGGACTATATGCTCATGAGCATAAACGATTAACAAACTTTAACCTCATCACAGTTTAATTACACATATCAATATAAATCCATTTCTCTGTTCTTAACGTCCAAACAAAATTTAAAAACTGAGAAGTAATCAAGGTACGCGGCGAATGTTGCTTTTTCAGTAAAGCGTGACATTTTCTTGAAAACTTTTAAATAAATAACAAACCTTGCATCATTCAAAAAAGAACTTATGCGTCATTTAGAAAGTGAATGTTAGGAGCTTTGTTCTAAATATGTTGTAAATTTCTTGTTGAATCTGTTATATAAATATGATTTTAATCATTTCTTAATGTTCGATAGTTTAACATATTTTCTTGAATATTCTAATTTCTTTGAAAAGCCAGAATTTGGATAGCCTGCGAATACAGCCGTCTCTCATCGCTCCCGAAACGAGTGCTCAACTTCGAAAATAATACTAAAGGCAAAAGGACTAAAAGAACATTTATGCAGATTGTCAGAAGCACTTAAATTTGATTTTATAATCTAACATGATGAATCGTAATGCAAAGATTGGATGCCAGCGTCTTAATGCATATAAACAACAAGGTAAAATTAATCCACGAAGATCGAGTCAACTAACGGGGCCTTTTTTTTCCCCTTTTGTTTCGTTTTAGGAAAAATGGACACATATTGAATACATAGAGGGATTGCTTCCCCGGCTGAAAAAATAAATTAATATCGAAGCGTGTTGTCTTTCGATGAAGTATATGCAAATTGTTACCACGGCGCCTGTATATTCTGTTTTAGTCATTTGAAGCGAGAAAATTAGCTAGCTGTGTCATTCCGTACGAGAGGCACCCCAATACTGAGAAAATTTGGATTCGATATCTGACTCCTCTTCAGATCTAAGACGTTTAGAGGGAATAAAAGCGAAATCCAGAGTTAAGATTGATTAAAACGATGTTTTCGGTAAATATTTTGTAAAGTTTCTAGTGCACTCTTCTTGGCAAATTTATATGTGAACAAACGAAAGTTATTAGGTATACCGCGCAAAGATGCAAAAATAGTTTTTTTGTCAATGCTTGACAGCGAAAGACATGCTTCATAGCGAACTAACGTAATGCTTTCAGGATACTTATTTTGGCTTTGTCGATCGCTCGAATGATTTCTCGCTGATAATGAAATCGCAACTGGAGAAAACGTGTTTGTTGGAGAACGAGGACGAGAAAAATGAAAATCTTATTCGATATTACTTTATCGCACAATCAACACTAAGTTACTTACCAATGAAGATCAATCTGAGGGCTCGAGGGACAAACATATTAACCCAGCTTTCAACTATTTGAAGCACGGACGTTCCAGCTATTTTTTAATCAACCAAAGATGGGAGATCAAGTGTGAAGAACAAAGTGAACGCAGAAACTCTCAATATCGACTGTTCCAGTTCTGATCACTGCAAAATAGCTTTCAAATGACGTCATCACCTAAAACGGATGTTGTAAGGCATTAGCAGTGACCAGCTTGATCTTCAGACCATTTATGTCGACCTGTTTTTTTTTTAATACAGTCAAACCAAGTGAAGCGTACCCCTCAAGATTGCATTAATGAATTGATTATTTGAAACTTGAACCCGCTAGTCGTTTCGAGAATGCAATAATGAATTGATTATTCGAATATTGAACTCGCTCGCTCGATCCAAGAATACGGCTAACGGGTTCCGTTTTCGAAAAATTAATTCACTGTTGCAACTAGTAGGTTTCAAACCAACTGGTCTTTCCTAGAATGCAATAGTGAATTGAATTTTCGAAAACGGAACCCGTTAGCCGTATTCTTGGATCGAGCGAGCGAGTTCAATATTCGAATAATCAATTCATTATTACATTCTCGAAACGACTAGCGGGTTCAAGTTTCAAATAATCAAGTCATTATGCAATCTTGAGGGGTACGCTTCACTTGGTTTGACTGTAAATCGTTTTTCTGCTTCAAACTGGAAATGCCGAACTGTTCTCATTGGCTGTGGGTAAGTGGAACATATTTGGTACTATTTGGATTATTCGGTTTTGAGGAACTTTGCAGCAAATAATTAACGGGAATACATTGAAAACGTCCTGTTCAACACTGACCTGTTTTATTCTAAATAACTATCATGAAGAATTCGACAAAAGACCAATAAAGCAACGGGACGGCTGCTGCTAAAATGCCAAGAAATGAACAAAATGGCTCAAAAGCCATACCCTTTGGGGCGACAGATACATAAATGATAGCTTATATAGGGAATTACTTCCCCCAGGGGAGGGGGGCGATTCGCTTAATCTTATCCCCAGGGTTTTCGCGCCCGCTCTTGTTGATGTCGTAACGTAACTAGACTTCAACCAGAGGCCATATTGGCCTTCACTCGGCCTTCCAAGTAATGGATGTTTCGAAAAGTGCAATTTGCTACTTCACTGAACTACATACACGGTTGTAATTACAATAAAGAACCTGAACTTCAGGAACTTAGCATGACGAAATCTGAATTCATTTCCATATTTTAGCGGAGCTCCGGCGGCCCGAAGGGCCGCCAAGTGGAGCCCCATACTTATAGAAACCCGTCAATTGAATTTTTCCGCGGTTTGAAAATTAGCGGAAAAATATTCTCTCGTCGGTATGAACTATCAAGGCACTGTTGGGAGGGTATATCAGGAGTGTTTGTATCCAAATTCATCCTCTTGGTTTTCTCTGAAGGCGACTCGCTTTTATTTTTTCTGTTCCTGTCTTCATGGGTAGCGAACAAGAAGCCGGTGGCTCTCTTTCTCCGGAGCTGGCTGTTGTTTTAGATGCTCAGAAGAATGCAATCTTAACCGCTGTTAATGCACGAATTCAAGGTCTCCAGACCAATTTGCTTCAAGCGCAGTCAGATTTAGCCGTTCAAATGAGCGTCAGACCTTCAACCTGACACCTACGTGTTTAAGAAGAAAGGAAACGAGCAGCAGTTTAGTTTCAATCGTAAAGTGGCCAAGACGAGTGGTACAGCACTGAAAGACTTGGAGAGCGGAAACATTCCTAAAGCTAAGGAGGAACTCAACAAAGGTATTTCTTTGATTAATTCTAGACAGAAAATAATCAAGCTAGCTGATAAATCGGAATTCGGTTGGGCCACAGTCCAAGAGTACGTTTCTGATGAATTGGCCGACGACGAGGCCGACGCCTCGAAGATCAAAAAAGCTGAGAAGAGAGCCGTTGTTAAGATTAAAACACTTCAAGAGAAAAAGAGAAAAAACAGTTCTAAAGTTTACTCGGCTTC
>OX419337.1:10544573-10587073 GCA_948470475.1 Galaxea fascicularis
TGTATTCAAGAAGGACGACCCTACTAACAAATGTAACTATAGACGGTGTCTATATTGATTAATATAGAAAAGATCTTTGAAAAATGTCTCAATCGTCAACTTTTGGAGCACTTTGCAGCAATCACCGTTTCTCTCAGTCTATCTCAGAGGTTATAGCTGTGAGGCAGTTCTTCTCCATCTTATCGAATCATGGAGGCAAGACTTAGACAAAGGAAAGACTGTTGATTCAGTGATGTTGGATTTAAGTAAAGCCTTCGATCTCATCCCTCACAATCTGTTGTTGGACAAGCTTAGGGCGTATGGTGTGTCTACCCAAAGTGTAAACCTAATTAAAGATTATCTCAGTGGTCGGAGACAGCGTGTTACAGTTGCCAATGCTAAATCTGACACCATCGAGATATTCAGAGGAGTTCCACAGTGGTCTGTTTTAGGCCTCTTGTTCTTCAATATCTTTTTAAACGACTTCTTCATTACAGAGGCCAAACTTTCGAATTATGCTGATGACAACCAATTAACTTCAAGTGATATAGCTCCAAGCGTGGTTCAGGTCGTACTTATCCGGGATTTAGGAGTCACCTCCAAATGGTTTCGTGACTGTGGTCTGACCCTGCACTTGAACAAATGCAAACTTCTAGTTTTGCCGAAACGAAGTAGCAATCAAGTGGAACTGGATATTGATGGTTTTCAAGTTAAAGCGACCGATAATGTTGAACTCTTGGAGGTTATAATTGATAATAAGTTAAATTTGAAGAGTCATATATCTAAGTTAATCAAGAAAGTAGGTAAGACAAATTGATATACTTAATCGATTCAAATACATTCTTTCGTTTTCGTCAAAGATACGTATATATAGGGCATTTCTCATGACTCACTTTACTTATTGTAGTTCCGTTTGGAATAGCTGTCTCAAAGAAGATAGTGACCGATTAGAGATATTACACGAGAGGGTCCTTAGATACGTTTTAACGATTTTTCTAATGGATATGATAGTCTCTGTTATAAGATTGGTTACTCATTAAGTTGTAGACGGAAACAAGATTTACGATCTAATTCGCTACGCTCAAAAGAACGTAAATTGTTTTCCTCTTGAATAACTTGATACAACAAATTGATACAACAAATTGATACAACAAACTGAGAACTTCACAAAGTAAAACAAATAGTGGTCTTACCGCAAAAAAGCTGAAAATCACCAGAAGACTTAAATTTTTTCGAAGTGTTACCCATGATACTCTTCGCTTCTTTCCGCTTCTTCTCAGCGGCAGCTCTGGCATGGCCACAAATCTCGGACATCACATTTCGTGCGACTTACATTCACGCTGTTGCGTAATGGCCTTAACCGCTGACTTCAGCAGTGACCTCCGGGCTCGTATTTTTAGGAAAGATCGAGGGGGGAAATACAAACATGTTTATGGTGAAATGAACGCCGCTGACTGAAGGTATTGCCAAAACGAGCAAAGGCCGACAAAATCCACGAAAAAAGCTATCGAACCATGCTTTTTGAGGGACATTTGAGGCACATTTGGCCGAGATATCGCTTGTTGAACTCCGAGTACGAACTTCCGGTTTACATGTATTCGGTACATTGCAGCTTTACTTCTTTTTTATTATCGAAATGGAACGGGTTAGTTTTCTTGAATCTCTTCGAGAATCACGTTGTTTTTAATACCAAATATGCAGGATTTGCGTGCGAGAATACGGAGCTAAGAGCGGTACTTTGTTGTCTTCTTCTTCGTGGGACGAACGTGGATCTGCGTGACATGTCGACCTTCCCGTGGTCTTATTTCATTTTGTACGGTTTTTAGCAGCCGAAGAGAAAGGTACGTTTACAAGCTGAAAATCTGTTTTTTTATTCTGAAAATAGCGATCTATCTGCATTTTTTGACTCGATTTTGGCAATTTACATAGCGACTTTAGATTTCCGATTATTTGCCAGCAAAGGTTTTGACTGGAACTGAAATTGCAAATTGACATCCTTCCGAAAGAAAGGTATGGAATTCGTTTTTCCGGTGGATTTTTTAACTACAATATCGCTGAAATGTTTTTAAATAACCCTCGATTTTGGCAAACCGAAAAACGGTGCTTGTATTTTCCGTAACTCCATCACTTCTCATATAAAGCTTTGTAATTTCGTACGCCATTTTTGATATCGATTGGGAAAAGCCGCTAACACCGTGCGGGCTCAAATGTCCGAAATTTTTCGCCATGCTTTGCGAATCTTCTTCTCATCTCCCGAATCTGAGGCGAGATCATCGGTCTCGTACTCTTGGACAACATGCCAACCATCTCTGTTCTTGTCAGCAATTTTGATCAACTTCTGACGCTTTTTGATGATCAGCACGTTCATCTATTTGTGTTAGTATATTGTTCAACCGCAAATTCACCTCGAACTGTTTTCGGTTGACTTTATACTTAATGTCTGCGGCTTCTTTATCGGACTTCGCACTTCGTTCGAACTGCTTCCCTTTCTCTTGCAACTGTGAGGTCAGGTAGCCTTTGAAAAGCGAAAAGACTTCATCGACCAACTCTGAGTTCGAGGAAGAGTTTTGAGATACAACGTCGGCTTGGGCGATGGAAGGCGCCGAAGCACTCTCTATCGTGGCGCTCGTAGCAGTCTTCTCACCCATCGATGGGAAATGAAATAAACGCCAGGATGGAAAACGCGAGCGAGAGGAAACAAACAACTCTTTGAAGCCTTAAATACTAAACACTAACCAACCACGAAATCCCTGGAGACACGCCCTAAGGGAGTGCTCCAACAAAACACGAAAACATGCCTGCTATCGAACTGTATCGACCTCATACCAGCGGAAAATACATATGCTTCTAATAATTTTTAAAGCCCTCAATAACAACTCGCCTCAGTACATTCGATCTTTATTTCAAGTAAGAGAAAATAAAAATCTTAGGGGCAAAACCAAACTTGTTTTACCTGTAGCTAAGACCACAACTTATGGCCTCAAATCGACCTCTTACATTGCTGCTAAGGCGTGGAATGCATTACCTGATAAGCTAAGATCAGTGGCCGAATTTGGCCCTTTCAGGAATGAGATAAGGAAACTAAGTAATTTGTAGTTTATATATAGACTTATCTTTATATTTATAACTTCTTTTTTTATCCTCAGTATATTAGCATCTTTATTGCTAGTGGCCTAACAATCCTCATTTTCATCCGAGTTTAAGTAAAGTCTTACTTACTTACTTACTTACTTACTTACTTACTTACTTACTTACTTACTTACTTACTTACTTACTTACTTACTTCACTACTTACTTCACTACTTACTTACTTCACTACTTCACTACTTCACTACTTACTTACTTCACTACTAATGACAGATGACAGACATCATGATCATGTACACATAACAACATTGCCCTCTCTAGTCAGTCTAGCACATCGCATTTTTCAAGTATATTCATTTCAACATTAGGTAGGTTCACACTAGACATTTCAAGTGCACTTGAAATTGTGGTTGAAATGCGCTTGAGATGAACTTGTGTGTGAATACATAACATAACATAAGACCTCTATTTATACCACAGGCGGCCCAGACGTAGTTTGTGATTTACATACGTCACAGTATTGCGTTAGGTTTTGAGCCATTTAAGAGAATGTATGAAAATGGTTCAAAAATCGCTCTAAATTCAACTGCAGTCAAGGATTTAAATAAAAGAAGCTTAACTTAGTCTGCATTTGTGTTATTTTGAAGGCTTTGTGGCAGCTGAGTCGTTCTAAAGTCGTTCTAAAGCCATTTTGACGATTTAAACTTTTCCAAGTTTGCTTTCCAGTAAAGAGAAACGAAAGGCTGGCGACCTGTTCGGCCGACGGTTCGCACTCGAAGCTCCATAAATGCCATTAAAATGCTCGGAGCTCGCCAAAATTGTCTCACGGCAGCCTTCGATAATTCTTCTTTCTAGTTGATTCGCCTCGGATTCCAAGGGTTATCTTATCCGCCCGAAAAATGCTCCTTTTCGAGCGCTGGCTGCCCATTTTTGCTTCGTCTCGATCCGTAACGAGTTATCTTGGCCAATCGTTGGCTTAGCGACCGCTCCATCACGACAAAGTCGCTCTCAACTGTAGGGAGGCACAGGTCAATTTGCTCTGCAAGCAGTGAGTTTCCCGCCATTTCCGGTGTAATTTGACCTGTGCCTTATTTAAATCCTTGACTGCAAGTTGAATTTAGAGCGATTTTTGAGCCATTTTGATACATTCTCTTAAATGGCTCAAAACCTAACGCAATACTGTGACGTATGTAAATCACAAACAACGTCTGGGCCGCCTGTGTTCATACAAGATAAGATTTAAAGCTTACAAGCTTGTGGGGGTCGTGTATGCTAACTACGTCACAGTGAAATATATACATGTAAAATGTTCGATAAAAACTAACTAAAATATCAGCAGTAATTAATTTTAAGTACGAAATAAATACCTATAAAATTAATAAATAACTAAAAGCCGAAATAGTAATCTAAAATCTAACAGTAATCGATTTAAAAGTACGGCGACTCTGTGTCTCAACGTTGAAATTGCTGTGCCGTCAAAAATAAAGTCTTTGAAATATTCCTTGGCAGTAAGCCGTTTCTTTAATTACTTGAAGCTTACATTAATTGTTTTATCATTGTAGTTCACCAAGTTCCATAATATAGAGCCTCGATAGGCTAATGCCGGCGTCTTTCATAAATCTGCTTTTGTATCTGCAGATGGCTGCTACCTCGTGCCCTCGTAGCGAGTAGCGGTTGTCTCGTTTACTAAAAATATTTCCTCATAAACTGTCAGGTAATATATTTTTGTTTGCGTTGTACATTAATTTAAATATTTCCAGTTTATAACTTCATCTGACTGTTAACCAATTCACAGTTTCCATTACTTCACTGGATGCCATGTCCTTAGATAAATTAAAAATAATCCTGGCGGCCCTGCAGTGCAGTCTTTCAATTGAATTAATTATGTCTGAATTACAACACGAACCCCACAAAACAAGGCCATAATTTATCGATGGTAAAATGACACTAAAATAGAATTTGATCAAAACATCTTTAGGTAAAAATCTAGAGTGCTTTAATTATAGTTCTAATTTGTTCACGAAGCTTTTCTTGAGGTCCAACACATGCGGTACCCAAGTGAGGTTGTCGTCTACAGTCATTCCCACCGGTTGTCGTTTCACTTGACTGATCGTACTTAGTCGCCAAAGAAACAGCAAAACATCAAAGTACCGAAGTGCACTCTCAAGTAAGGTCGAAACCTTCGTTGAAAGTGCACTTGAGGGTCTAGTGTGAACCCACCTATTGCGCTCATCGAAGAAAGCAAAAGACTGTTAACAATAAACCTGCAACAAAGCAGAAGTCCAAAAACAAAGAAAACCTTTCAGGTTATCACACTGGGGATGAGCCCAACATTGCTTGTGTTAATGTAGCCTGAGTATCAGGCGTTTCTAGGGTGGGGAAGGTAAAAAGAGCGAGAAAGCGAAGGAAGAAACGCTTGACACAAACAGCCTTTCAGAAGCCTTCCACCCCCGGCCAGCGCGTGTTATAATTAGCCAATCAAAATCACTTCCGGTAACTGTCATGTGTCATGAGAGTAAACTTCAATATGGCGTCTGTAACCCCTGCACTGGCAGCTTGAGTTCCGGTTGACTCAAGTGACGTTTCTTATTGTCTTTTGACCAATTAGCGTAACATCCAGAATCTGGATGTTGGACACAAGCGAATCAATGGCTTTGTGTCAGGCCCTTCTCTTCCTTCTCCTCATCCCCACTTTCCCGATAGGGCCTGATACTCAGGCTGGTGTTAATAAATGTAAGCTACAACATGCGAAGGCCGTACCACGTTACACTAAAACTTATGCATTGCATAGAAAAACTGATAGAGCTGATAATACCACAAAGTACAGGACACTGCAAAATATATAGAATTATCATAACAGTCAACAAAGTAAAGAAGTTGTTTGCTTCGATACGTGGCTCATTCTCATCCCCAGAGGCCTCGCAACTTTTCAACTGAGGCTGCGGGTTCTGGTAACACCCAGAAAATTCTCCTTTTTTTTTTTTTCCATTAGCCAATTTAAATCGAAAACGCACAACGACGTAAAACAAGACGCTACTATGCAGTATGCAGTTTTTGCGCATGGTTAGTAAAAAGAACATTTTCCGGTTTGTTTTACTAACGACATCCAGTAACGGCTGTTATCGGAGAGTACGTAGGCTTTTGAGACAAGAATGTACGTGGCTTCTTTTTCATCCTACATGTTGCATGTGTTCTTCGTTAGCGCTTGCGCAGAAACGCCGGAAGTGAGCTTTGCGGACGATAGAAGACCAACGGAGGGCATTTAAAGCTCGGGCATCGAGTAATAATCGATGTATTACACGTTAATTGCTGGTTCGTTTGTGACGTCATGGTGGCCATGTTGGTTGGTAAGAAAAATAGCCTGCGTCTCCTCTGGGAACTAAATTTTATTTTTAATGAAAATTCTGCGAAACAAATTTGTTTTCCTCCAACATGCCTTGTCAAGTGGGTGAGACCCAAGAATTGTTTTGTGAATATATTCCGAGGACAAACCAAGCCTCGTCTACAGAGGAATTCAGCAAATGTTAGCAATGTTTGTGACTGAGCTTTGAACGGGGGTTTTGTGCAGTTTTCCTCCAGAACAATATTTTCAGAAAAGCACGCACTCGCCTAGCCTGTAAAAGCGTGACTACATTTTTTTTCGCTTGTTTCAACCAAACGGATCATGTTGCTGGATTAGTTTACATGATTAACATAAAAGAACTCGACCTCTATTGTATCTGGTGACAGGTATTTCGGTAACTCCAATTCCAAACTGACCGGCATGGCTTTGGACGTGGACTCCGTTTTAAAACGCATCGGCCAGTTTGGCCCGTTTCAAATTCGCATTTTAGTTATGTTTATGTTCATCTTCTTCCCCATCACCTACCAAACACTGATCATGGTGTTCGTAGCGTATGAGCCTCCATGGATGTGCACCCGGACAAGCTTGGCCTGCTTTGAATCGAATAGCTCATCTGCACGGAGCGTTGTTTACAGCACAGCCACCAAACCCATTGAGCTTTACAGGAGAAGGTGCTCGCTGAATAGAACCGAATGGAAGTTCGCGGATTACAATCTGTATGACGGGCCGCACCAGACCATAGTTGATGAGGTAAGGAAAGCTATGTGCACTTTGACATAATTTTAGCTCAATAGGTAATTATTTTAGCAGTGGCCTGTTGAGAAGCTACAGGAAGCTAAATAAGAATCTGACAGGTGGACAGAGAGGTGGTAGGAGAAGCGGCATAACTGTTGATAACTGAAAACAGCCCAGTCCAGCCAAAATATAACAGATCGCCCATTTTGCAGTGAAAATTATAATATACTTAAAACACCTTTCAAAGTAAAATTAGTTGATAATGCAGATCAAATTTTAATTGCCTATTCAAAAACAAAGGTTAGCAGGGCATTTTCTCGTGTTTGTTTTTTCCTAATCAGTTGAATAAACAAAGGCCATTGATCCAAAATATGTTACGTACATGTAACGAAAATCGTTGTTAACCGGCATGTACGGTAGGTTTGAAAAGCAGGAATAATGGAATTCGGAACTCGGAATTCAGAATATTGGGAATACTCGGGATGCTATAAATAAAAAACGAACTAGAAAGTGTCATCATTTCTCATCGCGCTTTTGCTACGTCAGAGCACACACTCGAGGTCAAATGGGATTTATTCGCTAATTAACAACTCTTCGCGACTGACAGAGGAAAATTTTTAGTAGTTTAATCTTTTTGCACAACAATTTCAGGAGTTAAATTGTAAGATCTAAAATATACATTTCAACAGATACCCTTTTGTTTGTTTGTTACAGTTTGACTTGGTCTGTAGCCGTGGATTCCTAGGCTGGCTTGCAAATGCCATGCTGTTTTTCGGCTGGGCGATTGGTGCTATTGTGCTTGGCCTCGTAGCAGACAAATATGGGCGCAAAAGTGTTCTTTTCCCTTCAGTGTTCGTGGTACTGGTTGTTACATTTGCGATGTCATTTGCCAAGGCCTTCTGGATCGTCGCTGTCTGTCGTATTATCATCGGGTTTTTCGAAGCAGGCTGTTTTCTGTCAATGTTCGTTCTGGCGACTGAATTGGTGGGGCCTGAGAAGCGTGCACTAGCAGGGACCATGGTTTGGTTTTACTTTACGGCAGCCCTAATGGTGTTGGGTCTTAAGGCCTATTTTATACGCAATTGGCGCACCCTTCTGATCCTGTCGTCAGCTCCGTGGATCTTCATTCTCATCTTCTGGAGGTAACTTCTTACATACATACATACATACATACATACATACACACATACATACACACATACATACATACATACATACATAAACTTTATTTCTCTCGAATTTGAGAGTAGCTTACAGGAGCTCATATCTTCGAGAAATTATACAAAAGAAATATATACATTAACGTAAAATACTCAGTATTTACAAGCGTGATTAGATATTAGACATTTTTACAGCAAATATATGCATATAAGCGAAAGCGACTACACAAATATACAACCATGCGTTTTCAATAGGGAGTTTAAGAAATGACTACGGCTAAGGCAACGCAAACTCCACAAAACAATGGGGCTAATGACAAAGAACAATCGTGCTGCACGTGCGGCATCCATTTTGTACATTTCTTTGCCGTACTCTGCAAAACATCTACGTGAACTGGCCAAATGTAAAGTTTTCACGACAACGTGAGCACGCAACACTGAATCTTTCATTCTTTATCTTTTCTTTAAGACCGTTCGTTCTAATCCAGTTATATAACACTTCGCCCATATTGAACAACTTGAACGGGATGGAATAATCGCAAAATACTTGCAATACCGCAAAGTTATATTTTCAAGCGACGTTTTCTTTGCCGTAGCCGTAGTCATTGCTTAAACTCCCTAATGGCAAGTACTAGTACGGATCAGGTAAGTACGTTCCACAGCTTAGCTGTCTCGAATCGGTTGGCTTTCAGTTTTCCTTTTGTTTGTTGCATGTTTTTAGCCGTTGAAACAGTTGAAGGTCTACTAAGACCGTACTAACTAACACACAGATCCCGTAAAAGCAAAGCATCTTTATGTTTCAGTCATTTTCAACAAGGGACGTTACTAAGTTGACCGTGACGGAAAAAGAATAACCGTTAGCTGTGAAAGCTACTGTACTTTCCGAAGAAGACTATAAAGTCTTAACCAGATGTGATTACAGAGGCAGTACAAAGATCAGCCGGGTGTCGGTAAAACGCCGACTCGGGGCCGGGGCCGGGGCCGGGGCCGGGGCCGGGGCCGGGGTGTTAGCTTTTAAAAAAAACGTAAAAGTAAAAAAAATAATAATAATTAAAATAAAAAAAGAACCTAATTAAACTAAATAAATAAACAAACAAATAAATAACTAAGTAAATAAATAGATAAATGAAAAAAAAATAAATATCAACCAATACGTTTGTTGTACGAGCGCTGTACCATAAACTGCAAACTTCGCCTGATCGAAAGGGCGGAAGAAGAAGTGTATATCAGTAAGTTGAAGACATTTGGATTCAATTTTGTGGCTTACAACTTGAAGACCTGTAGAAACTATGACTGGGTGTTTTATCTTTAAAAGGAGAGAACAGAATTACGCTGCTCTCTATAGCTAGTGCCATGTCTTCGGAATTTATTTCGCTACGTTTATGAATCATGCTGCATCGTGTGTTGGTCAACTTTGTGTGCACAGCTGTGTATAATATGTGGTCCCGTGGTCCGCGAGTAAAAGTTGTAATCTCGAACATTTACCTGCAACACGTAACGAGCTGAAATTTTCCCTGAAGATAGCTTTTATGTTTCTTGCGATAATCTTTAAGTGGCAAGTTCCAAACGGTGACATTTTCTTCGTAATTCGAAAAATGGTGACTGTGCTCGCAGGCCCTTGGTCCGTGACTCATGTAAACAGCACAAAAAGTATTCGTAAATCCTCACGAGAATGAGAATTTTGGCAAATTTTATTTATTCTTTATTTTCCTTGATATATCTAAGCTACAGTCTCGATGGGAGTCACTGCGAGTGTAAAATAAATGTTTTCATTTTGGACGACAGTCTCCCACACAAGCCCCGTTTTCATTTTACATTTTTTCTAAAAGAGAATTTAAACCAGTTCGAATAAGGAAGATGTCAAAATTATTCGACAAAAACAAAGGCCGTTACCATTTATTTAAGGTTTTTCTAATCCGCTTTGAGAAAAGTTCTCTGGGGTCACAGGTCGCAAACCAAGGACCACATACGCCGGGTACACGACTGAGCTGGCACGATCTTCTACATGTTTCCTTGTAGGCTTGCGTGCTTTGCTTGCCTGTATATTCAATTGACTGTAAGATAACTTGGGAAGTGTTTTATTTGCAGATGTAGTAATATCAGCAAGAAATGTATGATATACCAGCATGAATCTCAGTTACAGTGGCGTTACGCCTTTGTTGCCCATTTCAATTTTCCGTTTTCAGTATCAGGAGCGTTTAATTAAATTAGTTCATGTCCCAAGAATATTGAAAAACTAAGTAATTGATTAATTTAATTATTTTTTTTATTTTACTTTTTATATCTTTACTTTATTAATTCATTTTTAATTTTTTGATATAACTTTTTTTTGCTTTTTTTTGTTTTATAAAACGCAACACCCCGGCTCCGGCCCCGAGTCGGCGTTTTACCGACACCCAGATCCGCCGGGGTTGGAACCCGAGACCTCCCGCACGGGAGTCCCGGATGACTCTACCAACTGAGGTCTCTTCGCAAGTTCTTAAACACTTAGGAATTTCTAAACTCGGTAAATAAATTATAAACCACTGCGGGTATAGGATTTCGCTCGGTTGGTCTCGCCATTGGTATTTTGGCTCAATTGCGTCTCGCCAAAATACAAACCATGGTTCGAACAAACTCGCCTGATATACCGCCGAAGCGGACAAAAAAGGTACGCCTTCGGTAAAATGCCAGTGGTGGTGCACCTCAAGGTGCAATTATTTTAGAAAGCCGGTGACCTGAAGCTAAATAATATAAATAATACAAGCTAAATAATAAGGTTATTGCACGTTACTTTAACTTGAGTGATGTAGCAGAAAATTTTACCAGCTTTGTCAATAAACGAAATTTAAAAGGTTGAGAGAGCTCAAAAATTACCTTTTGCGTTAATGTAACCATGGTAACTTAATAAGTTCAAAATGGTCGGACTTGGACGAACAGAGACGACACATTATTCATGTAGCTCATTTAATTCAAAGGTATGTGCCAGAGTCTGTTCGATGGCTTATTGTCCAGGGAAAGACGGATAAAGCCCGAGCAATTTTAGAGAAAGTAGCAGCAACAAACAAGAAAGAAATGCCCAGCGAAGAACTTCACATTCCTATCACCACGGCCAACAAAGGGGTGCTGGAACTCTTCAAAACATGGAAGATGGCGAAACTGTCTCTCATTCAGATTTATGCATGGTGTGTAAAATACAAAGTGTACTCACTAAAGGCCAAAAAACTCTGGCACAAATATAAGACGTGTGATTCCATTGCCTTTTTTTTTTCTTTTTTTCTTTTTTGTGGTCCTCGTACTCTTTATACCCTGCTATCGGTACTACAATACAACCCTTTAACGCCCAAGATCTGGTTGGCAATTCTCCCTTCAAGCTGCCATTTTGAACTGGTAAATTTGTCTATTCTCATCACCTGTTTAAAATGTGAGGAGAAGTTACACGTTAACCAAGCTCTCTATACACGGTATGTGATTGGAGAACAAAACAATAGATGACACAGCACAAACAATACCCCTAACCATGATCACAAATGAAGCTACAGGTGCAAGGGACCAATGAAAATACAGGTCTGGAAGAGCTACAGGATTACTCTTAATACCCCAGAACTGAATGAAAGTGTCGGCAGGGGGAGACAAAAATATGTGTATCTGGGAACTCCATCAAGGGGAATTGTGGAGTGCAGTTTAATACACAACATTTGAATCAGTCTTTGATCTATATTCCTCGCAACTAATTTAGATTGGAAAGCCAGATTGCAGATTAAAAAACAACGCGATGATGACGATAATGATGGTGGCGGTGGTGGTGGTGGTGGTGGCAGTGGTGATGGTGATAATAACATGTGAATATTTTAGGTCCAACATTTAAAGGTGATCTCCATCTGAAATGCCATGAGAACAATGATGACGATGATGATGACGATGGTGATGATGATAATGATGATGATGATGACGACAACGAAAATGTTGGTGGTGGAGGTAGTGATGGTGACCGCAGTGATGTCATGGCAATAAGCCTTGCGGAAGATTATGATAACGGTGTTGCTATAAATTGTCGTGAAAGCTGTTAATTTTCGACAAGTGCCCCAAGTGATTTGACGAGGATTGAGGTGGTCAAATTTAGCTCGAAAAAGTAATCCTCGGGTGATACAGTAGTAGGCAGGGTCCAAAGCTACCCCATCTCTAATCACCAACCAACTGAACATTTTTTTAATTAAGCCAACCTTATCTTAATGTCAACACTAAAACAAGACTAATTATTATTATGTTTTATTCTGTATTCCAGGTTTGTGAATGGCATGGTGTATTACGGACTTTCTTTAAGTTCGAGTGAATTTGGCGGCAGCATCTACTTGAATTTCGTACTGACAAGCTTGGTAGAAATTCCAGGAAATTTGTTGGTCATTCACAACTGCAACAGGTACAAATGTCACAAAGGCATAGCAGTACAGTAGAATATCGTTTAATTACAAGATGAAACTAAGACTACGGTCTAACAAGAGGCCGATAGAAACATCACATTAGTAATTCACTTTAAAAGGTTTTATGGGCACCGACCTGGAGTAATTTGTTGCGTAACAAGCTAAACGCGAGGTTTGACTGATCGGTCATAAAGCGAAAAGGAGAAAGCAGATTGCTGCTCTTATTATCGCTCTCACTATTACAACAACAACAAATGCTTTACTTACCGAGGGTGAAATACATTATTACCGGTAACCCAATACTTTACATAATGGCCCTCAACAAAATAGAAAAAATAAAAAAATCCTACCGATCCCACAAATTCATTAAAATTCCTACTAATTCTTAAAATTCATGATAATACTTTAAAATACCGATCTTAAAAGGTTCTAGTAAAGAGTTCTGCTTGATAAAGTTGTTCTGTAGCATTTTCCTGAAATTTGAGTAGGTGATTACTGTTAAGCCCCGGCTAAACGATCAAACATTTTCATCCAACAGCGTGTTGAATGAGCATGTTTGACCGTTTAGCCGCCTCTCTCAACATTGCATTTGAATGGATTCCAATGTTTGATGTAGATCAAACATTTTCATCCAACATTTGCTTCACGCGCAAATGTTTGACCGTTTACCACCTGGCTTCAAAGAAAGCAAGCGCGAGCGCGAGTGAGAGAGTGAAAAGGCAACCAATCAGAAAACGAATCTGCAGACGTGCACGTCATAATTTCAGCGATAACACGCAGAAAGCGTTATCTGGACTCACTCTGCTCCATGTTTGATCAAACATTGTTTGCTCGTTTAGCCACCCCATGTTGTGTGCAACAAAAACGATGTTGGATGAAATGTTTGATCGTTTAGCCGGGGCTTTACTATCACTGTCGTTATCGTCAATGTCACCGTCACAATCATCATCATCATCATCATCATTATTAATCATTCAAGTGTCCAAGTTCTAGTTTACTTGTTAAAGCAACAAGACAGACAAATTTTAGGTCGTGTCGGTGGGGAATTCCATTTCGTTTGAAAATAATACGTGAAAAATCTCTCAATTCGCTTGTGATTTAGGTTTGGCCGTAGGAAGACGACAGTAGCTTACATGATTGCCGCAGGAATTTCTGTTGTGGCGGTCTCTTTCATTCCACATGGAACAAACAACACAGGTATCAATCATTGTCTGTCATTGATCATGTGGTTGGTCAAAGTGGTTCTTGGTGGGTGATGATTGCCTAAAGTACACTGAGTGTTTTCTTATGGCGGAGACAGACAGGGGCTTTATTCAAGGCCGGTTTGACACAGTATTTTGCATTATGGGCTGAAGTTATCGAATGAACAAAATTTGGTATTTCACTCGGAAAATGGAGTTGTAGGTGTCGAGCGGACTTTTCTGTTAACATTAAGTAAATCCGCTGACCAGTAAAAATGCGTGGCATATATTCCACACATCAAAAGCAAATATAGTTTGCTTGCAGGATAACTGTACAACCAAAATTACGATCATGAAAACGAAAAAATGAAAATAAAAAAACAAATTTCGTGAAGATACTACAAACGACTAACGAAAGATATTCAGAAGAAGAGGAATTCGCTTTTGATAATTTTCTTGGGATAAGCGAAACAGAAATTCATTAATTGAATCGGCCTGTTACACTAAAAGGGAACCTATACTCTTACAACAAATTGACAATAAATTGTTGGAAATGATTACTAATTCGGCAATTTAGTTGATAACGTGAAAACGCCTATTTCAAAATTATAAGTTCCCTAGCGCCACCATCTTGGATTCTATGACGTAAGTTGGCCGCAGTTATTGGCAAAAAGTAAATGAAGCAGAAGATGTTTTGTGTTTAATAATAGCTGCGGCCAGCTTTGATGACTGCAAGATAGACGTCGAGCAGACTCTTCCCATGAGGCTATCCAAAGCCTCAATCCAGAAAAATCTCTACGGTTCGAGGTAAAACAACGAAACGAGGTCTCAACGTTTTTAAATACTGAAGGGTTTTTCTTTGGCTTCAGTATTACGACACGAAAATGTGAACAACTTACATTCTTGTCCTTTTGTATTAGGTTATATTGCTGGTCGAGTAACGCTAGGAACACTGGGGAAAATGTTTATTACAACTTCGTTCGACGCCTTATACGTCTTCTCGGCTGAACTGTTCCCTACAGTGGTGAGGTAAGCTATACAATATGAACGGTTACACTCTTATCAGCTCAGCATATCATTTCTTTTTCAAATCATGTGTACGTTTTTATCGGAGACGAGTGGAGCGGTTTTCAATTGAGGGTCGAAAGTAATTCGCGTTGGCTTTGGTTTTGTTTTACTTCACTCTGTGATTGGTTGACAAACTCGCGCCACTTTCTCGGCTGGTGGATGATTACCATATGGCGTAATGGCGGACGGCCACGTTTTTTAGGTCGCCCGCTAAATCGTCGCTAAACTGCCAATATGGCTAAAAAAGAGGAGATGAGGGAGCTCTTAAGACAGGAAATTGAACCACTTAAGTTGGAAATTGGGCAAATAAGTAGAAGTATCGAGGATTTGAAGACAACAGTCTCATTTTTATCGGAGAAATATGATAGCCTACTGGGCCAGTATAATCGTGTTGCCGAGAAGCTCTCTCACCAAAGTACCATCATAGAGGGCCTCAAGAATGACATCCAGGAGTCCAGGAAAATTGCGTATGATGCTGCCAAGCAAGCTGAAGACCTAGCTCAATATATACGGCGTGATTGCCTTGAAATCTCTGGAATACCTCCGAATGACGAGCTCTCCTGTGATGACATTGTGAGATCTGTTGGAAACGCCATTGGTGTGGCAGTAAATGATATGGATATCTCAGTCACGCACCCTATTCCCAGTTTCAATACGGAGGCACCACCGAAAATAATTGTCAAGTTTACAAGAAGGGAAGTTCGGGATCGTTTTTATTCCAACCGCAAGAACTTGGCGAGGAAACAGATCAAGGACATCCCTGGTCTTGGATCTGACGATCGAGGTCGTGTGTACATATCTGAATCACTCACACCAAGCCGAAAGAAGCTTTTTGGGGAAATCAACAAGATAAAAAAGTCAAGGAAGTGGAAGTTCATATGGACGCAAAATGGCCGCATTTTCCTTCGTGAAGCGGAAAATTCAAGGATTCATGGCTTCGATACAAAGGAGGATCTCGCTGAATTTTGTCGACGTTGACGCCAACCAGTTATTTCCAACAAGCTAAGTATAACTTGTCAACATAGCAACTAAGAACTACCAGTCTAACCCTCTTGTAGAGTTGCCATTTCATGATGTTAGCAATGACGAGTTTCTCAAAGTAACTGGTGCTTGGGTTCATTCGTTAGCTAGTACTCCTTTAGATCCTAAAGACCTTTTTCAGGATGTTATAGAAAGCCCAGAGAAAACACTTGATAATGAAAACATACCGTGTGGCAACTATATTGAGTCAAAATACCACACTATAAAACAAATTGGACTACTCTTTGACAAGGTAGTTCACAAAAAAGGGTTTTCTATTCTTCACTGTAATATGCGCAGCCTGTCTAAAAATTTAACCCTGTTAAATGATATGCTAGTTACGTTTAAAAAAGCACCGGATATTATTGCTATCTCTGAAACTAAGTTGAATGACAATCACCTGTCAAATATTAGCATACCAGGATACTCATTTGTGAATACTAATTCAAAAACTTCGGCGGGTGGTGTTGGTCTTTATTTAGCAGGGGAATTAAACTTCATTAGAAGGCATGACCTAGAACTCTCTGCCGACGGTGTTGAATCTTGTTGGCTTGAGGTAACGAGTAAAAAAGAACAAAATATCATTATTGGATGCGTATATCGACACCCTCACAGCAAACTTGAAAGTTTTCACGAGGTTATGAAGGAACGTTTGCAAGGTCTAAACAATAGTGGCAAACAGGTTATTGTACTAGGTGATATCAACATAAACTTTTTGCAATATTGCAATGATAATAGAACCGCAGATTACCTAGACATGCTTCTTGACTCAGGCTTTATGCCTATTACTACTAAGGCTACTCGCTTAACCGACCACAGTAAAACATTAATCGATCATATTTATACAAACGTTCCCCAAAAAGTATTAAAAGCTGGTATCTGCTTAGCCGGTATCTCAGATCATCTACCCGTGTTTTGCACAATTGCTCACAAAATTTCATCAACAAACGAATCACGCCTCCATAGGGATTTTTCTAATTTCAACAAAGATCTCTTCTTAAAAGAAATTTCAGAACTTGATTTTGCAAGTCTCATAGGAGATGACGTCAATGAAAGTATGAATGCATTCGCGGTAACCCTTCAGCAAATTACTGATAAACATGCTCCAGTTCGAAAGCTCTCGAATAAAACGCGAAAACAATTTAGGAAGCCATGGATAACGAGCGCAATTCTTAAGTCAATTAAGAAGAGACAAAAGCTTTTCGTGACTCATTTTCTAAGTAATGACCCAAATAAAGTCAAAGACTATAAGAAATACAATAACAAGTTGAACAAAATAAAAGAAGCTGCCAAGGCAAACTACTTTAAAACTCAATTTGATTTGTTTAGTGATAATTTAAAGGTAACATGGAAGTTGATAGGAACGATTATAAACAGAAAGAAAGCCCAACAGGCTACGTTAATTCAAAAATTATTATATAAAGGAAAGTGTTATAATGATAAGGAAAGTATCTGTCATCAGTTAAATAGTTACTTTATAAATGTTGGACAAGATTTAGCGGCACAGCTACCAAATCACAATATAAGTCCTAACAATTTTATTCATAGGCGATTCCAAAACAGTTTTATGTTTCGCGGTATCTGCAATCACGAAGTGCAGGATGCATTGAATTGGCTAAAACTAAGTAAGTCTTTTATAGGCACACCCCCAAAGTGCATCAAGATGGCATGTAATTTTATAAGTGAACCCCTAACTAGACTTTTCAACCTATCGCTCTCGCAAGGAATTATGCCAAATCTTCTCAAAATATCAAAAATTACACCGGTTGACAAAGGAGGAGAAATAACTGATCCGACGAATTTTCGTCCTATTTCAACACTGTCAGCCTTTACGCAAGTGTTTGAAAAACTGGTCTACAAACAACTCATTTCCTACTTTGAAAAACTTGACATCCTTTTTGAATATCAATTTGGATTTCGTAAGGGAAGGTCTACCGCACAAGCCATTACTGAAATTGCGGATACTCTAAGAAAAGCAATTGACAGTAACCTGTATACATGTGGCGTTTTCTTGGATTTCTCTAAGGCTTTTGATACGGTTAACCACAGTATTCTTCTACATAAGTTAGAATCGTACGGCATAAGAGGGATACCGCTAGCCTGGTTTGAAAGTTATCTTACAAACAGGAAACAATACGTCGCCTTGGGTGATACTCAGTCGTCCTATCAAACCATGGTCTGCGGAGTCCCTCAAGGAAGTTCGTTAGGTCCTTTCCTTTTTCTGGTGTACATCAATGATCTCCCTAATTGCTCTGACGTCCTTTCATTTAAGATATTTGCGGACGATACTAACTTGTTTGTTTCTAATAAAGATTTAAAATCATTTAGAACTGCAAATGAATTTAGAACTAAGAAAGGTTAAGGAATGGTGTGACATAAACAAGCTTTCGATAAATCTAAAGAAGACCAATTACATGATAGTAAAACCTCAAAGGAAAAAGAATACGAATATTATTATAAACATAGCAAACCGAGATGGATCATGCCACGCCCTAGAGCGTAAGGACCACATTAAATATTTGGGAGTATTGATCGATAGTTCTTTGACTTGGAGATACCACATCTCATATGTATGTTCAAAGCTCTCACGGAATACAGGGGTAATCTCTAAGTTGAGGCATTATCTACCTCTCAAACATCTTACGCAGATCTATTACAATCTTATTTATCCTTATATTTCGTACGCTATTGTAGCCTGGGGCAGCACTAGCAAAACAAACTTACAAAAAATACAAACTAAACAAAATCATGTTGTTAGATTAATGTTTTTTGCAACTCTATCTGGCAAAAATACCTGTAGTGCACTACCTTTACTCAATATTTTGGAAATATTAACGGTAACTAATGTATATCGCCTGCATGCTCTTAAATTTATACATGCATGGCACAAAGGTACTTTGCCAGAACTCTTTAATCGTTTTTTCCAGTATGCTAGCAACGTACATAATTATAACACCAGGTATGCGGCTAATCAAAATCTTCACAAATTCCGAGTTAAAACAAATACTGGCAAACAAATGATTTCATTTATGGCCACTGATCTTTGGCAAGAAATACCATATAAGTTTAAAGATCTAAATCAATTTGCTTTCTCCAAAAGTGTTAAAAACTATGTCCTGTTTCAGCAATATCAAACGTAAGTTTTCACAATTCCAAAAGTGTTAAAACTGTATCTATCTTAGCAATAACAAACGTAAGTTTCCATAATTCTTTTAGTTCTCTCCTTTAGTAATCCGTCCTTCTACTCCAATGTTTCTTTTATGTTAACTTAAACGAGATGGAGGCTAACTCGATAACCTCGCGGTTTTATTAGCCTCCATACACAAATTATAGACCTGTGCTACCTTAGATTCTTATATATGTACTTATTTTTCTTGGTTTTTTTATGTCAATATTGTAATTTTCTGAGTCGTAAGTGTAAAATAAAGTTGAAGTTGAAGTTGAAGTTGGTGAGAAACCAATCACGAGTTGCACGCGCGCATTTTCCGTCCTTGGCACCGGTTGCACGTTATTACCTCAATTTTTGATTGGTTCACTGAGCTGTCTTCGTATGATATGATTGGTCAGAGTAATTGCTTTGGTTTTGGCTTTGCGACATTCAATTGAAAACCACTCTAATTTATACTGATCTAGCCTGGGTACAAGCCAAGGGAATAGGCTGAGTTTGATCGCTGATTACCAAACTTCGCAAATTTTGTCTGAAATTTTTGGTTAACACAGTGCAAGTTTACAACGAAGATTTCTGAAGTTAAAACGAAGAGACTGCCGGAGGCCATCCAACGCATTTCGAGGACCAGTGAAGATTGTGGGACACCTTCCGAAGAAATCCGAAGATTGTACGGAACCTTCCGAAGTTTTCAGATGATCCCCCGAGTACTTCCGATGATTTCCGAAGATCACCCGAGTACTTCCGAAGATTTTCGAAGATCATCCGAACACTTCCGAAGATTTCTGAAGATCACCCGAACACTCCCGGTGATCTCCGATGATCACCGGATATTTTCGAAGCTTCTCCAAGTTTTGGAAGATCGAGGGCAATGCCTTCTGCGTACCTCAGTAGTCAATATATGGTCTGAGGCTTTATAAGTAGTCTATTTTTTCAAGTGTATTACTAATAGGTAATCACATGATTTTTAAATAAGCACGAGTACATTTTTTCAAAGACCACAATTTTGTTGGTCTACTTGTGCTTATTTATTCCAAATTGCACTCGAAATCATGTGATTACCTATGCAAATTGCACTCCTCTCAGTTCAATTACCATTATGAATCAACAAAACGTTTATCTACGTAAAATCACCCAGTTGCAGGGGCACAAAACGACCAATTTGTTGAAAAATGTATTAGTTAATAAAACTAAATGTTATTCAGGCATTTTCAGGTCTTTTTAGCTCGTGGAGAGAGCTATCGGGGGGAATCAAGATGTCAGGCGTAAACAATGGAAAATTTGTAATCGATTTCCGAGCGTCTCCAGTTCGGCAGGGCCTTTGATGCATTCGTTAAATGGTCGTTAAGAATGCTCTTATTCGGCTACCAATGAAAGCCGTTCAATATGTCACGTGATATCTCGGTGTTCGGTACGTGTCTTCGGCAGAATCAGCACATGTGGTTGATCACGCGTACAGTGTTTTCGAGAATTCTGAAGACGCTTTGGTGTTCGATTGATTTACGGAGTAGAGGTGAGTTGTTCATCATTTATTGTCTTTTACTGTGTCATCATTTTTTTGGATACTACTTTTTGTCCTTGGATTGAAAGACTCAATCCGAAATCACTGGTTTGTAAGACACAGCCAACAACCGTTGGGTCAAAAGACTTGGTCCACAATCCATTAAAGCAAACACTAAAACCAAAGCAGAAATCCAAGTTAATGATTCCTGGTACACATTTTATCACTACAGGTTACCAGGAGAAAACGGGAGAAATCTACATCTCTTCTAAGGTGAGAAGCGAAGTAAATACAAGGAGCACACATCGCTTTATTGTACGCGACAAATTGCTTTGTTATCTAAACACTCGTACTCGGTTGCATTATTTGTCGTTATGTTCGCATACTTTGCAGTTGTTTGCAACACCGTGGCATTTGTTTTGATTACTATATTACTTTTGTACCATTTGGTCAAGAGATATCAGCAGATACAAACTTCGAGGATTGATATACATGCGCACGTGGTTGAATCGCCATGTCAATGCAAACTTAGGAGCCCCAAAGTTGACAAAGCGCCAGCAACAGACAGTCGATCTCGATACGACAAGTTTATCACGGGTAAAGCTAGGTCATGTAGGTATCGAATCCATTGTCGTACGTTTGACCGTGAACCAAGCAGATTACCTGTTAGGAGAATTAATCGTTTATTAAACAAGTCAAGAAAAACAAGACGAATTATTCGTAAACATATAGCTAAGGAATTCCCTAAATCGTCCAGAATCCATGAGTGGACACGAAAAAGCAAAATGGGTGGCGACTTAAAATATGCCAGGCATACATTCAAAACCAAAAAAAATTCCTTCAAACACACACATTATTTCGTTTCTTGCAAAAAGAGAAGCACCACTAGTTTTACAAAAAGAAAAAAGAAAAAAAGATTATCCAATCTGGATGATGCTTGTGTAAGAAAAAAAATTATGAAACAACAAATACCTATAGAAAGAACAACTAAATTGAAAGTCTTTGGCAAGTCTGGCCTATTTTACCCATCAAGTCCCCTTTTGTGCAAAGTAGGACACACTGAGAGGTTTTCTTCATCTAGGGAAATGTTAATCATGTCTGGAGATATTGAGCCCAACCCTGGACCAAAAGAAATTGAAAACACCAGGAAATCTCCACTTGAAACACTACAAGTCAGGTTAGCTCAAAATGGATTGAGATACTTAGACTGTGGAGGTGAAGGAGATTGCTTTTTTCGAGTTATCTCAACAAAGTTATATGGATCACCTGACAATCATATGATTGTGCGCCGTAATGGTGTCGTCTTTTTAATGAACAACCCAGAAAGGTTTATTGAAAGTAATACAGACATTTCGTGGGCATCCTATCTTAATGACATGTTGTCCCAGGGTACCTGGGCTGATCACTTAATTATACAAGCAGTTGCTGATGCTATGAATCTGATAATACAGATAATTGAATCAAATGAGACCTTTTCTCCAGTGACTATTGTCAGACCACTGAATAATCAAGGTAATCCACCACTGACTCTTACCATTGGTCACCTAGGTGAAACGCATTATGTTTCTACTGTTCCAATTTCTGATGATATGAACAATGTAAGAAGTTCATCTTCTGTCAACAGGAAAAGCACTTATGAAACAGATACTATTACAAAAAGCCAAGTCCAGTGTATAAATGTAGACAAAACTAATGACAAATGCTTGAAAAATACAGAAAGAAAAACCTATATTCGAGACTATATGAGGAAAAGAAGATCAAATGAGAAATTAAAAAGTCATGACAATCAAATAAGAAGATCTCACAGAATGAGTAATATTGAAAAGACCAGAGAGAATAACAGAATTTATCAAAGAAAATCCAGAGAACAGAACAGATCAGCTAAAATGGGAAATGAATTGAAAAGAAAATCATGCCAGAATGTTCTTCCTGTTGAGCCAAAGAAGCAATGTATGGAAGTCAATGGTTCTTTTCGTCCTGTAGGCGATATTAACAAAATAATTGAATCTTTTCATTGCAAAATCAGAGCTGGTCCAGAATATTTATGTGTCTGCTGTGAGCAAATATGGTACAAAACATCTCTTAAGAAATTTAATGTTCATAATTATAAATCATCTAACCAAAATATATTGTCTAAGTGCAATTTAATTGATCATAAGGTCACACATGACAAACATTGGATTTGCTTCACATGCGATTCGTATCTCAGGTGTGGAAAAATCCCTCCTTGTTCAAAAGCAAATAAAATGGAATTTCCTAATAAACCTGCCTGCTTGAATCTTACATCTCTTGAAGAAAGATTAATTTCCCCCAGAATTCCATTTATGCAAATACGTGAGTTACCAAGGGGTGGTCAGTTGTCTATTCATGGTGGTGTCGTTAATGTACCAGCTGATGTAGGCTCAACTGTTAACACTTTACCTCGATCTCTCAACGATTCACAGACAATTCCAATAAAACTGAAGCGACGCCTTAGGTATAAACATCACTATCAATTTCAACACATTCGACCTCACAGAGTGCTAGAAGCAATCAGATACCTTGTGCAAACAAGTGAATTATTTAAAAAAGAAGGGATTAAAGTACAAGAGGGTTGGATTAACAATATATGTTCTGAAAATACTGATGAATGGCATGAATTTTTGAGAGATCCTAAAGCAAACACAGAGTGTTCTTCTGATGAGTCTCAAGAAACTCGTAGTGAAACCCAAGAGATTTTGTCAAAAAACAGTCCTAGTGATGTAAATGTTAATGGAGACAGCCTTGAAAGTGACAATAGTAATGACTCTGTTGATGACAATGATAACTGGTGTGAAGTTGAAGAACGTTTCTCAGGTTCATTGGACACTTTGCTACAACCCCAAGAAATGATTAATGCTGTTGACAAAATAATAAGCTTTGCACCAGGAGAAGGGAATAGACCTCTTGGAATATTCATGGACACAGAGTCTGAATATTTGTCATTTCCCACTATTTTTTGTGGAAAACAAAGAGCTTCTTCCAAAGAAAGAGAAGTGCCTGTCTCCTATAGCACTATATGTAAATGGGAATTGAGAAGCAAAGACAGGAGAGTGGCAGAGTCTGTTCCAAATATATTTTACAAACTGAAAAAATTGCAAATAAAGCAAATTCAGGATACAGCAAGAATATCATTAAGAAAATGTAAGACAAAGGGAAAAATGTACACAGCTGGGGAACTTAAATCTGATGACTATCTTTCTAAACTTATAAATCTAGATGAGGGCTATAGAGTTTTAAGAAATTTAAGAGGTTCACCTCCATACTTTGAAAAGTGTAAAAAAGATTTGTTTGCAATGATACGTCAACTAGGTAATCCAACTTGGTTCTGCTCATTTTCTGCAGCTGAAACAAGGTGGTCTCACCTTTTGAAGATATTGGGCAAGGTTGTAAATCAAAGAAGTTATAGTGATAATGAGATTGCAAACATGTCTTGGCAAGAGAAGTCAGACCTTATTCAAAAAGATCCTGTTACTTGTGCCAGAAACTTTGAACACATGGTCCAGTTGTTCATAAAAGATGTCTTGAAAAGCACTGCAATGCCTTTGGGAGAGATAGCAGATTATTTTTACAGAGTTGAATTTCAACAAAGAGGTTCTCCTCACATTCATGCTTTATTTTGGGTTAAAGGAGCACCAGCCTATGGAAAGGCACCTGATGAAACTGTTGTGCATTTTGTGGACAAGTATGTAACATGTATAAACAGTCAGTCTGATGAAATGAAAGATTTAGTCAATTTACAAGTGCATAGGCATGCTAAAACTTGCAAGAAACTAGGGCACAATGTTTGCCGATTCAACTTTCCTTTGCCTCCAATGAAAGAAACTGTTATCCTTCATCCTCTTGATGAATTCATACATGAAGAGAGTGAGCTTAAGATAATTAAAGATAATTATACCAAAGTTAAGGAACTACTTGATGATATGAAATATGGAGAAGATATAACATTCCATCAATATCTTGAAAAACTAGAATTATCAGAGTCTGAGTACATTACAGCTATAAAGTATTCCTTGAAACGCCCAACACTATTACTTAAAAGATCACCATCAGAAATAAGGGTAAATAATTATAATACTAACTTGTTAAGAGCATGGCAAGCAAACATGGATGTACAATTTGTACTAGATCCCTACGCATGTGCTGTTTACATTTTGTCTTATATAACCAAAGGCCAAAGGGGTATTAGTAAATTGTTAGACAAAGCAAGCAAAGAAGCAAATTCAGGTAACAAAGATATTGTAAACAGAGTACGGCACATAGGAAATGCATTCTTGAATGCTGCTGAAATAAGTGCCCAAGAAGCAGTTTATCTAGTTTTACAAATGCCTTTGAGAAGATCATCTAGAGAATTTCAATTTATTAATACTTCCAACCCAGATGAAAGGACATTTCTGCTGAAAAGCCATGAGAAAATTAAAGAACTACCTGACAAATCTACTGATGTAGAATCAGATAATGTTCTGAAACGCTATGGAAGAAGACCTAAACAGTTAAGTGATATTTGTCTTGCAGATTTTATTGCTTGCTTCAACTGCATCAGAGATAAAGATAGTTCTTTTGATATTTCAAATCTTCATGATGGATATCTTCCTGAAAATGATTTTCATGAAAACACTGATGATGATCCTCACAGCACTGATGAACATTTAGAGGCATCAGTTGAATATCAAATGAGAGGTGGATTTAAAATTGTTAAGCGTCGAAAACCTAGAATTGTCAGATCTATAAGATTTCACAAAGACAAAGACCCTGAAAACTATTATCGCGAGCAACTCATGTTGTATTACCCTTGGAGAAATGAAGGTAGAGATTTACTTGGAAGTTCCCTTTCGTATCAAGAAAGGTACGAGCAAGTGGAATATATAGTAAATAAGAACAAGAAGAATTATGAACACCACACAAATGTCCTTGATGCAGCTGTTGATGACATACAGCATCAAAATAATGAGGAAAACTCTCAACCTGTTGCTCCAAACACCCAACATATCAATGACCAAGATTTTGCTTGTAAGACAAAACCAAGTGAACTATTTGGCTGTTTTGACCCAGGTAGTAGTAAGGAACATAGTCTGTGTGACATTTTTAATGATACTGGAATTTTGCCAAGGTCAAATGATGAAGAGGAACTGCAACAGAATAGATTAAGTGATAGCGATTACAGGAAACTTGTGTGCTCCTTAAATAAAAAACAAAGAGAATTTTTTTACCATGTACTGCATTCTATTAAGACCAAAGATGAACCTTTGAGATTATTTTTAAGTGGTGGAGCCGGAGTTGGGAAAAGTACAGTAACTAATGCATTATACCAAGCACTTGATAGATATCTCAACACAATCCCAGGAGAAAATCCTGACGACATTAAAGTCTTGAAAGCAGCACCTACAGGAAAAGCAGCATTTAACATAAAGGGGAATACATTGCATTCTGCATTCAAAATACCAGTAAACAGAGGTTTTAGTTACTGCACATTGGACAGAGATCGACTGAATACCATTAGATCACAATTGAGAAAATTGCAAGTTATATTTATTGATGAAATTTCAATGGTAGGAAGTGGTATGTTCAATTTTCTCAATCTGAGACTCCAACAAATAACAGATACCAACAGACCATTTGGTGGCTTAAGTATAATTGCTGTAGGAGATTTATATCAACTGCAACCAGTTTTTGACAAGTGGATTTTTGAAAGCAGTAATGATGTTTACAGTGCATTTGCTACCAACATATGGAAAGAATATTTTTCCATCTTTGAGCTAACAGAAATAATGCGCCAAAAGGAGGATAAACATTTTGCAGACCTGTTAAATCGTTTAAGAGAAGGAAAGCAAACCCAAGATGATATCACAGTACTTAAATCAAGACTACTGAAATCAAAACAAGGTGAACCAAATTATCCAGCTTCCCTGACGCATGTATTTTCAAGCAATGCATTAGTAAATGCCTACAATGAAGCTGTGTTCAATTTGTCCCAAAGTCCAAAAGCTCAGATAATTGCCATAGACATTGTTATTGGTGATATATCCGATGAATTAAAAGATGAAGTAAAGAAAAAAATCCCTGATGATCCTTCAAAAACAATGGGCTTGTACAAAAAACTTAATATTACAGTAGGATCAAAGTATGACTTGACTATAAATGTTGACGTAAGTGATGGACTAACCAATGGAGCAGAATGTGTAGTGCAAGATATTGACTATAGAGTTGCAGAATCTCAGAGACCAAGCATTATTTGGGTAACATTCTCAGATACAAGTATAGGCAATAAGCAACGCAAAGAATATTCATTTCTATTAAGAGAGAAAATAGAAAACATGACACCAATTTTTGAAATAACAAGACAATTCAAAATATCCAACAGAAATCAACTTCAGGTTCTAAGAAGACAATTTCCTTTAAGACCAGCTGCAGCAAAGACTATCCACCGTTGCCAAGGTGATACACTTAATGAATTAGTTGCTGACCTCCCCTCAACAAGTAGGGATCACATGCATTATGTTGCCCTTAGTAGAGCTCGTAATATTTCAGGATTACATATACTTAACTTGAATGAAAAGAAAGTCTCTGTCTCCCTTAAGGTCAGTGAAGAAATGCACAGACTAAGATCACAACCATTAGAACCTTGCATTCCATCATTATATAAGCAAACCTTGACAAATACCTATAAAATTATTTTTCACAATGTAAGATCTCTCCATTTGCATCATGAGGATGTTGCATCTGACTTTAATGCTCAGGAAGCCGATCTAATTATTTGTGTTGAGAGCTCTCTTTGTTCCTTAGACTCGTCTTTCCATTACCAAATTGATGGTTTCAAGTTGTTCAGGAATGACTACTGCCCAAACAGCAATATTAGAACTTGTTATGGAACTGCTGTTTATGTAAAAGACACATTTACATGTTTAACCACACCAACTAGGTTTAACATGAATGATGTAGAAATAACTGTTACAGTACTAAAACACCCAATTCCAAATTTACACGTAATAGCAATATATCGTTCAAAAAATAAAGTTCCACTACAAGTCTTAATTAACACACTAAAACTGTTGTTGGATGTATTACTACCAGAATCTTCCAGCACTACTCCAGTAGTAATACTTGGTGACTTCAATGTCAATCTTCTAGAGGAATCATCAAACAAGAAGAAGTTACAAGAATTCTTTCAACAACAAAGACAGTTTACACAAATTATTTCTCAGTGCACAACAGATTACCATTCCCTCCTTGATCATGTTTATACTAATATACCAGCTAAGGTAGAACATTCAGGTACTTTAGAATCATATTTTAGTGATCACAAGCCAATATTTATTTGCTTGTCCCATGACAAATAAAACATTATTTAATTACTTTTGTTTATTTATTCAGTTGTAGCAATGGCTTCCTCAAGCTCCACATCTTTACCCTCCAGTGACACAACAAGTAAGAACCTCTGATTAATTTCCATATTCTTTGCTTGTGAAAAATGCAGTTTCCACTCTTATAATAATTATAAAAAGAAGTTAAAATAATAATAATAATAATAATAATAATAATACCAATATTTTTGTTAACATTCATCTCTGGTGATCTGTTGTCATAGTGCAGGGCACTGGACTGCCCACTGGCCTTCTGAGTCCAAAACGTATGAAATTTGGAGGATCACCACCTTGCTCACCAAGCAAGATGACAGGTAAGATTTGATTTTCTATGTATTCAGGCATCTCCTTGTATTTAACAAATAAATTTTATTTTGCAGTACTCTTAAAATGCACAAATCACATCAAAATGTTGTAACAAAGAAATACAGGGTGTGGATCCTATGACCCACAGCCAGGTACCGTGACCCATGTTCTTTCCACATTTTCAGGTCCTCTGTATGTTATAAAAATACACATGCATTACCAAATCTGATCAGTTTGTCTTATACAATGATTTTAAAATCAAAATATTTTGAGATGAAAACCTTTCTCAATGTAGGTCATAACATCAAACGTACATCTCATATTCTGATCAAACTCCCAGTGGCCAATCAAAATGCACTCTTGACACTGCCCATTGTATTAAGATGATTATCTACTACTATAATCAGTGCAACTAAACAAGACTGGTCTAAAAGGCACTAAACAATGTGAATGTTATACGACAACCCCTAACCATATATGATACTAACTCTTTTTAACATGTATGTTTTATCTTGCAGATTTGGTAGGGTATGTGCAAGTCTGTACTGAAATACAAAAGAGTACTCAGTCATCCAACACCTTCTTTGATGTCCATTTCCAAGTAGCACAAGAACAAAAAACAGTCTTCAGAGTAATGGTGAAGGCACACGAGTTTTCAAAACGTCAACTCTTTCTTGATGCCATGGTTGCACAAAAACCAATTATAGTAAAGCACTTACAGGTTTCAAACACTGGAACTCTTTTCTTCAATTACAGCAGTGCAGTACTTGATGCACCTCCACATGATGTAGACTTCAAATTTTCCCCACCAACAAAGGAAGTAACAAAGATTGACTCTTTGCTCACAAACCTGACATCTGGTATCTTTACAGTCAGTGGAATGATTAAATGGAAGGGCCCTCAAACTACCACAGAAAAAAATGGGGCTATGGTTAGAAATGCCCTTCTCTGTGATAGCACTGGCACAATCGAATTGTCTGTATGGGAAGATTATATCAACCAATTGGATGAAAATAAATTTTATACCATAACAGACACCAAACTGAAGTATTATTATGGCAAGTGTCTCTCTACAACCAAGGCAACACAGATTATGACCGCTGAACCACAAGACTTGTCTCAGGGTACCATAACCAAAGACAACACCCAATGGCTGTGCTGCCCAAGCATAATGAATGTAGCCATAAATACTTACCCGGTTTGCAACAACAAAGATTGTTCAAAAAAGATCACTCTCAACACAGCAGGATCACTGGTAATCCACTGTCAAAGCTGCAACAGGGCAATGCTGTTGAAGCAATGTTACTATGAAATGAACATTAACTTCCACCTAGAGAAACATGACACAATATACAAGGTTACTGCTTTCCCCAAAGTAGTCAGCGCATTCCTATCCGAAGATATATACAGTTATAAACAAGACACCGACACCCTGATTGAAAAAATGCTGCTGATCGAAAATGTAGACTTTCAACTTTCACCTAACCAAAGGCTTGTAACTAACATGAGACAGCACACCAGGGAGGAAGTAACAGATGAAGAACTACTGAAATCCATACCCAATATCAGCAACCAAGAGCAATCACAGGAATCGCAGCAAGAACAAAGAAACAAACAAAGTGCTCCAAAACAAAAGGGCGCAAACACCATCAACAAAAAAAAGGACAGACCACTAAAATCCAACAAAGTTAACTAAAAACAAAGATCCACAACCAGTGGAACATATAAAGGACAAACAAACTGTAATCTTCTCTGTTACACTTCCCATAGATAGTGTTTCAGCAGTAAAATGGAAATGTTTACTGCTGTTGTATTTGAAACAACCCCAAAATACGATCAATTACATTTAAAGTAGAAACACACTTTGATCTTTCTTGTTACAGTTCCCATCGATAGTGTGTCGCCAATACAATTCAAATGTTTGGTGCTGTTGTGTTTCAAACAACTAGAAAAGAAGACCAAGACATTTAAGGGACAAGCAAACTTTGATCTTTCCTGTTACAGTTCGATTGATTAAATATCAACATTGACGTTAACATAAAATTATACAGTCCATGTAAGGTGAAAAAAGAGGCTCAAGCTCGTTCAAGGTACAAACAAACTTTATTCAGTCCTGTTTCCATTGGTACTTCAAAGTACAATATTGGATATGCACTGGTATTCAATTGTACAATACAGTTGCGTTTACGAAGAAATGTACCTTTACAGTTATTGTTAATAAACGGTTACTTGCTATTACAGTATTTCTTGAATAGACTACTCTTCTACTAGAGTGGGTTCAAAAGTCCCATTCCACAAACTATATAAATCAATGAACAACACTCAAGATACAACAACTACAACAAACCAATTGAAATCGTATAACACAAAAATGTATTACATTGCATATACTACCACTCGATGGGCTTCATCACCCCCTTATATGAGCCCCCTGACACAGGATCTTACCTACTCCACGAGCTTACCACAGGATGCCTTTGATTTAATATTGCTGGGAAAATAATATCTGTTCCTTTTTGCCAGCAAGACACACAAGATATTTTCCAGCCAGCTAGATAAAATTGGTTGGTTTCCCAGCCAGGTGCAAATTGAGCACCCTGCACAACTACAAAAAAGAAAATTTCATATGTCGTAAGCAAAAATGGGCGTGGCAAAAGGCCTCAAATCACACCTTCAGTGGGGGGTGGGGGGGGGGAGGAGACACAAATTTCTCACAACAATCGACATTTCGCCAGCCAGCAACACTCACACTGCTACCACACTTCAGTAATTACCAACCGAAACCATAAGCAAAAAGAAATTTCATAACCAACTCCGGGAAATAACTGATATTTTGCCAGCCAGCACAAAACCTCGGGGGAACAGATAAAGTGAGGAACAGATTCGTTTTGTGCCCCTGCAGTTACAAACCAGATATACCGGTCCGTTTATTGTCGAAGCCACGGTATGAAGTTTAGGCCCTATAAATTTTCAGTCATTAACCGTATTGTCACTGTTTAAGCAACGACTACAGCGACAGCAGCGAAAGCCCCGTTGTTTTGTGGTGCTGTTGTTGCCGTAGTCGTAGTCGCTACTATTGGCCGTTCCGAAATTCAAAAGGGAACTGGGGCGAGTTTCAAATTTGAAGTAATCGATAAATTGACACCTTCACATGAAAGATAACATTGAGATTGGTCGTTTGACTAAATTTGATTCTTTTAGGTTGAACAGAGACCAAGTTATGGACCTTGAAACATAGCTCAAACTCCATACAAATGTCTCTAATTTTGTGACACGCAGTCACAAAATTAGAGACATTTAGAGACCCCAGTTCCCTTTTGAATTTCGGAACGGCCAATTGTTACGGCTGTCACTGTCACTGCCACTACCACACTGTCACTAGGGAGTTAAGAAACGAGGACGGCGACGGCAACGAGAACATCATTTAAAAATATAACTTTTCGTTTTTGTAACTCTTTCGCAATCATTCCAATTTCTTTAACTTAGAAAATGCTGGCGAACTCTCCAGGAACTAAGTTACTATGAACGACGCCAAAGTAAGGAAAAAGAAATAATATTTTGCCGTCATACGTTCACGTTCTTGAGAAAACCTAAACTTTGGTCATTTCACGTTGTTGTTTTACAGAGGACATTAACGAAATGTACTAAAATGTAAACGCACGTGCAAAGCGATTGTTTTTGCTCATTAACCCATTGTTTTGTGGCGTTCTTGTTGCCGCCACCGTCCTCGTTTCTTAAACTCCCTAAAGTCACTCGCTGTCAATGCCACTGCCGTGAGTGTCACTCTTACTTTCACTGTCGTAGTCAATGTCATTGTCACTGCCATTTTTAATAGGTCATGGTCACTGGGAGCTTTAGTAGCGACGGCGGCGGCGGCAACGAAAACGTCATTTCAAAATATTACTTCTCGATTTTATAACTCTTTCGCGATTATCTCAATTTGTTTAACATGGAAAATGCTGAGGAACTGTCTAGAGTCTAAATTTCTATGAACGGCGTTAAAGTAAGAAAAAAGAAACAAAAATTTACCGTCATGTGCTCACGTTGTTGAGAAAACCTAAAATTTGGTCATTTGACGTTGTTGTTTTGTAGAGGACGGCAACGAAAGTCACGAAATGTACAAAACTGTAAAATGCACGTGCTAAAATAAAAGATTGTTTTGGTTATGAAGCCTATTGTTTTGTGGCGTTGCCGTTGCCGTTGGCGTTGCCGTCCTCTTTGCTAAAGCCGGCCCTACTTGTTAGCCTAGCAACGTCATTGTTATTGTTGTTTTACTGTTATTACAGAAATAGCGGCATGGGTATGGTGTCTGTTGCAAGTCGTATCGGCGCCGCTAGTTCGCCGTTTGTCGTTCAGATGACGCGTATTAACTCCATTTTGCCGTTCGCTCTGATGGGTGGTTTGTCCTTCATCGCCGCTGTCATGTGTTGGGTTCTACCAGAGACACTTGGAATGAAGACCGCTGAAGTTATGGAGGATACTGAGAAGGAAAACGGTATTATTTTTTTTTATAAAATAATGTTACAACCACTAAATGCATGTTAAAAAGAGGGACTTGGCAAGGATTTTATTTTTGAAACCGAGTTCTGATAAGGTGAGCGAGCATATACAATTTCCCAGAAATGTCTTTAAGACCTTTAAACCTCCTTGAAAATGGAACAACACAAGGTACACATGTTCCTGTGTTCTACTCCCGGCTCAAACATGGACTATCGCATTTATATAATGGAGGGTGTAATTCTCGCGCTTTTAATTGGTTAAGAGCAGTTTTCGATTGAAGTATAGGGAGTAGAATGACTTCCTGTGCCTGCTGGTTCGTGCGCACTCGGAGGACGTGAAAACGTGGTAAGAACACCCGCAAGGGGGTACCCCCCCCCCCCCCCTATATAAGCTACACAGGGATGTACGGCCTCAAAGGTATGGTTTTTGAGCCGTTTTGGTCTGAAAACGGGTAGAGATTTTGACCATTATTGTCTTAAATCGGGCATCGTTTTCAAGGGAATAACGAGAGCGTATAAACGTATTTGTCTTTTCAATTCCAAATGAATAATATGTATCTGTCTGTCTGTCTTTCCATCTGTCTGTTCTTATTTTTCAGATAAGGAATATGCACTGGTGGACTATGAAAAACGCAGTGAAAATATTTAGCTGAAGTTCATGATTTTTAAGGCAGTTAGCAGCTTAATCTTTAAAATAATTAAGTGATCATAGACACCATGATTCAACTGTATTCTTTCGATCCCCCTCCTCCCCTCCTCTCCCTCAACACCAAAGAGAAAGTGACTGACTTTTGAGTTTTTGATTGACTAATAGCGCATATGTTACATTATTTTATTTGATATGATAACAAAATTTGAAAATGGAAAGCTTTTTTCACTTTACTTGAAATCGATTTACCATATGGAGGCGAAAATTTGCTGGCGCTCTCCCAGAAAAGTGGGAGCTTCTGAGCACTTTATTTTCCTTCCAAGGCTGCCATGGCCACAATCCAACCTTTTTTAGTAAAGTAAAGGAGTATAATAGTTTTGTATGTGTGTGAGTAGATAGAAATATAAATGTATATGTAGTGTAGTCGGCGATATCCATATATAATTAATAAATAATAATAATTATAATAAAATTTGTTGGGTATATATTTTACGTTTTCTTGTTCGGTGTCTAAACTGTCGCTCAAACAAGGCCAACAGATATGGGCTCAATTCGGTGCTGATCTTTAACATAGATCAGTGCTGACATAAGTGCCCGACAGCTTTTCAGGAACCTGAAAATGTGATGATGAAATCAATGAAAGCTCAGCAAAGATATGCACAAGTGACTTACCACCTATGTGTAATGCACCAGTCAGGTCCCCATGCCCACCCCCCAGGCCAACCCCCGGGCATTAGCCTTTTTTTTTTTTTTTGGAAAGCAATGGCAAATTTTCGCGGGCCCAGGCCAACCCAGAAAACAACATTGGTAAAAATAAATCATCATTATTATTTTGTGTGCCCGTTGTGTTTGTCTCATGTACTTCTATACGGGCCTGTTCAGAGTGCAAGTCGCCATTACTCAAACAAATGAAAACGAAGCAGATTTGTGCATTATTTTTTGCGTTTCATAAACAAACATTTCTTGCATAATCGTTCTCCGAATCGTGCTCCGAATCGCGAGACAGGGTTTTTTTTTTTTAAGAGATTTAGACGTGAAGGCATCGCGTAAAATTTATCAGTGGTAGCTGATCTGGTGTTTTAAGAATGTATATCCGAGACATGTTTGAATAAGTCTTGCATGGATATGAACGGGCGCTAGCTTATTTTGAACATCATACATCAGACTGGAAATAGATTCAACACAGAGAAAAGATACAGGTAGGATATTAAAATTAATAAAGAAGGGGATAGCGTGCTCGCTCTTTTTAGAAAATGTCATTAAACGTTAGACTCGTTTTTGAAGAAGAAGAAGAAGAAGAAGAAGAAGACGACGACGACGACGTTTTTGTAAATTAGACTTAGAAGCTTGACCCCAAGCCATAATTCCATATGTAAGGTAAGGAAAACTTAGAGACTGATACAACTTGATTGTCACAGAGAGTGGCACAGAATGTCTTGTTTTAGCAACCATACCAATGATTAGCGATTAAAATGCATCTATCCCCAAAATATTTTTTTGCTTAAATATATCTTTGCACCTGTTCCAAACAGATTGAGTCTTTTTGCGCCATTTAAAACAAACCGTGACTATTTATAGGCTATAAAAGTTAAGAGTCATCAGTCCCACAACCGAGTTAGCAAGGGGCATGGGTCTATTCCTTGCGTGACGTCACAAACTGCTTTCCACGCATTTTACAAGGACTTAATGTAATGCAAATCAGTGTGTGACGTCAAATAAGGAATAGACCCATGCCCCTTCAAGCTCGGTCGTGGGACAGATGATGGCTAGATTTCGTAACTTTTACAGCCTACAAAAAGTTAATATTTGGTTGAAGTAGGCGAAAAACGGCGCAATATGTTTCGGATAGGTGCGAAGGTTTATTTAAGCGAAAAAAAAGGGGGGAAGGTGCACTTTAAGTCGATATAAATTTTCCAGTCAAGGGATTTGTCTACAAACAGAATCTTTACATTCCAAAGGTAAATAAGTACCTGTATTGGTATCAAATATACCTTTTGTTGGATAATAAGGGAGCGGCATTTCTGTGTGAGTTAGAAACATAGTTGGATTTAGTAGTGTTTAAGGTTAGCTTGTTCGCTGTTAGCCATTCACATATTTACTACGGCCTCTAAGGACAACAGATTCCTATTACTGTAAAGGATACTAATAATAATAATAATACTTTATTTATATAGCGCTAATTCCAGCGATGTCCAATAGCGTTTTACAAAAATGTTTAAAATATTACAGATATTACAAGTATTGTTCATAAGAACATTTGTAAAATTACATTCTACGGAAGCGACTACAATATAAAAAAAGACTAATTTTATAAAAACTTAAATATAAAACTAAAATATAAAAGGGCTAATATATATAAAAACGACTAAAATAAAAAGAAGACTAATTTAATAGAAACGCTGTCCTAAAAAGATAAGTCAGTTTTTTTCTTGAAATCGTTCAGACTGTCACAAGACCTTATTTCTAGTGGCATGTTGCTCCACAACTGTGGTGACGCTACTGAAAAAGAACGTAAACCATAGTTGCACAATTATACTTAACACTAAAAGCCTGGTGGTTTCTAGAGGTCACCTTGCCACACATTGTACTTTTTAACCTGTAAATATATTAGGAAAAAGGCAAAAAATAAATGAATAAATAAATAAATAAATAAATAAACATCAAGCAGGCGATGGCCATTAGCAGATCTTTAACAGAATCATTAGTATCATTAGCAAATAAATAAAATTGGAACTTATCCGAACAGGCTGACTGGTAAATTGTGCGAGTGGTGGACCGACTGGCTGATAAGAGTAGTTTGGTAACCTGTTCCTGTTGATAGCATTGCTGGAGATGCGACACACGGTAAGATGGAGAAGAAGGTACATTGGATGTACCCTGTCCGCATCGGACGGATCCTGCAAAAGGTGTGGACTATGAGGCAGTAACACAGTATTGCTGATCAGAAGGCTCAACAGGATTGGCCACCATGCTTGTCAAACTGGGGATACAAGCACTAGATCTGCCCTGTCTCGAATAACTTTGTGTACAACCAGTGCAATGAGATTGAAGGGCGGAAATGCGTTACCTCTGAGAGGTTTCTAGCGAAGAGTCAGTGTTACCGCTTCCGTTAGAATCGGAATATGTCGCGAAATATTTTGTGGTTTGATTTACGTTACCGCCGTGATTACCGCATTATAGATAAGTATAGATCATAGCTAGCATTTCAGTTCTTCTTAAGACCCCCCTATTGGAAACTAGAAGACACGTTAGCGCGAAATTCTCTAGGAAATCAAGACCCGCGAACGTTGGTATGGGTAAGCATCAATTTACTTTGTTTAAGGTTATAATGTTATGAGAGTTTGTGATTTATACGTTAAAGGTTTCGTTAGATTTTTGACTGTTTTCAAGTTCCATTCGATATCACGTGCGTTTAGCTCTGAGATCATTTTAGCCATGAAAAACGAATATTTAGGTGATTTTTTAATGTAATTATTTCAGTTGACCGCTTCGATAAGTGCCCTGAGGCCATAAGTATAGGAGTACGAAGGAACAATTAAAGAAAGAATCGTAAACCTATATCGGCTTGGTGTTTTCGACCGCGCGTGTAACAACCCGGGAGCGAGGATTTCATTTCTAACTTGAGCGAAACCATTACAAACGTCAGAGCATCTATGTGAAAGGCTCCGGGATCTGGCTTCCAACTTATATACTGCGGAAGCTGAGCAGTGAGCCGACTGGAAGACCGTGAGAAAGAAATAGGTGACAATAAAATTAACAAAGGAAAAAAAAGAACGCACAATACAAATATACACCGCTTAGATTAATTTACATTGGATATTGGAGGGAGAGGAGAGGGGCACGTCTAGATAAACTAATATTGTGCCCTCAAAGTTATGTATAACAAAAGACCTGAGAAGTGAAGGAAAAAATGATGAAACATTTAGTAAGTTAGAAAAGAGATAATGTTTCATTAGTATTGAGCAAGGTACCAGCGTAGAAGTGCTTTTCTGAACATTCTTTTAGATGGTTTGTCCCTGATGAATTGCGGAATATTATTCCAAAAGAAAATTCCAATAATGCTAGGGCAAAATCTCCGAACATTAGTTCGAAATGAGGGTATGACAAGTTGATTTGATGACGCAGTACGGGTATTGTAATTATGTAGCTCAGATACTAATGAAACAGGTATATTAGGAAACTTTTCATGGTGGAAATAATCATAAAAAAGTGTGTTCAGTTTAACAATATCAGGAAATTTCAAAAAACTCAAGGATATGTAGTGTGGAATTATTGATTCCATTAAAGGAACATCATTTATAACACGAACCGCTTTCTTTTGTAATTTTACGATTTGAGACAATGGAGCATTATAGTTATTTCCCCATAGTGTACAAGCATAAGGTAAAGATATATAAGAGAATAATACAGACTAATAAGTGTTGCTTTTGATACATAACGCTTCAACTTAACTATATGTTTACATTTATGCTAATTTTGCCACATATGTAGTCAATATGGTCATGCCAAGTAGGGTGACAATCAATATACACACCAAGATATTTTACACAAAAAGACTTTTCTGAATGAACATTCGCTACAGTTGTTATTATTATTATTATTATTATTATTATTATTATTATTATTATTATTATTATTATTATTATTATTATTATTGTCTCTGAAAAGCCCCCATGGGGAGTTGACAATGAAATTTGTATTTGTATTTGTAAGGGACACTGCAGAAAAAATTATTAAGACAGTTGGAGATAGTTAAAGGTTGTTTGTATTGTTTATTACCCACTTGGCCACTTCTTATTTATCAATAGATTAATATTGTCCCACATCTTTTTCGCGTTGTTTGATTTGGTCAATATGTCATTATAAAAGCAGTCACGCTACATCTTAATAATGGTAGCGATTTTGTTACGATGTAATTTATACTTGTTTAGGAAAGCGTAATTTCGAGTACAATTTATCTCTAACTTTCATGGATTTCTTTAAACCAGAAGTAATTCACCGTTTATATGCTTTGTGTTTAATCTTGCCTTTCTTGAGTGGTGCATGTATGTTTTAGGGGCGAATCATATGACTTTTGAGGGAAGGGGGGGAGGTTGGAACATTTCTCAGTGCAAGAACTTTTTTTCCCACTAGTGACCAACAAGACAGATTTTTTTTTCAGTCAAAAAGAAGCGCAACAATTTTTGGGGGGAGATTATCCTCTTCAGGATTTTTTTTTTCACTCCATTCGGGAGTGGGACACATCTCAAAGGCAATTTTTTAAAAGAAAGAGCATCCTGTATTTCACAGTGGTTTCTTTTTTGTAAAGTGTTTACTGTTAGCACTAGCAGTCAACATTAAATCCACAATAGTTTTTGAAGTTAAAGGTTGAGTGTCTGTGTGTGTGGATTCAATATTAGCTATTATTTATTGTTTGCTTGTTTTTTAACTTGAACATAAATGCAATAATTATATTTTAGAATCCAAGTGTTATTGTTATGGTAGTTGTTCAGTACACCAGTCAATTCAAAGTTGTTGTTGTTGTTTTTTTTTTTTTTGCAATTGTGGATTATATCGTTATATAATGTCAGTAGAGCCATGAAGTATGGCAATGTTCTCTTTTACCAATGTTCTGATTTAATAGAGTTTATTACAATCGGTTTTATTGATACGAGGCCTTGAATCTCGGGGGTACAAGGGGAATATTTCAACTTCAGATATTCCGTATTCCGCTGTTCTCCAGGGGTGAATATTCCCATTCCTTGATAATATTTCGGAGGATATTCCTTATTATTTTAATAAATTTATTAAGGTGGGGGTAAACATGAATTTGAATGGCATTTTAAGAGGTTTAAAGAAGGGATAGAAGAAGGAAAATTAGTTTTGGAACACCAACACGTATCAACGAAATAATAATATTATTTATTGATGATATAAAAGATTGTCATGCTAACTAACATATTTATAAGACTCTATGAACCCAGTGAACTCCCAGCAGTGTTTTCAAACAACGAAGACCTTCCATTTGAATAATTGTGAAGAAATGAGAATTGTAAACAAATTGGTTTCAGCAACTCAAATCTATCACAGCTCTGCATGTCCCTCCTTTTTTGGGGACAAGGAATAACCGACTGTAAAAACCCTGATTGGATGGTTGGACCTCCGGAATAGCTCCCTTCCTGAAAAGGTTCTCTACTTCTGTACTGATCAGTTTGGACTCTAGACGAGTCACTTTTGTAACCGAGGACGAAAAAGGCGGGTTTTTTGAGAAGAGTACTTAGCAGTGGGAGTGACAAAGGAGCGTGTGTTGTTGGTTCTAGCACCATAGCGTTGGGTAGAGGCAGGTCTCTGGGGCATCTTATATGGGATGACAGGTTCTTAGAAAGGCCACGAGACGTACAGGTCTGCCTGCTTTGAGGCAAGAGAAGGGAAGTCCTCTCCAAACAACATCCTCTTGGTATTGGGTAGGGGTAGGTCCCCTTAACTGATTTTGGCCTTATTTAATGCCTACTAGAACCTTTTTTCGTCTTAAGGCTGACAACTGATAGTTAGGAGAGCCAAGGATATATAGAGCCTGCTCTAACATTAACTTTAGATCCTCAACAGGAATAGACTCGTTTGAGGCAAGCGCATCATGCAGGCAACAAAGAGGACCAGTGGCATTAAGCAAACCACACTGAACAGATGCTAAGTTCCTTGTCACACTCTTGGACATATTTCTTAGTTTGAAAATTAGAAATCTGGTGGATGATGCTAGAGCTGGAATACTGCTGGCTTCTAATATGTCCAAAACCTGGTCGTACGAAAACTTTCTTCTGAAGTTATTTTCCAAGAAGGAAGAGAAATCCTTGGAGGGTTTCCAGGATGTGAAGCATGCATCAGGATCGTAACAGCAGATGTAATCTCCGTGTTCTCATTCGAACCAGCATCTACCAGCGCATCTGGCACTACACAAAGTGAAGACTCGTTTGGTGGTCCGGAAATCGCATTTGATGGGTTAATAGCCTTGTTTGGTGGTTTAAAAGCCTCATTTGGTGGCGATTGAACCTGCTCCTCACATACAACTTCATTTGAGAGATCCTCAGAACCTAAGAGCGAAATGGCTTCTTGGTTGACTGCGGTCTGTCTCCGCTCGTGGTGTTGACAATTCTCGCCCATTTTATTTAAGTCTAGACTCGAAAAGGCTCATGCGAGAGACATCCTTCTGCAGGTTCTGAATAGAGCTAAAAATGAACTCCAACATAGAGGTATCGTTTTCGTCCGCCCTATCGTTCGATGAAGGACGACGCTTTGGAGATGGCGACTCGTCAGCGCGGGAAGAATCCTGGAAAGGGATTGTGCGCTGTAGAGAGAGAAACGGGAAAAAACACGAGCGATTCAAAGCGGGTAAATATTACTTACCTGCACACGGATCGAAGCACAGCGAAAAAACAGAGAATGCTGGGAGCACATGGTTTGTGCCCCCGGGGTGTCATGGGATTACGTCACCCCTTTGTTTTCTTGGGGAGTCCCTCTAGGGATGTTAAAAGCGTGAATCGAAGCATAGGTGAGCGGACAGTACCTGTTGTATTCTCACATATTTCGACCAGCGTCTGTGAAATATAATTTATAGTAGCTTTATCAGAGATATCGGAACTGATGTTGGTTGTTTGTGTGCGTAGGTGAAGATAACAAGAAAACCAGTCATGTACTATCCTTCGTATGTTATAGTAATATAGTTTCTGTAGTGATATTTCATGGTCTACCGTATAGAATGCTTTCACAGCTCAAGTCAATGAAAATACCACAAGTAAATGACTTTTTGTTCAAATTGTTTTAGATAGTGTTAATAATATCAAGCGTTGCATGCTGGGTATAGCGTTTCTCTCGAAAACCATATTGAGATGGAACAGGAATATCTTTTACTCAGGTAAGATTTTACTTGTGTATACATCAGTCCTTCAAAGATACGCTGGTGAAGATGGAAAGAAGAGAGATTGGTTTGTCTACTTGTTTGGGTCTGTTTCATCACCTTCTGTGTAAATAGGGATAACTTTTGAAAGTTTCAATTTGCCTGGGTAATTCCCTAGTTGGATTGAAGCATTGAATAATCTCCAGAACACAAGAGAGGATAGTGCTAGCAGACTTCAAAACCAGAGTTGGACAGACCATCAGCTTTGTTGTTAGGGATGACCAGAATTTCGAGTTCAACCTCACGTGGGGTCACCGGGGCAAAATAAAAATAATTTAGATAAGAAACGTGCTGGTAAAAATCAGCAAAATGTTTTGGCGACAAGGGTAACTGAGTAGTTAATCTTCATCCAACATAGGCAAAACGACTATAGAGAACAGTAGCCATTCGAGATGGATCTTGTGTTAGACCAGTTTTAGGTTTAGGGGTTTAGAAATGGATTTACGATTCATTCTTCTGCTTAGCAAATTATTTATACTTTCCCACGTCTTCTTCAGACTGGATAGGTTAGAATAAAAATAAGGGTGAAAGTAAGGCTTTTTGCTTAAGAGAGTTAAGGCCAAAATATGATTCATGTACATCTTGTATTTCTCATCATCACCTGATAGAAATAATTTGTTTGGAGTGGGTTAGGGAGATTGAAATGACAAGCTACTGGCTTGTATGCGTCCTTGTCATCTTTCTCGACATCGCGAAGGTGTTTCGAGGTGTTCATGGAATCTGCGAAGCGAAGGTACGCGCGAAACGATCGGTGGTCTTCACATATTGCTTTATAGGTCCCAAATTTTGTTGTGTTTTGAATTTAAGGCCACTGAAGTCTTGCGTCGTGCGGGGTTGCTCTCCACTCCAAACGACGGAAAGCCGCAAGAATCTAGAACCAAAATTCATATTCCAAATCCCCACGGTATTAAAAATGGGGGCGGGGGGTATTACTAGCTTCCCATCATCCCTGCATAATTTAGTCACGAAAATGGCGCTGAAGGCGGTGTTTCGCGCCATTTTACCGAAGGAATAACTGTTGGATTATCCAACGGAAACCGTTGAAAATGGTAAGTCAAGTGAATATTAGTATTAAATGATGTTTCATTTCATTGCTG
>OX419337.1:10599573-10677073 GCA_948470475.1 Galaxea fascicularis
TTTATGAGGCCACGAACAATTGTTGAAGATTGTGATGAAAGACCAATGTTTGCTCACGACATGCTGTTCTGTTGAACTCCTCTGCATCCCTCAGGTGTTTGAGCTAGCCAAACGAACGGATTTGCTTTCAATTATGTACAAGTATGTAAGCTTGTATTACCTTTGTAAACTCAGTCCCTCTTAAAACTCTTATTCCAGGAAGATGAAGCTTGCGTTTCGTGGTATTTAATTTGTAAAACTCGCAATCTTTGACGCTAGAATGGGCCTAAATTGGCAAGATAAATTTCTCTTTGTTTCCAAATCACTGTAATTTTTGCATAAAGAATGGTTTCTCCATTAGGCAACACTGGGCAATGTGCGGCTGTTCCATGGTGTCAAGACATCTATAAATCCAAAGCATTGATCGGTTTGGAGTGTTGTTTGTCAATCGGGAGCAAGCCAGGTGTTTTAATAATTGGTCACCCTGTCGGCTTCTAGTGTGTCTTGAAATGAACATGAAATATACATTTACACCTTTTTTGAAAGTTTTTTCATCAGCGTTTAAAAAATCGATTCGTTTAGAGACAAGCATGTGAAAGAACATAATAATTCAATCGAGAGGAAATGTTTACAGTTTTGAAATTGTGGCCGCAGTTTCAAGAGCTCGATTTTGTACTAGGCTGATTCACGGTAATTCTTGTCTCCATCCCCGATCCTGTCCATCGCGGCGGGCTTTTCAAGTACGGAGAAAATTACGCGGACTTTCAGCAGGACTTTCAGCAGGACTTTCATTTTATATTGAAAAAAACCGATAATATTAGTAAACTAAAAGAGAGACCGCCATTCCTGTGATTGTACGAAAATGTTAATGTCCGTAACAGCTGCCAGCCGCGTCTTGAAAAACCCGCAAGAAATATGAAACAGTAAGCTTATATCGACACGATTTAGTAAACTTGCAAAATATCCATGTTTCGTGTTATATTGGTCCAGGGTTAAGCTAATATGCAAACTACAATAAAGCAGTCATGAAGAAGACGCAATTTTATGGAATTGAGTTGTGTCGGTTTACACGTGTTATGGAGCACAACATCAATTCATGCCGTGTGTTCTAAACATATTGCTTTTACACAAAATCATTCGCACTCTAAACTCTGTGCCCTCACAAATTTAGCTCCACCACAGCGAAAATATAAATAGCAGTGACTTATTTTCTCAGAGTTACCTGTTTTGATTTCTCAAAGCCAATTACGATGATCCCATTTTTGAGACGATTTTTGAACGATAAAACGATTGCAAATGTTGTAAGTTAGTTAACCCAGAGACCTATTGTAAACCACAGATAACCAAAGCTTTTGCGTGAATAACTATAACTGAAACTTGATAAGATCAGAACTAGAGGTTCAGAAATTTGTAAAAAAGCTTGTTCTCAATCTCTTTTTCCGAGAAGCGTTCAATCAGGAGCTGTTATGAATTGTGACATGATGTTTGATTCCAGTGTGCAATCGTTGAAGTGTTTCTTTTACGTTGCTCAAGAGTTTGTGAAAGAATTCTTTTCCGTGTCATCTTGTTTTCATTAGTAATTTAGTCATTTTTGCGGTTGCTGCAAGCGTAAATGCTTTTTCAGTCATTCATTTTCGATGTCGGTAACGTTAGGATTTGCGCTCCATATCAATGTCATTTCACAAGTACTTTCTTTATACACCGCAAGGGTGTACGATTTCTGCTCAGCTGTCTGTAAACGGACAACGGTTCTAAACCCAACCTTGGTTCCTGTAAACGACTTCCCTGAAGTGAAACAGATTCGCCTGAAACTGTAGAAAGTATCAGTAAAGTTTAAGATGAATTGAAGTACACGAATATTAAAAGGCCGAGTTCTTTGGTACTTTGCTGTTTGTCGGAATTATAGATTGTAAACAAATTGTATTTCAGCACTCCACATTAGTCTGTTTTCCTCACGAAGAAGAACTAAACGAATGTCCTCGATCATATGAATAGATCTTAGATTTCTCTATCATCTTTTTGCGTTCGGTGAGCTGGGCCGTGACTCGACATTTTGATACCTTGCATGCTAACGGAAGATCGTTGTCTGTAAGTTAGCTCGCTGCTCGAAACAAACAAGACGTTTTGGTTCAGAACTGGGCACAATGTTGAGATTTTTCCACAGTCTTCTTATCAAGGTTGTGGGTGTCATTTGTGCCCATTAGGGAACCTGGAAATTCCCGTTGTCATTCACTGTCTCTTAGTTTTGAAAGCATGATGTGTCGCTATTCAGGGAGTTTTAAATGGAAAACCTAGAACCGCTCGAGTAATGCTAGGGAAAAGTAACATTGATTGGTAAGCTTTCATGTGGAAGGTCAAGCTTTTGAAACTTCTGTCATGTCTTCGAACCCCGGCCCGTTGCTGCGACGTCTTGTCCCACAGCGATGAAATCATCATTATCTTTCATTTGAACGGTCTTCTCTTCAACGGCATTTTATATACAGACTCGAAAGTCGCTTTAACCTTTCAGATGTCATGAATAGTTTGTTCTATGGATGTAAAAGACAGCTGAAGGGACTGCATCCGGCCGTGTTGCTTTTCACGTTACGTCAGAGATAACTCTAGGGGTGACCTGACATTTTGAAAACTTGTCAAGAATTTTGAGGAGTGTTTCAAATGATGTTTGAGAAAAATTCGAAAGTTGATGGCAATCTTTGTGCGAGATCAGTAAACTATCAAGCACAGTTCAAAGTAATCAAACTCAACTTCCAAATGCCTACTTGGTTCCGTTTTCAATTGTCATCAACACTCAGTTAAATCCTCATGTGCTAAAATCTTCATTAGTATTTCCGTTTTAACTTTAGGTTATTTGTGGTTTTCGCCCACACAATTGGGAAGTCGTGGTGCACTGAAAACAAGAAAAAAGTCCTTGATTTCCTTTGATGATTGATCGTTTTAGAGCGCGGAAGACGTTTATGACTCATTGGAGCTTTGTTTTTCATGAAGCAAAGCTGCTGACCTACATCTAATTTAACCTCATGAAAAAATAAGAAATGATCACTTAACGTCAAACAAAACGTATCTTGATGTTTTGAGAAATTCTCTCAACCAAAACCAAAACAATATGGAAAAACAGTTTGGTTAATTTTGATGTTAATAGTACAGCTTGATGAGTTATTACCAGCGTCAGAAGAAATTTTCGAAGTTATTATTATGGTATTTTATTTGTTACTCTCCTCCCCTCCCTCACTCCATTCCTTCCCCTCCCTTCTCCCATCCCCCTCCCCTCCCTCTCTTCCTCCCTTCTCCCCTCCCTCTCCCTCCCTCCCTCCCTCTCTCCTTCCCTCGATTCCGGTTGAAATAGTAACCGTTAAAAAAAATCAGTTGAACTTCCCACTTGCGTTCTCTGAAAGCTTTGTCCAAAATAGTTTGATGTTTTTCCATAATCATCCCCAGGTTAGTAGAGAACTTTTTAAATGTTTTGAACAAGAGCGCATTTTATATTGAAAAGGTAATAAATTTGACAGCGGCGCTTCTTTCTTTGCAGACAAAGTACTCGCCACCGAGTTCACAAAAACAAGTTGGAGAACCACGTTTCCTGTTGCAAGGAGTGAGCTTCGTTTTCGTGACTCGACGTTGTCATCGACGCAGTATGGAAATAGAACATTCCAGGTGCAGAAGAAAATTTTGCTAGTCCACAAATCATGGGCGAAAGAGCGTTCGAAACTTTCTCATTATCTAACGAGATTCCTGGACGGTCTGCGCGCCCCTTATATGGTGAGCGAAGCTGACGATAGGGCGTTCTTAGATTTAAATGAAGATTTAAAACCTGAAGTAGCTGTCGGGAGGTACTCCCTGCTTGTTTTTGTAGACATTAAGACATACCTAGATCTTACACTTAATGTTCGACAAATACTGAAGCTTTACTGCAAGAAATTCGCGACGGGTATCCTGTTTTTCATCTCGAATCACGTGGGTTATATACCTGAATTTCGTTTCGAGGTGATCAAACCTCAGAAGGAAAAACAGACTTTGGATGTCAAAGTGAGCGAAGATTCAAAACTCTTGCGAGTTACCCGCGGAGGCGGCTCGACGGTGAAGCCTTACGTCCAAAAAGGTCAAGGAACGAGGTGGAGTTTTCTACGCTATGACCCACAACAGGTTCACTATGAGACTGTTGAATTCGCTGCAAATCGTAAAAAGAGACTAAAGCGAGAGCTTGATGTAGCGGTAACAGAGCAAGCCACCATTATCCTGGACGATGGGCGAACTGACGGGATTAAAAAGGTGTTTTTCGGCGGCGGTTTTCCGTTCTTTCTTCATACCATGCTTTTTATGGACAGTTTAGAGTATTTATCGCCGGTTAGCGCTTTTGTGTTTTCGCTTGAGAGATACATTCAAATTGACGTGGACGATATTTTCATCGCTAAAGCTGGAATAAGGCTGAAGAAAAAGGACGTCAGGGTAAGTAAGACTACTCTTCAGTTTTAGATCGCTCCCTTGTTTATAATCTTATGCAGGAGTTCGCGTAACACTGGAGTGGACCACGACAATAGCGCGCATTTGGGAGCTTTAGCAAAGAAACTGGTGATGACAAAGAAATCGCTACAAAGCAAAGGGATTTCTAAGCGAGAAAAGTTACAGCATGTTTGGCTTGGTCGTGAGCAGCATCTCGCGGCTTTGCCCCTGGCGACGGACTGGAACCAGACCGCCTGATTGGTGGCTCTCTAATTCCCCCCAATGGTAACTAACTTGGGAACTAACTTGGGAACTAACCCCCCCCCCCCTCCCCTCCTCCCCCACATTGGATCAGCTATGTCACTTTCACATCGTGCACACTCAATATGGAATTTTTTTTTTTTTTTGGTCACGCTAACTGTAGACTGCTAACTGTAGACCGCTATCTGTAGACTTATTTATTTATTTATTTATTTATTTATTTATTTAGTACGCGCGCTGTGATTGGTCAATTTTACGGTCTGTAAAATTTATAAGTGGCTGCTTGACTTCAACTTTCCTACTCGCCAGATTCACCTCAGAGATATAATAATGGTCTTACTACGTTTTCGCGGTCCGTAATGTAAGTTGCGGCTCCTCGTATTTTTTCCCATTGATTAATGGCCTGCGTGCTACATGCTTGGGCCAACGAGAAAACACTCGGTGCGTAACTTACAGTGAGGACCCCGGACTCGGTTAGCAAGAGGTCTTGATCTCTTACCGTCGCGTGAAGTTCTGTTGTCTGCAATCGCTTAATCGAATGAAGAGTATCACCGCTAGCAATCTACGCTAAGTGACAAAGACGTGCCTCTTACAATAATAATTTTTTGGCGTCTTTGTGTTTGGTCCCTAACTTATGGACTTGAACATTTCTGTCGCGTGAAGTTCTGTGGTCCGCATTCTCTTAATCAAGCAAAGCTTCTTAACTGTAAGTTACAATATGACAGACGTTCTTGTGTATTTTTAACTTAAACCTGTTTGTGTCTACCTCTTTGAATAGCATATAAGTAAAGTTATTCGATAAGCAGTTATCACCCAGAAGTGCTCATTTTTCTGGATTACCGCTCTACTTTTGCTTCACTGCGTTGTTTAAGGGACGCTCTTTCCATAAGTACATAATATAATTAGAAATCAAACTTTTCTGACTTAATTTTAATAGCCTTAACCATTTTACAAAAGCACTCCTTTTTTTAGAAAACGTGGTAGAGATGTAGTATTTTTGACCTTAAGCACACCTATATGAAGGCATTGGTTTTACAACAACAACGAGATTAAGGCTGTTACAGAGTTCATCGTTAAGAAGAGGATGATTACGGTTTGAACTTAAACTTACTAGCTAACAATCCTGTTAGGTTGTGGGACAGGGCGCCACTGAGGGGGAATTGAAGTCTTAAGAATGGACAGTGCTTGACCTTAGCGGTAGTCTACTAGCCCAGCACTAGTACAGATGTGGGCAAGTAAAATTTAAGAACCACTAGCCACTGGGCTACTTGCATGTAATAGAAGATGTTTTGAAAATAGTATTGATGAAGAGAAATTCAACCGGTTTTGAGTCAAGTTGATCCCCCACCCTCAGCCCCCCAAGAAATGAAAAAAAGAATTGTCTGATCGCAACATTGGTTTAAGAGGCGATCGATGCTTGGACACCAAATGACACCATTTGGTTACTATATTTTAGACTCCACTGCTCATGGTCGAGCACTGATGGACAGATGATATATCTCCTTTCAAGGAGCTTTGCAATGGGTATTTAGGGTATTTAGATCGAGAACGTTTGTATACACAAAGTGGTCTTAGAACTTCAACAGAAAGAAGTTAATTCTTGAAAGAAGAGCAAAGCACAATTGGCTTATAATGGTTCGTACAAGACTCGAAGGCTGAAACTTGCAAAGGCATCGCAGTGGCCCGCTTTTTATCAAGCAGTGAAATCTGTTTCCATCCTGACCATCTCTTTTCAAGGGGACATGATTCACTGCACTAGTAGAGTAGTTTTGACCCAACCCAGAGCATTAGTTTGGGTCTCCATCAGTTCAAACAAACCGCCGACCGATTGGCTCAGTTGGTAGAGCGCCGGACTACCGGACCAACACGTGGTGTCTTTAAATAACTGAGGAGGAAAGTGCTTCCTTTGCAAATGGTGAGACTTTCTAGTCTTCTCGGATAAGGACGCGATAAACCGTAGGTCCCGTCTCACAACTCTTCACAACTAATTCTGTGGGACATTAAAGAACCGCTAGGGACGTAACGAATCCTGGCTGTGACCACCCCTAGTGCTGACCTTGGGTTGGTGCTTCACATAGGGATGACGTCATTGCGCCCCTTGGACATTTCTGTTTATTTTACTGTTCTTATCACTCACAAATTCGATTTTTCACGCGTAACGAAGAAAAAACTAGGGTGAAAAATATAGATAGTAGTGAAGAAGCCTAAAGAGAACCTTTTTTGTGGAAGTTTTATTCATTCGAACTAGCAGCGAAGACAAGCGATTTCAGAATTTCGTGGAGTGATCAGACGTGGAACGAAGTGACTGTGTTTCGCTACTGTATTTCTTTTCCGGTTGATTGTTGTCTCTGACAATTTTATTGCTTTGTTTCCACAGGAGATGATCTCAGTACAAGACAGACTTGCGCAAAAAATCCCGGGGTTTAAGTTCAACTTGGGTTTCTCTGGGCGGGGCTTCAAACAAGGCGACGAGGAAGAGGACGAGGGTGATGTTGCGCTCTTAAAAAATGCGCATAAATTTACCTGGTTTGGTCATCTGTATGATCATGAACAGCCTCATAAACACACATACTCCGAGATCGTCAAGTCGCTGAACAAGAACGAGGAATTTGCCAAGGTACTAGTACATGTAATTTGTTAGGCCTGTTTCAAACGTCGCGCTGCTGCCGTGTCGAACTAAGATGATTTCAAGCTTTCCTTTGTTTAAGAACAAAGTGCTAGAGTTTTTACTAAAATAGTTTCTGAGTTAGTTCCTGCCGCACTCCTTCGCAGCCCTTATTTTGTTTAATATTGTGATGTCGAGGTGGCCTCTTCTATAAGCCTGGTGGTTTCCTGAGGTCTCCTCGCCTAACAACTTGCTGTATGTTTTTTTTCTTTGTTGTACACATAAAGGCAAATAAAAGATGATGATGATGATGATTTCGACTCGACAGTGGCACGACTATAGCACGGCAGTAGTTTCGAACGTTGAATTTAGTTCAGTCGAGTTAAAAGCTGTTGCTGTAAACATGTGTCAAACCATAACAAACCGCTTTTGATGACTTTTAAAATGTATTTAAAATTTATGAATTCAGTTCGGCGCGGCAGTAGCACGACGTTTGAAACCATGTCGTGCCACTGCCGCGCTAACGTCGAATTTAATTCGTGAATTTAGTTCGACACGTCAGTAGCGCGACGTTTGAAACAGGCCTTAGTCCTCTCCTCAAGGACACCTCTAGAGACCCTTCCGTCGATCCTGAAGAAACAGAGCTTTAACCCTTTAAACTCTAAGAGTGTTCATTATCAAGTCGGAGTGGTAACGAGAATTAAGGTCAGGATCACAAGATGAATTTGCTTGATATTTTAACAATTTCTCCCTACTGCTTCTATAGAAAATATGTAGAGGCAATAAATGAGAATTTAAATCTTAGAGTTTAAAGGGTTAATCCCCAATATCAACATGTATTTTCTTCTTACACTTCTCACACATTTCATGTCATACATGTAAGGAGAATTTGTATAAACGTTAACTCAAGTGATCCCTGGTGATCGTATTTCTTGTATTTTCATGTCCTGTGTACTTGGTGAACTAGTTATATGGTAAGGAGAAGATAGATGGTGGTCACTGTTGTAAATGAGGTGGATCGATATTAACACTCTTAATCATAAAAATTACAATTTTCTCGATTGTGAGCGGTTTAAAAAACTCCTATTTTCCTCTAATTCACTTGCCAAGTTGTTATTGGACAGTTTGTTATCAGACAGTTCAATAAGCCAATCACATTAAAGTTGCAGTTGAAATCAACCAATCACAACCTTGATTTCAATCACCATAGTAACACTGTACAAACTCTTGAATTGGGGCTTTCTTCAAAATGGATAATTTTTTCCCTTGAACAATGACAGGATTCTAGAAGGCAGTGGTGATTTTGTTTATCCTATGGCACAAATGTTTATGCCAACAAACCAGACGAGTTCCTTCTTTTTTTCTCGGAAATTGCAATTTTTATTATTAATTGGTAATAAGACTTCGTGTCGTTCAATTCGGTCTGTAATCATACTCGTGATAAACAAATCGGACTCCCGCTGTGCGGTCGTCCGATTTTGTTATGACTCGTATGATTACAGACCGAATTGGACTCCACTCAGTCCTATTACCATGACTAATCAGTTGATAACACAGAAGTGGTTCGCTGGTATCCGAATGCACATTCAATTAAAAAGCTATGGCGAACTCCTTACTGTAATGGGTTACCATAGCAGGAATACAATCTTCTAGAATCACCCATATTATTTTTCTCCAAAGGATAATAACTCCAAACCGAGCTGCAGGGTTCCAGATACGTTTTTAAGGCAGGAATTCCAACGGGTCGAACTCCCACTGCTCCCACCAAACCATTATAACTTTACCATACATTTGTCGGGTCATTTAGCTGACCTCGTCGGGTATTTTGACCCAAGACCCCCCACCCCCTCTTATTTGGAACACTGGAGTTGGATGACGCCTGTTTTTCGTTATTGAGCACAGATAATTGTTTCGAAACCAGGGTTCCAGATCAGGTTTTAAGGCAGGGTGTCGACCACGAATTCCATCGGGTCAAATTCCTTCTGCTCCCCAAAACCATTATAAATTGTCTGTTAATTTCTCGGGTCATGTACCTCACCTTGTTGGGCCTTTGTCCTGAGACCCCCCTCTTGTCTGGAACAACACGTTCAGAGATAGTTCTGAGTGAGCAGGAGACAATTACGATCATTAGAGTGTTCAAATAGAATAGAATTTTCTAGACTTTACTGTGTTACATAACCCTTTTGTGTTAAGATTTGTAATCGTACGTTTTCGCATATATTAGTTCATTGTTTAGCCTTGTTTGTTCGTTCGCTTAAAAATAAGTTTTTAATTCTATCCTCGGTGAGTGTGGTAGAGATCAGATCTTATAGGGCATTTGCGAATCTCGAGGACATTTTCAACTGTGACGACATCGTTTCAAAGTTTGGTATTGTTAGGACATGGTTTTCAAAGTTATATTCTCATAAGACAGAATAAATGTTTATCTGGTAAACACTGAGCCCTCTGTGGGAATTAACGTAAATTGCTTCCGACACTCAACTAGTTGACTTTGACTTTGCAGAAGCACGGTCTTCCAATGAACTTATCTTACGCGGTTGCTCCGCACCACTCGGGGGTGTATCCTGTACACGAACCACTATACGATGCCTGGTCAAACGTAAGGCATGTCCAAGTGACTTCCACAGAGGAGTATCCACACTTGAAACCTGCCTGGTTCAGACGTGGATTTATTTACAAGGGAATCAAGGTAATTGGGGTCACACTATGTTAGAGGTAATTTAGGTGGTGTTGCACTAACGTAAGGTTTGTGGTGGGAAATAGTTTTCGCTGTAGACGAAATATTTGTTTTAGCAGCTGTTGTAAAACGTTTGGACAGCATCGTGCATCTTGCAAAAGCAGGCACTTGGACATTCTCCCGAAACCAGTTACAGACCCCTTACGGCCACGCATGCCGCCTCCACCAAACAGGCAGTGTTTAGAACTCCACCTTCATGTGGGACACTTTTCATCCGTATGGGAATTGCTGATTAAAAATACTGACACGTTTGTATTTTGGGGTAAACGGCCTTTTTAAATGACAGATTGGTTGCAGAGAGTATGTAGTTTTGTACGCTCCATCCTTTTCATTTATTCAGGTTCTTCCACGTCAAACCTGCGGCCTGTTTACCACAACAAACTTCTTTCACGAGATCAAAGGTGGAAAGAGGGCGCTGGACAAAAGTATCGAGGGTGGAGAACTGTTCGAAACTCTCTTACGAACTCCAGTAAGTGATTCTCGTTTTGACACTTTGAGCCTTGGAAACCATGAACAGTAGAATTATTTCTGGAATGTTTTTCGTAGGCGAGGAAAACCAAGCAGATACGAGATCAATAAGATTTAAGCCGGAACAGTAATGAATTTTGTGGTTAGTACGGTTTGATCTCATGCCACGGGACAATAAATATTTCAAGAGTAATTCTTGGTGTTCTTGGTTTTCAGAGTGGTACTGTAATTGTTGTTCTATATTTGTTTTTGTGACATTGAGTTATGGCTTTAAAACTGTATAGTAGGTAATGTTATATAAACAATAAACGCTACATTTGTCCAGGAACCACTTGCTGATTCCTCATGAATGCATAGTGGGTTGGGAAACTTACAAAAGTTTCGTAATAGTCGTTTAGATTTGTCATAGTGATTTTCAACGAACATATGCTAACAAGAATTCTTTTGGGGCTCCCAATCAAATCAACTAAAACCGATTTAGATCGAAACATTTCACCCAACGGAACACGACGTAAAGGGACCGAAAGACCACGTCTTGATGCTATGGTGCCAATGGTAAGAACGTTTGTCTGTTTTGTTTGGTGGTGGTGTTCACAGGAACGCACAGTTTTGATTTACATGACAACAGTGGCTTAGCGGCGGAGCTACCTTAGACAACTCATGTCCTTTCAGCTCCCTCGGCCTTGTTATTGTCAGGGTTTTGCTCGTTCTGGTATCTGTTTTAGACGCCTAAAATAGCATTAATGTGTTATTCATTTTACCGACAATGCATCAGTTACCGTTAATTTTTTTTTTTGGAATGGTGAGTGGGATTGGGGCAAGCCAAATGAAAAGGCTCTTGAGGAAGGCTGCCCAAAAAAATCAGAGATAAAGGGAGAGAGGAGAGGAGGGTCATCCCAAATAATTTTCGTTTTGAGGGAGCGTTACGTGACTAAAACTGGTAAGCTGGGATGGGGCGGGGGGGGGGTCAAACAATCTGAAAATGATACTCCCCCAAGTCCCACCAGCCTCCCCTACCCAGGGTTGTCTCTAATATTTTAAGTAGGTGGGGATATACAAAAAAATAGCCGGGGATTCGAGTTGCTGTAGTGAAGTCAACATGCTGGTTTTATATCAAAGTAGCCGGGGATACACCGCAAAATAAGAGGGGAAAATCCCCGGGCCCCGGCCGTTAATGACAGGCCTGCCTACCCCATGAAAAATGAACGGTCCTGTAGTGTCGGAGGCTCAAAACATTTCTCCCTAACAGGTGTTTATCGTGATGACTCATATGACCAACTATGGTAATGACCAGTTAGCGCTGTATACCATCAGTCGATTGGTGAACTTTATTCATCGTTGGACGAACCTTGAACTCAAGTACGCTTCGCCGATTGAACTTGCCGACATCTATTTTAGTCTTTTTCCAACAGATAAAGTTCCAGTGTGGCTGGTGAGTGTCTAAGCCTTTTATAATACAACCCGTATGCTCCTTTAAAGGTGAAGTCAACAAAATTAAGGGCCTCACCAGGTTCTTCTCCTCCTTGCGCTTTCTTGTCACCGGTGAGACCAACCTTCCTCGAAAATTTCATGCAGATATGTTGATTTCCTTTACAAGATCGTTACAATGAGGTTTCCTTTACAAGCTTTCCCTTACAAGATCGTTACGATGGAGTTTGATCAAATTCGTATTAGCTTTAAATTGAGTTCTCAAAATGTAATAAAAAAAATACTTGTTTTTGGTGTAAATGTGATTCTGACGAGAAATCTCGAGTAGGATCCGGGGTTGTCGCTAGTATTTAAGTAGGTGGACGAATGAGTTCAAGTAGGTGGCTACAGATTATAATGAGCACAAAGCTCACAAAGGCAATTTCCTGCATTCTGGGGCAAAAGAAGCCAGCGTAAAGTGGTCTGACAGACAAACCTGGGAACTCACTGATCGCTCGATCTTGTTTATTTCTTTTACAAAGTCTTAACGTTGTCCTGAAGATCGCTATGGAACCGGAAATTATTTCAGTTTTTTTTTTCTAAATCTTTATACACATGCCTGCAATCGTATTTTCATTTTTCAACGGTATTGAAACCCAAGAATGCAACTGTGGCCAGAAGGGGTATGACCTGTTGCGATCATTTTCCCATCAGAGCCCATGCGATGACAGCCGCCATCTTCAGATTTGGGCCAATTACAAGTCTTGCTCCAGGCTCCCCTCATTCCAAGTCATCGGGCCACCTTTTGGGGGCCTCGACGTATTAGCGCCACTTCTCAAACTTCACCCGGATTTCTTGAATATGATCACCGCCAACAACGCCACTTTGGGAATCAGCTTCTTCAACACGGATAACTATATGAAAGGCCTAGATTGGTAAGGCGACTTCACTAGGGTAAAATGGGGTGACTGAGGTATATAAATGATCTTCAAATCCCCTTTTAACTCGGAAAATGGCTATGCATTTCCGGGTTGTAGGTTTACGGCTGATTTCACTTCCTCGCTCGATCCTTTTTGTGCATCCGCTTACCAGTGCATAACGCTTGCCATATATTCCGCAGATGTAATTAACTGGCTGTACAACCAAATTACGATCATGAAAACGGGCAAATGAAAAACCAAATTTCATCAAGGTACTACCGTAGATTAAAGAAAGATATACAGAAGCCGAGTTTCGTTCGTCAGTTTTACGGTTTGGTGTAAACGGAACAGATAGATTGAAGAGGGCGGTCACAATTGAATTTGACCTCAGCGAAGACTTGTCATGCGTCAGTAAAGTGTAACGCAAGTGCCACGCTTCTCTTTTGGAGCTTCCAGCAACGTTTCCTTACAAAGGAATCAAAACCTGGTTTATAACTCGTTTTCAGAGTTCAGTGGCTCGAAGCCACTCTGATTTATTTTCTTTTTGTATCATCAAATGTGTTGAGATGTTAAGTTGGTCACCGTAAAGCTATACAGAAGCAGAATGTGTTTTACATTAATCCTTCGCTCGCTGTAAAGTTAGCGTGCTCGATTACTTCGGGCGCCGGATATATATCCCTGAGGTCTGGTTTCACGTTCCGCTCTGACCGCTGAGTAGAGTTGTTTCTCAGTACCGCAGGCTCAACTGCCTGGCTAATTACCAAACCGGTCCGCTCAGCGGTTTTTAACCATGTTATTAGGGACTTTAAGATTCTACGACGGCGACGGCAACGAAAACGTCATTTCAAAATACAACTTCTCGTTTGTGCAACTCTTTCGCGATTATTCCAATTTGTTTAACGTGAAAAATGCTGGCGAGCTGTCCAGGGTCTAAATTACTATGAACGATGTTAAAGCAAAGAAAGAGAAAGAAAAACTTGTCACCATACCCTCACGTTCTCGAGAAAACCCCAAATTTGGTCATTTCACGTTGTTGTTTCGCAGAGGACGGCAAAGAAATGTACCAAAATGTTTTTCTTTCTCTTTCTTTGCTTTAACATCGTTCATAGTAATTTAGGCCCTGGCCAGCTCGCCAGCATTTTTCACGTTAAACAAATTGGAATAATCGCGAAAGAGTTACACAAACGAGAAGTTGTATTTTGAAATGACGTTTTCGTTGCCGTCGCCGTCGTCAATCTTAAACTCCCTATTTAATTTCAATCGGTTGTTTGCATGTTGTGCCTGTACATTGTGCCTACAGACTGACTAGAGTAGCTAACTACACTTTCACAATATGCTAATCAGTTACAAAATTGTTTCGTTTTTTCACACTTCCAGCGACGTAGCCCCACATTTGTTTTTTTGCATTTATATTTATATTTAAATGTACATTCAGCTTCATATTCATATATTTTTAATGTAAAAAATACACTACATAACTCGTAAAAATATACAGCGATACTACACACCAAAAGTTTAATACGATACACTTATTTTTTTCCAGGTACATTAATTTTTTTCCTCGCCCAGCGAGAACAGAACAACAGCTTTCTTACGAAGTAAGCGATGAGTATTTTACAGACCATGATTCGCCTTACCGTGCGAGCAGCCTTCTCAAATCTGCTAAAATCCTGATCGTTCTGGAAGATCCTGTGAAAAGAGCTTTTTATCATTATCAGGTGGGTAGTGGTAAATACAAAAGTGATTTTGAGAATCATTCCTGGTGTAGTCTCCGCTCGGATCGTTTGCAGTTTGTGAGCGTTTCATCCAAAACCACTTGCGTCCCGGGTTTTATTGCAGGGCTTTCAGTAAGATTTGTTGCAGGTGTATGACCCTGTGGTAGTCGGCGAGCGTGGTAATCGAAGCGGCCATTTTAAGAGCTACATAAGTATTTGTGGACCAACATGGCCGAGCAGCCGGTGACTTGATGACTCACAGCCGCCGGAGCGCCCTGGCGCTGGACTCTGGTTAAGAGGGGGTGTAGACTGTGGGTTCGAGTTTGAGATATTGGATAAGGGCTGTGCCTCTTATTGTTACTGCGCATGCGTGCTGTGCATCATAAAATGTGCTTGTTCGTTTTAATAAAAATATGCAGGAAACGTAGCTCGTAGTGAGTGCTGTGGAAGCCCATAAAGAATCGGTGATAACCAGGGATATTTAACAATTATTCACTGAAGTGGAGCTGGCTAGTGGTGGAGATAAATATCCACCACTGGCCACTGTCATTGAGGTATACTAAGACAGTGAGATAATAGAGCTCAAATCACGATTTTCACGCAAGTTACTCGGAAGTGAATTGCCAATCAGAGCGCGTGAAAAACGCTTTTCACTGTTGTAGTATATACCAATGAGGATTATTGAGCCATACATGCCATATATCGTTCCGTATTTAAACCTCTTTAGCACTTAAGCAACGACGACGGTGACGGCAACGAAAACGTCATTCCAAGATATGACTTCTCGTTTTTGTAACTTTTTCGCGATTATTGCAATTTGTTTAATATGAAAAATGCTGGCGGACTGTCCAGGGTCTAAATTACTGTGAACGGTGTTAAAGCAAAGAAAAAAAAAGAAAAACTTGCCGTCGTGCGGTCACGTTCTCGAGAAAACCTAAAATTTTGATATTTCACGTTGTTGTTTTGTAGAGGACGGCAAAGAAATGTACCAAAATGTAAAACGTACGTGCAGAGATTGTTTTTGCTCATTAAGCCCATTGTTTTGTGGCGTTCTCGTTGCCGTTGCCGTCGTCGCTGCTTAAATTCCCTAATTATTTCTAACGAATGCGTGGTTACTCCAGTTTGTTTCCCGGTGCTATTTACCCCTCGGAACATCTGCTTTGCCAACATGGCTGTAAACTGCACAAAGATACGTGCACCTCTATATTAAGAGGCTACATCCCTACTCGTTAAAAATAACAGGCTCAACAAATAAGATAAGAACGAAGATAAGAAGATAAGAGCTGTATTAAAGTGTCATGGCATCTAGCACACACATGTGTGCTATCAGTAAACAAATCGTTTTGCTTGATGGAGTTCAGCAAAAATACAAACTTGCGAAGAGATGACATACAATCCCCAGGAATCATAGCTGTTTACATACAGCGCTTTGTACGGAAAATGTATGGCGTCTGAGCCATACCGATGCATTTCTTTATGAAGTTCAAAGTGTTACATCTAATTGAGTCTGAATTAGATCTCAGTGAAATTTTGAAGTTTTGCGTTGCAAATCTATTTGTGAAACCAGTTTTATATTTCATCCAATGTCACGGTAGCCACGCATTCGACCATTTCGAGATGTTAAATCGTCTATAAATCATATTTGACGAGATCTTTTATTGGCCGGAAAATTGTTGCTCAAGTTTGGGATCTTTTGCGGTGAGGAAATCATTTTCGGCGAGGAAGTTGTTTAATTCGAGGTCTGATATTCTATCTGGCGGTTAATTTCAACCATCTGTGCTCTTAGCATTATTTTTCTGGTTATTAGGGGATCATTCGCGATTGTCCGCATCCGGGCATGTTCGATCATTTTCCGGCCTGTTAAAGTCATACAGAGTTGATCCACTGCTGTTTTCGCTTAGGAAAATAAGAAACATATTGGCGGTTTCAGCGACGTGCTGTACTGATAACTAATGGCAAACACCTTTAAAACCAATTGCAGCTAACGTCCCACATTTTCTTCGTGGAAATCGGCATACCTTAGCAGAGCTAGTGGTTCACTATAGCCACGTGTTGTTTATTGTATTCTTATTATTTCTGATACATTTATTTCCCACGGCGTTTCTACATGCTTGCTATCCTAAATTCGAACACCAAGAAAGGCGAGCGATCCTTGTAACTAATCGCTAGTTATTTTTTATGACCGCTGTTAGTTTACCAGGACTTCTTATCGAACGTTTCATTTTTGGTTTTCATTTTCAGTATCTAAAACATACCCAAGGCTTAGAGCTGCCAAGTTTTGACGACCTGGTTAAATCTAAAAGCGATCCTGATCTGTCCGACGTCAGACGAACCATTCTGGAGGCTGGGCACTATTCTGAACACATCGCCCGTTGGATGAAATACTACAACGCCAAACAGGTTAGTCCTGTTATTCCTGTTTAATGACCCATATCAAGGATTTCAGGCATAGGCGGCCGGCTTCCGGGTATCGCGCGATTTTCCCGCTAAATTTTGCTGTAAAGAACACTTATTCTCCGTATTATAAGTAAACGGTATTTATTCTGCTCATTCTGTTCACCCTTAAACCATAAGATCAAACTTTAAATTCTCATTTGTTGCTCCTACAAATTTGCTATAGAAGTAGTAGGGAGAAATTGTTAAAATATCTAGCAATTTCAACCTGTCCTCAATTGAACCGTAGATATCACAAGGAGAAGTTTGTTTTCTGGTCACTCTTAGTGTTAAAAGGATTTAAATTCTGCTTATTGTAGCAGAATGTTATTTCGTACATTCCGAGAACGGTTTTCCCTCAAGACACAGTTAACCTTCATCCAAGCGTTTTTAAGGTCCGTGCAAAGGGACGCAGTATTGCCGTGCGACAACTCTCAACATTGTTGGGTGTTACATCAGATGTTGCGTCCGTTTGCACACCCTGTTGCATGTTGCGCTGACCAAACTTTTGAGGCAACAACTCCCAACATTTCTTTTGTTCCGTGATCACTGAAGCGTAGCACAACGATGTTGCACCCGTTTGTGCAACTCGGCATCAGACATTGTTGGGGCCACGCACGCGCATGACATATGGTCTCCATGGAGATGGCAGCGGAATTGTAAGTTTACAAAGTCTCACGCGTCGTATCCTTCCCATTATACATTGCGTGTCTTCACATTGTTGCAAGTTCTTGCATCCGTTTGCACACCACTGCCAACAACATCCAACATCTGCCGGACATACAATTCCCAACAATGTTGGGAGTTATTGCTTCGGTTTGCGTGTAGCTTTACTTTGAAATAGTCGTAAAAGCACGCTCCCTAAAATTTTATATTTTTACGGAGAGTAAAGGAGGACTTCACCTTTGAGGGATTTATGATTTCTTGAGCCTGAAGCCGTTTGTTCCGAAACTTCGCAGCATTATGATTATTGAAATTCTGTTATATTACATTTACCTTACAAATCGCCTTCCCACAGATTTTTTTATGAAAAGACACTTTTTTAATTCCTTACAAAAATTAGCGTATACAACAGCATTACAATATCCAAACGAAAAATAAAGGTTACAACTTATTAACCAAAAAAAACGGACTCGACGTTTTATGTCGGTTGAATTAGTTGTTGGTTCTCTACTCTGCTCCAAAAGGTTATTCCCCGGGTACTCTGGTTTTTGGATTTTCCTCAAAAACTAACATTTTCAAATTCCAATTCGATCGGGATACAGGACCTCCCTGAAAACCATTTCGGTGAATGGAGCTTCGTGGGTAAATATCATGTTTTTATGACATCGACAAAAAAAATACGCATGCAAAACACTCCGTAAAGTTACTTAGATTACTACAACAAAACCAACGCATCTGCTGAAATGTGGAGTTGGGGGATTCAGGGCAAAGACAACGTGACGGCAGTGACGATGGCACCCTTAGATCTAAAAACCTACTTGACCAACGACAGAACGTAATATGAACTCCGGAAGTAATGTTCAATCTTTTCCGCACGCTCTTTTGATCTTACTTGAAGTTACGTTACCTTTGGTAATTTACATGGGTTTCTGATTTTTGTAATGAAAGTTTAATTTTTTTTTACTCGGGATAATGATGAGGAGGATTTATATAGCGCTTTTATCCAAAGGGCTCAAAGCCCTTTACAACACTTTTTGGGGGACTTCGCCAGACTGCTTTTTAGGCGCAAATTGCAGCCCCGCAGTTTACAATCTTATTTGAATGATTAGTAGGATCAACACAGGTGCCCCCAGAACAGAATAAATTATAGACCATCACACCGGGAACTACGTCCCCTACTCTTTTCGATGAGTGTGTGGGTTCTTTAACGTCCCACATCAGTACTGTGAGACGGGACCTCCGGGTTTATCGTCCTTATCCGAGAAGACTAGAAAGTCTAACCATTTGCAGATGTCATTACAAAGGTAGCATTTTCTCCTCAGTTATTTAAAGACCCTGAGTGTTGGTCCGGCCTGGGCTTGAACCCCCGACCTCCCGCACAGCAGTCCGGTGCTCTACCACTGAGCCAACCGGTCGGCGGATGGATGGAACGTTCGGCTTCAAAGATTCAAATTTCTTTGAACTTTACCGACTTGTGATGCTAATTATAACGCTTCTTGTTTAATTTTACTCTCTTCCCGCAGATGTCAATTGTCAGCGTAGATGACTTAGTTTCCAGACCCATCACGGTCATGAACAAAATTCAAGAAGCTGTCCATGTGGAGAACCGCATAGATTACTCACAAGCTTTAAGGTAGACTCCTTCCATTCCCAATAAGGTGATCAACTGTTATCCGCGATCATAGTCAGACTGTCCAATTAAGGACGGTCCAATTACTATTACTGTACTTAGGAGTAATACGAACATAGCTTAAAAACACAATTGACACGTCGTTGATTAGCGTCAAAGAACATGAGCTCAAGCACGCTCTTATTCAAAATGAGAGATCACGGGGGGAGACCTAGTGTTTAAAGTGAAAAATAAGGTAAGTAGTGAGAGGATGAGAACTTGGCTTAGCTTTTGGCAAAGCAAAATTGTTTTTTGTAAAACTTTAGAGGGTGTAGATGAAAAATTTGTGGCGAGCCGCGAGAGGATTAATCCTTTGATCCCAGTAGCGAGCTCGCCTACAGTCTACTGTGTAAAATGCGCCAATATACCTTTGATTTAGACTGAAGACACCATTTCAATTTCTTTTACTATAGGTATGACGAAGATATTGGCTTTTATTGTCCGATAGCGGCCTCTAATGTAACGGAGTGTCTGGGGTTTAAGGACGCCAAGGCAGAGTCCATCAGCCCGGGAACAGAGGAATATTTACAGCGCTATTACGCCAGGTATAACCAGAATCTTCTCAGGATGAACCAAAAAATCGAGTTTCCTCTGCCCAAGTGGATTCATGGCTGTTGCCCACGTCTTCACGAAAGACCATGGGTTGGAAAAACAGAGGATAGCGGAGTCTCGTCGTAAAGAAGCAAACTTGTTAACACTCGAGAGAACACGCTGGGAACGCATGTACGGTGTAGTTGTTCGCCAGGAGTTGCAGACAGCTGATGGCCTAAAATGAAATACAGGTGAAACCTTCTGTTGCAATACGTTTTTGCCTTCGCCGTTTGAATTAACTAAAACCAAACTCCTCAGGTGGTAATTGTTTTGGCCTTTTTTTGTCAGTGAACAATTTTGAGGAGAAAAATCTGAAAACGTTGTAAAAATAAATGATAGACTATATGTGAAACAAGATAAAAACAATACGTAGAACATATATGGAGAGTATATATTAATTTTATAGAAATACATTTATTTTACTGTATCAAAGCTTTATAGATTATGTGAAAAGAGAAATAAAGACTTATACTGTACATCGTCCTTTGTAGATAAGACTTTGGAAATGTGGCAACAGCTTTCTAATGCTTGGTTACGATTCACCCCCCTCCCCCCCCCCCCCGCCTTTCCCCTGTATATATAATGGCTTGAACAGGGACAGCTTATAATTCAGGGTTGCCACAGTCGGAGAGTAAGAGATGTTTTTCCAAGGTCAGGAATTCAGGGAGTTAAGTCAGGGAAAATCTTAATTGTATCGGAAAATCAGTAAAGATAAAAGTCGGGTAATTTCACTTAGTGACCTTAGTTAGCTAGCCACTGGGTTCTTAGTTGATAAACTTAGGTAATGTCGCATATAACGATGAAGGACTTGATTTCTGTGGCTGTATTCCTAGTTTTATAGCTCAATGATTTGTCTTGGATGCTCAGTAAAAATTGGTTCCTGTACAGTTTCTATCCCAGTAAGAGTGTTTTGATCACTTTCAAGCTTTGATTTAAGTATTTTTCACTGAGGGACATGAAAAGCCGAGCTCTGCCCACCAGTGAACCTCCGAATACTAACAAGTTCGGATGTGTATGTGTATGTTTAGAAAGATAAACAAAATGAAAAAATATTGATTTGCTTGTTGGAAGGTTTCGAGTTGAAGTCGAGACTCGCGCATGCGTGACTGGTGATAGCACTCCTTTAATCATTCGGAAACATGAGTAACTTTTACGGCGTAGGCAATAGTTACTGACAGTTTTCTAGTTGGAGTCGAAACTTGCGCATGCGTGACTGATGATAGTACCCCTTTAATCATCATTCGGAAACATGGCTAACGTTTCGAGTGCTATATAACGATGAAGTTTTTTGTTTGAGCAGTCTACAATCGCGGTCACAACTCTTAAAATGCTAGCTCCTCGTTCCCCCTCCTTCCCCATTCGATGTTGATTTTCTGGACGTCAGACTTACAGCAAAGCTGTGAAATCAACATTCGTCGGGAACATCAACATTGGAGGGGGAGAGGAGTAGGTTGCGTGAGATGTTGACGTGATATAAGTGTCGCATTCGAGGAGTGTTACAACTAATTGTGACCGTGATTGTAGGTTTTGTTCAGCAAAGATTGTCCAAGCATTTTAAAGCATGACTCATATTCCCTGAAGTTCAAACTGCTTCCTTTGGTAGAGGCAATGTTGCTTTCGTCACCCTTCAGTTTAAGGGCTGTTTTCCCTAGGGGTGGGAAGTACTCAACAAAGTTTAGTACGAGACGGCTCCTCCTTAAGGGCCAACCCCTTTCCCTTTTATATACCATTTAGGACAGAAAAGGCGCCTCTTTCGTATACCTTCCTTTGAAATGATACCCCTTTCATATTCCTACTTAAGAACTCTTCGACTCTTTTCCAAACCGAAACCCTTGGAATGAAACAGAACATCCCAAGCATTGCCATGTACTAAATACCTAAATGGCAGATTTCCCCACCCTTTCTTATACTTCAACCCGTGAAATTCCTACTCTTTTATATACCTCAATAACCTTTGGGGCGGAGCCGTCCCGTATAGTCCATTATTGGGAGTGTCCCCCTCGGAGGCTGTTCACAGTTCAGTGAAACTTCAAAAGTATGATAGTATTTAAATTTTTTCCTCAATTATTTGTGTGTCTTAACTGTGCCTTAGACATGTATGAATGTGTTTAAAAGTTCGTTTTCCCTTTGAGTAACCTGCAATCAGTTGTTGGCGCTACCCTCTGAAGCCGACTCGGAACGCCAAACCCGTGAGTTCCCTAGGCTTACCTTCCAGAGCAAAGTTCGTTATTTTGCTGTTTCAGGTGGCATTGGTCTAAATAAGCCTACTGAAGTTCGTTCGACGAAATCTTTGTAAACAAATATCGAAACTAAACGATGAACAAGGGAGCCAGTGTTAATATGTGCCGGAGCAGGTATAATGGCTCCTGATTCCGCCTGCGTATCCTTTATTCTCTCCGCCGCGTTTATTACCTGATTGGAAGCTACAATTCCCTTCTCGAGCATATATAGCTGTGTACGTTCATTGAATATAATAATAATAATAATAATAATAATAATAACAATAATAAGTGGTTTACTTCCGTCGAGTTGGATGAAATCAGGAGAAGAATGACCGCAGTAGATGAAGAAACAGAGGAACGGGGTGCCGGGCTTGTAGACACAGAACAAGAACACGTCGATGTAATAAACGGAGATGTCAATGTGCAGATTACAGAAAATGATACTAGGAATGATGAGGACAGGCAAATGATTACAGACATATTGGAAATTATGAGAAGCGGACAGTTGGGTAATGGTGCTGCTTGGAGAGTTGACAGGAAAGTGCTGGCAGAATGGACGAAGAAGGTGAAAAGAGTAGTGTCAGAGATACAAACTACCAATATTAGTGACACAAACAAATTGATTAATGCTACTGCGATCTACACAGCAAGACAAGTTGGGCTCAAAATAGGTGGTTGCGAGGGAAAAGGAAGCAAAGAACCTCGGTGGAAAAGGAAAATCAAGGACTCTATTGAAGAGTTACGGAGGCATGTTAACATCCTGGAGAGATCTAAACAAGGGAAACTTAAAAGGAAGGGAAAATACACGAAGTTGGAGAGGAAGTATAACGTCAAACAGAAAGGAGAATAGGTTGTAATTGAAGAACTTAAGCAAAGACTGCAGGCTACATCTGCAAAGTTGAAAAGGTATGAACAAAGGATCCATCGATATCAAATAAACAGATTGTTCCAACAAGACCGAAAGAGGGTGTATCAACAAATGAACGGAACATCTAGCAGTTTCAATGAAGCTAGACCTGATGCTGAGGAAAGCCAACAGTTTGGAGAGACATATGGGATAAGGACGTTTCACACAATGAAAATGAAGAATGGTCAAAAGAGTTGAAACAGGGAACAGTAGAAGCTAGACAGGAGCACGTTGTAATAACAGCGGAAAGAGTGACAGCAAGGTCGAAGAAGATCCCCAATTGGAAGGCACCTGGCCCTGCTGGCGTCCAAGACTACTGGGTCCAAGACAACAGGGTCACCGTACCTGTATATATGGATGACAACTGGCAGGACAGTGCTGTGTCAGAAAGACCAAGAAAGGGGTAGTGCTGTTGATAATTATCGACCCATATCCTGTCTACCACTTACTTGGAAACTGATGACAGGGATCATAGCTGATAGTATGTATGAGTTCTTTGTAGAAAATGATGCTTTGCCTGTAGAATAGAAAGGGTGCAGGAGAAAGAGCAGAGGCACAAAAGATCAGTTGTTGATTGATAAGATGGTCCTTGCTGATTGCAAAAGAAATCACAAGAACTTGGCTATGGCGTGGGTGGACTATAAGAAAGCATACGATATGGTACCTCACTCTTGGGTTATAGAAAGCTTAAAAATGGCACAGGAAGCGGAAAATATAATAACTTTTCTGCAGAAATCTATGGTAAATGCAAGACAGAACTGGCATCTTGTGGAGAGACGCTTAGTTTAGTTGATATTAGACGGGGTATCTTTCAGGGAGAGAGCCTGTCCCCCTTTATCTTCGCTGTTTGCATGGTACCTTTGAACAAGATCCTACAGAATGTCAAAAGTGGATATACCTTAGGAGATGGCAAAATAAATCACTTGTTCTTTATGAATGATTTGAAGGTCTATGGCAGGAATAAAGCAGAGATTGAAAGCCTTGTATCGACAGTACAGTTGATTAGCCAGGACATAGGAATGGAATTTGGGATCAAGAAATGTGGTGTTGTGGTGCTGAAGCGAGGGAAGTTGTATAAAACTGAGGGTATTAAGTTGATAAATGAAGAGACGATAAAGGAAGTTGACAACGAAGGTTACAAGTATCTGGGCATTCTAGAGTTGGACAAGTTCAAGGAGAGGGAAATGAAAGACGTATTCCGAACAGAGTACTTCAGGTGGTTCAAACTTGTCATGAAATCTCAGCTAAGAACAAGATCAAAGGAGCAAACACTTGGGCTGTGCCGCTCATGAGGTATGGAGCAGGAACAATAAAATAGAATAAGGAGGAACTTCAGGAAATCGATAGAAAGCCTAGAATCATGACAATGAACAAGGAGGCTATACCCAAGAAGTGACGTTGCCAGAATATACGTACCTAGAAAGAAGGGAGGAAGAGGCTTGATCACTTGTGAAAGCTGCGTGAGGAGAGAAGAGAACAACTTGAGCTGGTATGTGAGAAATAATGAAGAGGCATTACTCAGCAAAGTTGGAGATAGCCAGAATGTAGTCAACATCTCAGAGGCTGTGCACCCAAAGGAGTACAAAGTGAATGAAGCAAAGGAGACGGAGAATGAATGGAAGCAGAAAAGAATGCATGGGCAGTATGTGGGAGAAAAGGAAGGTATTGACTGGGATAGAACTTGGCAGTGGATTGCAAAAGGAGATTTGAAAGGATGTACTGAGGCCCTGTAGCGCCCAGGAACACGCTTTGAGAACAAATTATATGAGATTTCATATTGATCACACAGCAGAATCCCCTTTGTGTAGAATGTGCGGAAGGGAGAAACGGTGGCCCATGTGGTGAGTGAGTGCAGTAAGCTGGCACAGACAGAATATAAAGGAAGGCACGATAACGTGGCGTGGCAACTTTGTGGTAAATGTAGATTGGAAAGAGCTAGTAGCTGGTATGAACAGAAGCCTGAGGGAGTGGTGGAAAGTGAAAACTTCTAAATACTGTGGGATTTCACAGTCCAGTGCGACCGGAAAATCGAGGCAAGAAGACCAGGCATTGTCTTTATTGATAAGAAGGAGAGAGAGGTTGTCATAATTGATGTTGCCATCCCAAGCGATGACAGGGTGAAAGATAACCCGCTCCCAAGGACTCCCGAGGACTATTCATAATAATAATAATAATAATAATTATTATTATTATTATTATTATTGCGCCGATGTCAATATTGCTGTTCTGATCAGGTTCATATCAAGTTGCAAAGCTTTTTTCGGCAGTGATGAGGACAATTTGCGAACAAAAGTAGAACGTTTTAATCTGGAGAGAGAGTTTCCGATCCTGTCATGTAAAACAAGAGCAAGATGCTTAAAATAACATTCTGTTGATTTCCGGTTTAACTCTCTGTTCTCAAGTTCCTAAAATTAATATGTTGATGCTTCCGTTTTTAAGGAAATTAAATTACGGTTATGAGAAACAAATTGGAGTAACCGTCGTATGAGAACTTTAATTAATAATCATGTGCTTCAATAAGAGACGGGACAAAGAATAATTTAGTGTATAAAGAAGCCGGCTAGCTCATTTATGTACATGTGTACATTATTGAATAATAAATGAGAAAAAACGATTATGGGACCCCCGACTGTCTTAAGAGAAGAGAAAAAAACATTTTCATTTTCAGTCGACTTCTTTGGCTCCGCGAAAGCACGTCCGCTCGGGCCCCTTGGTGAGAGCGTCTTGTGTCACAACTTTTCTGTCATCGACTTTCTATTGAACGATTACGTTTAGCCAGGGTAGGGTAAGAGCACTATATTGATTTCACTAGAAAATGTCCATAATTGACATAGAGTAAATAAAAGATAAGTCCAGTGAATAGCTTGTTAATTATACTCTGAAATAATTCAGTTTGAGGCTGTAAAATACCTTTGTTGGTAAACTATGTTTCTTTGAAAAGTTACTTATTCTACCCACCCCAGGGACAAAGAGACCTGTGGCCCGCACATGCGGCGTAATCTCATACACAACTAGAGAAAGCGGAGAAAGGGTGAATGCAGAGGTTCCTCTCGACGTTTATAAACAAACTATGAGACTGTTCCGATTTCGAACTGGATCGATACTGCGAAAGTTCACCATTGGATTATTAATCTTAAGTGTGGCATCATGTTGGATTTTAGTGTACCACACTTCGAGAGAATTCAAAATTGTGAAACGTGCGCCTGTTATAACAGAAGAAAAATGCTATCATCCAAGGAGTGGAAGCAGTTCGCATTTGGGAACTCGAGAATTGCAGGAATCAGGGTACAACGCATCACAGAAACTGGGAAAAACAGTTCTTATTGCAATCCGTCAAACATCGATAACTTTCCGTTCGGGAATAGCTGCTGTTTTAGAGGCAAATCGCATAGCACATCATTTTGTTTATCTCGAGCTAGGAGATAAAACGGTTTTCCCAGAGCTGACGAGTTTTGGCGTCGGAAAATTCTCTGTTGTGATCTTCGAAAGCATCAAGTTCTATTTAGCTTTAGGAAAAGCCAACAAGGACCTAATCGATGATTACTGTCGTAAGTTTGCTATTGGAATTGTTTTATTTACAGAGCAAGAAGCATATGAACCCGATACACATGTATTCGAAGAATTTCATTTTGCTGTTAAGACTGGTGTCAACAACCTTCAAAACGTCGAACTCAATCCATCGGCATGCTTGCTGAGGCTTACTAGAGCTGGAGGAATTATCGAGAAACCTCCGAATTTAAAGTGGAATGTTTTCTTTCCGAATCACAGTACTTACGAGGCTGTTGAATTTGCGACGCTGGAAGTCGCTATTACAACAATACGCTCCGATAAACAAGGGCTGGCGAACAAAGTCAGCTTCGAAAACGCTATTCCTGACAAAGAGGTCAAATCAACAAAATATACGACTGTTTTAACTGACTCTGGGCATCTCGATGGTATAAGGCGTGTTTATTTCGGAAGTGGTTTGTCTTTTTGGGTGCACAAGTTATTGTTCATTGATGCTTTGGCATTTGTTTCAAGAAGGCAGTTTGCTCAGTCACTCGAAAGACGATTTGTTGTGGATGTTGATGATATCTTTGTGGGCAAAACAGGGATTCGAATGACCAAAGACGATGTCAAGGTGAGCCTTTAAGGAATTTTGGTGTATCATCCATTTCCTAGGTTAACGTCGAAAACGTAAAGTTGGTATGTTTTTTCTCCAAGGTAGCTTTGAGTTTGCTACAAACATTTCATTCGGTTAATTCAATTGTTTTCCCTTTCTTTTCACATACAAATTAAGCTTAAGTTAGCTTTATAGAAATGTAAATATTTTTTCTTCTGTCCTGCTGTCATTTTACATTAGAAAAATAAGAATATTTCATAAATTACAGTAGGTTTACATGTACAAATATCAATTTTAAAACACTTTGAGATGATTATTTTAAATATTTAATTTGGTGCTTCAAATTATCTTACTTACTCTGGGTAAATTGTTTTTACTCTTTTTCAGTGCAAAATTTTTAGGTCACTGAAAAGTTTTGTCTTTTGATTGGGCTTCCCTATTCTTTTTTGTGACTTGCAATTCCCCCTAGCTAGTTGTAAGTGCTGAAATATTCAAATGAAAATTATTAGTTTTGCTTACGTAGCTGCCCACACAAATGTATTTCACAAAATTAAGCTTAATGTGAAAATAGTAGCACTTTCACTATTCATGTAGAGTTGATTTCCAAAGCTTTCATGTTTTAAAGTTTTGTTCTTGAATACTGTTTTCAAAACCACCAAAGTCTGTGGTTGTGCAAAATGGAGAATGCATTTCTAAAAACTGACATTGATACTTTATAGTACATAGCCTATATAATGTTATTTAGTGGTGATGATATTGCTTATTCAAGGGTTTGAATTTTCGGAGTATATCAGGGCAAATACTTTGAGAAAACAAAGAAAAAGAGAGGCAAAAAAAAACTCATGTCTCGATCTCAGACATGGTTACACTATGCAAGGGTTAGCCATAATCCTGAGGATTGCAGTATTCCATCCGATGGGGTGTAGTTTAGGGGACCATTTAAACCCTAAGTTCAAAATTTACACTGTAAATTCTCATTTCTTGCCTCTTCACATTTTCTATAGAAGTGGTGGGGACAAGTTGTTAAATTATCAAGCAAATTTATCTTGTGTGACCCTGATAACTCTTAAGGTTTAATTTAAAGGGTTAATCCCAGTGCAAGGGGCGGGCCTTGAGCTGATATTGCTGCCTATATTATTGTTGCTTGAAATAATTCTGAAGTCACTTTGACACCATAGTTGCCTCAGTGAGTACAATCAGTGGCCTATTACATTGATACACGAGTGTGATCACTTGCGATTTTTCAGGTGCACAATCAAAAATCTAGTCACATATGCGACCAGCTAGTCGTTAACTTTGAGCCCTGAAAGCATAAGGGGTGCAGCAATCCAAATAGAAAAAACGTAATATGATTAATGATGGTAATGGTGAAATATGCCCGTGAGAATGATGATATGCTAGTTGCTTGGTAATGGCCAAAATGACAACATGAAAAGAAATCAGAGTCCCAGGCAGGAATCGAACTTACAACCTCCATAACACCCGTCAGAGGATTGCTTTTTCATGCTAAGCTCTGCATCTGAGCTTTAAAATTATCACTGCTTTAATGATTCTGCTTAAGACAACCAATATAATGTTTTCCCTATTTTTTGTTGTTTTGAAGGCAATGATCTCTGTCCAAAAGAAACTACAAGAGCGAGTGCCAGGATTTCGTTTCAACCTTGGTTTTTCCGGAGGCTATTTCTTACATGGCAGTGATGAGGAAGACGAGGGAGATTGGGAACTAGTGAAAAATGCAGACAAATTCTGGTGGTTTGGCCACATGTGGCTGCATAAGAAAGCACATACAAGGGACAGTTTAGAAGAGCTGGTAGAACATCTCAAATTAAATTTAGAATTTGCGGAGGTGAGGGGAAGAGCACTAATGTGTATAAAACAATAATTATTTGGGATGTTTTGTGAAATAACTTCAAATTCACTTGCTGACCAGCAGAGCTTCCTTTTTCCTGCTATATTTTGTCCTATTACGAGAAGAGGCAAAAAGGCAGTCATGGATGAATCCTTGCTTCACATAAATGTACTCTTCTGTCCTGTTCTCTGTCATTCTCCTTTCCTGGTGCCTTCTGCCTCTCTTGGCTTTGCTTGTTAAGTTTAGTATTATTTCTTACAGTGTTATTTCTCAGACTGTTTGAAATAATAATAATATTATGTTTCTTTCTCTAATACGGTAGGAACATAACATTCCTGTGAACACCACATACGCTGTTGCGCCCCATCATTCTGGGGTTTATCCTCCCCACGACATACTTTATGAGGGTTGGAAGAAGGTTTATAACTTAAAAGTCACTTCAACCGAAGAATACCCCCACTTGTATCCAGCCAGGTCCCGCAGAGGTTTTGTCTATAAGAATATCAAGGTGAGATCCTAGAAGTTCACTGTTTGCCTCATTTGTTTTTGAAAACAGCAAGCCCTTGGTTGCCATCTTTAAAGTCTTATATAATATTAAGGACTCAGCAAATTCAAGGAGTGTGTCTTTTAAACAATACCAACATGTACATTTACTGTCAGCCCCTTTTTAGTTGTATAGAGATTGGTTACTATTTTAAACTGGTTATTAGTGAAGTTCACTTCATGCATAATTAAATGTTGAGTAACCATACTTAAGCTTTTTGACTAAAAAATGCCACACCCTCTTTTGTGCTATGTGTAAATTCAATTTCCTTTGTACTGAAAATAGATTCAAGCCATTTTTATAATTTTGTTTGACATCCTGTTCACCTTATTCTACTGCAGTTGTCTTCTTTCCTCTTAGGTGCTCCCTCGCCAAACATGTGGTCTGTACACTCACACTTTATTGCTGAAAGACTATCCCAAAGGGCAGAAAAAATTAGAAAATAGCATTCATGGCGGTGAACTGTTTCAAGTGGTTGTAGACAATCCTGTGAGTTCAGAGTTATTTACATAGATCAAGTTTAGTTAATTCAGTATTGTCAAAGTGTTGATTTTACTTTTGTGTGATTTTTGTAACTCCTTGTGATTTCCCTGATGAAGAAGGACTGGAATGTTTTTTTTTTTAATTCAGATAAAATATTTTTGTGCTTCAAGCTGAGTGTGATGAAGATCACCAAACCATTCCATGGCAACTGAGTGAGAATTTCTCACAGTCATGTAAATTGTAAGATCCATCAACTGAAGGTAATCATTACGTTACTGTTTTCTGTTCTCAGATTTCTGTTTTCATGACTCACTTGTCCAACTATGGAAATGATCGTTTGGCGCTGCTGGTGTTTGATAGCCTGACCAAATACCTTCAGTGCTGGACCAACCTGAAACTAAGCTGCGAACATCCAACAGACCTAGCGGAGAGGTACTTCAACATGTACCCTAACGAGGTGGAGCCAATTTGGCAGGTATGTTTTACATGTGGAAGAGACAAGCTGCTTCTTATAATGACCATTTTTAAAAATGTATTTGACTTTGTTTTATCGTTGTCGTAACCCTCACTCTACCTGAACATTCAGTTCTCATGTGGGCTAACACATAAATGCAGCATCACATTACAGAAACAAAATAAGGGCTGAGTCACCTTTACTAAAAAGAAGATTATACATCAACAATGCTTATTTGTACTGTAAGTTATAAATAAATATATATACGTACAGTCAAACCTCGATTATCCGGACTCATCGGGACCTCGGTAAATAGTCCGGATAATCGAGAGTCTGGATAATCAAAAATATGAATATTAATGAGATAGACATATAAACAAAAGGTATACAGCAAAGAAAACATCATTTTAATTGTGAAATCTACACAGCCTGTATGTATAATTATATCAGCTGAACGCATTATAATATTTCTTTGTCTCATTGCACTTGCGAATTTTGAAAAGCACACAGGATACTACGCAGTTTCAACAGTCTTTTGAAAGGATTATTGGGCTTTTGGCGACTTTGAGTTTTCAAGATCACAACTAATTAATATTCATGAAAAAATTGGAACCAGAGCAAAAAGTCCGGATAATCGAATAGTCCCGATAATCGAGGTCCGGATAATCGAGGTTCGACTGTATTGTGATATACAAATTAAAAATACTTACCGGTACGCTTTAATTAGCTGGACATCCAAAATAGCTATAAATGAGCTTAACTATCTGGGTGGTCACCATTATTTATTATAATTGTATAATAATAATAACAATAATAATGTTGAAGTTTAAGAAATACATAGCATACACGGTTTGCATGCATTATTCTGATTGATGATTAGTTGATTTTTTACATTGTTAGACTGTGATAATTTTGGATCTTTTTTCTCATGAAAGACCAGTTTTCACTGCTAAAAGAGAGCTTGAATGGCAGTGGTCATTCACGTGGACAGTATAGCATATTTTAGGCCATTTGTGCTAGGATTATGAAGCCATTTGGCACCAATAGACAATAACCATGAAGTTCAAGAACAGCCATATTGGAGGTCAAAATGAAATTCAGGTTAAACTGATTTAATCATGGGTTTAAATCAATTTCCTTTGTCTCCTAACCCTAATTATTCATTAGGGTTAACAAGGATATTGAGATTCAGACTTGGTTGAAATTGTTTTAACCTGAGCTTCATTATGACCTACGACAGCCATAAATTAAGGTCACTTTCAAATTTACAAACTTCCTGTTTCACTTGATATTGACATCTTCTACAACACACATGCAACCATTGTCAACAGTAGACTAGAATTTATTGGTGTGCAAATATGAAGCAGTGGTGCAGTACTCAGTCTGCAGTGTTTTAGAAAACAAAGGAAAGATGTTGCCTGGCTTTATAATTGGTACAATCCCAGTATTAACCAGTGTCTCTGAGTTTCGTCTTTTCATTTGCACCTCATTTGCACCTCAAACAGTCTGAACTTTGGAAGTTACTGCATAATGATGACTCAGTTAACCATTTTTAAATCTCTAGCAGCATGTCATATTCCATTGCTTTTATCGTTTGATACCCTAAAACTGTATCAGGCTTATTTAGGAATGAACCAAGTGTTTCACATGGAGAAGAACATTTTTGTACAAACGACAAGAACAACAACATTTATTTGCACTGTAAGTTATGAATACATGAGATACATGTAATGTACAAATTAAAACCACACAGTAGCTGGCCACCCAAAATAACTACAAATAAGCTAAACTAGCTGGGTGACAAAGGATGGAAGGGGCAGCTTTATGAATATATAAAGTTTTGACTGCAGTAGATAACATTCATACCTTTCCTTTTTGACAGAATCCTTGCCATGACCCGCGTCATAAAACCATCTGGAATGCTGATAAGAGCTGCAGGAAGCTCCCATCATTCCTGGTTGTTGGTCCTCAAAAGACTGGCACCACAGCTTTGCACACCTTCCTAAAAATGCACCCTGACATCTTGAGCAGTGAACCAAGTATAAACACCTTTGAGGAAGTGCAGTTTTTCAATGGACACAATTACAACAGGGGTTTGGACTGGTGAGTGCAAAATGTGCCTACACAGAAGTTTATGACCCTTTAAATCAAGACCAAAATTGAAATTCTAATTTGTTGCCCTTATAGTTACAGTTTATTGATACAAAAGTTTAGCAGTTTGATACAAAGAAGTTACAAAAGAAAGTACAAGGTTTTTTTCACATAAACATACATACCAACTTCCTCTGCTTGCATATAGCTTAGCTAGTCGAGGGGGGCAGAGGAAAAACATAAGGTAATTCAATATTAAAAGATTAAGAAAAAAAAGGAAAGTAAAGGAATGGAAAAAAAGGAAGATAGAGCTATATATTAAACGATACAGAGATGAACTAAAGTTATTACATGTACAATACAATGTCAATAAATTACAAGCCTGTTTTACATTCCATGTCATGAGGGTCCACAATAGGCTTCTCAGATCCCGCTTTCCCACGCATTTTTTTTCCCGGTAATCCCACCATCCCGCCCTTTTTCACTTGGGAATCCCGATCCCACCCACTTTGCAAAGACATTTTTGCATTAATTATTAATATATTAAATAATAATTAACGCAGATACTTAAAAAAAAGTAAACATTACAGAAACGATCATAAAAGGCCCACCTGTATGTAATGGGTAGCAGATAAGTAATCAGAAATGATTGTTGCGTTTCCTTCTCTAAACGTTTCACTGTTTTGTTTGTTTGTTTGTTTGTTTTTTTCACGTATCAGTAAAAGAAAGAGATTGTTCACCTCCATATTCCTGGACCTGGTTTTTTAGAAGACAATCAGCTGAATATTTGAAGATATGTGTTAGTTTGTGCGTCTGGCATTCAATCGGGTACTAGCTCAATGGTCCCTAGTCCTGTTCTGCTGTATCGTGTTGTTTTCTTAAGATAGGAAGATTTTGTCCATGTTAGCTCCATCCATCGAGTTGTATAAACAAGCATCGTCACATTGTCGAAAATATTTTAAAAAAGGGTAACTGAGCATTTTAACTGAACATCAGCCTGCTATTGAACCGAACAACACGGCCGAATGTAGACACTCTCCCTAGCAAGAAGTTCGCTTCCCTATCTAAAGTGGAAACGCTTTGAGAATCGTCCACCTGGTCGATTTCCTCCTCCGCACTGCTGCAAGTCTCATACCCGTCTCCATCTTCAAAGTGTTGAACCTCTCCTGTAAGATCAACACTTTCTCCAGGCATAATTTCTCTCTGGTAAAGAAAACAGGGCAAAGTTTCAGCTCTAGCCATTGTCGTTTCCTGTCTAACGGTTCTCTGGCGAACTGCAGCTCCAAAGGGTTTGTGCCCATTCCTTCATGAATTGAAACCGGACACAGCTATACGCACAAAGGGTTCATTTTCGCGAGCTTCCAGCAGCCAATCTCGCATCCCAACCCTATAAAAACACGAATTCCCGCTCCCACTAGCAACTAAAATTCCCGCTTCCCACCCCTTTTTTCAGCTCAAATCCCGAATATCACCGTGAAAAAAAGCCAAATCCCGCATCCCGCCAAACCTATTGGGGACCCTCTGTCATCTTGCTTAATTTATTAATTAAAGTAGGTGTGTCAGCATAAGTATCCTCCAATTCCAAAATATGTACAAGGAGCTGATGTAAAGAAGCCTTAAATTTATATTTAGGGAGTACTCAGATACTTTGAGGAATGCTGTTCCAAATTCTTGCACCAAATCTAGAAAATGAATGTTTTAACTGATTTGTCCCAGAGTTTTTAATGTTAAGACTACCAGCTCTGAAAACCTAGTATTATAACTATGCGCTTGTGTAGGATGAAGAAATAGGTTAGAAATGTTTTCCAACAATATATTATTAGAAACATAATGCATGATAGTGCAATCTGACTTACAATATTGAAATTCAGTAGGAGGATGTTATATTGGTTGATTAGTGGGATTGCACATTTTGTTATTGAAGTAGAGGGGAGAAGTTGTTACTAGTTAAGTATCAAGCAAATTCATCTGGTGTGATCCTGTCCCTAATTCTCATGACTGCGGTCTTTTATTAACCATTGATATTACAAGGAGAAATTTGATGCTAATCACTCTTAGTTTTTAAAGGGTTAATCCTGTCTTTGGGATGTTCTACTCACATAAGCAATCTCATCAGTACATGGAGTCTTTGTTCCCCTTGTTCAGTGGTCAGGACGCAAGCCACTGCGGAGAGATCTGATCCAGAGCAAATTAAATATTAGGCTTCCAGTTGAACTGTACATGCCAATAATGATATTATTTTTGTTCTAAGTACCAGGTTAGACTGTTTATTACTCGTTATTGGACAAAGACTATAATATATATACAAACTAAATAACAATATAAATTAATAAAGCCCAAAAGGAGAGGGTGCAAACGGGACACTCAGACCCATGCAAGGTGCCCGCCCACATTTCACTTCTAGTCATCTGCATTGCTTGAGGAAAAAAAACAATTGAGGAACAAAGACTGAGCTACAGTGAATGAGATTGCTCACAAAGTGTTAGGGTTATTATTTATTTTTGTGAGCTGGATCAGTGCAGCAAATCTGTTGCTGAAAACTTTGCGGCAGCTCTGGCATGCGTATACAGTGCATTCTTGTGCATGCTATTGATCACACCGTAAACAATATGACTATGCATGTGCATTGGGGCTAGTTAAACTGGCCAACATTATTGATTTATTCCTTTTAAACCATAATTTATTCTTCATGTGATTTATGTGCAGGTACATGGATTTCTTTCATGACATAGGTAATGACAGCAACACTATCCTGTTTGAAAAGAGTGCCAATTACTTTGATAGTAAAATTACTCCAATGAGGGTTCGTGCTCTACTGCCGAGTGCTAAAATCATTACTATCTTAGTGGACCCAGTGAAGAGGGCATATTCTTGGTACCAGGTGAGATAGGTTTGAAATACTTTAGCTATAGTACAGTTTGTAGTTAGCTAGATTTTTATATAAAGCTAAGCCAAGGTCTCAGAAGTGCCAAGTTGGAAAAAGAATGTTTTGCTTACGGCTAAGGGTTAAAAATTTATATCATGTTTCATTTTTGTGTTCAGCTATTGCTGAGGTGTATGAAATTCAGTAATTAAAGAGATTCAGATGAAGAGCTGTAGAAAAGTTAGATCTTTAAAACCACGCTAAGAATGTTTTAAAGCTCTTGAGTGCCGACTCAGTTGAGAAAAACAAAAATAATAACTCCCCCAAAGACACCACCTTGGTTTCACTAGAAATCAAACCCCTCAACTACGCACCGTTCAACTTTCAGTTTTCATTTTGCCTATCAGTTTTTCTGAAATCTGTCTTGTTATAGCACATGAAGAGCCATGGTGTACTGGCAGCACAAATCCCTTTCTACAAAGTTCTGATGAGTGTCAATTCCTCAGAGGGAAAGGAAATCAGAGATCTTGGCAAGAGGTGTTTGACGCCTGGATTGTATGCACAGCATTTAGAGAGATGGTTGTCATTCTTCCCGTCTTCCCAGGTACACCAACCAGTCAGTACACACATGTAGTGTAACACATGTCTCTTCATGCCTCAGGACTGCAAGCAACCACTTGTCACAGGAAGCCACGTTAAAAATGCCACCATTTTCACAGTCAATTCCTCCTGTAAGATGGAACATCTTGGATGCTCACAACTGTAACTGTGTACATGTCGTGGTGTAAATTTTTTTTAACCAGTATAATTTATATTTTCGTTTGTGCCAAATTCATGGCCATAATCTCAAACAAAGAAAAATAAAAATCAAACTGGTTCAAAGAAAATTTAAAGCACAAGATATACCTGTTAGGGCAGACTTGTTGAGGCTTTCTATTGCAATCATTCTCAGTATCATACACCGTCCCTTTGCCATGGATAGGACTTAAGTGCAGTACTGGGATGCATTGCAATCTGAGATGGCAATACCCAGTACAGACAAGATGCTTTTAGTGGTGGTGTTGATTCGACCAAAAATGAATATAAATTGTTTCCAGGGTTAAATTCATTGTACACACCAACAAAAATTCAGATGGTGTTTATTTTTCACCTGTGACACTAACAGAGTTTAGTGCGTTAAAATTTAGACCCCATTCAGTCTGACCTCTTAGACCCCCTCCCCCTTGGGATTTCCTATACCCCTCCATAGGGAAGGTATGGATAATTTCTGAGGGAAAAAAGAAGAATAGAAAGAGTCTTGACTGTTTATTTGTCCTTAATTTCGAAGATTCTTATCCTTGATGGAGATAAACTTAGAACTCATCCTGCAGATGTTATGCTGGAAGTGCAGAGATTTCTTGGCGTCAGTGTCTATGATTATAGCAAAAGACTAAGGTATGTCGTGATAAATTTGTCCTGGGAGGGGACGCACCAAGCTTAAAACTGAAAAAGTTAATTAAATGTGGACAAGGATGAGGCTTTGATTAACTGGAGTCAAAAGTTAGAAGTTATAAATATGAACACTCTGCCAATAAACTGCAAGTAACATAGTTGCAGGAAAGGACTAATGTCCGAGCTGAATGTTTTCTCGTATTCATTCCACTCCCAGACTCAAAAGGAAAAAAGCTCCTTGCACGGTTTAAGTGGTGACCAAGTGCAGTCCAGTTCGGTCTGTAATCATACAAGTGATGAACCGGAATGGTGGGAGTCCGATTTGTTTCAACACGAGTATGTTTCAGATCGAATTGGACAACATTAATCGTATCTATAAAAAATTAAAGGGAGAAAAAACAGAAAACGTTTTAACAAAAAAAAAACAGTTTTGACTGCGAAATCCGTATAAAACAAAACTTGTTTAAGTACAACTGCTCTCTTGCAGTGCGCACGATGGTGCGTACTGTCCAATTACTTAGGCATGATGCGTACACTGTCCTATTGCTAAATTTGCCGGTGAAAAAACGTGTTGAGCCTTGCCCCCACCAACAGTGACACACACACCCTCTACTCTCCCCACCCTTTGTAACAGGTTGCTTGGTGATTGGTATGAGGGTTGTAACATACATACATACCATTTCTATGTGGTTGAGAATTTGGTTTTGTTATTTTTTTCAGATTTGACAAACGCAAAGGATTTTATTGTCAAGTAACATCTCAGGGTGGTACACACTGCCTTGGTAAAGGGAAAGGTCGACATTATGCTCCAATAGATGGAAGGTCGCAAAGATTTCTAGAGGAGTACTATGAAAAGCCAAACAAAGACCTTGCTGACTTTCTGCAGCTATTGAAAAAGCCACTGCCAAACTGGCTGAGACCAAATAGGTGATATATCCAATTGAAATTAACTGTTTCCTTCTCCGAGAGCAGCACCAGTCGGTTTAGAGATTGGAGTAAAGAAATCGTCAATTTTTATAATATTTAGTCCTTGAAATATTGGCGGAGAAGCAAACTGGACCAGCTGGCTTTACGGTGTTTGTGCTGGACCTTCAGATGTTTTATTATTTGGATGAAAGATCAAACTTAAAGATGTCATCAGTTTTGGTAAACACTGTTTGATGCATTACGCTGCAAGAAACTTTTCTTACCCTTGTTCATTTTAGGAGTTATAGGTAGGAGTTAAAGGACTAAAATGGGCAAGATTTCCACACAGTTTCATTCATTAATTATACATGCATTTTGTGACTCCAACTCTATTCGTTTTCGGGACAGGGCCAGTTAGTATGACAGTGATGCATGTATAATTGATGTACGAGGCTGTGGGGAAATCTTTCTCTAAACTATATTCAGAAATCTATAAATATATATATTTACAACAGAAGTGTTTACTGTGGAAATCCTAAGGGCTTGGCTAAACTAGGAAACATTGTTGCGGAAACATTGTTTCCTTGGCATTGCGGCTCAGGTGGCTAAATTGGGAAACAAATGTTTCGGAAACAAAATGTGCGTCCGGGAAGCAAAAATAACACCGTGAACACTAGAAATATTTATGGAATGTTATTGTGTTTCAAGTGAAAAGCCAATCACGCGCGAGAAAACTAAATCGCAAACAGTAACAGTAATTAGTTTGTTGTTTCTTGTCGCTTTTGATTGATGGAAAGTGTCAAAATCAAATCAAAGTGTTCACGGTGTTTGGATTCGAACAGTAACTGTAAATGGATCTTGTCATAAGAACAAGCTTTAGTATTATGTCACAATTTTAATATATTATCGTACATACGCATTTAACTAGTATTGTTACATTCTTTCCAAAATCGTATTGTTCTCGTGTTCGCTTTTGATTGATGGAAAATGTCAAAATCAAATCAAAGTGTTCACGATGTTTGGATTCGAACAGTAACTGTAAATGGATCTTGTCATAAGAACAAGCTTTAGTATTATGTCACAATTTTAATATATTATCGTACATACGCATTTAACTAGTATTGTTACATTCTTTCCAAAATCGTATTGTTCTGTATTGAAATTCGTGTTCAAACAGCAGGATACTTATAAATAGTTCGTAGCCAAAAAGAGGGGGGAGGGAGGGGGGGGGTATCATGTTGTTACTTGGTACTCTTCCTCTTGCCTGTCTCTTCTACAACATTGGTAGGTAAAAATAAACAAAATAGTAATATGGATGAATTTATAAAACAAATTATTGTTTAATGCAGTGTAAAAACTGCACTTAATCTTTTTATTGACAGTCCAGTGTGGGGATAAGTGTCGAGGGAGCTATTGTATTATTTCTCATGTTTATTTTTTCATACCTTTTGTCTCCAAATATGTATTTTCATTGATACTTGGTTAATTAGATAGGAAGTTCATCTTTTCCTTAGCATCCTCACTCGAACTCAAAATGATAAGTTCTGAGGTTATTCCATCAATATTATTGTTTGATGTTAGAGATGTTAGAGTTTTGATTGTTTTATTAACGGGTATTTGTGGAATAGTTATGAATAATTTTCTGGTTTGTATACAGGATCAAGTCTTTGCAATAATTTACTTATTTTTGTTTGAATCTAGTTTTTGTCCCCATAGCTGAATCACTTTTTCATACTTTCACCTCTATTAATTTTGCTGTGTTTTCATGTTTTCAACATGATCTCCTTTTTTTCTTTTCATCTTTTTACTGGTCTTGATGTGTATAATACTTTTATTGAGTGTTCGAGATCCTTATTTTTCCGTTAAAGGTGAAACAAAGTGAAACAGACAATTTCCATGGCCGGGAAACGTATAGGTTATACTGAAAATTCGGTTTATATAGCGTGCAGTATCTAAATATAGCACACAAGAATTCAAGGTTAGTTTACCGGGTAATTACTCCAAGAAATGCTGGGTTTGTTGGTGTTGCTTTCCGGCTTAGACAAAAGACTAATATGAGCAGATTGCTTGCATGAAAAAGATATATTTACAATGACTTTTCGTGCAGTGCTCAATGAGCCATTTTCATCATTCATTAGATTTAATTTTCTTGAAGTGTAGCGTCTGTTATGTTTTTATACTAGCTTTTTAAGTTGGTGCGTATATGGAGCTTCATTCATCGATAGCGAAGACAACGATGACTGGAACGCCACAAAACAGCTGGATTAGTGTGCAAAATGCATTTTACATGTTGGTGCTTTTGTTGGCCGTCCGCTTGAAAACAACAACGGGAAATGACCCAAATTCAAGAGCCAATTACATTTCTTTTTCTTTAACTTCAACGTCAATGCATATGGCTGTTTTTATACAAGAGACGCACGATCCGTCTGGGACGTACTTGGGCAAACATTTGCAGTGCGTCTGATTACTTCGTCTGGTGTAAAGACGAGCACAAAACGGATTATGCGTCTTGACGAACTATCCCCTTTAGTGCGTCTTAGAGGACGAACTTCCCTAGATAGTTCGTCGAGACGCATTATCCGTCTTGTGCCCGTCCTTGTCGCCGGTTAAAAATTGAAAACAACTATATTACACTAGATAGGATACTAGGAGTTTTATTACTGTCTTGACGTCCTTGTATGAGCTACAAAACGTTATTTTTCACCAGTACGGAGAAGCTCAATATTGCCAGGAGTTAATAAACTAGAAAATCACAGCTCCTCCATTTTAAGGAAGAAAAAAAATAGGTATTTAACCCTTTAAACCTTAAGAGTGATAAGCATCAAATTTCTCCTTGTAACATCAACACTTTATAAAACAGAGTGATCGCGAGAATTAAGAACAGCATCACATAAGATGCATCTGCTTCATAGTTTAACAATGAGGATTTAAATTTTGATCTTTGCGTTTAAAGGGTTAATATGTAAGTACGAATAGGAGATCAAAATTATTCAATTAGCAGTCTCATAAATTATGTCGGCTGATGGCGCCGTTGTAGCTTATATCCGTCCAACTACCAAGGTTCTGTTGTAATGATCTAGTTTCCTTTAAACGAAGAGAAGTATTTTTGTATCATAGCAGAGATGTATACAAAATACCAATACACTGTAACAAAGAAATAAAGAAGTTCGATGACTCAGTCTTTGTAGAAGTGTTGTCATTTAAACATTGTGGATCAGAGTCATCACCACGTAGACGTCTAAGGGTCCGTTTATGTGGAGAAAAGTTGTCCCGGGTAAGAGGGTCACCCTCCGGCGTTTATAAGAGGAAAAAGTTAACTCCTTTGCCCGAGCCAACAGCGCTCACGCATGCTCTAATTGTCTCGCCTTGACCTAGTTGACCCGGCTTGGCGAGCCAAAGTGTTTACATGGAGAAACGTTGGCTCGGCCAGGAGGGTGACCCTACCATCGAAAGAGGGTGACCCGCCTAGCCGGGTCACCCTTTTAGCCGAGCCAACTTTTCGTTTCTCCTGTAAACGGTTCGCCAAGTTTGGTAACTGAAATGTAGGAAAAGATGGCTCGCCCAGGGTAGCTCGGGTAGGCGGGTGACCCTTCTCTCCTGGACAACGTTTCTCCATTTAAACGGGGCTAAGTCTAAGAAATTGAGAATAAGGAATGGAGTACTTGACATGTGATGCATGTGACGATGAATACAACAAATAATTGTGAGAATCTGTAGGTTTGTAGTGCACGACACACTGATACAGAAGTCGTTGCCACTGATAGAAACTTCGATATCTAGGAAAGCCAATGAAATTTCTGAAATTTCCCACATTTTAGAGCCGTATGAAAGGAATCGACGGAGGTTATATTTCATAGCCATAACACCGTAGTTACAATGAAAAATCGTCCGCTTGCTGACTCAGAGAAATCTGTTCTCAGTAAGGGCCAAAATTTTGTCCCCATTGCCAAACCACCGACGAATTTTCTATTAATCAACTTTTTGGTTAGAAACGCACTCAAAACAAATGAGCAACCCGACACTTGCGCGTGTTCACGATGCAGAACTTTTCCTTTCATAACACGGGACCTAAGTGATCTGTCAAGATCACCGATCGTTTCACGTGTACTTCCGCTAATGACATCTATTTTCGACCGATTATTTGGAAAGGATATCGTGTATGTGTCTTATCGAGTGCTATAGCTTTGGTTTCCCAGAAACAGTGAGTGATCCCATTGGCAAGACAGGAAGGCGACTAGGCGACCAATTCCGCGAACATCTTACTTCGTGATGTTGAGGAAGATGACAAATTAAAGACGCATCAAAGCCAGTCGCTAGTCATCGTAATCTTCCTCACCGCTCCAACTCAACACATGGCGATCTGGCTTTCCCTACATCAAGGTACCACGGAACTCCGCAAGAATCTAGAACAAAAATTCATCTTCCAAATCGGCACCCTTAATTTCCACGGTTTCAGAGAACGTTTTTCATTCCAGTAATGTATTCCCCTATTGGTTATTACGTTGCCACGTTACCACCAATAGCGTAGCTCTTCCACCTCTGCATAAACCACGCACAACCCATAATTCCTAGATTGGCTCTGACAAAGGGCTAACACTCGAAACGTCAGCTCTTAGAATCCTTGTACGGTGGTCAATTTACATTATCAACTCCGTTAATAAAACCATGCAAGCTTTTGTGTACAACTCCCCAACGACGCAGCACCACAGTTTCTACAGAAGCTACCCCCTTTATTAAGTACTCCAGACTTGGCGACCCACTGCAGAACGTAGATTTTAAGGCCAGTCACAGACGAACGAAGAAAGGTGTTAACCATCCGAAGTGAGAAGGGGCCAGAAGGGTGCAGAACGCCAAGGCGGGACTATCAAAGTATCTTTAACTCTACATTACTGTGAAAATCCGAAAACCGTGAACAGCAGAATATTTATGGAATCACGCGCGAGAAAACTAAACTGAAAATGATAACAATAATTAGTTTGTGGTTTCATGACACTTGATTAGTTGCTGAACAATGGGAATTGTCAAAATCAAATGAAAGTGTTGACGGTTTTTGGATTCGCACAGTAACACTAACTTACTAACTTATGATAGCTTATTGGGTTAGGGGAGGAGTAGGTACGTATTATTGCCCAGATACTGACACTGATTCATTTTTACTTGGGCTTCCTGTGGAAGGACCGAGTGTAAAAATGCCCCCCGTTCTTCGTCGTCGTCGTAGTGTTTGAAACGCAAAGCTCACTTCCTGCGTTTCTGCGAAAGCGCTAACGAGAAACTAAAATGCCGCCATGTTGGATTACAAAGAAGAAGCCACGCATTGCAGCTTCAGTAACTTCTTTATTTTTATCACTACCATGATCAATATTTCATATATTTTGCAGGCCCGTTGGAGGGGGATGCGACGGGTGCGTCCGCACCCCCCCCCTCCCCACGGGCTGCGGAGCTCAACCTCCCGGGTCCACCTATATGGACCGATAGCTCAAACACGAATTTTTTAGCTGGCGTAGATTGAAAATGAAGTGTTAATGAAGTGTACATCCGATGAACAGTCACTAATAAACTAACCCTTAAATTGGAATTTGGAAAAAGCAGTTTTGTGTGGACGTGAAGACAGACACCCCTACCAACTCCCGCGGGACGCCCTCGATCGGTCCGCCGATGGCGGTGCGACGCACCCTCCCATTCAAAATTCTGGCTACGGACCTGTTTTGTGTATCGGGGGTACAAGGGGAATGTTGAATATTGAATATCGTACTTGAAAATCCTAGAAATATTGAATATTTACCTGAAAAATGTACGCAATACGGATATTTCAATAAAAAGCACGTAAGCGAGAAAAGGGAATACTCAGCCAGCTTAATAAATTTATTAAAATAATAAGGAATATCCTCCGAACTATTATCAAGGAATGGGAATATTCACCCCTGGAGAACAGCGGAATACAGAATATCTTAAGTTGAAATATTCCCCTTGTATCCCCTATTGTGTAGTGTCCTTCGTGGATTATCTGCGATCTACCATACATTTTTTTTTATATAGTACATCAGTTTTTACTTTGATGTGTAATCTTTTACCATTGCATGTTGTACATGAATGTGTTATTTAACACAGGCAATATTGAATGTATTTGAAAAACGTAATGTATCAGAGAAGGCAATGAAAATATAGGAAGGAATGCACGTATCGGTATGCTAAGTTTGCGTATTATAATAACAACCTTGTATATGAATCAGTGAGGTAGCAAATTGCAATTATCCATTTGCAACTTGGAAGGCGTTCGTTACGTCCACAGTGGTTCTTTAACGTCCCACAGAATTAATTGTGAAGAGTTGTGAGACGGGACCTCTCGTTTATCGTCCTTATCCGAGAAGACTACAAAGTCTAACCATTTGCAGATGTCATTGCAAAAGAAGCACTTTCTCCTCGGTTATTTAAAGACACCAAGTGTTGGTCCGGCCAGGGCTTGCACCCACGACCTCCCACACGGTAGTCCGGCACTCTACCAACTGAGCCAACCGGCGGCGCTCACGTTCTCAAGAAAGTAAAGAATTTGGTAATTTCACGTTGTTGTTTTGCAGAGGGTGGCAAAGAAATGTACCAAAATGTAAAATGCACGTGCAGACCGATTGTTTTTCCTCATTAAAACTATTGTTGTCCCATTCCCGTTGTCGTCCTTGTTGCTAAAACTCCCTATTGTCTATGGGGCCGCTATCTGCGCCTGGGTCTCTGAGGATTGCTTTCTCTATTAAGAAGCCCCAAAAAGAGCTTGTTGATAGACTTAAACAGCATAAACACACACAAAATAAGAATGCACAACATTGTAAGTACCATTTTGCATTTTCAAATTCAAGTTTTCATACATGTGTATGACTACACGCCCAATATGTACAGTACACAGAAATCCACTGTTTCATGGTTCACTCTGTTTCTGTAATCCTTAGACCTTACTTCTCCGCATGAGTCCTGGATCCACATATCTGAATTTTCCACATTGTTTTACATCTTTTATGTTCTTAGAAAAGACTATTCCATCAATGAGTCTTGGTGTTATTTGGCAACTGCGTGCCTCATTAGAACACTATTGAGTTTCTCTAGTTTCTTGATGTCCTGTTGTTGCTCTGTTCTGTATTTTAAACACTAAAAGAAACAAAGAACCACAAATTATAATGTACTTCTATGTACCTGGTGTACTGTGGATAAATATTGAGATGACTGGCAACTGCAATGCATCCTCAAAAGTAACTGACAGAATGTAGCCACACAAGATACATTCTAGTTGCTTTTGTTGATAATCCTTAATGGGTCATTTCCACATTACCTCTGGCCTCTTTTTCAAAGCGAGTATTAGTGCTCATCCTTTCATATGCAAATCAATTTTCATTAACATGAAAATGAGTTTAATTTGTGTTTGAATGAAAATTGATTTGTAAATGAAAGGATGAACACTAAGACTTGCTTTGAAAAAGAGGCCTGAGGTAATTTGGAAATGGCCTATTTCTATTATAGTGTCACTTTCCAAGTGGTTGCTCTTTTAAAATAATAAATGCTAATGGTTACTTTGGTTATCCATGAATTTTAATAATAATAATAATAATATTACCTATATTGTTCATTTCTATAAAAATATTCAAAATCTATTCACAACTAATCTTTCAGAAGGGATTACAGTGCACCCTGGATGAAGGTGTCTTTAATTCATATTCATGTACAATGTACTGGTCAGGGTCATAACAAGTGAAATTCAAGATTCAGTTTAAAAGAATAGAAAGTCATAATGGCTTTGGAACAAAAAAATATAATTTAAAACTTTTTAATCATACTGCACATTACTTGTTTCATGTGATTGTAATAAAATGGCAAAACTTAACCTAAGAACACAAAGCTCCTTTTTAATTTATTTCCTTCTATAAACAACAAACTTTTGTACGCTGATATATTGTTCTGCATTGCAAATACAACATTTTGAAATTTGACCAAATTTACTGCAGTCTGGAACACAAGAATTCTGAAAATGTTATAAAGCCACAATGTTTGCCTTTTATTATTGTTTCTTGTGCTGCCTTTCTGGCAGCCATTTTAGAGCCCTCTTGGGAGGCACAAACATGCATGGCAGACCCATATTAAGTCTTGTAATAATTTCTGACAGATTACACAAGCTGTGCGAACTGATGCAAATTTTTTTGAATCGCTGATGAATGGCAAGTGAACGGCAAAATGCAGTTCAAACGGATAGCTGTTAGTGTACGTTTTCACATGAAAGGTCACAATTTTGTTCTGGCTGGTAATTGTTTTGAGTATTTCTTAATTCCAGGGATTGAAGGAGGTTTAATGTGTTTGCACTATTAAGTGAGTCAAACAAGGACATTGAGAAACTTGGGAAGCCACAACTTGTACAGATTCATATACACGCGCTGTTCACAAGTGAGTCATAAACAAGGTTGCTGATGGCGGACAGCGAGAATGGAAACATTTGTCGCGATAATCACACTGAATACCAAGCTGGTTATCCTTCACAGGGGGTCAACATACTTGGCAAGGGTATTTCCATGGTGGGTTAGGGTTTTTTTTTTTCATTCATTTATTTATTTATCTATCTATCTTGCCATGATGGGCAACCCTTGCCAAGCACAGATTTAGATGTATTAACATTTGCTCAAATTCTGTGTTTCTGAATCTTGTTCATACATCACATAGTCATCTTCACCAAAGTATTGTTAAAAAAAAAACATTCTGAACCGAATCAAGGAAAGTTCTAAGAAAGGCTCATGGTTGAAATCATCAGAAATCTAAACACAGAGGCCAACTAATTAACCTATTGTCTCCCAAGATCTGATTTTTAATTCTCCGAGCCACTATACAAGTCATTTCCTTGCATAGTCAAGAGAGTTTGGGTTTACAACCTCTGCCTGATAAGTTTGTCTAATCCAATCACCTGTCTGCTGGACAATTTATGAATATTATAAGGAGAAAATGCATGGCAATCACTTCTAGTACTTAAAGTTGATGTACACTGCATGCTTGGGAAAGAAACGGCAAGACATCGTCAATTCATATACTTAACATACCACTTGGTCATCCGTCCCTTTCAGCACGAGCTTTCCATCACAATGACGATATTTTATAACGAAGCGAAACTGGAAGAAATAAAGAAGAAATGCGACACGTCAGCGTTTCCTATTGACCCCCAAACATGTGTAGTACATTACATGTAAGCTTAAGCTTAAATTATTTCTCAAAGCTTTTCAAACTGCATAAAACGGAGAATTATTCTTACCCTATTCGGCTCAGCGACACATAACTGTTCAACAGCTGCTGCAAATTCCTCCCAGGAGTCAAAGTACACCATATTTTCTCCCTCCTTTGACTCGTTGAATACTACACTCGCGCGGTCTAAGTAAAAGTCGCCATTTTCGAAATTCTCTTTATCCACTATGAAGTACGTTGTGTATGCTACAGTGGCATGTGGCGATAAATTAAAAAGTGAGCCTGCAAGATAAGCGTCGGCAAAGAAGCTTCCTACGTCATACATACATAGCTTTATTTGTTAATGCAGGTTGGCAAATGGGCAGCCAAAGGCTGATGTGGACCTGCCTATATAATTACAATATACTAAGGTTTAAAATACAAATAAAGCTGGTCAATAAATAATTAGGTAAAAGCTGAGTATGTCTATTGCGTATAAGTATAATAAAGTGAGTAAGAAGTAAGATAAAATCAAAAATAATAAAAATCCTCGTTCTTGTTTGTGCTCAAGCATGATTCTTTATCGAAGCTTAACTTATTTAATAGTACCAGATCTTTTTTGATCTTTTGTTTAAAGCTTGCATAGCTATCTATAAGTTTAAGTGACTCTGGTAGGATATTCCAAGCAGTGGGTCCTCTGTAGGATAAAGATGTTCTTCCTATAGAGTAATTATACTTTGGGACATTAAATCCTTCTGCCCTTCTTAAATGGTAGCGCCGCGGCTCAGTTTTATGGAATAAGTCGCAGATAGATTTTGGTGCTAAACCGTGATAAACTGAATACATTAGTGAAGTTAACTTAAGTTTGTAAACGTTCATTAAGGGCTGCCAGTTAATGTATTTTAGAGTCTCCAAGTTAACATCAGCAAGACTGTATATGATTTTTGCAGCTCTTAAGTGGATCCGTTCAACATTATGTAGCAATGCTGGGGAGCAGGTTCCCCATACCAATATGCCATATGTAGCACTAGGGACAATGCTCCGAAAATAAATGGCTTCCAGGACCTTCTTGGGTAGTACCCTCAACCGCTTTAGATATTTAACTTTTTGACTGAAGGTCTTACAAACTGCTGTGATCTGGGGCTGCCATGATAGTTTAGAGTCAATGACTACCCCTAGGCAGGTACTTGTGTTAACATAGCTTAGAATCTTATTACCAAAGGAGACAGGTTTCAGGGGGCCAATAGTGCTATTTCTGTTAATTACCATGACTTCTGATTTCCCACTATGAATGGTTAACTTATTATTTCTACACCAATTATGTACATCCCCCAGTATATATGCGATTTAGACCATCGCACACTGCATCAACTGAAGGGCCTATGTAAAATAGTGTTGTATCATCTGCATACATATCTATTTCTCCTTCCTTAATCTGATCTGGTAGGTCATTTACATAGAAAGAGAATAGCCTTGGGCCCAGGAGAGATCCCTGTGGGATCCCACAGTTCACAGCATTAAGTTCTGATTTGCATCCATTGACAACAGCAAATTGTTTGCGGTCTTTAAGGTAGTCTCTTATCCACTCAAGGGGAGGGCCGCTGATGCCCATGGCCTGAAGCTTTAGATCTAGTATTGAGTGTGAGACACAATCGAAGGCTTTTTTGAAGTCAATAAACACGACACCCACTACATTTCCATGTATTATGAAAATACTGTCGTCTTATTGCGCCTTTCTAAATTTACAAAGATTTTGCTTCAACTATTAGGGAATAATGCTTTTTAACTGAACTGGAATGCTAAATACGAAGCCCCGTCTTCAGCGTCTTGCAAAAAGTCGTTTATTTCTCCGTATTTTCGCTTGCTAATATGCTAATTTATGCAAAGCCTTCTGGGTAATTACGGGTCTCTCAACAGTCATGTGCCACGCATATGAGATAAATTTCGTCATAAACAAACAAAAAACCAAAATGCCGCGATAATAGTGATTAAATCAACATAAAGCTGACATGGCCAGTTGTATGAGGGGATGTTGGGGCGTATTTAGCGAAGAACTTCGGAAGTTACGACGGCCGGCAACTTTCAGAGGAAGGTAAACTCCACAAGTTAATTTTAGCTTAATATAAACTCTCCAAAGTGAACTGCAAAGTCGCCTTGAATATATTGTCTTATACCTGTTCCAGAACTTACCGAAGAGCAAGGTACAGTGAAAAGGAACTTAGCATCGAGGTAATATTTACTTGTAGGTCACTGACTAGCTCATATGAACATTTTCAGCTGAAGTTATTTTTAGCTTCAAGCGGAAACATTACTTAGAAATTGCACTGGCCTCTGGATTTACTTGAATCTTACTTACCGAATCCATTTCAAACAGATATATCCTTTACAAACCTGACATGAATATTTGCAGAAGTCTGATATGAAACAACAAATTTCCTTTAAAATACTGTACTAAGGTTCCTGAACTGTTTGAGGTATCAAATCTTGAGAGTTTCCTGTTTGTGCCAAACCCACCATCACCCTCCATTACTCCCAAGTGAATACCTCTCCCTCTTTTCATGTGAAAGTACCCTTTAAAGGGGTTCTAAGCTCCTCGTTGTTAACTCTGATTGATGTGCATTTTTTGCAGTAGGAATAGGCCATATTTGTATTCTCAGTATTAAACTGGATCTAGCATGAAGTAGAGGTTCTTGCAGGGGAATTTCATATGTAAATGTATTCCCCCACAAGAGCCTCCACTTCATGCTACATGTAGATCCAGTTCAATACCGAGAATACGAATATGGTCTATTATGTTGTATTAATCAAGATTACTGTAAAAGTTAGAAACAATTTCTCTTTTCTAAAATTTTAGACTCACCAAGACTGAAGTTTATAAAATCATTCTATAAACTTCAATCTCGATGATTCTAAAATTCTGAAAATGCAGAACAAAACGAAATTTAAAATGAAAGGTTATATTTAAACATACAGGCTGTAACCCAAATAAATAATTAAAATTAAAGTTTCAACCTTTATCAAGTGGTCATGTGACCTGTAGCAACAATCACTGCATGACAAAATGTGCTGGTGCAGAGCTGGAGAGTTAAATCCCTGGTCTTGGCTAAGCCTTGGGGCCTTGCACTACTTTTCAATGGCCTCTCCACCTATTCTAGTTAGTAGTAATTTTTAAGCTGGGTTAGTTAACCCTCAGATCAAGTTGATTGTTGGGACAAAGCCAAGCACACAAAATTAATTTTATCTTCCAATGTCTTAAGGAGGCTCAAAAGGGTTTTTCAGTGATGTAGTGTTTGTGAAATGATGAAAGGTTACAAAGAGGGATATTTAATGGTGTGAGCAAACTATATGTCCCCTTGGAACTCTATTGTTGGGATGTATTTTAAGGGTGCTTGTGATGTCATATCAGTTACCATGACAATGCCCCAGGTCCAAAAAAAGGTCCTCTAAATGTCAGTTTTTGTAAATTATCTGAAAAACTATAACTCGGTGACCTATCGTTTTTATTTCTTTGTTGGAAAGCTCCCTGAATTCTAGTATAACTTAATGTATTAAAAAAAACACATTTTATGGCTTACAGAAAATTCTACTAGATACACATGCCATCGTGAATGGTACGTGCATGCAAAAAATCAAGATAGGTCACTGAGCAAAATTTTGAGCAAAAAACAAATGTTTTCCACAGATTTTATTACCAGTTCTCATGATTTCATGCAGTATTTAACCTCCAGTGTGCTTGATTTTGATTCATTCAGCTGACGCATGCATCTTAGTTATGGCATGTGTAGATTTTGTGCACACGTGCAGCTATAAACCCTTTCCAGCCTCCTTAAGTGGGTAGCAGGGTTTTACTGAATAAAGGGGGTAGTTTCTAAAGAAACTGTGGTGCTGCGTCGGTGGGGAAGTAGTACACAAAGATTTTGGTATTATCAACAGAGTTGATAAGTGTAAATTGACCACCGTACAGGGATTCTAAAAGCTGACGTTTCGAGCGCTAGCCCTTCGTCAGAGCGAACCGAACAACCCAGGTCGCCCTATCGTTTCTGCTTGTAGTTGCCCTACCGAACTCATTTCTAGCTACTTAGACAGGATTATGACTCCTATCGTCAAATCTTTACCATCATACATCAAAGACAGTACACACGCACTAGAAATTTTCCGCGATTTCAGTTTCTCCGGCCAAGACAAACTTATTTTCACCATGGACATTACATCTCTGTACACAGTCATTCCCAATAGCGAAGGTCTTCAAGCACTTAAACACTTTTTCGATCAACGCACTGTCAAAGAACCAAGCTCAGAAACACTACTCCGCCTTGCCGAACTAGTTCTTACACTCAATTGTTTTTCATTCGCCGGCAACTATTACAAACAAATTAATGGTGTGGCGATGGGCACTAGAATGGGACCTAGTTATGCCAATCTTTTTGTAGGATATGTTGAACACCAATTTTTTAATCAGTACAACGGCCCGAAACCTGAACTCTACGGCCGCTACATTGACGATTGCATCGGCGCTATTTCATCTAGCACACAAGAACTCGATCAATTTATAACCTCCGTTAATTCCTTTCATCCGGCTCTTAAATATACCTGGGAAATTTCTGAAACTTCATTGGCTTTCCTAGATATCAAAGTTTCTATCAGTGGCAACGGCTTATGTACCAGTGTGCACTACAAACCTACAGATTCTCACAGTTATTTGTTGTATTCATCGTCACATCCATCACATGTCAAGAACTCCATTCCTTATTCTCAATTTCTTAGACTTCGACGTCTATGTAGTGATGACTCTGATTTTTCCAGCAAATCAGAGGAGATGTGCCAGTTCTTCGAAAAACGTGGCTACCCTGCCTCTGTGGTCAAAGCGGGCCATCATCGCGCCCAACAATTTGATCGACAGTCAGCACTACAAACGTCACAAAAGGATAAGAACGATAGAATTCCATTCACTCTCACTTTCCATCCTCATAATCATGTAGTCAAAAGTATCATTCTCAATAACTTCAAATTACTCCAAAATGATCCCGAGACTGGTAGAATCTTTTCGCAACCTCCACTAATTTCATTCAAACGCGACAAAAACGTCAGCAACTTTTTAGTTAGAAGCGCATTCAAAACTAACGAGCAACCCGGCACTTTCAAATGCGCGCGCTCACGATGTAAAACTTGTCAATTCATTCTTAACACTAGCAAAATATCGGGACCTAAGCGATCTGTTAAGATCACTGATCGTTTCACGTGTACCTCCGCAAATGTCATTTATTGCCTAACCTGCACGTTATGCAATAAATTATACATTGGCGAGACAGGAAGACGACTAGGCGACCGATTCCGCGAACACCTTCGCGATGTTGAGAAGAATGACAAGGATGCATCTAAGCCAGTCGCTCGTCATTTTAATCTCCCTAACCACTCCAAACAACACATGGCTATCTGCGGCCTTTCCCTACATCAAGGTACGACGGAAACCCGCAAGAATCTGGAACAAAAATTCATCTTCCAAATCGGCACCCTTAATCCCCACGGTATTAACGAACGCTTTTCATTTAACTAATGTATTCCTATTTTTCACGTTGCCATGTTACCACCAATAGCGTAGCTCCTACTCCACTATAAAAACTACACACAACCCATAATTCCTCGATTCGCTCTGACGAAGGGCTAGCGCTCGAAACGTCAGCTTTTAGAATCCCTGTACGGTGGTCAATTTACATTTATCAACTCTGTTGATAATACCAAAATCCTAGGGTTTTACTGAGTTTTGTTTTACAAATAATTCTGCAATTTTTTTTGAAAGGTAAATCATGTGTTTTTCTTGTTTTCCTTTCAGTTTGAAAACCTGATTGATGAGGTAAATGTTTGATATTATTTTTTGTTTTTGATAGCACAATAATAGTATTAGCAGTATTAACAGTATTTGTTTCAAAGTTTGTAAGTAATGGATGAACAGCGATTTTACAGAAATTGTGGAAAAAAAGAGCTACTCAATGTGAGATGCCTAGCCACTTTAATTTAAACTTTATTAACACCCCACCACTGTTTCGTTCTGTAGTTGTGACCAGTTAGCAATAAGGACTACATTAAAAATATAGGAAATGATCACCAGCTGGCATCATTTGAATTCATGTTATACAAATTCTCCCTACGTGAAACATGTGAGATATGTGAGACCTGTAAGGAGAATCCTGGGATTCAAAGAGTTAAACTCTGTCTGCACTCTGACAACAAAATTGGGACAATATATGATTGGCAGGCGTCAGTTGTTGAAGTTGTATGCAATTATAGTGTTGCATTTCCCAGTAATGTAGGAAAGTTGGCCAAGGTGCTCAAAGTATGGTTAGCGCTAACTGAGGTTAAATACCATGACAACCTATACTAATCATGCTTCAAGCAACTTGGCCCATAATTACAACATATACATGTAGATTTCAAGATACATGGGTCATCCTTAAACAAACAGACTCCAAATACATGTATATATCATTCTATGGTTAAAGGTTTTTTGGGACGACCTTCGCCGAAGGTGGTCGTGTTTTCGTTCGCTCTGTTATAAGGTTCATATATATGTCACATTGAAACGTAATTAGCCCTCCATTACCTAAAATTATGCCGGACAGCCTTCCCGAAGACCGTGAGAAGAAGACTACGACAAAAGAAGGCCGCAAAAGACAACGTGAGAGCGGTTCACAAACGGATGAAGACTGCCATAGCGGTGGCAGCCATTGCTGCGAAACTTCAGCAAGATTTCTGGAGATGAATGCCAAATTAGACAAACTTTTGGGCTTATTCAGTGAAATGGAAGACCTAAAAGCGCGCTTGACAGAAGTTGAAAGTGAAAATAAGAGTCTAAAGGAAGCGATGAAGTTCACAAATGAAGACTTGGAAGAAGTTAAAACGACATCGACCAGCATGGGCGCCATTACGAACAAGAACACTGAAGATATTCAATCTCTGGAGAGAAACTTTCTTTCTTTGAAACGTCGCAACATTAAGTTGGAGGCATATACAAGAAGAGAAAACATTAAGATTTTTAACATCGAGGAAAATGAAGGAGAAAACGGCAACACAGAGTCATTAGTTCGTAACGTCCTCAGGGAGAAGATGAAAATTCCAAAGGAAGACGAGGAAGACATTCGCTTCGAGCGTATCCACCGTATAACACCACGGAGGTCGTCATCGAAGCCAAGACCAATTATTGTCAAATTTAGCCATTACCAGGATAAAGAATTTGTATGGTCCTTCGTGAAGAATCTTAAAGGAACCAACATCGGAATTTCTAATGATTTTCCGAAAGAAATAGAGGAAATTCAATCAAAGCTCTATCCCGTCCTAAAGAACGCGAAGAAAGCCAAGCAATCTGCATTTTTTAAAGTCGACAGATTGATCATAAATGGACAGGTCTATCGAGGTAAGGAAACGGAAGATCTTGAACACTACGGCGCAATAATGTGAATGACTGTTTTTCTAGGGGAGGATGCAACGAAAAGCACGCCATGGAATTAACGTTAATTGAGTCGACAATGTTGATGTGTAAGGACCCCGCAATCTTTCTTCAGTATTCTTTTAGTCTTATTTATGTTGTCTTGATTTTGATCTTTTGGATCACCTGGGTGTGTTTAATACACGATAATTTTTATTTGCCTTTCTTACGTAATTATTGTTTGCTTGTCTTACGCAGTTCGTTTAAAATGTTTTTATACATCCAATCCGCCCGTGAATCGGAGACTATTTACGCCATTTTCTTTATCAAAATTACTAATATGTTTGGTTCCCTTTGCAATCAACTCCTCTTGCACTGTAGCTATAAATAGTGCCTTGAGATTGATATCACTAAATGTGAGGGGCCTTAGCAATTTTAAGAAGCGAAGGATGATTTATACTTGGTGCAAAAAGAAAAATACAGAGATAATATTTTTGCAAGAAACTCATTCAACAAAAGAAGTAGAAAATCAATGGAGAGATGAATGGGGTGCGGAAATTATCATGTCTCACGGAAGCTCGAATTCACGTGGGGTCGCAGTGTTGATGAAAAAAGGCGTAGAGGTTATTGTTCACTCAAAAATCATGGACCCTCAGGGACGTTTCATTATTCTTAAGGTAGAGTTCAAAGAAAACTTGTATGTCTTAATCAATGTGTATGCTCCGAACAAAGACAAAGACAGTGTCAAATTCTTTGAGGCATTAAGAACAACTTTGCGAACAGCAAATTTAGATACAGAAGAAAATCTTATTGTTGGTGGCGACTTTAACTGTCCGATTAATCCGATTCTTGACAAGAAGGGGGGATCATTATTACCGCGTAAATCAGTTGTTACAAGCATTGGCTGTTTTCAGGAAGATCTAGATTTAGTTGATATATGGCGTGTCAAAAACCCTGTTTCCAGGAGCTTTACATGGAGTCAAAACTCTCCAAACATTTTTTGCCGTCTTGATTACTGGTTAATATCTAACAATTTGCAAGATTTAGTAATATCAACTAGTATAATCCCTGCTATAAAAACAGACCACGCTGCAATCTTTGTAGAATTTGGAACTAGAGACAACCAGATGAAAGGTCCCGGCCTTTGGAAAATGAATTGCTCAATTTTGGATGATGAAGATTATATAAAAGATATTTCTTTAAAGATCCCAAGTTGGATCGCTGATGGGGAAAGAGAATTGTCCGATAATCGGACTATCTGGGATTGGATCAAATATAACATACGTGCACACGCTATCCAATTTTCAAAACGGCGCGCAAAAGAAAGAAGCGAACTAGAGATCGTTCTACAAAATGACTATACAGTCGCAAGTCAAAAGTATGAATCAAACCCATGTGATAGCAATTCAAATCAATTGACTGCAGCTAAAGAAAAGTTAGAGCTATTCTATGAACAAAAAACTAAAGGAATAATTATTCGTGCGCGAGCTCGCTGGCATGAGCATGGTGAGAGAAGTAATAAGTATTTTCTTAATTTAGAGAAGAGAAATTATGTCAAAAAACACATGCGAAAACTGAATATCAATGAATCTATAACAACAGATCCTTTTGTCATATTGTCGGAACAAAAGAGGTTCTATCAAGATTTGTACACATCAAGTAACAACAGGATTGTGAATAATAATGCTGCCAAGTCGTTTTTAGATGATTTAAATATTCCTAAACTAACAGAAGAGCAGAAGCAAGCTTGCGAAGGGAAAATTCTTTTAGAAGAATGCGAGTTGATTCTTGAAACGTTTTCTAATAATAAAGCCCCTGGGAACGACGGAATCCCCATTGAATTTTATAAAAAGCTTTGGCCTTTAATTAGTGAACCCTTTGTTAAATGTGTAAACGAGTGTTTTGAGAAAGGAGAAATGTCCTGCTCTCAAAAGCGTGCTGTGATTACACTTATTGAAAAGAAAGAAAAAGATCGTACTTTCTTAGAAAATTGGCGACCTATTTCTTTAGTTAATGTGGACGCAAAAATTATGTCCAAAGTCATAGCTTCCAGAATAAAAAATGTTTTACCTAGTATTATTCACTATAATCAAACTGGATACGTTAAAGACCGTTACATTGGTGAAACAATAAGATCTATTTTTGACACAATGGAATTCACTGACTTGGAGAACGTTCCTGGCTTAATGATCTTTATAGATTTTCAAAAGGCGTTTGACAGCGTTGAGTGGGATTTCATCTTAGGTTGCCTTGAGGCGTTTAACTTTGGCCCGGACTTTATTCAATGGATTAAAACATTTTACAAAAATGCCCAAAGCTGTGTAATAAATAATGGCACCACATCTGATTACTTTTTTCTAGAACGCGGTGTTAGACAAGGGGACCCGCTGTCCCCGTACATTTTTGTCTTGGCAGCAGAAGCTCTAGCAATTGCTGTTCGTCAAGATGCGACAATAAAAGGTATCTCAGTAGGAGGAGAAGAGACTAAATTGCTTCAATATGCCGACGATATGACTGCAGTTCTTGCAGATGTGAGCTCAGCTCAAGCACTCTTCGATTTACTAGAAATATTTAAGAAAGCATCCGGCTTAACAATAAATCTTAACAAAACTGAAGGTATGTGGATTGGGTCCTCCAGGAAAAATAAAGCAAAACCATTTGGCATTAAATGGCCTAGCGAGCCAATTAAGGCCCTAGGGATCTTTTACACTTACGATCAAAAATTGCTGCTTGAGAAGAACTTTATAGAAAATTTAGACAAGATAAAAAAACTACTTAATGTCTGGTCCTCTAGAGGGCTTTCTATTTATGGTAAAGTTACCATAATTAAAAGTTTGGTGATCCCTAAGTTTGTTTATTTAGCTTCGTTAATGCCAACCCCGAACAACGTGATCGTTGAATTGAATCGATTACTATATAAATTTTTATGGAATGGTACGGACAAGGTTACTAGATTGTCAACAATAAATGAGTTTCAGAAGGGTGGCTTAAAAATGATAGATCTGGAATGTATGATTAAATCCTTGCGTCTGGCCTGGTTAAAAAGAATATTCGGCAAAAATGAGGGTACATGGAAAAACTATTTGCGTCATCTTTTGCTTAGTTTAGGAGGACTCTTTTTTCTCAACTGCAACTTTGACATCAAAGATTATACCATCAATTCTCTATTTTATTCCGAAATTTTAGCGTGGTGGTCAGAATTTCGTGGAAACTTTGCGTCAACTGAGGACTGGCGTAACATTTTATGGAACAATAAAGAAATTCGTATCAACAATTCTCCAATCTTCTACAAAAATTTCTTTGATTCTGGTATAGTTAGAACAAGTGATTTGTTGCTTAATTTAAATAGCACCGAATCGTTCAATATTATCAAAAATAGAGTTGAAAAAACAAATTTTCTTACCTGGGCCGGCCTTCGTCATGCTGTTCCCCGCGAGTTAAAAAATATGATGTTACCAACAACTTCACCATCACTTGTAATTGATAATAATGTTTTTGATATCACAAAGAAGAAATCAAAACATTATTATTCATTGTTAATAAATAAAAAGGCACAATTTCCTAGTGCCTTTAACAAGTTGCAAAGCGAATTTCACCTCTCCATTGATTCTTTGCAAAAAGTGTTTATGCTTCCACATAAAGTAGCACTTGAACCTTATGTTAAGGCCTTTCAATACAAGATACTTAATTCTATTCTTTATACTAATACTAAACTCTATAAAATTGGCTTCAGACTTTGTAATAAATGCACCTTTTGCCAATCAGATTTAGAGACATTGCATCATCTTTTGTATAGTTGTCCACACTCGAAAACGTTCTGGAATGAATTTGAACAGTATTGGTTTTCCATCACGAAAGAGAGAATTTGTCTTACTAAAAAGGATATAATTGTAGGTATCATAACAAGATCTTGCCCCTTGCTTAATTATCTTCTTATTATTGCAAAACTCTACTTATGGGATTGCAGAAGGAATCAAACCTTGCCAAATGTTATGGCGTTTAAACTGAAAGTTCAACTGAAATATGAAACAGAACTCTATATTGCGTGTACTAGCGACAATATGAAGTTTTTAAGAGAAAAGTGGGCGACCTATGAATCATCGTAACAACCTTCCTTTTCTTTTTTTTTTTTTTTTTTTCTCTTTACTGTTTTTTTTGCTTTAATTGAGAAAGGATTGCGGGGGGGGGGGGATTGGGGGGTATGTGTTAAGTAATTCTGTATTGTAATAAGGATAGGGTATAATGTATAGGAGCTGTATCTGTTTTGTAATGTTGAAATAAAGTTTTGTTAGAGTAAAAAAAAAAAAAAAAAAAAAAAAAAAAATTCTATGAAAATATAACTGTTAGTGATTATGATTTATTTACAAAGGAATTTTTTGCCTTTACCAAATAATTTGTTTGTAAAATTAATAATTGAAGGGCTCAGGGTGTAATTTGCAGGTGTGGCTGTGAAATTCAGATTTAGATGTACTTGTATGTTTAGTTTGTGATTCAAAGACCTGAATTTTTGAAATAATTTTAGTGTATTACTTTACCCTAAAACTGAGGATCATGAAGCAATGATAGCAAATGCACAAGGGATTTCTTTTGCAAGCCAAGACAAAAGAGATCAACCCTGCATCAGATGCTTATTTTTTTCGACTGTTTTGTGAGTGTTTTGGCTAATGTTAAGAATGCACTAATTCATTTTATTGAATGTGCTCATCTATTTGCCTTTAATTGGCAACAAAATAAATTCAGACTAAGGGCCCATATGCACTAGGTTGAAAAGATTTGTTTGGATCTGACAAAAATCTTGACAAATTTTGTCTTCACCAAATTTTGAATTGCTAATCGCTTACACGCTTAAAAACACCAAAATATCTGACAGTTGTGACGCTTGACGCCTGCTCTGAGGCAGGACAATGGCACTTTTGAAGTTTGATATGGTTTGACAAAATTTTGGTAGGACAAAAAATGCCATGCACACTTGCAGAATGGAACTGATTACAGATATTTTTGCAAAATAAACAAAAATTCACCTAGTGCATATGGGCCCAAAGAGCTCACCTAGCCACAAAATATTTTTTTTGCAAAAATAAATCTTGTAATGCATTTTGCCTTTTGCTTTTTCTTTCTACCAAATCATGACTTTTTATAGGCTGTAAAAGTTACAAAATCTAGCCATCATCTGTCACGTGACTGAGCCAGTGAAGGGTGTGGGTCTATTCCTTATTGGACATCACAAATTGATTTGCATTGCAGCAAGTCTTTGTAAACAGGCATGCACTGAATCAGTTTGTGATGTCAAATCAAGAATAGACGAATGCCCTTAACTATTTCCCTTGTGTGACAAATGATGCTTGATTTATACCTGCCAACTCTCATGCATTATGCATGAGTCTCATGCCTGCAGACCAAAGACATCAATCTCAGACGTTGAGGACAATTTCTCACACTTGAATTAGAAATCTGGATGACTGTTCTTTTACACATTAACAACAAAAATTCAATTCAACATTCCCCGTAAATGTTCCAACAAATGGTGCAAAATGTCGAGTTTGAGTCCTAACTGTATCAGTTTCGTGTTTCAGTTTGCATTTGAGGGACTGGAAACAAACTGAAGTCTCATGATCAGATGATTTAACATGATATTTGAAAAGCTTCAAATAGCTTCGGAAGTGTTTGGAAGTCATCGGAACATCTTCGGACATGTTCGGTGGGATTCGGAAGCATTAAATTTTGAGAAATCGTCTGAAGTCGCCGGAACATTTTTTCGGAAATTCCCGTCATGAGGAGACAAAAATCTCATGTATTTGACATAGAAAAAGTTGGCAGGTATATTGGTTTGTTTTGAGTTTTGAAGCCCACAACAGTGTCCAGAACTGGAAAAAATAGTTAATGTTTTTGGAATACATGTAGGTGCAAACGTTTACACGTACATTGGTGGAAAAAAATTGAGGTTTTACATGTAGGTGCACTTTAAGGCCAGTCCGTATGTGCTGGCCAAAGCAGAGCAAATTAAAGTTAAGAAAGTTTGATTTTAAGGTTAAATTGCTCTTTCCACTGAGCCCTTCAATTCATTATTGGTGTGCCAGAATAATGGGCTGATTAGGTGGTGCTCATAACAAGAATGCAAGAATGCTCACTATGAACAAGTTAGCCCTTCACTTTACAAATTGACGGTGACTTTATAAATTTTGGTGTGAACTGTTTTTTAATAACTTTGACATAATTGAACTCTTCTTACTCTCTTTTATTTTCAGGAGGACTTCAATCCTCGTCCCAGGTATATTAAACATTTTTCGCTGACTAGTAATGATGCAATGCAATTTCCCTCCCCAGCCATGCCACCAAACCAGTATTAATGAGCAAGTATGACACAGTGGTGAGAGCTCTTGCCTCCCACCAATGTGGGCTGGGTTCAGTTCCCAGTCTCGGCATCATATGTGGGTTATGTTTTTTGTTGGTTCCCGTCCTTGCTTTGAGAGGTTTCTCTCCAGGTACTCTGGTTTTCCCCTCTCAATTCAATGTGGAATTTGAGGGTTTTTCAGTCATGCAGACTGTTAAGTGTCAGTGCCCTTGTTACATAAAGTTAAACTCATCGCCAATTGATGAGCTTGGAAGCTGGTGCCATAGAGGTTGGTGGGATCCTAAGCAATTCAGGCACAGCCTGGAGGTAACCATGGCAACCCTATGAGCAGGAACCTTCCCAGAGAGCAGCCATTAACAGGCACCTTCACACTGAAAGAAATTCAGTGGAATACTTACCATTTACAATGCCTGCCAACCATTAACAGGTGGGAGGGAACAGGATCAGAATCCGCAAAAATTCACTCAAAGAACCAAGCAAAGGCTGAATTAATCTGCAAACATTTGTAATGGCTGCATGAATCGGCAAATGTTGGCAAGTTATGATCCACAGTGTTTGCTCGTGGGTGCCCGACCCTGCAGATTACTTGCACAAATGAGCAAGACTGCTGGCAGCATTGGCTGGAGTTTAACCTGGCCTAAATTGCATTCAGTCACATTTGATTTGATTTGATTATGATCAAGTCATACAAATATGTCATAAGGAAAGTTTGATTACAGTAAATTTATTTGGACAATTGGATTTGTAATTCAAGAGGTTTTAGCTTATAAGTAGCCTTGTCATTATTATTCAGTACACTGTATTACTGTCCAAGATATATGATCTTGGTGCAATCAATAGTCGTGATAGGAGTACGGCAGATATTCTGTGATATACACAAAATTTGTGTTGTGGAGAAATACAAAGGTTCCCTTTCCAGCTTGTCCACTGTGCATTTGTATTTAGTGTGTTGAATAATTAAACAAATTATACTGTTCAATCTTGTAGAATATCCCCTGTTTTTAGCCCATGTGGCCTACGACAGTGCTGGCTAATAATTTATTATTAACAGTTCACTTGATATTTTGTTTGCTTTTGCTTTTGCTCAAGAGTTGCTTAACATTGAATCAATTTCTGGCCATTTTTATATGAAAAATCCATGTTCAAACTCTTGTTTGATCCGGTGCATGATCATGGAATAATCTACTATGTGAATAAATAACCTCAGAATACCAATTCGTTAGTTAGTGATAGAATCTTTTGATGATGTTATTCCAGACAGATTTTAACTGAAACTGAGACCCAGTTAATCAGCCAAAAGAGATTTCATGAACTGGTTGAACAACAGAAGAAAGTGGATGCTGAAATTGATGCACAGTTATCAAGGCAAGAGGATGATTTACGACTTGAAGAAGAGGTAAATAACTTTGCTTGTAATAAAGTAATGTCTGTGAGGTACTGTCATTTCTGACAGCCCTACACCACACATCTGGAAATTTTAAAGCAAGTAACAAAACCCTGCTATCATGGTTCTTTAAAATCAATTCTTATCACAAAAAGTGCTGCATGTAGATTGACATTGGTTTGACCAACACATTTTGAGTGCACAGACACAATTAATGTGACATCAACACTTGTGAACAACATTTGTAGCGTATGTCGAAAACAAAAGAGAGAGAGAGATGCATGCTGTACGGTCAGTCAACTCATATTTTTCAATGAATTCTTCAAGAGATTCAAGTATTGTTCTGGTGACGGAGTCAAACATACTACTACTGTTGTATTATGATCACACAAGTCATGTCCTGTTATAAAATGTCACACACAGGGCTGTCACTAATTTCTGATGTGGGTGGGGATATACAAAAAATAGCCAGGATTTGAGTTACTGTAGTGAAGTCAACAAGTTGGTTTTATATAACAAAGTAGCCGGGGAGATACCTTAAAATATGACAGGAAAATCTGCAACTCCCAGCTCTGCACACAATCCAATATCATTACAGATTTTTGGAATATAATTTTTGGCTTTGTTGTGTTGTCAAATTGACATGGCCACAATTTTAACAAATGCTAAAACTCCTTCATTGGTGAAGTAATTCAACTTTTTGTTTTTCATTTTTTGCTGAAGGCATACTATGAAGCCAAACGAGAAGCAGCCAGAGTAGCAAAACAAGCGAAACAAATGGAGGTAAAAACATCTCATAGCTGGATTCGTCAGGAATAGAGCCCCAGAACCAATACATATAATATTAGTGTGAAAGTATAACTGGGCATAAGTATGTTAGTCCTAGGAATCATCATACCCAATCTTTTGCTTATTTATTGCTAAAGGATTTGTCTTTGAATTGGCAGGGAAATGTGAGGGAATATTTTCTACATGTATGCCAGTGAGTGGCAAACCTGAATCCATTCAATTAAGATACATGTATTTTCAACAGATCTTACCCTCAAATTTTCCCTGAACACTTTGTCTTAAAAGCTGCCTTTAAAAACACTCTTAATTGATGAATAAATTAAATGTGAAATGGATCTTGATTCTCTTATTAATCACTGTAAATGTAACTAGGAAAGTAAAGTAGCAAAGGAAAAGGAGAAGAGAACTCGAAGGGGATTCCTAGAGGATTCATCGCTATCTTCATGGTTGTCAGATGATGGCATGAGTGTAGACAGGTATGTTATTTCCATCAGCAGAGTTCAGCAAATTGAGAATAAAAAATAATTTTGCTTAATATATATTTACTAGTTTTGTCTCCTGTGGTGTAAATTTAAAAACCAGCTGTTGGCCGTTACATCCAATGATAACTACTTTTTTGGGGTAAATTCTGGAATAAAGCTTTCTCAAAAGAGCCAAGTATCCATGGAAAGAGTTTGTAAGTAAATCAACATTTTGTTGAGAATTTTTCCATAACATTGCTTGAATCTGCTTGCATATGTTGCAGTTAAAAATTAAATTCAGGTAAAAAAATTTAACCTAGGTTGAAAATCAATTTTCTTTGTCTCCTAACCCTAAGTTTGAATAATTATGCCCAGGAGAGAAAGGGATTTGAGAATCAACCAAGGTTAAAAATTTTTACCTGAATTTAATATTTTACCTGCAACACATACATTGATCAAATGAAAAGAAAAACGATGTAATAAATAATTTGTCATTTTTGTTTTATTAGCAGTAGCTAACTCATTTGCTAATTTTTTTCAGAACAAGATAATACTGTAAACTATCACATCAACGCGTGCACAGACTATTATTAATTCTTTGACATGCCCCCAGACCCCTTTGGGCCTTGTGACTCCTGTGTTGCATTGTTTGGATGCTGGGTGATGGGTTGGTCACCTGTTGGGCCAAAGTCTGTGACTGTTATGGAATCCTCTTAGGATGCTTGGCATGGACAAGGACTGATGATATGATAATGATATTGATGTGGTTGAAACTTTCATGCTTTGATTTGAAGTCCCACTGTGTACAGTGCATGGCAGTTAGAGGACGATTTTTAAATGTTGTAATAATATTTGGATGCAACCTGCTGGCTTAATATCCATAAGTGTGGATTCAAGTCCTGCTCTAATCACTAGCTAGAGGTCTTTCACATCCGTAAATGAATTAATTTATATATTCTAGGTTAACTCCTTTCTGGCACTTGCACCTGAAGATGAAAAAATTGAGCTGTCTGCTTTCTAGCACTTTGTAGCACTCTGTTGTTAAATATGGCATGTCTCATTATTAGCTTGGCCCGGGTGCAAATTAAGATATTCTGTGGTCAGATTCATGAAGCCCTCCTAATTTGAGATATTACTTAAGCATTGTTTTTTCACAATAGCCCATTGTTTTGATATCAATAGCCTATTCTTAAGAGACAGGAGGGATTTGTGAATCCAGCCCCAGGGCTCAAATTCTCATTTCTGTCTTGTTTTAGGGGTTTTCCTTACAATTTAGTTTAGTGCACACTTTTCTGTGCACACTGTTTCCTTTTGTTCTTGAACAATTTATTGGGAATGCAGTAGGCCTATGATGTAGCTTTAAACATCTGACTGGCATTAAATTGCAAACTGCTGAATTCTTAGGCTCAAATCTACCAATGTGTGCACCATCTGCTCATCAAAAGATTTGTACTCAAGTTTAAGTCATCTGTTAGAACTATCAAGTGAACCCCTTGACAGCATGAAACCCTTGTCATGTTACTTTCACAAGGTGATATCAGTCAGTTATCAAAACTTCATTGACATTGCTTTTACCAGGTTTGAGAGGCATACCTGTTAACATTATGGAGACACAGTCCTGCCAAGTCTGAAAACTTTATGAACATTTGTATTGAAAATGGGCTATATGTACCTTTAATTTGTCTGTTTCCAAACAAGCGTCTGAAAATTTCTCAGACGTTTTAGAACTATATCCACCATATTAGATGTGCCTGTCAAATTTGGCCATTGATGTTTGCTAATTTTGAGGTGCTGTTTTTTGTCAGTGTCACTAATTCTCTGTTTCCTGGCCTAAGTGAACTTCATTCAGTTGATAATACAGTACAATGCTTTGGCCTCAATACAATGCACCACAATAGAGTATTAAATTTAACAATAACAGTGAGTGGTGACCTTTATTTGGGTTTACTGTGTGTGTTTTTTGTTTGTTTGTTTGTTTTTTTTACACAATCATGTAGCACTGAACTGGATGTTGAAGACTTTGATGCTTTCTTGGAAAAAGTTAAAGCAAGATCTCTGGGAACCAGCCCATTTGCTTGTAAGTTTACAAATATTGTGTCTCATCGAATGATTGGAGAACCCTATTGTAGGTTACTACTAAGTGATAACAAGAGTAGTCAGGCCTGTAGCAAGGCTAGCATAACTGGGGGGCTCACCAAGTTGGGTAAGCTAAGCTAAGAAGAATATTTATATGTTGTGCCGCGTAGCACTATAAACACATACAAGTGATGGAACAGAGAATTAACTCTGAAGTGTAAATTAACGTGCTAATAGGAACCCATGAAAAACCCACTGGGTGTTAGCCCTAGTAAAGGGTATCAGGGAACCACACGAGCTAGCTGGCAAAGAAAAAATTCTTATGACCTCAGTGGGTTTTTCATGGGTTTCTATTAGCATGTTAATTTACACTTCAGAGTTAATTCTCTGTTCCATCACTTGTAAGAAGAATATTGATGCAATAGGTTTACTAAGCATCATCATCATTTTTTTTATTTAGAAACGAAAACAATTTACATTTACATTGAAGCATACTGGCAGGTAGCAAAGGCTAGTCTAGGCCGGTATGCTTGGAGATGGAAGTTACAGTTAATTCATTAATTAATTTAATTTAAATTTCACATAAGGAGTAAGTTACAGTTAAGTTACAGTTAATTATTTCACATGAGAAGTAAGCTAAAGTAACACTAGTAAGTATTATGCTAAACATCAACTCAACACAACTCTGCACATTCATTGCACTTTTTATAATTTCACATTTCGCAGAAGCATTAACCACCTGACGACAAATTTTTGTTCTTTGTTCTTAACTTGGAACCAGCCATTAAAATTTGACTGCCGGTAAATCTGCCGACAATTTAATGAGTTGGAAGAATCGCAATGAAGTTTGAAATGATGGTTTCGCTACCGTTACCTTTGGTATTTTTTTTGTTAAAATTCTTTTTCAACTTCCAAAAATTCTGAAGCTCCCCTGTCCCTCTCCCTGCTATGGGCCTGAGGTTTTTATCTGAAATTTTATTTGTGGCTTTTTATTTACTCAACTAATGAGAAGCAAAACCAAAAACAATCGTGACTTACTCCCAGGTGTTTTTCCACACCTGGTGCAGCTACATGTAATTGCTTTGTATTCTGATTGGCCAGAGTAAGCACTTTTTGGTTTGGGTTTTACGTCAATGTTTTGACTCCTTATATCTTGCTAGTCTACATCAGGCAATGAAGTCAACTGGTTTATACCATTTGTATCATTTCTGTTATTGGTGCATTTTGATCCTCATTTGCATTATTTATCTCAGTACTTTGTGTGGAGTATGCATACCAAGATAGAGGGCACAAGAATGGCAAAAGATAGAGGGGTGTGGATAGATATGGGAACTGAAAACAGTTAGTGTCAGAAAGATTAAAAAATTTTCATTTTTCCAGCTGTTATCTTACAAACTGAAAGTATTTTGGGATGTGTCTTGTTTGCTTGGTAGAGCTCCTCTGGACCCATCAACACTCATTGAATCTGATTCTGATAGGTGATTGTTCAAATGCTTGGTCAAAGTGTGGGTCTTGCAATGTAGTCTAGTATTTGCTTGTGTCACCAATAAATCCCCAGTAGGGTGTTCCAAACACAGATCTTTGAACATGAAAGGCTGTTACTGAGTACTTTAATGATTTTTATGTTTTGATTGACATTGCAGCTCCAACTACAACTGTACCAAATGGCAAAGCACCTTGGGAAGATACCTTGGCCCAAGGTGTGGAGGCCACAAAAATAGCAGGCAAGTCACTTGACGCACTTCAAGGATTGTCACCTGTTGATGTTGTAGCTGTTAGTGAGAGATAGTAGTTACTTTACATACAGACCTGTATGCTTGAAATATTTCAAGGAGTAGCATTGGTCATTAACCAGCTGCAGGTCCATAACTTAATAAGGTTTACTTTTTTTGAAGTCTCATTCACTGTGCATAATACAGTGAACAGCCTTTTATGAGACCATTGATCATCAACATTGATCATCGTCATCATCATCATCATTATCATCATCGTCATCTCTCTTTGCACCAGAAGGCAGTTAAGGCCATTGGTGGTAACAGGGTGTTAGGGTTATCAGGGTGTTTTGTTTTGTAGGTAAGAAAATCACTCCCAGAAGGAGTTGATTCTGTTTTATGGAACATAATTTAAATTGAAACATTGCTCATTATAAGCTTTTAGTCTTGCCTGCAAGGTTTACACTTTTAAGAATTGGACACCTTAAAAATACTCTTTACCTGTTTTAACCAAACTGGTTCTCATAATATCACTGGCGTCCCAATGTGACAAAAATTGAGTTGAATTGAAGTCATTCCAGATCTTTTCAAACTCACACTTAAGTATGAATCACACTTACGAGTTGGGCTCGAGGTTGCAATATTTCCTTATCAGTACTAATTCCAACTCAAAAGGGACTTTATTCAGAGACCAGTCAAAAGGTAAATTAGCTTACTCATCTGAATTGCTATTATACTCCCTGGAAATTACAGTCAAACCTCGATTATCCGGACTCATCGGGACCTCGGTAAATAGTTCGGATAATCGAGTCCGGATAATCGAAAATGTGAATATTAATGAGATATACATGTAAACAAAAGGTATACAGCAAAGAAAACATCATTTTAATTGTGAAATCTACACAGCCTGTATGTATATATCAGCTGAACGCATTATAATATTTCTTTGTCTCGTTGCACTTGTGAATTTTGAAAAGCGCACAGGATACTACGCTTTTCAACAGTCTTTTGAAAGGATTATTGGGCTTTTGGCGACTTTGAGTTTTCAAGATCACAACTAATTAATATTCATGAAAAAATTGGAACCAGAGAAAAAAGTCCGGATAATCGAGGTTCGACTACACACATTAAAAATCGTGATAAGTATATTAAGTAGTTCATGAGTATAATTTATCCTGTTTATATTGCTGTCTGAAAAAAGTTTCGAATGTGATTGGGTGTGAAGACGAACTGTACTTAGAGTAATTTTGAAATACATATGAAAATTGTAGTTTCCATACTAAGAAATACTACCAATGCTTACGCGTTTATGAGTTTGGCACATGTGAAATTAAACTGAAAAAAAAAAATGCAGAGTTGAACAGATTGCGTTATACATATTTTGCAGTCATGCAGTATAAAAACAGATAATTAGATGTTTTTTTAAACGATATATTTAATAAATTAAATATTTACAATAGGACAAGTACCTCTCGTTATATTTGCTTGGGCAACTGTGAAAAATTACATTTTATACCAAGGGTGGAATCACGAAATTAGCGATAGATATAAGTTTAACAGTTTAATAGTGGTTTGTTCTCATTCAGTGTAACTGTGTAACAGTAACTCGACCAGAATCGAACCTTAGACGTTGGTGTCTCTTGCAATGACTTGGCACTTCAGGTTTGACACGTGGTTAACAGCATTGGCATCTTTGTAATGTATCTATAAACAGCTAAAAAAATATATGAAAAAAAAATAATGGTCCGGTTTTACTACATGTATTACAAGTTTAGAAAAAAAACAACTGGCTGTGAATAACAAAGGCATTAAAGGAATCGGCCTTTTTCTAAGGTCTTATGCCTACAGGAAGATTGTTGTTATGCTTGTGATCTTGTGTTGCTCTTTCTTGGAACAGTTAAATGATATTTAATTTTCGGTATTCAAAGAGCAATTCAAGAAGATCTAAGAAGACGTGTGTAATCAAAGGTTCCTTGGCAAAGTATTCTGTGCACTTCTTCCCTTGGGCCGCGTTAAAGTTTAATGCAAAATTTTCACTTATATATATACCCCACTCGAAGGCCCAAGATCGCCCCGCATTTGTCACGTGACAATAGGCAGATTAGCAAAGACAGCGTGGCGATAATTACGACGGCGCGCGTAGATCTGAAAACCGACTTGACCGATGGCAGAAAAGCAAATTGAGCAACGGAAGTGGCGATAAAGCCCTCTCCTCGGCGGCTTTCGTTCTCATTTGACGTTGCGTCGTCTTTGCTAAATCGGTTTATTTCTGAACGATAACACCTCTTGTATAGCCTCCTTCGCAGCCGTTTTTTGGGCTGTCACGCAACGCTCCCCCCAAAAAACGGCTGCGAAGGAGACTACCTCTTGCATTGACTCCACAATCAATTGCTTGTGTCTTCATAGTGAATGACTATCACTATTTCTGGATTTACAGTAGTTGCATTTGTTTCTTTGAAACCTCATGCATGGTGTCACTGAAGCAAACGGACCCTGTAACGTTAAAAAAAAAAAAACATTTGCTTGTTGGGGTATCTTCCGCTCCGAAGCACATCAAGACGCCTACTCATACGAAGAATGATCCTCGCAGTTGTGAACGCAATTTATGCGACTGCGTAAAGAAGCCTGAAAAAAAAACTCAGGACTTCAACGGGGTTTGAACCCGTGACCTGGCGACACCGGTGCGATGCTCTTACCAACTGAGCATGAAGCCACTGACGTTGGGAGCTGGTCAATTGTGGGTTCATATGTTTCCATGAAAGAGATGAATGTGATTGCAATTGCATAAATTGCGTTCACAACTGCGAGGATCATTCTTCGTTTGATTTATTTCATATACATCATTAACATTCATAAATTACTCTTAAATACATGCAAACGCGCTTTCCACATTATTCTACATCATTTTGTGCTAAGATATTGACAGTAGCTATCGACACACACCCAACATGTTGCTACCCTGCGAGCAGTTGGTTTCTCCTACGCTTCCCGAGAGAGAAGCAGGAAGGCTAGGAGAAACCAACTGCTCGCAGGGTAACATGTTACAAGCCTTTGCTTGAAGCACACCTCTCCAGTAGCACAAGCGATACCTTTTACACAAGGTACAAAATGCTCTCATAATTACTTCATTTATGTGCATACGAAGATATGTGATGTAATAGTAATTGGACCGAGTGGAGTACAATTCAGGGAGTAATCGAGCGAGTAATTTCAAATTTTGAATTTGAAATCACGAGCACAATTACTCAGAATTGTACGACACGAGGTCCTATTCCTAATAAATCGTATCCATAACAAATTTCTAGATTAAGAAGATTTAGATTTTGAGAACCTCCTTTGAGTGCAAAAGTCAGTGACATGTTCCAGCAGTCTTACAAACAGTAGAAAAACATTATGGAGAAAGCCATTAAAAGTGCACGTAATTGATGCGCGAATGGCATAGGTGTCCAATAACAGGTATCCAATTAAAACCTTTTGTAATTGGATACCTGTAACGTGATCGCGCGTCAATTACGAGACAAATAGGCGCGCGCAGAACGAATCAGAATCGAGGATTTTGTTATAGGTACGATTAAGATAATTATAGTCCAGGTGGGATTGCTATTTTTGTTCCTGTAATGTGATTAGTCAATATGCCATTTTACCGTTATGTGTTCGGTGACCTGACCTTTGGGTAGAAGTAAGGGTGGAGCTGACCTTGTTTTGATTTAGGCCTTACTGCTTTTCTCATGTAAATCACGTTGTTGTTGTTATGCTAACTAGTTCGCATTTACATGAGAAAGAGAGAGAGGTTTGTATCAAAACAAGGTCACCCCCAGCCTCGCTTCTACTCAAAGGCGAGGTCACTCAACATACAACTCTAAAATGGATTATAACGGACGGCTGTACAGTTGTAACTCCGCCCACCGTGACTAGCCCTTGCTATTGTGGACGGAGCCAAACTACAATTTTGTATATTTGATTATTATTATTATTATCATTAAAACAAACAAAAATAGTGCTATCAAATATATTCACAATTCAAACCTGAGTTCTTGTAACATACCATTGCACCAAACACCAGACCACCCTACAGTCCTAGATCCCAACTAACCTGAAGCACAGTTCTCAAGAATGTTTTTTTCTTGTCGCTTGAGAATGGTTGCTACCCACGTATCCGTTTTCATTACTTTCTGTCCGCGTAAACTACTCAAAGCGGTTGAAAACGCTTCTATCGATGTAAATATGTCCTAGCCGTTAGACCACTGTATTGCGGCCCATGCGTAAACAAATCTTCACTTTTTTAAAACAATGGTCGTTTTTATACCAGAGATGCATTATCTGCCCGAACGCATTATTTTTGTGTTATTTATCCGTCTTGTGTAAACACAGTTTTTGTACTGGAGACGATAATCCGTCTGGGACGAACTTGGGCAAAAATTTGGAGTGTGCCTGTTTACTTCGTCTAGTATAAAGATGGGCACAAGACGGATTATGCGTCTTGACGAATTATCTTGGAAAGACGCACTAAAGACGAAGACGTACATACTATTGTGGTGGAAAATATTACTGGTGTCTCGAGCGATTTGAAAATGAGTGTCGTAAAACCAAAATCAAAGTTATGTCTCCGACCGATCACAACCAAAGCAAACAGGAGAATACGAAGTAATTGATGTACTTGGCGCCGAGCAAGTCACGCGTCGTTTTGATTTTGCTTCTCATTGGCTGAGAAATGCCGCGACTTTTTCCAACCAATCACAGAGAGACGTGAAGTAAAACAAAAGCAAAAAGAAACTATCCCCTTTATTCAAAGCAAAATGAGGCTTACTTTCGACTCTCCATTAAAAATCACTTTAACGTCTGCGCAGACTCAAAAGGATGGATCGATATCATACCGAATACGATACTGACTTTTTTCTTCGACATCGATATCGATACCGTGACGTCATTGAGTTAACTTCTAAGTCACGTGATCTGCTTGACCAAATAAAAGGTTCTCTCGTACTGTAGATGTTGATTGTTGTTCAGTACTCTATTGGTTGCAACAACAACGTCAAAGTTTTCAATTTATTAACGAGAGCATTGTCCTGCTCAATAACACAACACCAGGAACTAACGACGAGCATGAGCAGGTCACAGGTAGTATCAAAGGCATGGCTACTTCTCGCTAGTATCGATATTTTTCGATCCGACCACGGTATCGCCCGTATCGAATATTTGGTATCGGTTTCGACCCATCCTTACTTAAAACAAATGGTGACTAAGGTGATTGCTGAGACTATTCGTCTTTGCCTTTCTGTCAACCTCTGCAAATTTTAGAATTTTCGTTGTTGTGTGGCTTACACGAAGTGTGTAGCCACATTATGCCACAATCAGGATTATTTATTTGTCCACGAGAGTCGAGCGCCTGTCACGTGGTCTAGTAGGCCACACATGTACGCATTGCGGACCTATTTTTAAGGCGCTGTTACAACGGCACTGCGAAACAAGTTTTAGCATGCGTTGCACCGTGTAACATGGTCGGTTTCCTGAAACTTTTCCGAACTTCCGTTGCGAGACAAGTTTCAAGAAAAGTAGAATCGCTTTCTACTTCTGCAACGGTCGCAACGATCGCAGTGATGATAAAAACAAGAGTTTCACCGTGTAACACTACTACTACTGGTCTCGCTCGGTCTTGTCACGTTACGCTGCGTAAGCCCATCAGAAACCGGGACAACAACATTTTGAGACCAGTTTCAACGTTCCTGAACAAGTTTCGACCTTTTATGTTACACGGTGCCACGTCTGCTGGAACTTCTCAGCGCCGTTGCACACAAGTTTCAGCTAAAAGTTTCAACGTGTAACGGCGGCTTTACATTAGTCGTCAACATTCTTGGAGCGCAAAAAGACACAAACCGCTCTCCTTTTAGTTCCGTTCTACTGTCAAGAGTCTACTAGCCACGCTATATTTCTGTACTGTTAATTGCATGGACGTGTACAGAACCCAAGAGAAGAACGCCGTAGGTTATTCCAGCCTAAGACGAGATCAATCGCCATTAAGGATGTTACACTGACGTCACTGAAACAATCATTGGACCTTTTGAGCTGAAAAAGAAACAAAATGTTAGATATATCTTGAAAAAAGTATTACAAAGTTCACTAATAGCTCATGAAGGAAGCACAAAAGAATTTTTAATGGCTGTCTGTATGTCTGATACAGACTCAGCTCAATTTTACATCACATTTTCTGGGCCAAAATAACCCGAAATCAAAATATTAGTGTAAGACTGAATAGATTACACTAAAGTTTTGATAATGATAATTTATTACTTATTAGGCGCAAATTAGCATGTGAATATGGAGGCCTTCCAAGGGGGGTAGTCTTGTCGCCTTGTCGCATCCTTTTGTGTACCTTTGTCAAAATGAAAAATGGATTGTCGTTTTCGCAAATTGTCGCTTCTTTCGTGTCAACTTCTGTCGGCTGTCGGTACTTTGGTAACAAATTGTCGCCACATTTTGACGCAATGTCGCTTGTCGCTCAAACCCCTTGGAAGGCCTCAATATGATCAAATGCGTTTTACAGTAATAAGCTTCACAATTCTAAATTCTTTATAATTATCAAATCAAACTAAATCAAATCAAATGTTGGTTTTTTACGCTGTTTACACAATTCGCAATTCGTGACGTATCACGTCCTAAAACACTCAGCTGTTCCTTGTGTTTTACCTTATTTCTGTTGTATGTGTTTGTTCCTGTGGCTTCTCCGTTATCACCTTGCCCTTTTTGGCTTCAAAAAGTCTGATTTGGACTTGTAGTTCTACACAGGCTTCTCTCTCATCATGAATGCTTCGACACAAGTGTGTATTATTGCGCTATGAAGAAATGATAAAAAAATTGTAAGCCACTACGAGACCATATGATATGCACGGTATATAAGGTTTTCAATGTCACTTTGAAAATCGTGATTGATTAGAAGAAGCTACACAAATTTCCCAATGCTGGACGGATTTCAAATGCAAATAGCAGACATTCGTCGTCACATTCGTTGCTTCACAAGTTCACGGGAGGAGCAACGGATCTTTTGATTTCTTTAATTTGCAGAACTCTACGTCTTTACCATCCGTTCAATGTTGCTGCTTCATCTTCGGGTCCTTGAAGGAGCTGTTGCTGCGGTAAATCGTCCACGAGGAATTCTTCAAAATAATAAATACTGGCTTGCCGCCATTTTCAAAACAACTGCCAACTCAAGCTGGGTGCGTTGTCAAGGCAAAAATCCCGTTTTGGAGTTTTCGTTTCTTTGGTACTAAGGAATCCGGGCGAATGATCTTAGATCAAAAATCCGATCTTGGATTCTCCCAAAGAAACGCACCCTTAATGTGATTGCCGAACAAGAATTTTTAAGTGATCTACAGTCGAGCCTCCCATTTCGACCACCTCTGTGAGACCTCTATTAAGAGTCTTCTACTTATAATGGAGAGATTTAGCACTGCGTTTACGGCAAACGGCAAACGTCAGGCTGAAATTTACCGTTTACCAAGAACTCGCGAAATTTATTTGGTTTCAGCTTATATTTTACCTGTTAGCCACAGCTATAGAGCAACTACTAAAAACAAAGAAATAAGCTAGAATAAGAGAATTTCCTTGGTTTTATGACAAGCAGCGGCCTGCCGTTTGCCGTTTGGCGTTGGCCGTAAACGCGATGCTAAATCTCTCTATACCAAGAGTTTCCCAGTCAAGTCACCTTAAAGGGAATCTTCCTTAACCAACTGCCTCTTATGAGCAATCGCCACCACTTGTCGGAACTGATAGTTTGAAATTTTCTATTGTTTAAGCCCCCGCCCGTTAATAATAAACTACTCGACATAAAATCCAAGCTCTCCCTTGAAACCTGTTGAGACAGTCAAGAATGTTGACCTGTTGTGGGGCCTTTTACTCGTTCTCTATAAACGTTTTGCTTCACAGCGGCGAGCCCTCACAGGACCATTACCTCCAATTCCTCATTCTGTTCGAGAAGCTCTTGTAGAACCTTCTCCAGCTCGGCCGCATCTTCCTAAAAACTTGACGTAAAGGAAAATTTCATGTCTCTGTATGATGAGCAGTGCTGTGGATTTCCACATCACAAGAGTCAACTGTGCGGTTTTCAAGTTGCTTGAAGAAACTATACCGTGTGAGAAAGTGCAGTTTTCAATGAATGTTATAAAACAGGACCATCCAACGAGCTAAATCAACCAAAAGCTTTGAAAAGACATTTTTAAGTACCTTATGGTGTTTGAAGCCTGCTTAAAGTGATGCTAGACGACGAATTTGATTTGTTCGGATTCCTTATAGCCGAAATTTTAATCGTCCAACTTTTAGGGATCAAAATCTTCCTTTGTGAAATTGCTAGCTGAAAGTGAACTTCCGACGAACTTTTTTGGGAACTATTACTTTCCGAAAATATTACCTGACATTTTTGACTGCCAAATACAGCAATTATGACCCTTCCGAAAACGCCAAGGGCTATTATTTCCTCATTAAGAATCTTTTAGGCCACGTTTCAGTTACGAAATCCGAGTGCACTCTGATCGACGCCGAAAACCTAAGAGGACGTACCCTCCACCGAACAGATCGATACATGCATCTACCTCCTTGTCGTTGGGTGCTCCTGACAAAAGACAGAAAGAAGTTCCCTCCCACTTATCTTGACAAACATAGCACATACTATCACAGTCGATCAGAAATTTGAAAATATATCCACACGACACGAGGCAAATTAGAATTAAGCCCAAGTTTGGCTTCACTTGACTTCAATTTTTTTAGGGAAGTTGCAATCAGTACTAGCAGAAGCATATATGCTTCTGGTACTAGTCCATGGAAAGCAAAAACTAATAATAAAATCCGACGTTTTGGAGACAGCACTACGCTATTGTCAAGGTAACTATGTACAAAGTGTGAAATTTACACACGTGGATTCTATTCTATTATTCCTTTTTTGCTTTTCTGTGTTTTAGTAAACCATTATTGATAAAAGTACTAATGGGTGAAAATAAATTAAATATCAATAAATTACAATATCAGGGCTTTATTTAAGAAAGAATTCCACGTCCCCATCGGGACTTGAATTCATCGCCTTCCAGAATACCGCCTTTGGAATGCACTGAACTATGTCACTTTAACTGGGCTTATGTATCACAAGATCCACATCACGCATGACTCTTAGTGACGGAGGTACCAAATCACAGTACAGAAAAACTAAAGGGGACAAGAAATAGGGTTCAACTCTCAAGAGCCACTCTACATAAAAAGCACATTACTAATTATTTTGAGATGTTTTCAGGGATGGGTCTTACCATATCTTAACACTTTAACCCATAAAAGCGATCAATGCTTGATTTCTCGTTATAGTAATACTGCTCAATCAAACAAAAAGGTTGTGAGAAAAAACGAAGTGATCAAAGAATAACAACGGTCTTGATTGTTTAACGAGTTATCCTCATCATTACCATAGAAAATCTATGGAGAACAGTGGGGAGAATATAGTCTTAAGGGAATAAAGGTTTTAATTACAGATTTAAAATTACTTTCATCACGTTCTAGCAGCCCAGCCTGTTTGTACCTCCCCCTACCAAATCCCCTTGCAGATGTTAGGCAATTTAATTGGAAAACATAGCTGCTGATAAGGATACAAGTTCATTATCAACTGAGTCTGAATCTGAACTTCGCTCCGGATCTTGATCTGCTTCCTTCACTGCCATAAGAGTTGCTATTTCTTCCTGTTTAACAGTAACATATTTTAGAAAAGTTCTAGATAGCGTTCCCAATTAGTGCCTTTTGATTGATGGCTGATTGATTGATTGATCGATTGATTGACATAACATCACACTTCTTCACTCGGAATACATGTTGTGGGCGTTCTAACAGTCCGGTATCGCCAGTAAGGAAATAAACTTCACAACTGAATGAGAATGAAGACATAACGCTAACTTGAAGTGCGTGACTCGTAAGCGTAACATGTTTGAATTTTTGACGGTCTGGAGGGATTCTCCCAGTGGGTGTCTAAAGACTCCGTTATCTTAATTAAGCTGGAATGCTTTTCTTGTCTTTTCTAGTTCAGAAATATAACTGGTTTACAGTAGCCTGCGAATACAGCCGCCTCTCATCAAATCATGGGGCGAACCAATCAGCGCTCCTGACCAGATTCAGGACAGATTTACGTCATCAGTATGGAATTTCTGGCTGTAAATCGCAGACGTCTCTCTCGCAAAACGCCCCTCGGGGGCCGGGAGCGATGAGAGGCGGCTGTATTCGCAGGCTAGGTTTAAGGTTAAGATGACATCAAGAATACTTAAGAAATTGAAAGAGAAAACAAAATCCTGTTATCCTTGGTGATAAAAATCAGTAAGAAAAAAAGGTGAAATAAAATGATGTGCTTTGTTCAATTCAGCTTACGAG